>OX421445.1:16189094-16199094 GCA_949126865.1 Montipora capitata | reverse complement strand
GCAATATTGTCCTGATCAGTTGTGGAACAGCCCAGAAAAGTACATTACTGTAACAGAGTAAATGTAAGTTTGCAAAACGGCTACAAAAACACATGTGCAGCAAAGCTTTGGAAGCATGCAAACACTTCAGGTACATTATATAATAATAATAATAATAATAATAATAATAATAATAATAATAATAATAATAATAATAATAATAATAATAAGCCTTACAGCTTTAGTTAGATGCATACCCCTGACTGAAAATTCTTTAACACTAAAAATTAGTATGAACACCAAATAATAATTATTAACAATTATTATTCGCCGAAGGCAAGGTGAATATCGGTTAATAAAAACCGAGATGAAGTTGAGGTTTTTATTCACCAACATTCATAGAGTCTGAGGGAATATCGGAAACAATAATTTAAATTTGCCTGACAATAGAAGCAACTCAATTTCTCAGTAAATGATGCCATCGTGCAAATCGCCAATTACATAGTTGATTATTTGAATAATACACATTTTCTTTAAAACAATTAATTTATTCGTCTGTCACCTCAACAAAACAGCTTGTGGCTATTTTGAAAAACCGCTTAGGTGATAATCACGTAATAATAATCATCTCAATGACAACCAATCAGTGCAGAGAACTTTCAGTAATTATGCTAATAAGCATATAATTCCTATAGCACAAGACAATAATGAACAATAATATTATTATAAGTCCATGAGTGCATGTTGATATGAGATCAACCACTCAATCATATCCATTGATTATTGTTTTATTAAATTTTCATTTGATTCTTAACACTTGGACAAATTTAAAGCCAATCAGTTTCCAGCGTGGTAACACTTGACGCAATCAGTTTCCATATTATGTCATACTGTATAAGAGCTGTTAACTGAGAGTGAGTGAACCAATCAGAAGGCTAAAAACACAGTATCTGTGGTTCAAAATTTCATAATGTAAGGTATTATCTTTCCCCTTGTGCTTACACTGTCATTATTCACTTTCTGTGTAATGGTTTTATCATTGTTTTTGTTTGTAGGAAATGGTAGCCAGACCTAATTTATGAAGAAACTGAAGTTGTGCAGTAGTACAGCAACCTACTTTTACTCTCTGCAGATTAGCTTTCTTGGTTCACGGAAAACCCTTTTCATTATTGTAAATACATTGTGGCATGGAAGATATTTTCAAACAGGTCTGGAGAATGTTCACCACCAAAATTTCCCATTTTGTCTGGATCATATAAGTTCTTTCCTCCTTTTGTTTAGTGGTTGACTAGTGACTTGTGAAATTGTATGGTGCACAAGAGAGCTAAATGCAGTGTCTACTTGAGTTGTAAAACATTTATTAAAGGAACACAAATAATATTGTCATTGTTGTTGAGTAATGTTACGATTTAGTACTGCCAGTGGTATTATGAACTGTTTCCCTCGGGACCAGTCATTAAGTGTTTACTGTTGGGATAATAGCAAAATTATTGACCTTGGGTGTTCTGTGACACAGCTACATTGTAAAGAAAAACCATTATGAAAATGATATCTGTTTTACCTTATTATAGTGAGCTAACTTTTTGGTGTGGTTTTACTCACAGGTCTTGTAATAGGCCAAAAGCAATTTGAGAAATTCATGGGGTTGTGCATCGTGTTCAATGCAGTTTGTTCTGTGCATGTAAATAATAATATGAAATGAAACATGTTTAGTGTGTTACTGATTACAGCCAACAGCCTGTGGCACTCAATATAATGCTAAGCAGTGTACTGCTGTCAGTGGTGTGTGTGTCTTGGTGAAGGGAGGGGGTGGGGGGGGGGGGGTTAGTACTGCAAAGGCATTGGCATGCCATTGTCGTAATGAGCTAAACCCAAATACTTACCTTCATTTTTTTTTGTGAAAGTTTTTGTTTTCGTTCTCGATTTTTCTCTGCTTAATATCCAGCTCCTGCCTTTGATCCTTGAGGGTTTTCTACCTGTCTGACTAATTCTGTGTAACTTAGTGCTTCAGTTCTCTTGGCAGATTTTTGGCACTGACAAAGAAGGGGGCGTAGAATCTATATTGAGGGGTAAGGGAAATTCAATTCAGGGCAGATTATTATTGCAACTATTGTAATGTTATTCCATCACCCACCTTCATTGGTGAAATGTATTCATCCATGAGGCAAATTCTGTAGTCTTTGTGAGCCAGTAGCAAGTGGCCCTCGAATAAAAATTTTCTAGTGTGGTGAACTGTTTTGCTGGCATCAAAAGCCAAAAAAAGCGCTTTGCACATTGAACTAGAGCACCTTTGCTGACATTTTCAGTCTCTAAACGGGAAAAGCAGCTTACTTTGTTGAATTAACTTAACTCGCCCTTTGCAAAGAGTCCCATAAACTTGAAAAAGCAAACAATCCCCCAGCAGTCAGATGTGACACTTGACATGTTTTATTTTTAGTTACACAAAACATAGCAATGAACGTTGTTAAAGGGAAAAAAATAACAGGGTTTGTTGTCAATATTTGCCGCTGTTTTAAATATAACAGGCAGCCGCTCTGTCGCCTTGGCTTATAAAGCGAGAAAACTTACATTGTATTACATGAACAATGTCGACAAGATATTAACTCGAAGTTAAAAACATACATCTACGTTATATGCATTTCAGGACAACTTACGACCCCAAAACCTCACAAACTATATCGAGTGGCGTGAAAGTATAAGGCACTGGACTTCGCTTTTCTGTGTAAAACCAGTTACAACTGTGAAGACGAACACTAGCGGTAAAAAAACCTGCTTCTCTTCAAACTTCGATTTGAAAAAGTCTCTCTTGGTGTATGAAATCGGATATCCACCTTTAAACACCTCTCAAAAATTTTCATATCAACGAAAAAAAAGTCATATTTGATATGTTTCGCGAAAACAATTTACCTCCAACATATCTCTGTTCTGAGCTTAAAGAGTAACCGACCACCTTAAGAAACGCAAAACTCTAAACAACGAACGTCAAATGAAGCTTCGAAGCTGGTCAAAAACTCTATTGCTTTAGGCGAACTGGTTTTGGTCCGATCTCTTCCCTGACGGCTCTGAAGCATCGTCGAAAGATGTCAGATTCAGATCATCTTTTATTCAAATTTCTCAGAGGAAGGACAGCGGTGCGACAGCATCCACAATGACGTGGTGGATTTTGATTTGTCGTCCGCCATTTTGAAAATGGAATGGCGGCAACACAAGTGTGATTCTAGTGCGCATGTCTAGCGGTTTTTGCGCTCTGTCCTGTAGAGCGTAGCGCGAGCGAACGAGGAAGCCGCAACCCGAGAGAAACGCGGGCGCAGAGACCACCCTATCTGCTGGCTATCCACGGGAACTTGCAGATGAAGCCAAGGGAATCAACCAAGGCGAGTTTAGGTGGAGGCAGTTCAAGTGAACTGATTGCCACTGTCTGGCAAGATACAAAAACTGTCAACTTCCTTTCTGTTGTCCACCCAGCAAGCGAAACTGTGCAGGTGACCCGCAATAGGAGACAACGGGAAGGTGGTCGCACAGTGCACAGCCAGATCCAAATAGACTGCCCCAAGGTTGCTTCAGAGTATGGAAAATTTATGGGAGGTGTTGACCGAAATGACCAAATGACTCATGTTCGTAAAGGTCAAAAGCAGATGCGGTGGTACATGCGACTGGTGATCAAATTCCTGGAAATCGCCGCTTATAACTCTTACATTTTGGATGGATGTATTCGCGAGCATGAGCCTCAGGGGTCCAGGAAGTATGCATATGACCTGCACTGTTTAAAAAGCAGATGGTCATGGCACTGGTTGGCAATACCAGAGCAACCCCAGAAGAAACCAGGGCGCACAAGAAGACACGTAGAGGATCGGCTACTAAATGTTGGCCGCCATTTTCCTGAAAAAGGAGAGGGCAAAAACCACCGCGGTGTGGTTTGTTTGGAGAAGCGACGCCGGTTGCGACATGGTGATGGTGACAATAGGGCCGTTTATACGCGAGAAAGTAAGCCGCGGCTTACTCTGGCCGCGGCTTACATAAGACGCAAACACCCCGTATAAATGGTACAAAATCTACGTTCACGACTTTCTCAACCCGCGGCTTATCCTGCCTTGGGAGTTTATACTCGTATAAATAGTTCCTTTCGCGTATTATGTACGCCGCGGCCAGAGTAACCCGCGGCTTATTTTCCCTCGTATGAACGGCCCTAATGTCCCAAATGCTGCCAAAACCACTTTCAAATGTACCGAGTGTGATGTGAACTTGTGCATTTTGAAATAACAAAATTGCTTCAAGAAATACCATACTCAAGTTGAATTTTGGGGTGATACTGTTGCTGACAATAATTCAAGTGATTCCGAAGATGATTAGTTATGATTTTTCTTTTTTTAGTCAGACTTAACAAAACAGGAGAAAAACTGCATCTAAAGTCATGTGGCTTGCTAAATGTAGAACTCAATCATAACCTGGAGAGAACATGTTTACACTTTTCATTATTATTTTGTGATAAACGGTATGTATAAAAGTACTACTGTAAATTTAATTGCTAGATTACATGTTTAAATACATTCAGCTGAAGTTTGCCTGCATATTTTCAAACATTTCTCTTATTAAAAATTATTTTTTTGTTATTTATCATATTTGCTGTATGTAATTTCAGTTAGTTTTAGTAATTGGCATATTTACTGGCAGTTGCCATGGCAACAGAACTCCGGGGGGTGCCTTGTAACTGTACCAAATAAAAGTTAAACTTCTAAGCTTTCAGAATAGTAGGGGTGTTCTTTATAAAAAAATCACTCCTTCCCATCTAAATATGAGCTTGAAGACAGGCACCCTGTAAATGGTATTACCTGTCTTGAAAATAAACCGTCCTGAGTCAAAATCCCATGGAAGAATTGGCCGGTGAAAGGGTTAAATAACATTTCATTTCGTTCTCTTCTTGTTTTTAATTGATCTATTGTCTATTCACGTCTCTATACAAAAACTTGGAAGTTTTTCTTTTCCCAATTGTTGCATGTAGGTTACAATGTCATAGAAGCACTGTTGCTCATGACTGTGTCATGGCTCTAAAGACATGGTTCCGAGGAAAGGGCATCAAAAACTCGTTTGATACATGGCATGGTAAACATAACGATTGTGCCTTTGTAATACATCATTCAATGCATTCACGATACAGTTCAAAGAAAATTAAATAACGAAGACAATGACCATTAACAACATTGACATTATTCAGCTGCAACTAGAACTACATTGCATGCTATGTACCTGCTAAGTATGTTATGGTCATAAACTGCAATGCTCAGCCTCAATTGTGTTAGGTGACATGATACATGATACATGATAGGTACAAAGGGAGTGGCATGGGATATGAAGAAAATATGTAGTGGTGCTTGGCGAGATGAAGGTACCAAATGGTTTACAGAGCTAGCTGACAAAGGTAAGCATGACAAACATGTAACCAAAAAGACAAAAAAAAATTATTTTCATCATCATCATCATCATGCAATGCTATATGGAATAATTTATAACGGTTTTTTATTGTCTCAGCCAAGGCCACAAAAACACACTTCTATTGGGCCATGCGAAACAACAATGGTACAGAAGCTGGATTTCAACAATATTTGTTAAATATTGTGGATTATTACCTGGTAAACTTCTCATGCCATTACTTGTGGTGTTTATCACAATAATTATTCCTTTTCTGGTTAACAGTACATATACGGTATGTACATCCTGAGAAATGTTTCGTGCATGAGGCACTTCCAATCAAATCACTATAATAGTGACTCTTACTCTTGCTTCTGTTTCACATGTTAGGTTTTTTCCCAGTGTTGCTTGGAAACGTACTGAATTAGTTTGTGTACATTTTTTCTACAAATTTTCTGTTATTCTTGTTGACCACAGGGAAAGCACGACCTTTGCAACCAAGATTTGCGGTGCAAACATGAAGGATATGTCTCCTCCAAGAAGGAAATAACAAATCTAGCAGCTGCACAAGCTTACAGAACAGCCATAATAAAAACTATTATCTATAAGAACCCATCTGATTACCTCTTGGTGAGTTTACTTTATAGTAATTGCAACATTAATAATTGAGGACATTGTCAATGACAAGGAAAAGTGATTGTTTGATAACTCTAGCTGTAAATTCAACAAACGTCTCATGTGATTGGTTTTCACCATGACTTGGACACTTTGCAACTGGACAGCTTGCACTAGCAAGGGCGTAGCTAGGGGGGGGGGGGTCCTGGGGTGCCCGTGACCCCCCCTTTGTAAGCCTTTTTTTACGCAAACAACCTACAATATTCAGGTTGCGAAAACGCGAGTACCCTCTGTTTGACACAGTGTGACCCCCCCCCCCCCCCCTTTGAAAAATCCTGGCTACGCCCATGACTAGGACAGTTGTACACGTCATCCAGCTTGCATCAGTTGAGCTTGAATCATGAGCAGATTGAGCTACAAAAAAGCTTTTTCACACTAATTAATTAATCTTCCCATATTTTGTGGGAATTACTAACGCAATTCTGCCCTGAATATGCACTCCACTTAATCCTATCACCATTACAAATCATAATATTGTTGTTATTATTCTTGGTATTTTCTGTTGCTGGTTAGCTTTCTCACTTTGTTTAATAGTGCAGAGACACATTCTACATAGAGTCCTTCCATGTCGTTATTCTTATATATGCACCTAAAAGAATCCACCTCGGTGATCAAACCTACATGATGAGGGTGTCTCTTGCTGTATTAGATTGGGTATGTTCAACCTATGCTAGTAATCTTACTTCTTGAATTATGTTACGCACGAAATAACTTATAGACTACCAGTGGCAGTAGTAGTAGTAGCAGGGATGGCACTAGGATTTTTCAATCTGGGTCCTGGGACCCGCATGTTCGGCCAAATTGGGTTCCCAAGCATTTTTGGGGGGTCCCAAAATCTTGGTCACCCTCTGCGAGAAAAAGAGAGTAACCAACTTGGAATTAATATTTAACAATTATTCGCCAAAGGCGAAGTGATTATCGGTGAATATTCACCGAGACGAAGTCGAGGTGAATATTCACAGATAATCACTGAGCCTGAGGCGAATAATTGTTTTAGTATAAATACACAGAGAAAAATATATATATTTCAACGCGAAATCATCTTCACTTACAGTGGCAAAACGACTACTGGCAGCCATTTTGTCCGTCGAGGTAATTATCGGCCGATAATCCGAGATAGCGAGCCAATGAGAGCACGCGATTTTGTATAATCACCTGTGTATTTATACTAATGACGCATATTCATAGGACCGGCCGACAAAGGCTTTTTCTAGAGCCGTTACATTCATTCCTGGACAAGAACTCTGTTAATGAAAGAGCACCCTTTCCAAGGGTTTACGCATCACTGGTTTCCTCCCTTAGGAGCAACGAACAGTGACGTCTTTTGCTATATATTTGCATTCAGTGACTTGCAGAGTACATTCCTCTGAAGAAGACTGCAGAAGGCGGTCGAACATTTAGTTTTAACCTTTTTAGATGTTTTAAACCCCATTTCTTGGAACTTCAATTATGATCACAGATCGCTCCAACAGTTTTACAAACAACATAATATACTGACAAATAAAAGCAAGTTGTGCCTTGCGTCCTGGGACGCATTAAAATTTCGATGATGCATTTTTTGGATTTTATTTGCGTAAAAATGCACGATTTCTGCGTTAACGCGATCCCTGAGTAGTAGTAGTAGTAATCATCATCATAGTAGTTCAGTATTGTCATTGTTACTAATTTTAATGGCTCATTAATGTCTGATATATTTTCTGCAAGTTTGTTTGTCTTTCTCATTCAAGATCCTTATTTACTAAGAAAGCCATAAAAAGGTCTCTTGCAAGTTCTGTTTTTCTGACTGGTGGGTGACGTAACTCTTTTATAATGCGTCTTCGTGTCGAAATATCGTAACAACAGGACATTACCTACTAATTTTATATTGCAAAATCATGAGAAAAGAATTATACTGTTGAAATCTTTTTTTTTTTCAGAATGAGAATGTTGGCCGAGATGTGTACGTTCGCGCCCATTGCAACTGCGCATTTTTTCGCGCATGCACGCACACGTCATGCATCGCAGACCACGAAGGTAAACAACCTCGTTCCCAGGGTCTCTCGAGCGAGGTCTCTCCTCGCTTGCCCCAGGCGTTAAGATGAGAGACCCTGGGAACGAGGTTGGAAGGTAAACACGATGCTAAAGGATGGAACGTTAAAGCGTGTGGCATCATGGGATAGCTGTGGACCCAGGTCTTCTCGGAAATGTCACGCCATGACGTGACATTGCGAATGAGAACTTCGCAGCGATTTTACTCTCTTGAATGCTCGGTGACCCCTACTGTTCTTTCCGTAGATCACTTCCTTTTCTGATTTTGTCCATTTCAACAAAACAAAAAAAAAAAACAAAAAAAAAATCTGTGCGTGAGAAGTTACAAATATTTCGCCTTTTATACTCTCGTGCGACCGAATTTTTCTTTCTTAGACTAATATGCATTGTTTTTCAAGGTCTATTTCACCTCAGAAAAAGACATCAGCTGCAAAGGTTAATTTAGTTATATTAGTTATGTTGAACTGAGTACGTTTACCTGATCTAAATTTCACTAATGTAGCTTTTTTATTGCTGACAGTTGTAAAGTAAGATCGTCTTAAAATAACGCAATCTTCTAAAAGTGCACCTCATGATCTCGAAAACGAGCACAGTGACCCCCCAATTTTTTTTGCCTTTTTGGCAAAAGTAGACCATTACCTTTCTGCGTGGCAAGTTTAAAAAAAATCTGTACGTGGGAACATTTTGGGTTCGAACGTCCTCAACAACACGACCGACTCAATGTTTTATTTTTACATTTCGCTTGATTTGGTTGCCAATCCGTAGTCCCTGAATTTGGCTAAATGTCGTTACACAGCCCCTTTAAAGTATATTTTGTAAAAGCTCTTTCTTTATTTTAATACTGTAATGTACAATTAAATTGCTTTTCTTGTTGTTGATTGGCTAAAAGTCTTTTCTTTTCATAGGCGGCCTGAGAAATGAGAAAATTTAAAGAGACATATGAGCGTTTTGGACTCCGAGTCCTTGACGCCCCTGACACATCTAACGGTTGCAACAAATCGAATTTGTTCGACTCCAAGCCGATCAAATGATGGTTGTCGAGTTTGTGTAATGACGTTTAATTTTCTTAGCAGTACTGCGAGAATCAAATAAAAGTACCCAACTGAAATTGTGTTTGCGAGTCCTGCAACGCTTTCGCAACTCGGGATATTGCATGTACTTTCAAATATTTGCTTTGACCTACTTACACATTGCCTTGTGAATTTTTTTTCCCTGAAGATGACGTGCGATCTCTTCCGTAGTTTAGTGGTCATCCCATTTGCTGCTGAATCTCCCCAAGAGAGTATGAAGGTAAGAGAAGTAATCCCTCATATTGGCCCTATTCCCATCGTAATCCCTCTTAAGTTATTTTTAGATCTCCTGCGAGATATTCTGCGAGATCCGGTATTCCCATGAGGGTTAACTGATAGCCAATCATATGTCCCCATTTTCGCGAACGATGCGAATCATTGTGTGGGAATTCGCTCAGCTGTCAACATGGGTAAAAATGGGAACATACGATTGGCTATCAGTTAACTCTCGTGGGAATACCGGATCTCGCAGGAGATCTAAAAATAACTTAGGAGGGATTACGATGGGAATAGGGCCAATATGAGGGACTAGCTCTCTTACCTTCAAAATCTCTTGATCTCCCTTAAGGACCAAGACGAAATGCCGTAGTCTTGGTGTTCCTTGAACCGTCAAAATGTTTTTCTGCCGAAAGTCCACGATGTCACGTATCAGATGAAACTTGAACTATACCAATAAAGGGGGTGGGAGGGGTTTAAATGAAATACAAAAAAAAAAACAAAAACAAAAACAAAAACAACAGCAACTAGAACCTGTGCACCGGTTTACCTCATGTTGTTTGTGACGGGTTGTTCCACAAGTTCTGCAAGCAGGGGTTCTTCCGTTGAAATGGCGCGCGGTCGAA
>OX421445.1:16176594-16179094 GCA_949126865.1 Montipora capitata | reverse complement strand
AGTCTTCTTGGGTAAGAATGATATACCATACATGTAAGCCCTTTTCATAACCCTGTACCCCTCTGTGGTACATGTATGTCATGGCTGGGAGGGTAAAAATATTAATGCTTGGATGTCAACCCGTGTAAGGGATTCCATGTCCTGTTGTTGAATCTCCATGGGAATTGTCCCTTAATTAATATATAAATAAATCTACAGATAGTGATTTTCTATTTGAATGAATGTTAATTGAGTTTCAAAAGGAATGTTGCAGATGATTGGTTTTACTTTTATTTACTACCTCCTTCTTCTTTTGAAAATCTCCTACCACACAGTCACATTCTCTGCTGATGAAAAAAAAATTGCTGACCCCTCAGGCAAGTTAGGAACAGAATTCACTAGCCCAACAGCAAAATCCACTAGCGCCAGGCTATCGGACACCACTTTCTTTGCACGCTGTGTAGTATGGACAACAATATTGATTATGTTATTTTGATAAGATATAAAAGAAAAAAATTATGATACAGCATTTTATAATATAACAGTTTAACCTGAATGTTCTTAAGGGCATAAATAATTATCATAATTTTTTCTCAGATAGTACATGTGCTGTGATTGCCTAGTTCAGGAGGCCATGTTAGAACTAAAGTAAAGCCTGCTAATTTTAAATTTGTTTTTGTTGCTTGATTGAAAGTCTGGACTGAAATATACATGAAATAAATGCAGACAAACCTTGTTTCCTTGGGCGATACTGTATTTCTACAAGCTCACATTTCAAGCGCTGTTCATGTTATCATTATAGGGCATATCATCAGCAGTATCCTGATGGATGCTTGTTTACCAGTGTTGTGCCCACCAATGTTTATGGAAAGCATGATAACTTTAATTTAGAGGATTCACATGTGCTCCCAGGATTGATTCACAAAGTCTACTTGGCAGAGCGTGAGTTCAAAATATGGATGTGTATTTGATACTGAAAAACAATGACCAGGGGCATATTATTATCATGTGTATAATCTCTCAAGTCTCACGCATTATGGATGAGTCTCGTGCCTGTGGTGGTCCACGAGAGATCAATCTCGCGTATCAAGATCAAGATCAATTTCTCATGCCTCACAAATCCAGAAGACTTGCTCTTTAAACAAATTAGAATTCCGTTCAATTTCCCTGAAAACGGCACTTACTGTAATGTCAGGTTTGAATCCTTTACTGTATCAGAAAGTGCTAAAATGTCGCGTTTCAGCTTGCATTTGAGTCTCATGGTTGCTTTTAAAATAATGTAACTGGACTATGTTGAATAATATTGTATGGAACACCTTTAGAATTTTTGAAAGTGTCCCCAAATCGTCGGAAGTCACCACAGCATTTTTGGGAATCCTGGTCTTGAGAAGAAGAGAAATCTCACGAATTTGACTCGGAAAAAAATTGGCAGGTATAATATACAACTAAAAGTAGCATTATTGAACAGGTGACAGTAGGCATTCAGTTGAAATAATTATCTCTGGCTGAGTTTTTGGCTGTTTCCATACTTACTGCAGCTTTTTTTTATTCCTATGATGTTGCTGTAGAAGAAGGCAAGCCTCTAGTGGTGTGGGGGACTGGTTCACCACGAAGGCAATTTATCTTCTCAAAGGTTGGTGCATACAGTTGCATTATGGTTTTGCTAAATCATATTATAAAATTGATAATTAATACGTTTTGGAAAGAAGACTAGAAAAGTCTGTTGCATTTGGTTTTGAACGGATACCTTGATTCCCTGTGCCATTCAATATCACAATGATAGGAAAAAATACAAAGAAGAAAGAAAATGCAAATACATTAAATGATCCAGGAGAGCAAGAGCAGCAGTAAGGCCTAGCATATTTCTCCTTCTCTGCTTACTTCAAAAAGTGTTCATGACCACTTTGAATCAATTTGCAAGTTCTCTTCTAATTGCACACTCTGTCCAAATGCAAAGACGAGCTTTCTTCATCTTCTCAGATTGGATTGGATTGGTGCATTTCACTTCCTTGCTGTGACTTGCTGCCGAGTCTGTAAAATTTTTATCATGTCCTTTACGTGTTCAAATTAATATATAGATTTAGCCAAGCCTAAAAGCGGAGCCTCCTGGTTATTTATTCTTACTGCCTGTAGGGTTAGTGAAAATGAAAGGTTTTCGAATTGTCCGCGTTTTGGTGTTTCCGGGTACTGCTTAATTAATGACATCATTTTCTTTGCTTTCTTCTACAGAAAAGTTCATTGCCTAACTAGTGAATTCCACGGCAAATTTCACGGGAAAAACTGACATCGCATGAATCGCGAAGCGATGAGTGCGATATCGGTTTTTCGAGTGAAATTTACTTTGGAATTCACCAGTTTGGCAATGAATTAGTATATGTAATCGCATGGGCCCGAGAGCAATAAAGGATTAATTTCACGCTTATTTTCACAAAATTCGAGACGATTGCAATTTGGAAAACTTTAAAAACACAAGTGAAATTAGTCCTTAATTGCACGAGGGCACATTGCAATTATATGTTTA
>OX421445.1:16159094-16171594 GCA_949126865.1 Montipora capitata | reverse complement strand
GACAATGTTATGACGCAATTCATGATCAAGAACAGGACAGACGCATGAAAAACTGACATCAATTTGTTAAATTGACGAGGTTACTAAATACGAGGTTCTGTAGAACTGATATTACGGGCAACAATATTCCAGAGGACTTGACTGCACCACTCGTGCATGGAAAAGGAACAACGAGGCTATTTACGAAATCACGGATTAAGCATGACCTGTAACGAAAGGTTTCGTGAAGCAGCTTTTTCAGACAACACTACCGTGATCAAAGTGAGGTTGACCTAGGGTGTTTTAAATTCAAATAGAGGATCGTCGAGGGACGTTACACTCGTACCCGAAGGTCGGCTACCGTATATCAGAGGAGATCATCGTTAGTTCGTTTACACTCTGCTACTTTTTGTTGCTTTCTTAACTAACACTAAGGCAATCACGAATCGCATTCATGTCGGTTCCAGGGCATGTAGGATGAGTATATCAACCGATTGGTTGGCTTAGTAGGTAAATCGTCGGAATACCTTGTGGGTGGAGGGGAAAGGAGGGTTTCGTAAAACGTAGGCAACGTCCTACACCCCTCGGTTCAAAAAATTCCGTGGTGCGTTAATTAACCCTTTGACCCCCAGGAGTAATCCGTCTGTAAATTCTCACAACGTCAGATATTGAGGCTGACAATTATCAGCTAGTGGTATTGTCTTGATATCACTCCAAACTTTCATGACTAGCCATTAGAGAAATATGTGCCACCACTTATAACGGTGAGTGAACTTTAAGATGTTGGTAGTGAAAGCCTTAATTAAGGAACCCATACACCATTCGCAAAGAGACTGTCTATCCTATTCCGACCGACTTGGCATGATATCTATAAAAGGGCTTATAGTGTATGAGACTCAGTACGCAAAATGCAGCCATAAGCGGAGTGGTATATGCCGAGTGCTTGACATAGAGACAGACCTGAGAGATGAAAGTTCTATTGGTCGTTTACATATCATAACAGAAGCACATGACTTTGAAGCGTTTAATTCTGGTTCCCCGCGCGTGCAGCTTCGTTCTTATTCTTGTCCATATTTGGGCATAAAATTGGTGTTCTAAAATCCCCAGCTTGTGTTCCAAGGAAAAGAGTTGCAAGTTACATGCTTCAAGGTCATGTGCCTCAGATCATAATAGCTAAAGAGGATCTTAAATTTTCTTCAGGAACTCATCATCAAGTAAAAGGTACAATGTTTATCAAGAGAGCCATTGACAAAGGGTTTTTGGGTTCGGTTACCTACAATGCCTCAAGCCAACGACAACAGTTCATGATTTCAAAGCCAAGTGTAGGCGTTTATGTTTGTTAAAACGTTTACATTGTGCGAGTGCTCACCTTGTTCGGACAAAGTAATGGCCTAATATGAACACCGAAACGGACTCCATACATGCTAAACTTTGTCATATCCATTCCCCTTTAATAACGATGCTTAAGGGAGGCTTCGTAGACCCTCTGCGCCCATTATTCCATTCTTTCGATCCAACATGTCAGCTCAGAGTTGATTTGATGAATAGCGGTGACAGCTGGTACAGATTCCGCAAGGGTGAGTCCTGTTCTGTACGCCATGAGGAAGAAGATTTGACAAGAATGAAGTGGAACGTTAAAAGTTTGCCTATCAAAAAAGTCAAACCACTGTGGTCTGTATTCTGGCACCATATCTCATATCACCATATGAGCAGGGATGGCGCAGTGGTGAGAGCACTCGCCTTCCACCAATGTGGCCCGGGTTCTATTCCCACATCCGGCGTCATACGTGGGTTGAGTTTGTTGGTTCTCTACTCTGCTCCGAGAGGTTTTTCTCCGGGTACTCTGGTTTTCCCCTCTCCTCAAAACCCAATATGATTTGATATTTATTAATTTGATTTGATTTCATTTGTGCACGACGCCACAAGCTATTCAGCTTTAAAGATTATCGTGTGAAAATAAAGTTATATTATTATTATAGGCAGTATGTCAACATTTGAATGCCAACACTCCCCGTAGCTTAGAGTCACAACACTTTCCGTAACAGGTGAGCAGTTACAAGGATGGCCGATAATTGTACACTTCCAAGGAAGTCACGTACATCTAGTTTGCCAAACCAGGTCTTTGCACCAAGAGCGCCAATTACGATAGGCATTATGGTAACTTTGGAGGCTCCGTGAATCCTGATTTCAAATGCTAGTTCCTGGTACTTTTCAACCTTCTCCTCTTCAGTTCTGTTGATGTTCTGATCCGCTGGCACAGCTATGTCAGTAAGTGTCCATTTCTGTGTGTCTTTATGCACTAGAGTAATATGTGGCCGATTATGTTTCAGCACTTTGTCTGTGTACATAGTCATGTCCCAGATAATGCTCACTTCTCCATTTTCTGCGGTTGGAAAGGGTTGATGGTCATACCACTTGTCATTACACTCTATCCCATACTGCCTGTTCATCTCCCAGTGTACCCCCAGGGCCACTTTGTCGTGGCGCTTCCTATACTCTCTCTGGGCAAGCCTCTTGCATCCACTCACAATGTGGCGTACTGTTTCAGTGGCATCTCCACACAATCTATGGTGTCTCTGAGGTCTTATCTATGCTGTACTTGATCGAGTTTGTTCTTAAAGCTTGTTCCTGAGCAACAAGAATCAATCCTTCTGTCTCCTTTTTTAAGAATCCATTCCTGAGCCATCTCCAAGACTCCTCTCCAGCTTCATCTGATATTTGTTGGAGAAACTCACCATGTAGGGCTTTTTCTCCTTCCAGTTTTTAACTTTCTCGTCTTTCCTCCCCTCTCATAGTCCTGCAGACTCTCTTCTTCAGCATTCACTTTCTCCTTCAACGCAGCTTGAAGCATCCACTCTGTGCTCTCTCTTAGGTAGCCATGAAGGGATTTGCTCTCCCTTCTTACACACTCCTTGATGCCGTTAAGTCCTCTTCCCCATCCTTTCTCGGCAGGTACAGCCTTGCAACATTACTCCTGGTGTGCAGGCAGCCATTCATTGCCAAGAGATCTTCCTAGTTCTTCTATTCATGTTGGCTACCTCCTCCATTGTCTAGTCCACAATCCCCGCACTGTAGCGTACTACACATACAGCCCAGGTATTGATGCCATCGATCAAATTTCCTCCATTGAGTTTGAACTACACAACTTCTTGACTCTTCTTATATACTCCGGTGTTATCTTGCCTTTCATCTTGGTGTTGAGAGTCTGGTCCAACTGTAAGATGTCAAGTTATTTGTCGCCTTTCTCCTCTATTTCCCCGATATGCTGGTTGTCGGGTAGTTCTATTCCGCTACTGCCAACTTGTCATCCCCTTCTCATTTCCAGGACAGCACACCTGTCTAGTCCAAAAGACATCTTAATTTCTTGCGAGAAGATCCTTACTAATTGAACAAGTGAGACTAGTTGATCTTTGCTAGCTCCGTACAGGTTCAGATCATCCATGAATAATAGATGGTTAATAGGCTTCATGTCCTTTGCCAGTTTGTATCCAGCTCTTATTTTTCGTAGTACTAGGGTCAAGAGTAACATGATCACTATAAACAATAGTGGTGACAAGGAGTCACCTTGAAAAATTCCTCTCCTAATGTCCACCTGCCCGAGAGCCATTCCTCCTGAGGTCAATACTGTCTTCCAGTTCATCATGCTGTTGCTGATTATAGAGATCATATTCTTGGCAACCCCAACCATCTCCAGACATTTCAGGATCCTTGAATGCGGCACCATATCATATGCCTTCTTGTAGTGAATCCAAGCCATTGACAAATTTGTCAACCTTCTCCGGCAGTACTTCAGGATTGCCTTGTCTACAAGCAATTGATCTTTACTTCCCCGGAATCCCTTCCTGCACCCCTTCTGTTCATCTGTTAGCAGTTCATTCCTTTCCAAGTGGTGGTATAACTTCTCTCCCATAACTCCTGTCAAGAGCTTCCGCATCATGGCAATAGGGCGGTAGTTGCTAAACCTGGGCACCCTTCGCTGTGTCCTTGTGTATCAAAACTGTTCTTCCCCTGACCATCCACTCTGGTACATTCCCTTGACATATACAGTCTTGCAAGCATTCTTGCAATCTAGAGTGCAATCGTGTCAGTTTCTAGCCTGCGTGGCAGGCACTAGAAAGGGGAAGGGAGGGGGGAAAATTGGGCGGCGCGAAACTCGCGGAGCGAGGGAGAGGGGCCCAATTTTCCCCTCTCCCTTCCCCTTTCTAGCGCCTGCCACGCAGGCTAGTCAGTTTCTTAAACAAGAACCCCTGAACAAGATCGGGGCCGGCTGTCTTCCAGTTTTCCATCTTGCTCACTCCATTTCTAATATCCTCCACAGTGATGCTGATAACTTCTTGCACATCTATTGTACTGAGCACCACCTCTACATCCTCTAGCCAAGATGCTCCCTCATTGTGACCGACTTCCTCCGACCAGATCCTTGCTCCAGAAGGAGGGTGCTTCTGTGGGATCAGGTAACACCGTTTCTCCTCGTTCCTTTCCATCTACTGTTTTGTAGAACAGCTTCTGATTGGTTCTAAACAGGTGGTTTAAACTGTTGACATCTCTCGTCGTATCTTTTGATGTTAACTCCACCTGCCTTGATCTTGTTTCAACATGCCTGAGATATACAAAGTGCCCCTTTCCTCAAGATGATATTTTCTGTTTAACCTTTCCCTCTCTCTTTGTTTCAGTCTCATGTTTCCTCTTCGGACTTCCTCAATCTTGCTCAGGTCTTTTCACCAAGTTTCGATATTCCCCTTAATCCTTCTCTTCCAGAATGGCTCTTCAGTTCTCCTCCCTTTCCTCCCTTTTATCATTCCCATTCTTTCTGTAGTAACATATGCAGCTGCATACATTAAAGAATTCAGTTCAGTGATGTTGTGCGTCTGAAAATCCTTTTGACGGCTTCATTGATTTTTCCAACTTCTGCTTTCAGCTTCGTTCTTTCGCATGACTTTAGTGATGGTAGTCCTATTCTCTGTTCTAGTTGTATAATTTCTAGGATCCTGTCGCAAAGGGCTTCCAGTTCTGGGCTGATCTCTCCTTGTAATTCTTCAGCAGTGAAAACTCTGGGTTCCTCTTCACGTTGGTGTTCTTCTTGGGTATCAGATGTTGTTGCATGGCCTGGTGCATCTGTGGTAAGAACCTCCGTAGTTTCAGTCTCCTGATATTCATAGTCTGGTGTATCTGTGGCATGGAGCTCTGTAGTGTCAATCTCCTGATGTTCATGTCTTACTCGTATGGCTATTTCCTCTTGCTCCACAGTCTCTAGCCACTTCTTGTTCTTAATCTGGCGTACTTGATCAGCCAATCTCTGCTCGGTGACTTCTGTTAGTTCGTTGTTGATGTTACGGGCTTTCCACAGGTCTAGCAATATTTTTCTGTACCCTCGCCTCTCTGGTTCACTCCTGATGTAACATTCAAACAACCGTTTTTTATCCTCCTTTGACCATCCTTATCTCTTCTGTCGTTGTTCAGCGGTAGCAGGATGACGACCGGGCCTGCGCTGCTGATCCACATGACACCTGCCGGACAAGACACCTTCACTACAAGCTCCAGTCCCGTTGACGTCGTTAGTGTGAAATTCAATATTTGACATTCTCTCATCAAATGAGGTTGTTGTAACCCTAACACGGGTGGCTTTTGGGTTGTTGGCACTTGCCAAAGGTGCCACCCAAGACTCTGGTGGGCGGGAGCGTCCATATTCCCGTGGTAGGCTAAGGCACCATCCTGTTCTACCCCAGTGCCCCCTACCCCAGTGCCCATTTATTATTATTATTATTATTATTATTATTATTATTATTATTATTATTATTACTATTATTATTATTATTATTATTATTATTATTATTACACACACTACCTTGGATCTTGTTTTTTGCTGGCCAAATCCGAAGCGACTTTGTTCTCTCTCTAGTTATTAAAGCCCGTAGGTCGTATGAAATTCATCGGGTACCTCGATCGCGCAAGAAATTAAAGTCTTGTCATCTTCGTATTGGCTTACTTTCTTTTTGACTCCGTTTCAAACTCTCCTCTATCTTTCCTTATAGATTTGCTTGGTATCTCATGATCAGCCACAATTATACTTATTTGGAGACATCGAGCACACCAGTGTGATTTAGAGAACTTTAGAAGACCCAACCCAAAAAACATCATTAGAAACTGATGGTTGCAATTTATGTTTAGTTAAAAGATTGCAATTGCGGTCAGTTTTCCGTGTTGTTTACTGTTGACAGGCATAGAACTGACTTCAAAAAGTGTTCAAACCGTGATTGCAACCGTGAGCCGTAGACGACTGGCTCGGCTACCAAGCTTTGGCACTGATGATTCTATGCCTTTAGAGTAATTTTAATGGTAAAGAAGACACCTGGGGGCGTATACACGGATGCACTATTCGGGATGTTCTGATCGCGTGAAATGAATAGACCAATTTCGATATATTAAAATTCAGTCGAAAACAAAAGGCATCATCTCGAGGCTCTGGGGAATAAACTCATACAAATCCTTATATTTATTCTCCAGAGCCTCGAGATGATGTCTTTTGTTTAGGATTGAATTTTAATATATCGAAATTGGTCTATTGCTGTAACAGTTTCATGTTAAAGGTTAATGCTTGTAATTGACATTTTCATCAAACAAGCGACATGACAGGCAAAAATTTGAGCGGACGAAGACGATAATAATTGTTCATGGCAGTAAGATAGTAAACACGAATTCACTCGTGATAAGTGTACCCATTCTAAAGAGTTTAACTCTAGCTATCTTCGCAGTCAAATCGTCTGTTAGGCCATAACTCCCAGTGGCCATTTGTAGATTTTTACTCTAAGACCGGTAGATTTTACTCGTGTACTCGTGAATGGGGGAGGAGGGGGGGAACTTGGGTCTTAAAGGGTTAACAACATTAAGGTTCACTCAAAAACTTGTCCTAAGCACTCTTTTTGAATTTTAGCTTCATCGTGTGAAGAATATAGCACTCGTTTTCAATACATTTGTATCCACCATGACACGAAACAAGCGTGCTAACACATGAATATAATAGCCACGTAGCCACGTGGCCACGTTGCCGCGTAGCAATGTAGCCGCGTAGCAACGTAGCCACTTAGCCGCGTAGCCACGTAACTCAGAAGTTACGTCATACACCGGCATCGCAGAGATCATGGGTTCAAATCCCGTTGGAACCACCTGAATATTTCAGGAGTCAAAAAGGGACAGTTGCTTATATTGTCGACTTAAGTCCGAGGATCACTTCTCTCATTCGTTATTAATAACTTGTAACGACACAGGTAAAGATGAAACTAGATGAAATCGTACAAACCTGAGAAGGAGCGGTGGGTGAGTGGGATGGATGCAGTACGATAAAGATTCTGTGATCTCGAGCTCTGCAAATTGAAAACATGGCAATAAAACGAAGCTTACAACTTAGACCGATTCGCCATAAATCAAAAGAAAATTGATGAAAAATATAAAACCTATCCTTACCTCACTTTTCTGTGATGATTCCTGAGCACTTGATGCCTCAGAAAATGTTCCTGAGACGGCTGAGGGGAGCAGTCTTGTCAAGTCTCGTCCGTGCACCGAAAAATCAAAACATTGGACCACGATCCCGCAGGCATGAATTTCTTGAGACCTCGGTTATCTTAAATTGTGACAAAAGTGCGATTTATAAATCGCACTTCACAAAGTGTGATTTTTATAAATCGCACGCGCGATTTATACATCGCAAATGTGCAATTTTCAAATTGCAATTTAGGTGCGATTTATAAATCGCAACATTACGAACTTTGCGATTTATAAAAGTCGTGGGTATCACAAAAATCCCCCAAAAATTTCATTTCGAGAAAACTACTAAAAAAACAACACCATTTGCGTATATCATTTGCGGTTTGCATTTCGGTTTGCATTTCTGTAGGAGGGCACGTTTCTTGTTCTCAAATTTGATGTCTGAGAGTGTAGCCGTAATCAAGCTTTAATACTGGGTATCCTCGTTCAATAAGACTTGCTCTAAAATGCAAGATTTTAGTTTTGAATTTCTTTTCAGAGGACTTTGTTCGGAGAAGTCTAAGTGCTTCGCCTTTGATAAAGCCCTTTTACTTTTAGATCGCTAATGCGTGTACTGAAATGTTTCAGTAGATTTGAAATGAGTTTCTATATCCAATATAGATTTGTTTGCGAATCGCTCGCCTTTGAAAACATTTGTGTCAAGGAACGTAATCTTAGTATGTGATACTTCAAATTTGGGGGGGATTTTTGTGATACCCACGACTTTTACCCACACACACACCCACACACACGACCCACGACTTCCACCCAAGACAAAGACAGCGACGCACGCAAACTTGTCTGAGCTGTTGACAATCCAGATAGTGATTCGGAAGTGTTTTATGCAGATCATGTCTCAGAGGTTGACTTCGATGACTCTCAGTTAGAATTGCACAGGAAAGCCAAAAAGGACTATGAACTTGATCTCGTGACGCCTTTGAACACTCACCTCACGGCCTACGGGGGCTCTAAGCTGACAGTTGTGGGTCAAGTTCGTATCCGCGTGTGGCGTGACGATTTTAAATGTCAACTAGATTGGAAACTTGTTGACAACAACGCCGTCCGACCCCTTCTCGGAAGAAAGGCCTGTGTGGGCCTGTGGGTGAAGATAATTAAGTGCATCGACAGTGTCGACAATGATGAGCTAAACAAACCTCAAACAGGAAATGCTTCAGTGTATGCTGTGGAAAGCACACACGCGAACAAAACGTGTGCGTCCATCACCAAAGAAACATTAATCGAGCAATATGCAGAAGTCTTCAGTGAAGAAGTCGGAAAATTGGCCGGTGAATATCATATTAGAATTGACAGCAGCATAGATCCCGTACAGCATGTCCCTTGTCGTGTACCAGTGGCACTTAGAACAAAGGTCAAAGAAGCATTGGAAGACCTTGAGAAGCAGGAAATTGTCACAACCCGTGATCTCGCCCACAGCTTGGATAAGCTCCATGGTAACCGTACCCAAGAAAAACTGCAAATCACGGTATATGTCTCCACCAAAGAGACTTAATCGCGCCATTCAACGTGAGCACTATCCACTTCCAACAATTGAAGATATCGCCACACGGCTATATGGCGCCAAAGTCAGTTCACCAAACTGGATGTGCGTGACGGATCTCGGCACGAGGCACCGGACGAGAGCTTGTCTTACTTGACAACCTTCAACACCCCGTTCGAACGTTACCGTTGGCAACGCCTGCCCTTTGGCGTTAGCTCCGCACCTGAGGTGTTCCAGCGTAAAATGCACGAGCTGGTGGAAGGAATGTCTGGACTTGAAGTAGTGGCGGATGACTTTATCATTGTGGGCTGTGGAACCACGATTGAAGAAGCTACCACTGACCACGATTAAATGCTCGTAAAGTTCCTCGAACGCTGCAAAGAACGA
Source organism: Montipora capitata (assembly GCA_949126865.1). NCBI lineage: Eukaryota > Metazoa > Cnidaria > Anthozoa > Scleractinia > Acroporidae > Montipora > Montipora capitata. The sequence goes on along the minus strand of OX421445.1, from coordinate 16,162,209 downwards.
GGTGACAAGCTAAATCTCCGACAGATGGAAGTCACATTCATCGGACATGTGACCACCGACCAGGGCTTGCGGGTTGACCCAGCCAAAGTACGAGCGATTATTGAAATGCCCGCACCAACAGACAAGGCCGGAGTACAAAGATTGCTGGGACTCGCACAGTACCTCAGCAAATTCCTGCCACGTTTGTCTAATATCACCAAGCCATAAAGAGACCTCACTCAGACCGATGTGCAATGGGACTGGGAAACAACCCAGCAAGATGCATTAGAAGCTTTGAAGAGAGCAGTTGCTGACACACCAGTCTTGCGTCTTACTACAACTTGGAGGAAGTGACGCTTCAATGTGATGCCTATCAGTTCTGGTTAGGTGCTGCCTTGTTGTATAATGGACGTCCCGTAGCCTATGCACCCAGAGCCATGTCCGAAGCAGAAACACGTTATGCTCAGATCGAAAAGGAACTGCTCGCGATTGAGTGCACAGCGACCATAAGCCATTGAAGCAATCTTTTCGAGAAGCCACTTATTCAGCGCCCAAACGACTGCAGGGGATGTTGTTGAGGCTGCAGAAAGACATCCTAAAAGTTGTTTACAAAAAAGGAACACAGATGTTCCTGGCTGATACCTTAAGCAGAGATTTTCTGCCTGAGATCAACGCCTGTGACTTCAACAAAGAACTTGAGGAAGTTGATCATCAAGCCTTCCTACCAGTCAGCGCCACGCGCTGGCAACAGATCAAGCACGCCTCTGCTGATGACCCAGTCCTGCAGCAACTGCGGACAACAATACGCAAAGGATGGCCAGAGAGTCGGTCAGGCATCCCTGAATCGCTTTACCCGTACTTCGATATGAGAAACCTCCTGACGGTCCAGAACGATCTTGTTTTTAAGGGTCAATGTCTTGTGGTACCAGCCAGCCTATGCAAGGATCTTATGGCAGTTGGTGCACAGCTCACACATCGGCATTGAAGGATGCATCCGCAGAGCACGCAACACTCTCTACTGGCCTCGCATGGCAAGAGAGCTTAGGGAGTACATCTCCAAGTGTGGCATATGTTTGTCACAACGCATGGAACAGAGAAAAGAACCCCTCCTACAACATGAAGTGATAGCAAGACCATTGGCAAAAGTTGCTGCCGACCTTTGCGAGCTGAACAACCGCACCTTGCTCGTCATCACCTACTACTACAGCAACTTCATTGAAGTTGCTCGCATAAACTCAGTGACTTCCCGTAGCGTCATCAAAGAAATGAAGTTCTGTATTCGCTAGGTATGGAATCTCTGACGTACTCGTAACCGACAACAGCCCTCAATTTGTTGCCGCTGAATTCGCAGTGTTTGCGAAATCCTGGATGTTTCAACACATCACGTCCTCTCCTCACCACCCACAGTCCAATGGAAAAGCCAAGAACGCGGTTAAAACGGTAAAACGCCTCTTCACCAAATGCCTGCTCGCTGCATGGAGTGACCTTTTGCCTCATTCACTCTACTGACTCTGAACATAGTTAATAGATGTAGCTGGTTATGAAACTCGACAAGTTTCTTTGTTTCATGTTTTTGTTCGCTTTTTTGGCCTTGACCCTGCACAAAACCCGACAAAAACACACTTTTTTCGGCAGGATAACCAATCAAAAGTTTCGACTAATTTATTCGAAATTAACTTGCGAACTAAAAACAAAAGATTGTGCAGGGTCACGGTCGGTTCAACATCTAATTGCAACTACATTGTTCCTGCTTTTGAAATTCTAAGGGGTTTCCTAACCAGTCCCTCGATTAACTATGCTCTGAACGCTATGTAAATCGAAACAAACTCTTTGATTTTTTTCTGTCTTCTTTGTAGCACCACAAAATTTCTTTTGTTTATAATTATCAATATTGTACCCATGTATTGTTTTGCTCTTTTTCTTTATGAGAGGAAGGATGTGACGAAATGTGGTTATCTGTTAACTGCATTAACATGATAAGATTTTGTTAATTGAGACAATCGTCTGGCATGTGCTAAAACACAGACGATAGAGACGATGGACGATAGACGGTAGACGATAGGTCAAATTTATCAAAAGCGGAAAAGATTTGTGTGACAAATTTTTCACGGAAACGATTTTCATATGTCACTGGAAATTTAGGGCTGGAAATTTAGTGAATTTGAGTTGACTTGCTGAAACCTTTGCCAATAAAGGTTTAAACCAGGCTCTAAACTAAGGTGTGATTGCTTAACTGTAGCTCCACAAGTCAACACAAATTCACAAATTTTCAAGCCGTAAAATTGGAGAACATGAAATCGCGTGCATGCTTGTCCAACCACATTTAGACACCGTCATGACACGACGCAGGCAACGCAAAATAAAGAGTGTATCGATAAAAGGAGTGTATCAGAGTAAACCACCGTGTGGATCCCGGAAAATAGTCGTAAGTGAGAAGCAAAGGACTTTTGGCAATCTTGTTTGAGAATTGCGTGCGTTCAATAAAATAGCCTGATTAATAGCCCTCTGTTTTACATCAGTTGAGAATAATGGGAGATTGACACATTCAGGAGACTCGTATAAAGTTACAACAGCTTCATTTTACCTCTTGGTTGGACAAGCATGCACGCGATTTCGTGTTCTCCAATTTTACGGCTTGAAAATTGGTGAATTTGTGTTGACTTGTGGAGCTACAGTTAAGCAATCACACCTTAGTTTAGAGCCTGGTTTAAACCTTTATTGGCAAAGGTTTCCGCAAGTCACGTGTCACGTGACATATGAAAATCGTTTCCGTGAAAAATTTGTCACACAAATCTTTTCCCCTTTTGATAAATTTGACCTATCGTCTATCGTCTATCGTCCATCGTCTACCGTCTATCGTCTATCGTCTATCGTCTGTGTTTTAGCACATGCCCAATCGTCTACCGACCATTTTGTATACGCTTACATTAGCGGAAATAGTTTTAATTAGTCCTTTTAATCTCTACAGAACTTTGGACTCTCACACCCTTTTTTAAGCTAAGAGCAACAGTGGTGTCAGTTCAGGACGTCTTTTCCAAGCAACGTACTGCGGCTTATAGTCAAAAGGTGAGCAAATGTTAAGTGAAACGTCAGAATCAGACCTAATAACAAGACTCGACCGATATGTTTATCGTGG
>OX421445.1:16129094-16149094 GCA_949126865.1 Montipora capitata | reverse complement strand
TTGCATATGCCAAACGCATGATTGATGTTCAAAACAGGTAAAGTATATGTTGAACGACCAACTGGTTGGCTCAGTATGTTGAGCATCGGACTACTGTACTGTGCGGGTGGTTGCGGGATCAAAACTCCGGCCAGACCAACACTCAAGGTTTTTTAATAACTGAGGAGAAAGTACTGTGTTTGTAATTACAAATTGCAAATGCTTAGACTCTCTAGTATTCTTGGGTAAGGATGATAAACCATAGGCCCTGTCTCACGGGATCGGCTATTCATCGAGTTGCGAGTTGAGTTGAGTTTGAGTTAAGTTTGAGTTAATTAAGATTGAGTTACAGTTTTTGCGTTCTTTGCAATTAAAAGTCGTAAATATTCAGTACAAGTCACTGCGAAAAACTGTTTTTTCCGTGTTGAAAGATAAATTTGCATAAAATTTTGCAAAATGGCATGGCTTTACAATGATCAAAACAATCTTATTATTATTACACCTTTCACGGCATCGTTCTCCACTGATTCTCGTTGCTGCTGCAAGTCTATCCACGTCAAAACGATGTCTTCTTAGAGGGATACACGGGCTTTATTGTTAAGCCAGTTAAAGCCGGCCGACTAAACGATGAACCGTATTTGTCGTCGGGCACCATGGTCGATCATCACAAGAACGTCGTAAACGGAAGAGGAAAACATCTGACGAAGTGAGCCCGGATTACGCTTTTTGCTCATAACCGCTGAAATTCTAAAAGTTTTAAAATGCATCAACACGATTGCCAAGTTTGCTACTCACCAAATCAATTAAGGTTTTGGGTTACTTTCCAAAAGGTAAAATAATGACCTGCAACGAGTAACCTGTCAAAGTGACCAGTGTTTTAGACCCGCCGCCTAGATTGTGTTATGGGAGAGTGTCAGGCGAGTTTACTTTGCGACTAGAAAAATCAAGGGTGCGATTCACATCGTTTTTCGAATTTATATTGGCCCCTTTTTAAAATGTGAAGAGCTCTCAAGTCTCGCGCATTTCGATGCAATCTCACGCTCTCACGCCGACACGAGCATTTCTCACGCATTTTTTGGCACTTTTCTCGAAGGTAACTCTACCTTTTAAGCTTTTAGAAGTGGTCATGAATTCCGAATTCGCCCCTTCACTGGCACTTAACTTAACTTCGGCCAATGTTCAATGTTCAATCTGTTCGTGTGCGACCAATTTTCTTGTTTCGTCAGGACTTTCACCCGTTAATATATGAATTATAGGCCGATATGTTAGCTCAGGCTAACCATAATAACATGGGCTCTCTTAGCAAGCAGCATGATAGAAAAAAAATGGCGGACTCAACGGTGCATTTCCAGCGCTCTGACAAGTGCAAATTTCAAAACATTTCCGGTGGAGCATGCCCCCGGACTCCCCTAGAATTGTTTGTCGCCTCCGGCACAAGAAACACAGGACACTTGCGCCTTTGACGCAATCTGCAGCAAGCATTTCACGCTTTGGAAACTTTAAAACTTGAGAGCTCTGAATGTGAGTTGTTACTAATCAGTGAAAACACTATGAAATGAAGTTTGTTTCGCTCACCTTCTTTTTCCCGTTTCTACATGGTAAGCTTGTAAGACTAGGGATCTTTGCGCACTCCGGGTTCTGGTTCTCACGCAATGGAAAGTTGATAGAGTCGTCGGCAAGCGTTCGAAGTGGCGATCTTTAATTGTAATTTAAAACTGTCTGTCTGGATCCCTGCTCAACCTGTCTACACTTTTGCCATTTTCAAACTTGCACCGCTTTTAAGTCATGTTGCATAAAGCAGTTTACCGTTATTTCTCATTATTTATTTATTCACTTGTTGATTTAGTTTTTCGTGCACGGTTTCTTTTGTTTTTGCAAGTACATAAATGATAACTGACTTCACTTCATAGGTTAGGGTCAGTAACGGAAAAAACGCGTTCCAGATTCCAGATTCCGGTTTCATTATTTAACATAAACGCTCATGCGGCTCACTTGCTCCGATAACGTTTTGTGTGATAGCCGAAACATGAAAACAACTCTGCTGGACGACAAACGGTACGTTTCATCGTTTAGCCATCGGGGCTACAAACTGGCTTAACAGTAAATCCCATCAAGCCTTACAAGAAGACATCTTTTCTGCGTCGATAGATTTGATCGCTAGAAGGAACAACCGTGCGCCATTGGCTCAGTTTCTTATGCAGGAGGTCTGCCGGACCTGTAACACTCAGGGTCTAAAAATAACTGAGGAGAAAGTGCTGCCTTTGTAATAACATCCGCAAATGGTTAGACTTTCAAGTCTTCTCAAATAAGGACTATGAACCGAAGGTCCCGTCTCACAACCTTCAATGTTCATAAACTCTGTGGGATGTTAAAGATCGCACACATTAGACGAAAAGAGTACGGTGTTGTGGTATGGTCTCTCCTTCAGCGATGTGGTCGGCTTGGAATATCTTCTGAAGGTACTACTACTGATCGATGAGACCACATAGCAGAACAGACAGTAGTCAAATCGAAGTAGTCCAAGGGCTGATACTGGTAAAGAAGAATACTGCCGTGCATGAAATTTCAAGATTGTTTTGATCAGTTTAAAATCATTTAGCAAATATACATCTGTGCACGTCACGAAAACGGTGTCAGTTCATGGTCTTCCCAATGACTTCTACTTAATATTTATTACTTTTAAGTGCCAAAAATGCCAAAAACCGTAACTCAATATTAACCCAATTTTAACTCAATCTTAACTCAAAACTCAACTCAACTCGTAACTCGATCAATAGTCTATCTCCTGTCTCACAACCCTTCAATGCTCATAACCCGTTGGGACATAGTACCTCCTTCTTCTTTTGAAAATCTACTCTCACACAGTTACATTCTCTGCTGATGAGACAGCAAAAAGAAATTACGCAATTACTGCAATTTTTTTCACACATCTTCCTTCATTTAGCAGGTGTAGCATTTATTTCCTTTGGGTTAGTCATAGTGTTTGGTTTTAGTTTTACACTGTCAGTCCTCAACGGAATACAGCTGTAGTATGGACAGCAATATTATTATTAATATATTATTTTGATGAGAGATAAAAGAAAAATTATGAATATAACAGTTTAATCTGAATGTCCTAAATGAAATAAATAATTTACATAATTATTTCTCAGATAGTGCATGTGCTGTGATTGCCTAGTTCAGGAGGCCATGTCAGAACTAAAGTATAGCCTGCTAATTTAGAATTTTGTTTTCGTTGCTTGATTGAAAAGGCTAGACTGAGATATAATAAATGCAGACAAACCTTGTCTCTTTGGGCGATACTGTAGCTTATGGCTCCTTATCCACTTATAGCATATCGGTGATCAGTCTTTGACTCATTCCCTTCCCAAAGCATCAAGTCTTGGGAAGTAACAAAGGGTCCTCTGGGTACCATTGTTCTACAAGCTCACATTTCAAACGCCGTTCATGTTATCATTATAGGGCGTATCATCAGCAGTATCCTGATGGATGCTTGTTTACCAGTGTTATGCCCACCAATGTTTATGGAAAGCATGATAACTTTAATTTGGAGGATTCACATGTGCTCCCAGGATTGATTCACAAAGTCTACTTGGCAGAGCGTGAGTTCACAATACGGATGTTTATATAATGATAATGAAACAACAATGACCAGGGGCATATTATTATAATTTATTATATAGATACTGATGAAATACCAGGATTTATTATATAGATATTGATGAAATACTAGGATTTCTCCTTTTACTAAAAAAACATATCTTCACCGCGCGCAGTGAACATATCATTTTTATCTTTCACATGTGAGGATATAGGTGTTGTCATGGTAACCAACACGATTAGCCAATAAAACGCGAGCTTTCTCTTCATTGTAAGATACTTTTGTGCTTTAATATAATTCTTCTCTACTACATTAACATTTTTATTGCAAAATTTGACATTATCATGATTTATTTTTCATAACTTTCATATCTTGTTTTATGTTACACAACATGCGTGTTTTAGCGGTTGGTGACCACTTTTTCATCATTTCGAAACTGAATAAAACAAGTTGTTTTAAATCTAGACATTTCATCAATATCTATATAATAAACATAACATTACATGGCCGCTTGGGGATACGAATTTTATCTTCTCGTGCTGAAAGTATCTCTCACTCGTTCGCTTCGCTCACTCGTGAGAGATACTTGCAGCACTCGAAGATAAAATTCGTATCCCCGCGCGGCCATGTAATATCCTCTATTTCTCCTTTTACTAAAAAATCATATCTTCACCGCGCGCAGTGAACGTATCATTTTTATCTTTCACATGTGAGGATATAGCTGTCGTCATGGTAACGAACACGATTAGCCAATAAAACGCGAGCTTCCTCTTCATTGTACGATACTTTTGTGCTTTAATATAATTCTTCTCTACTACATTAACATTTTTATTGCAAATTTTACATTATCATGATTTGTTTTTCATAACTTTCATATCTTGTTTCATGTTACACAACATGCGTGTTTTAGTGGTTGGTGAACACTTTTTCATCATTTTGAAAATGAATAAAACAAGTTGTTTCAAAGTCTAGACATTTCATCAATATCTATATAATAAACAGAACATTACATGGCCGCTTGGTGATACGAATTTTATCTTCGAGTGCTGAAAGTATCTCTCACTCGTTCGCTTCGCTCACTCGTGAGAGATACTTTCAGCACTCGAAGATAAAATTCTTATCTCTCAAGTCTCACGCATTATGGATGAGTCTCATGCCTGTGTTGGTCCACAAGAGATCAATCTCGCGTATCAAGATCAAGATCAATTTCTCATGACTCACAAATCCAGAACACTTGCTCTTTAAACAAATTAAAATTCAGTTCAATTTCCCCGAAAACGGCACTTACTGTAACGTCAAGCTTGAATCGTTTACTGTATCAGAAAGTGCTAAAATGTCGCGTTTGAGCACAGGTGGCCCAAACTCTATGTTGTGTTTTGAATTTAGAGAGTTTGTATGGCGAGGTTTAGTCGATACAAATCAGAAGGCTTATGAAAAGAAATAAGCATTAATGTTGCACTCACTTGTCTGTTGCCTCTTTGTGATCTTTCTTTGGTAATTTGATGCCATTCTGTCCTCTATTTCTTGCTCTTTGGCCATTTCAACTTCGTCAAAAACATAAAACAAACAGCGCTTACAAACGTAATGATAAACGCATTTTACTTTTGACTTGACGTTTCGTATGCTACGACATACATCTTCAGAAGTGAAAGCACTCCATGGGAGCGTCTAGTCAGTTATATATTATACCTGCCATTTTTTCCGAGTCAAATTCGTGAGATTCTCTTCTTCTCAAGACCGGGATTTCCAAAAATGCTGTGGCGACTTCCGATAATTTGGGGACACTTTCAAAAATGTCCGAAGGTGTTGCATACAATATTATTCAAAATAGTCAAGGCACATTACAGGTGGCCCAAACTCTGCGTTGTGTTGAATTTAGAGAGCTTGATCAAAAACATGAAACAAACAGCGGTTACAAACGTAATGATAAACGCATTTTACTTTTGACTTGACGTTTCGTATGCTACGACATACATCTTCAGAAGTGAAAGCACTCCATGGGATCAGTCAAACTTCCGCTATAGGTCACAACTTAAAATGGGACCATTTTCAAGTTTTGGCAAATGGTAGCTCTGATTTGCATTGCAAAGTAAAGGAAACTTTATTAATACGCGACCTTAAACCAACGTTAAACGAAAACGTTGGCAGTGAAAAACTCTGGCTTTATTAAACGGTCAGTTTCCACTGCTATCTATGGAAGGAGGAGCTATATAAATTATTCAAACATGCAACTTCTGCATGTGAAGACATTCTCGTGCTTGGCGACCTAAACTGTGACATCCTTCGTCCTTTCGACTATTAGGGAGTTTAAGAAACCACGACGGCTACGGCGACGAAAACGTCACTTCAAAATATAAGTTTGAGCTATTCTAAGTACTTCATGATTATTCTATCTTGTTTATATTATTCAATATGAGCGAAGTGTCCTATAACTGGATTAGCACTGACGGATTTGAAGTAAAGAGTGAGACTGAAAGGTTCACTGTAGTTTGTCCACGTTGTCGTCAAAACCTTAAAATTGGTCATTTCACGCAGTAGTTTTGACGAGTACGGGAGAGAATTGTTAAAAAATGCGTGCCGCACGTGCAGCACGATCATTTTGGTTCTTTTAACCAATAATATTACTGCTACTTGGCGTTGTCGTTGCCGTAGCCGTCGTCATTTCTTAAACTCCCTAATGGGGGTGAAGGCCGCCACCTTCTGGACGTGTGCGACATTTTCAGTCTTGTCTGTCTCATTAGCAAACCAACAAGGCACGACTACATCTCAAACGCTAATTGACGTCCTTTTAACCATAGTTAACAACAAGCGTAGATGTCTCACATCGGGGACCTTGGAGCCTCACATAAGTGACCATCGTCTTATTTACACAGTGATGAGGATCTCACACAGACACTGGAAATCACTGATAGTTACTGCCAGAAGCTACAAATCCTATTACAAAGAGAAATTTTTGTCTGACCTTGCTGCAGTTCCGTTCCACGTACCATTTATTTTTGATGATGTCGATGATCAGGTCTGGGCATTCGAAAAACTATTTAATGAGGTCGCAAACGATCATACGCCAATAAAGCGCTTTCGTATTCGTGACTCAAGAATGGAGGCCATTCGGTTAAGGAACAGGTTATGGCAAAAGTACTTGAAGCAACGCACAGAGACTTTATGGCTCGATTACAAGAAACAGAGAAATGTCTGCACTTCACTGCGGAGGAAAGCAATTGCTGGTTACTTTCATAACAAAGCTAATGTTTCAGAAGCTAAACCGCAGGAGTCAAGTTTGGTAACTTTTTGCTCCTATCTTCAAATCAAAATGTAGCAGTCATACCAAAGATATTAATACCTTTGTGAGCAACAAATGTGACATTGCCAACATCTTCAATAATTTTTTTGTGAATATTGCCTCTCATCTTCCCGAACCTCGTAAAGAACAATTCTCTAATGATCTCTTTAATCATCGAAGTGTAACTAAGATCGAAAATATCATGCAGAATCACTTCTCCTCTGATCAGTTCGTGTTTCTAAGCCTACAAATTCAACTATGGTCACGGAAATTTTAAAATCACTCTTCCCTTCAAAAGCAGTTGGTCATGATAACATTCCAGCACGTCTTGTCAAGGATGGTGCCTGTATCATCGCTGACCCTCTTACACAGTTATTTAATTCCTCAATAGGAAGTGAAAGCTATCCTTCTCACTGGAAATATGGTCAAGTGACACCTGTCTTTAACAAGGGTGACGGAAGCCTGAAATCCTGAGAAGTGCCTTTTCATGTGGCTTGGTAAACAAATTGAAGACATCACTGTTTCAATAGACGGGACTGAAGTCCAGAATGCTGGTACAATGAAACTACTTGGGGATCTATATTGATAGTGACCTCCACTTCAACGTACATGTTAAGGAGATTGTACGAAAAATTAGCAGCAAACTTCAGGCACTAAAGCGACGTAAACGCTTGATCTCTACTCATGCTCAAGACGAGAATATAATTATATGGCTTACTTTCTTCCTCATTTAACTTATTGATCAATCGTCTGGATCCACTGTGGAAAGCCTGGGAGTTCAAAGAATTCATGACATGCTCGTACTTGTGTACTTTGCATTGAACAGATCTGCTCCTACACACATCTGTGATCTTTTAGTTGAACGCAACTCTTGCGTAAATCTACGGGGAAAACGCAAACTTATTATTCTTAGTGTTGATACCACTAAGTCTGGCCTCCACACCTTCCGTTATTATGCAAGTAAGGTTTGGCATTCATTGCCAGATAATGTGGGTACACCGCCGTCTCTTTCTGCCTTTAAGACTGGTTTGAGAACTGTAGAATTTGAGAAACAATGCTGCTCCTTGTGCGATCAATGCTAGTCTCGAAAACTCTCCTCAAACTAGACATTTCATATTAACGCTGTATGTTGATATCTTTATATATTTATTGTTATCATCTTCTCACATGTAATATAATTAAATTATAATATATTAATTATTTATCTTATTTGTAGTTTAATCATGTTACTCTGTATACTTGTTTTCTTCGGATATATTGGCAATTTTTGATATCTTTAAATTCGAAGCAAAATAAAGTCATTGTATTTTATTGTATTTTTATTTTATTCTCTCTAGTTACCAGTCTTCTTAATTGTTATATATATCATATTTGAATTTGTTCAACCGTCACTTCTGAAGATGTATGTTGTAGCATACGAAACAGCAAGTCAAAAGTAAAATGCGCTTTATCATTACGTTTGTAACCGCTGTTTGTTTCATGTTTTTGATCAAGCTCTCTAAATTCAACACAACGCAGAGTTTGGGCCACCTGTAATGTGCCTTGACTATTTTGAATAATATTGTATGCAACACCTTCGGACATTTTTGAAAGTGTCCCCAAATTATCGGAAGTCGCCACAGCATTTTTGGAAATCCCGGTCTTGAGAAGAAGAGAATCTCACGAATATATAACTGACTAGACGCTCCATGAAACCTACACTGGGTTGGCTGTGGTACGTGTTACACGAAAACAGAAGGCACTGAATTGGGTGGTATTGAACTGCAGCGTTCCAGTTAATTTTTTCAAGTGGGGGGTCATTAAGACCATTTGTGGGGTCACCCAAATGTCGTGCCAGCAGTGGCCCTTTGGCTCACACGTTTAATTCTTTTGTAGTGTCCTGTCCCATTTTGAGCTCTTTTGCTTTCTTTCGAAACTACTAACCAAGCCCCTATATTTCGAATGCGCGCCATTTCAACGGAAGAGTATAACAAAACGCGCTCTTGAGTAAAATTCACTCGTTTCTTCTTTAAGTTAAATAGTCTACAAAAAAATTAACTGCAAATGGCTCTTACGGACGTTTTCCCGCAAGTCATACATGTCTTGCAGTTGCACTAAGCAAACGTTTATCCCACACAAAGGAAGCGCTGAACATATTGTTTCCTCTTCATAATTCGTCTTTTTTTTTTCAGTCTAATCTGATGCTAGGTCAAAAACCTTTTTGGTTTTACGTATGCACCAAAAAGTATCGCAAAAGCCGGGAATTAACAGTAGAAGGCAAGCCAAAAGACAGATGAAGAAAAAATAAAAGGCAACAGTTTTTATATAAAACATTGTAATTTCGAATTCTCAGCGAAAGATTAATGACAATTGATCGCAAAAACGCTAGAATTTCTGCAGTCTCTGACTTTTATGAATCAAGGGCAAGGTCATGATGTTCTGTCAAAAGGAAGAAAATTGATCACGTGGTAGGCAACCACAAAGGTGCACGTGTGATCACAGGGGGCCCACACAATCGGATGTGTAGCCGATTGTTATTTTAAAGTAAATGTACTGGATTTACCGTTTGCTTCACCTATAGCGATATATCGTTAACTATGTATGTAAATCAATGATAAATAAAGGTTGAATTACCTTACCTGTGGTTTATAGTCGTCCTTTTACCTCAAAAGCGGTTTTTTGAGCGATCTTGAAGGAATTTGAGTTTGCCGTTGACTGTTCCATATATAAGAATATGGAACAGTCAACGGCAAACTCAAATTCCTTCAAGATCGCTCAAAAAACCGCTTTTGAGGTAAAAGGACGACTATAAACCACAGGTAAGGTAATTCAACCTTTATTTATCATTGATTTACATACATAGTTAACGATATATCGCTATAGGTGAAGCAAACGGTAAATCCAGTACATTTACTTTAAAATAACAATCGGCTACACATCCGATTGTGTGGGCCGCCTGTGGTGTGATCACCTTGTGTCAAAGTTCTTGTTTACATTGAATGAACTACAGGGAAGAATATTAATCGTTCGTCGTTTTCAGAGTAAAGCAACGTACTTTTTAGCAAAGAAACTTCCGTCTTTGATTTTTAAATTTTGTTGTAATATTTAACTGAATCTTTACATTTCATCTGTCGGGTCAGGAAGCCTTCTTTGTCGGGTTCCTGAGAAATGTATCTAGTAATGCGATACATTATTGAAAACTCTGCGTAATAAAGGTGGGCCCACACGAGGGAACATGTTGCAGGAAGATGTTGCAGCAAAATGTAGCGGGGACAAAATCGTGTTAAGTGCACACTGAGGGGACATGTTGCAGGGATGTGTAGCAGGGACATGTAGGAGGGACCAAATCGCAGAGTTTACACACTTGTGAAAAATGTGCCGGGACACGTTTCAGGGACATGTTGCAGCGACACATCCCGGCCCTCGTGTGTGCTGACACTTTTTCACTCGTGCGACATGGAATCTGTGCAAAATTTGTCCCCACAACATGTCGCACGGAGTTCAACTTGTTGAACTTCATGGGACATGTTGCGGGGATAAAAAACAGTCCTCGAACTAGTAAGTCGTCGCAATAAATTGGATTAACCAGGAAGTTAAAGAAATATTGTTGGCTTCCCAAATAAACTTCATTTTACACTATAATGACTAAACAGATGTTTTCCTGAGGTTAAAAACCTGGCTACCTATTAATTTGTCAGAGAAAAAAAAATCCTGTCTCGTCGCATATCACATTTCAACCCACGTATGCAAATTTGTTAAGCTCGAATATTACACAACATGATGAATTCCTAAAGGCCACCTTTTTCAGCGAAAATTTTATTGAAACAAACAACATATTTGCTATTAGAGGCAAAAAACCCTATTTCATTGCGTGCGAGGAGACAACAAACCCAATCGTGTCAAATTACCATACGCAACAAAATAAATTTCAGGATCAAACCCTTTCGCGAAGCAACTTTTCCTTGAATAATGAAGCACAAAATAGACGGCAAGCTTTCTTTCAAATAATTCTTGGCTGTCACATTTCCAATTTTTTTTACCTGAAGACTGTGCAGAGTTGAGTACAAATAAAAATTAATACAAATAGCCAGACAAGGTGTTCGATTCCTTTTCTCTCTTTGTTCAGTGAACCCATAAGTTACCAGAGAATTTCCCATTTGGTTTCAGTGTTGTACATAACATCACACTTTCTTTCAAATAATTCTTGGCTGTCACATTTCCAATTTTTTTTACCTGAAGACTGTGCAGAGTTGAGTACAAATAAAAATTAATACAAATAGCCAGACAAGGTGTTCGATTACTTTTCTCTCTTTGTTCAGTGAAGCCATAAGTTACCAGAGAATTTCCTATTTGGTTTCAGTGTTGTACATAACATCACACTTGCTATAATATTAGAAATACAGCTCACTTTGATTACGGCTCGACGGGCGAAAGATTGTTGTCGAAGTCCATCACTCGTCGCTTTTAAGATTCCACACATTTATTTTTCACCGCCTGGCTTGTTTGTCCAATTGACGTTCCATTCTTGAGCTCCATAAGGGTATATTTTGTTTAGAGATGCACTAAAACGCCATTAATTTCGCGTTACAATGACTTTCGACGCCATTGCAGGTAAACTAAATGTTCTTCTGTGTCCACCGGATAAAATCTACGCATCTCTGCCACCCCCTCCAAACCTACCAAACATACGCGCAGAAGACTCTACACACAAAGACACTACTTAGCAGGGGAAGGACAGGAAAGTTGGCCTTCAGTTGAAATAATTATCTCTGGCTGACTTTTTGGCTTTTTCCATCTTACCGCAACTTTTCTGTCATATTTTTCCTTATTCCTATAATGATGCTTTAGAAGAAGGCAAGCCTCTAGTGGTTTGGGGGACTGGTTCACCACGAAGGCAATTTATCTTCTCAAAGGTTGGTGCATACAGTTGCATTATGGTTTTGCTAAATAATATAAAATTGATAATTAATACGTTTTGGAAAGAAGACTAGAAAAGTCTGTTGCATTTGGTTTTGAACGGATACCTTGATTCCCTGTGCCATTCAATATCACAATGATAGGAAAAAATACAAAGAAGAAAGAAAATGCAAATACATTAAATGATCCAGGAGAGCAAGAGCAGCAGTAAGGCCTAGCATATTTCTCCTTCTCTGCTTACTTTAAGAATTGATCATGACCACTTTGAATCAATTTGCAAACTCTCTTCTAATTGCACACACTGTCCAAATGCAAAGATGAGCTTTCTTCATCTTCTCAGATTGGATTGGATTGGTGCATTTCACTTCCTTGCTGTGACTTGCTGCTGAGTCTGTAAAATTTTCATCAAGTTCTCATTATTTTTGCCCTCCGTCTCAGCCAATCAGCATTCAGTAATTTTGCCTTGTATGTGATAACCATTTTAACTGCACACCTTTAAGGAATATCAGTCCCCTTTTTCCTTTCAGCTCTTTCCCACTTTAGCGAATCCTGACAACCCATTCTCGAGTCCCCGTTCTGTAAAGGCAAGAAGCACCTGTCAAATTCATAAACTTAGCAAAGTGGAGACTGGGGGAAAGAGGGAAATAAATAATTAATCCTCCACCACAATCTTCGTAATTTTCCCCCTGATTTGATTTGATCTGGTGTGAGTCAATCTCTGCCCAGTAGTGGAGCACTTTTGCTTCACTGGCTTATCTAACCTTTAGTCTTAAATATTTTTAATATGCCCCTCCAAGTTTGAACATTGAGAACCCTGATGCTTGTTCAAACAAACAAATTACCACACTCACTTCTTCATAGAAGTTGTCATTGTCTTGTGCATGACTCTCTTTGTTTGTAGGATCTGGCTAGGCTGATGGTTTGGGTCATGAGGGAGTACAATGAGATTGAAACAATTATTTTATCAGGGCAGTTTATTTAGTAGTAATTTTCTTTTTGTTTTATGCATCATCACTAGTCGTAATTCTGGTCACAATTAAGCTTATCATAAAAGCTGTGATGTTAGTGGATCGATTAAAATTAATACTGTGATCGTGGACCTTATCTGTCAAGTCAACAGAGGGGTATTGTTGACCATTTTTCATAGCAATGACATGCTCACGCCCTTCGAGTTAAATGAAAGTTTGACTAATAAGACATGTTGACGATACATAAGGGCGTTACTGAGCTGTCCGATATTTCATCGTCATCATCATCATCATCTTACTATATTTGATAAGTAGGTTTAGAGGGGGCAGCCGAAGGACTGTTGTGGACCTAAAGTGTTGTATGTGTTAAGTGTTCGGCAAGACCTCTTAGAAAGCATTTCAATGTGCCCGGGCTTCTGATAGGATGCGGAAATTCGAAACAAAATTCAAGATTATGTTGAGATTTTTGGCCGTATTATGCGTAAACATGCATTGATTATGCGGATATTACACCGGATTATGCGGAAATCTAAACAATTTATAAAACTAATAATTAGGCCCGTCCAATGTATTTACATGCTTATGATAAATCAGGACTCGAAATTGCGACCAATACAGTCACTTTCTTCCCTTTGTGAGTAAAATATATGAGGAGTCGCCGGCTTGCTTTCACCGTTGAAATAAAAGGGTTAGCAGTTGGCATTTTGCCGCAACTTTCGCTAAAATAAATAAAAAATTCGTCATGAATTTTGTTTCAATTTGGAGATATGGAGCAAAATTGTAACATGGTTGGACCGCGATCCACCCCCTGGATCATTGACCATTTTCAGCGGTTTTTAACACATATGTATTGCGGGCTCCAATTTTCCCTAGTGTCCAAAGAATCCTACAAAATCTTGATGTCACCAAGGCAACAGGTGCTGACAACATTCCTGCCCGTATTCTTAAAGTTTGCTCTGAAGAATTATCTAAACCTCTAGCCCTCCTGTTTAATAGATCCTTTTCTTTAGGAAGAGTTTGAACCCGTGACCTCGCGATACCGTTGCGACCTTCTAACCAACCGAGCTATGAAGCCACTGACGTTGGCAGTATCGCGAGGTCACGGGTTTTTCAGGCTTCTCTACGCAATTGCTAAAAAATTGCGTTCATAACTGCGAGGATCAAAGATTTACTTGATTTCATATCCGCAGTTCAATATATTATTCCTTTCACATATCATTTCGTTCAGTAAATATATGATTGGTACTTATTAGCGTGGCCAAATTTCGTCTTGATATGATCCTAACTATATCGAAGAACAGAATGTGTTCATTTGTGTGACAAAAACAGAAGTTATTTCGAGCCTCCTTAGTTTATAAACACTGGTTCAGTACTCTACCAGTTGAGCTAAGCTGATTATTTTGGAGGTCTTAGGAGGAAAACACTTTTACTACCTTTGTTTTCATGCATAGTTGTATCCTATCCCCATTAAAAAGGTCACTGTTAATTCCTTTTCGAAATTATTTGTCTTTTCAATTCTGTAATGCTTCGTAAGTAGCCGACTGGTTGTCTTCTGCTAGTTGGGATCTTTATCTTGTTTGTTAGTTTGAATGTTTCTTTGAATGTTTCTTTCAGGGGTGCCTGAGAACTAGCCCTCTAGCTCTGTGCACCTCCGCTAAAATGGCCATTTACCTTTTTTTAAATGAAGATTATTTCGTTTGATTATTAGTTGGGGAGGAGGATGAGCTGTCAATCAAGGAGGCTGCAGAATTAGTTGTGGAAGGAATGGGATTTACCGGAAAGCTAGAAGTATCCTTTTTTCTGGTCCTTTCTTCATTAGAAAACGTTCTCAATCAAACCCTAAAACGAAACTAAAAACTTAGACGACACGACTTACGATGTTGCAGTTTGCAAAACGACTTGTTGGTTATCCAAGAACATGTTAAACCACGCCCCAAATAAGGGACCTTTTTTATATTTTTGAACAGTGGGTGCGTTCACATTAGCTTCCAACAAAGTTAATGCCCATGGGCTTTGCGTCGGTACCTACCGTACATTCTCCTCTTTCAAAAAAAAAAATATGTACTCCAACATTTCCTCTTTTTCCTGTACGTTAACAACTGAGCCAATTATGAGTCATTTCGGTGGCGAGTCGTCTCGCTATCGTGTTTGGCTCAACTTGGGCACTCAGTTTAGATTTGGGGTTGGTCTCAGTGTATAGAAATCTTGAATTAATTTTTCTTAAAGCAAATGTTAGTACGACACTAGCAAGTCTGATGGTCAGTTTAAAAAGACTGCAAGCAATTCGAAATTGCGGAAGTACCGGCCAGATTTCAAGTTCACGGATCCTAAAATAGGTGAGATGTAATGTACATATGCATGGTTTTGTATCTATCCCCCACCCACATCGCTTTGGCATCATCACGGCTTGCTTTATTTGCCTCAAGAAGTGATGCCACAAAGGTGTTACGCTGAGAATGCTATTGGAGGTGGGGCGGCGACATTATTCGGTTTGTGGACACGGCACTCAAGACGGAGGGAGGGGTCATTGTATAGAACGAATTATTTTTGTTATCCAAATATTTTACTGGTGTAATTTGTAGGTTTTCCATTCGCGGTCCCCTTTTGCAAAGACAGGAAAAATATCGATAGGTTGGATCAAAGGTCGTTGTGTAGGGGTGGGACAGCCTGTTGTTCTTTATGACAAATAAACTGTACTGATGGCGTTGTTTTCCTGTTTCAGCTATCAAGGAGACTTGCGAGTGGTTCTTGGCTAACTACAAGACTTGCCGAAAATGAAGCACTGTACTTGATTGTAGGGAACTAAACAATGAGCGTTTTTTGTGCTACGAAACTAGTAGTCAGAGTAGTAAGGATTGTAATAGGCTATTTTCGAATTCATGTCTGCCTCCTCTTCAAAGCGAGTCCGAGTGCAAAGTTTTTGTGATGGTAATTAGTTCTACTTTACATATGAATTAAAACTTACTTTCATAAGAAAAACTTTTTACTTAGACTCGCTTTGAAGAGGAGGCAGTGAATTGTTGTTATTTAACGTGACTCGGTGATCCCATGATAAGTCGTATATACAGGTGAGGCAATTAGTAGAAGTACAATTCTTTATTTATCCAAGGAGGAATTCATTAGATAGGAAGGTATAAAAAGCAAATACGACAATGAGATAAAGATTTAAACATAGTTCTTACAATGCTACCTTGCTAACAAGCTAAGCAAGTACTTACTATGCTATTATTAAAAGCTGGTTTCCGTGAATGCTGTCCTTTTTAAATCAAAATACTTATTGACGAGAGTACTAAATACGAGGATCTGTAGAACTGATATTACGGGCAACAATATTCCAGAGGACCTGACTCGTGCATGGAAAAGGAACAGCAAGGCTATTTACGAAATCACGGATTGAGCATGACCTGTAACGAAAGGTTTCGTGAAGCATCTTTTTCAGACAACACTACCGTAATCAAAGTGAGGTTGACCTAGGGTGTTTTAAATTGAAATGGAGGATCGTCGAGGGACGTTACACTCGTACCCAAAGGCCGGCTGCCGTATATCAGAGGAGATCATCGTTAGTTCGTTTACACTCTGCTACTTTTTTTTGCTTTCTTAAGGACGGTGCCTACCACAGGGTTTTCGTTTGAGGTCGGAGGCCGGACGTTGTCCGGTACTGTGATGCCAATATTTGAGGGGTTTGTTTTATTTTTATTATTATATAATTTTTTTACTTAATTTTAAAGAGACTTTGAGTGAACTCCAGCCTTGCCTGGGAAACTGATTCTTGGGTTCCAGAAACTATGCAAACAGTGTTTCTGAGTGGCCAAAAATGTCACGTCCGGTGCTTTCAGAAATATGTCCGCTACTTTACAAAACTGTCTAAAACCCTGCTACCAATTCAAAGGTATTATTTCCCCGTTTATGAATAAGCGGGAAAAGCAGATCTTAACAAGTGTTATTCAAACTCAAAAAGAAAATTGGGGGTAACCATGCATTTTTCAGAGATAATTAATCAACAATATTTGAAAAATGCTTTAAAATACAAAGCAATGTATGGCGTTCTTTTGCAGATTGAAGCTTAATTATCCCTAAAAAAATGCATGGCTACCCCCAATTTTCTTTTGGGATACCAAGAGCACTTGCTGAGTTCTGCTTTGTCCGCAAAGTTTTAAACTGCGCAAAAAATATCCCTGTATTAGTAAGCACCACGCATAGGAAACCCGAGTATCTTGAGGTGCGCACAACGTATGCGCAATAACAATAGTAGGCACCATCCTTAACTAACACTAAGGTAATCACGAATCGCATTCATGTCCGTTCCAGCGCATGTAGGATGAGTATCTCAACCGATCGGTTGGCTTAGTAGGTAAATCGTCGGAATACCGTGTGGGTGGAGGGGAAAGGAGGGTTTCGTTGGTTGCAACCTCTTATCGTTCTTTAAAGAACGTGGGAGAAAGAGCGTTAAAAGGAAAGAAATGTAAAACGTAGGCAACGTCCCACACCCCCTGTTAAAAAAATTCCGTATACAAAAATTTGGTTTTATCAACGGAGTTGACAATGTAAATTGGCCACCGTACAGAGATTCTAAAAGCTGACGTTTCGAGCGTTAGCCCTTCCTCAGAGCGAATCCATTCGCTCTGACGAAGGGCTAACGCTCGAAACGTCAGCTTTTAGAATCTCCGTACGGTGGTCAATTTACATTATCAACTCCGTTGATAATACCAAAATTTTTGTATACTACTTCCCCACCGACGCAGCACCACAGTTTCTTTAAAAACTACCCCATTCGTAAAACTTTAAAAGGGTCTATTTAATTCAAGCAAATCAAGTGTCCCTTGGAGCTGATTGGCACAAGACTCGTTTTAAAACAGAGGCAAATAGCCATTCCAAAGTTATACAGAATTAAAAACTGGCCTTAAATATCGAACTTTCTGTCTGTCTTAGATTATGGTTCAACCTTTCGCAGAACATACTGCCGAGTCCCATCCGTAATTCTTGTGTCTGGTGAAGCAAAGTGACGAATCTTTGGAGATCACAGAGCAATGCGTTCTCAACGCTGGCTCTACGGCGATACCACAGAAGCTGGCTATTAAAATCCCTGCTGACTCACCAAAAGTGACCAGACCCATGCAAAATTCCCTGTAATTAGGGTCCACAATGAATGGAACCGCGCATACGATATTGGCAAAAACTAAACCTGTCATCGACCCCATGAAAAAGCAAAGAAAAAGAACCCACCAGACGGAATTAAAAAGCCGGTAATAAGAAGCGCAGATGGAAAAGATCATAACGCCCAACGATACAAGCGAAAAAATCCACGTGCGCTTAATAACAAGGCGTGAGATTAACTGTGGCTTACTCCATGCCACGATGCTTAAATACGAGCGAAATAAACACTCGCCGGCGCTATTTAATAGTATATAATATACGTAATGATCCCTCGGTGCAAAAGGCGCATTTCCAAAGGCTATCGTGGTAAATACGGCCTGCACTGTTACATATTGTGCTACATACGCGCTACAAAGCGTGAGAATTTGTGGCAGGATTTGCCACGCGGCCGACAGTTTTTCCCGCCAAGACAGGAGGAAAGGGTTGGTGCTTTGTTCCTCGGAGACTTGCGAGTCGTCGGAGGACTTGAGTTTCTTGTAATGGAGTAGGGCATAAGGTTTGAGACGATCTTTATCAAGAATGTAGTAGAATAACAAGACAAGGAGAGGGGCCGGCGAAATGATTGCGAGGGTTATCTGTGGTGAGATGCAAACCCAAGAAGTCATGGCTGTTGATAAAAAAACAAAGAAGAGGAAGCATTTACAATCAAAAACATGTAGATTGACTCAATGAAACGTACGTAGACATCTCAAACTCAGATATTTCAGTTTTGCTTTGCCTTAAAACTGAGTTTCATGGAGTGAGGCTCATTCTCGTCAAATAAAAACAAAGAGACCTAAGAGGAAGACTCGTATTGTTGCGTCGAGCACAAAGTGCAACCCATGCTGTAAATAACAATTAACCATTCTAATGTTTAACTTCTGAAACCTGCCGTGCTGAAACGTCAGTTCTACTCAAATGCACGCAACTGTAGCGTTAATTGGTGGTGGTTCTCTTGAATAATTATTCGTCGCGAACTGTCTAAGTTCCCGCACTGCGCTTCGTCTACAAGTAGACAAGGCTGTCTACCACTCTGCTGCCAATGCGTCGTTAATTTATCTGTAAGTCATCGTGCATGCCTGACAACCGCCAAGTCATACCACTTTTTTGCCCCCGGCTACCGAATTTTGCACAGCACAGGAACTGAGAAACGGACTTAAATACACGCCCTTCGAACTACACTATCGTTTTACTTTAAATCTAGTGTTCCCTTGCCGAGAAGTAAATTGAAGGCAAGATTTCCCGCAAATGCTTTGTTTTTCACGAATTTCTGCCTCACGCTTACTCGAGCTAATTATCTGTGTTAAGTCTTGTCAAGTAAGATATTAAAAGGCTAATATAATATATTTTTCTTTCATTTTGTTTTAATAATTCCACGGATCCGCAGCTGTAGCTAAGAAACAAACTGATAAGCCAGTACTCTCCATGTTATAAAGAAAAAATATTTGTCTTGAATATAGAATCTTTTTTCAGTGAGTAAACGGGTATTTGACCTGGCAAATTATGCGAACAAAGTTGAGGAGGTAGGGGTGGGGGGTGGGGGTATCGTCTACTTTCAGCTGTGACAAAGTAACATACGCAAACAATATCTCTAATATCCTGGAAGACGAAGAGACTAAAGGAAAGCTAATGAGCGGACGTATGTTGGTTGTACTTGGTCTTCCCGAACTTGCGTCGACAGTAAATACTGGAGTTTAAATACCGTTGAGGCATAGTAGCAGATAAAGACCCATTAGTTAGTGCTGTTGTATTTAACCTTAACTGCTGACGTGTGTACAAAACCTGTTCAAATTCGAGGCTGGTAAGATATCAAGAGACAACTAAGGCTCGTACAGCGCTGGATCATTAGGAAATCTCCATAGTTTGATATCGAGTCAAGATTACAAGCCGTTATCTCAGTCTAAACATACTATGGTCTAAAGCCACTTCTCGAAGTACATAAATGAAGGGAATTTGGACATCATCAAAGCTTTCAATTAATTTGCATGAGCTGGCCTAATATAGCTGTTTCTGTAAAAGAACACAAAAGGGCGCTTATCGCCCGGGGGGGGGGGGGGACTCCCATATGAAACAGACGGGGATGCTCGTCGTCTCGCTTAGGGGTGTAAATTTTGGATTTTGGTCTCGCTTAGGGTGTTCCGGG
>OX421445.1:16121594-16124094 GCA_949126865.1 Montipora capitata | reverse complement strand
TCTGGTTTTAAAATAGATTTCGCTCATTGCTTGTGTGTTGCAAGACTTTCATGTGCTTATACTAAAACCACAATGCACTTGATCGGATCTTTTAAATTATTGGAGATTTGAGGGATTTTTGGTTCACCCGCTCCAACGCTCCTGGCGCCCTATATCGAGGCTTCAATTTCACCCAACTAATCAATCTATCACGAACTAACGAAGCCTCTACAAAAAAAAAAAAAACGATGGCCAGTCACTTCATGTCTTTTGGGAAGGATGCTGACTTCTGGCATTCATAACTCTGAAGCGGTTGAGCAAACGATCAGCAAATTTCGTGACATTTCCTAAAATTTCCATAGGATTTTTACGTGTCAAAATTTTGTTTATATATGGTTGACATTTTCACGGGAACCACTTTTATTTTTTCTATTTTGGTAGTTTTTTCCTCGTTTCTTTCATGTTTCAACTTATCTCAGCTTTTTTGTGTTCGTTTACGAATTTTTAAATAATATGTCTTTTCTTTGCTGACGTTATTGGTAAATATTTGACGACTCCCTGGGCGTTTTCCATTTACAAAAAATTTCCGGAAATTTCGGTGGAAATTTCCATCGGGTGAAAAACGTGTTCCATTTAACTCAGGTCCGTTCGCCGCCCAGTGATTGCGATTTTACGCGCCAAAATTTAAAAATGTGGCCGTGAATAGCCTGGAAGTGGTGAGACCTTTCAAAAGTTGTAAATGGAACACACATTTCCATCGGTAAGTTTCCAACGGGCAAACAGGACTACCTTTCCAGAAGTTCCGTTTATTCCGGAGATTTTCCAGTGGAACGAACCAAAAACGTGTTCCATTTACATCCCAACCGGAATTTCTTGGTAAATGGAAAACGCCCCTTACCTTCCAACATGGTGCCTCAGACTCAAAATGGCGTATCTTCGACATCATGTGGCAACAGAATCGTTTCCAAAACCGTTCTACGTATGAAGATTCATAAATTCTGTTACTTTCCTAAAATTGAAACCTATGGCAAAGAAAGTGTAGTCAATGTACAACACAGTGAAACAGTGAAACGGGTTCTTCGAATGCTCTTACAGTTATTACTTTTTTTGGTAAAAGCCTATTCATGATAATTATTCCCTCTCAGTAACAACCAATAAACTAAAGCAAATGTAGACTGTCAGTAAAATACAGAAAAAGTA
This sequence comes from Montipora capitata, assembly GCA_949126865.1. Lineage (NCBI taxonomy): Eukaryota > Metazoa > Cnidaria > Anthozoa > Scleractinia > Acroporidae > Montipora > Montipora capitata. The sequence goes on along the minus strand of OX421445.1, from coordinate 16,122,915 downwards.
CGTAATAAATCCGTATTATTTGGTATGCATTTAGACCAAGCGGTCCTTTATTGGTTGCTGAAAAAAAAAAATAAAGGTATTCTAAACAGTCCTACTTTCTAGTCTAAAATGACATCAATAAAAATAAAATCCGGCTCCCGAACGTATTACTGAGAAGCAAAATAGATTTTAAAATACTCTAGAAATCCGAGGTTGCTTTTAAGGTAAATCTAAAATCATGAATCATAACTTCTAAATGCGTGGCATTACTTTTCCCATTAGCTGAGTCATGGGCTCCTGGGCTTGTCACTTACGAGATGTTTTGCAATTGTGTGCAGGTTTAGCGTGGAGGAATTCTAAATTTGACAACTCTCTCCTTTCCTCAGTACCTCAAATGTCAGGGGCATCCAACGAATCTGTTCCTCACATTATCTGTTCCCCAGAGGAATCTTGTTGGCTGGCAAAAATACAGGTGTTTCGATGAGCTGGCTGGCAAATTTTGTTATTGATAGAGGTTTTGCCTGGGAATTACTGACTTTTTCTAGCATTTCAACCTGAGCTGGCTGTAGAAACTCTGAAGACTGAGGAGGACGACTAAAAAGAACCCCTTCCCTCTCCCAGAGAGTAGTAGAGTAGTGACAAACATACGACGGCTGGTCAGAGTGATTGCGCTTGCGGAAAAAACCTGTTTTGTCCCGGTTTTGTCCCTTTTGTTCGGTCGTCTCGGATCGAGGGATTTGAAAGCGCGATAAATTCCTGGCTGGGAAATAAATTTGATCAGCTGGCTGGGAAACCAACCAATTTTATCTAGCTGGCTGGGAAATTTCTTTTGTGTCTTGCTAGGAAAAAGGAACAGATAATGTTTTCCCAGCAACACTGAAAAACACCTGAAAATGCCTTAATAACATTTATTTTCATTAACTGGGGTATAGTAATACATTTTACAACAAATTGGTCGTTGGGTGCCCCTGAAATGTGCTATCATTGAATTTGGTCAGCGGTTGTCCAAAAAGGTAAATATGGCGGCGATCTTAACTGATGTTCACAGTTTTGCCGAGGAAAAACTTCGATGTAAGAATGATAATGGCAGAGAAAAGGCAACTTAGATGCCTAAAGGTGATTTGCACCTTCAGGGATCCAGTGCTTCGGCAGCAGAGATCGTCCTTTTTTTGGTAAAATCATGGGCGAAATTCGAACACTGAAGCCGCGATTTATCTGTTGCAGGTAAGCCAAGCTGAAGCCGTTAAAAGAGGGTTTATTTCCTCTTCAATTGACCTGTAATGCATTTAAATGTCTTTTTCGTTTATTTAGGATTATTTTAGGTTGGTGCAACCCTCCCTGT
>OX421445.1:16114094-16116594 GCA_949126865.1 Montipora capitata | reverse complement strand
GATTAATCTTTAGTCTGGGATTGCCTCCATGGCAAAGGTTCGTCCTTGACTTTAGCCGACCCCGGCATGAGGGTTCTGTTTCTGCTCCTGTAAGTACAAATGTCTGAAGCTATGTTCTATGTTCCCATGATTGCTTTTTCGTTGATTGTTGCAGAGTTTAGGAATGGTGTTATATTTGACACCTTTATATTAGCATTTCTTTTCGCCTTTTACACTGGTAAGGGGTTCGGATAACGATCTGAACAGACACAAAAAAGATTGTCTATTCTAATTTCAAATTAATCGAGTTGTCATTAATAACTCGTGTAGTTCGAAAAACTTTTTGGGCTACGCTTTTCGTTGGGATGGCTCATTTCAACGCGTGATGGCTCAGTTGATGCAACGGTTTAATATCCCTCATTTCAAGTCTTCCCTAAAACGTACAAAAATTTAACCAGTACTACAGTTTGAATGACTTTTATTCGCAAAGGAGAGAAAAAAACCTCTTGTCTATATTCACGAAATGTCTTGGACACATGCTAAAATTTGATTGGCCTTTGGAAATGACGGGGCTTCGTTATTTTGAATTTGTTTAAATAATTATGACTCTGAGCGACCAGTGGGTTGCGGTGACCGGAACATCCACTGCCTGAAAACTGGAAGTGAATTGACTTGGCGTGAGCACATTTTTTCTATATTAGAGAAATACATCGGTTTTGTTTTATATGCTTACAGGGACTAGCCATTTCCTCTAAGTAGGCTTCGTCTGTCGATGACTTTTCTGTATTTTAATTCAAAATTGAAAGACTAAAAAAATGTAACCAAAGAAGTTCAATCCTCTTACTAAAGTTAATTTGCATGGTCAATTAATAGATAAATGATGGTTGAACTCATTATAAAATAACATCTTTTTACGTCTTGAAGCGAGCGATTCCCCTTCTCTTTCGTTTACGTTAGCGAAAAAGCCCTGGACACATGCTAAAATATTTTTGGTTTAGCAAATGGTGACGTGATGGCAGGTTACCGTCAGTGACTCACACACCAGACAAAGCATTGGTAAAACTTGTCCATAAACACGTTTTTGGTGTGATGTTCATGGAGAACCGTTGAACAGTTCTCTCCTCTCGGGTTCCTATCAAAGAAATGCGCTCTTCCCACCCCCCCTGCCCCCTCAAGTAATGAATAAACAAAAATAAAATTAAGGGAAATATTACCCCTCTACCACAACAAATTCGGGTGGATAATTATCCCTATTCAAGCTCATACGTCAGAAATAGCATTTAAGTTCGACGGATAAGTTCCACCACGCACTAAACCTTAGCGCTAAAGGATGCTGGACTTACGGCGTGTACAATCTCCTGAGGGAGACTATTCCATGTAGGAATTATACGTGGAAAGCAAGAAAATTTAAACACATCAGTAGGCGCAGGGAAGGTAATTAGTTTCATGTCATTAGAGGGCGCGTTTTGTTTGAGATTGAGAGAGAGATAGAAACGTACATTCTTGAGATCTGTACCATTAAGATTCTGGAAGGTCTTATAATTAAACATAAAGTTAATTCGTTGACATCCATTCTCTTCGTTAATCGTTGCCGTTTTTTTCTACGTTCACCGGCGTCGGTCAACTAGGATAGATTACATTAGGAAAGACTATTTCTGAAGCTTTCTGCAGGCAAGCTTGAAAGTTTTTAACAATTAGCGGAGAACTAACGGGGGAGTTTGCCCGTATTGTCATTTGCGAGAGGAATCTCTTATTCTCATGGCAAATGACTTCCTTTCTTTAATACCTGTAAGCGATTTTTAGATAAACTAAGTGTACGTAATTAGCAGCCGGTCAAGGCTTTGATGATATTATCAAATTAACGTTAAATTGATATTATTTGGTCCGGTCGATGAGGGAGTCGAATCCGAGTTTTTTTTTTTCGCAGCGCTAGACCAAACACAGGAGATCGAGTTTAGTCCTGCATAAAGCTGTTACTTTCCCCTTTGAACTCTTTCTTTTTATCTGACATCAAGATGAAAACAAAAATACATGAAGTAAAACGTTTTTAAGGTCAAACACTAAATACATAGAGGAGACAGCTTTATAATTAAAAAGTAAACAGGACTCAATGCTTGTCCAATTTAAAAACAAATTGGACTAAAGGACTCCTCCAACTACCAAATTGGACTAGGCCTACGGCTTCGTCTAAGTTTGACAGTCTTCGGTTTTTTTTCGTCTAATTACTTTCAAATTGGACAACATGGAGGTCTATTACATAACGATAACATAACTTCCAGAGCCCCGGGAAAACGGCAACATAATCAACATATGATTCAACAAAGCGTCACGAGAGCCTTAGTATTCTTTTCCAGGCTGTGTCCTTGGTTGTTACTATGGATACGGACCTGTTACTATGGATACGGACACGTCATTGAGAGACCTATTAGTGTGCACGCGCATACCCAACAATGTTGAAAGAGTGGGGCAAACAGCCTCAACCTCATTCAGCATTCGTGATAGCAAGAGAAATGTTGAATGC
>OX421445.1:16076594-16109094 GCA_949126865.1 Montipora capitata | reverse complement strand
ACGAAGCCGACACAAAGCGCGGGAAAATGTGAACGCGCGAGCCACGATTGGTTTTGGTTTCACTTCTCATTGGTTAAAAAAGTGGCGCGAGAACTTTGAACCAATCACCGAGTGAAGTAATCATAAACCAAAGCAATTAGCTAATTACTTTCGACACTCAATTGAAAACCGCTCTATTTCTTGTTTTATTTCAAAACAGATTGGAGGAGGAACGTCAACTTGAGAAGAATATGTCTCACTCTTCGATGTGAGTATAACAGAAACAGTATCTCAATGAGAATTTGTTAAGGTGACCTAAATTCCGAGTTCATGTCTGCCTCCTCTTCAAAGCGAGTCTCAGTGCGATTTTTCTTATGAAAATTAGGGTGCGTTCGATTGACCGTATTCCGGAATAGGAATACATGGAATAGAAGTTAGAGATCCTTCGTTTTTACGGAGATTCTCTTTAATTAAAATTGTCAAACACCTGCTAAAATGCTATTTTAAAATATCTCTATTATCCTTGTTGCTTCAAAACGCCAGATATACCATTTTGAATCATCACTCCGCGTATTCTTATTCCGATATAGGGTCAATTGAACGCACCGTTAGTTTTCATTCGTATGTAAAGTAGAACTAATTACCATAACAAAAACTTCGCACTTATTTATTTATTTTATTTAGTTTTCTCCACACAGTGGTGCCAATACTACAACATATATTAAAATTGAAAACTGATCGGAGACGGGCACGATATAGATCGTTTTCACGTAACGTCACAGCGGCCATGTTGGTGCGCAAGAACAATAGACGTTCTCTCCTTTGGGAACCAAACTCTATTTTTATGCATATTCCATGCATACATTTTGTATTGTTTTCTACACCAATATCGCCGCCAAGTCACGTGAGTGAAAACCATCTATAGCAAGCTAGTTAGTGCCTTAAGTATGAAATAAATATTATTGCTCACTGTATCAAAAAGAACATACTTCGCACTTAAGACTCGCTTTAAGGAGGCTCGAAAGGGTTTCAACACTTGGAAGACTCTCTGCTTAGATCGAATAACGCTACAACAGTGTTTCACCTAACAGCAATGTTATGTTTCCATATGAAACACCGATTATTTCAAAACAAGATGTGATCATTATTATGATGTAATAAGTTACCTTGGCAACGGGAAAGCCCAACAAAAACACCCTATCTGTTGGATTTAGTTGCTCATATCTCAAAAACGAACTCGGTGACCTCCCCGCCCCCACCCCTTTTTATTGCTGAAAAGTGATTAGAACGCCCCGATGAAACTTTCGGCAAAGTTAAAAAAAGTTCTGTCCAGAGGATTCAGAGCTACCTTAAAAAAATCACAATATTAAGGTGGCTCTAAATTTTAAAAACTTTTGCAGAAAGTTTCATCAAGCCCTTCTGATTACTTTTAAAAAATAAAAAATAAAGGGTGTTTTTACAGGGTTTGCCCATTGCCACGGTGACATATTACGTCAACATAATGACTGTATCTTGTTCAGCAATAATTCGTGTTTCATTTGGTATCACAATATTGCCAATACATGATACAACGTTGTGGTACCGATCCTTCTAATAAGAGCGTCACTTATAAGCGTTGAAATTGGTTCGAACCTCCTTGAAAGGAGGCAGACATGAATTCGGAAATGGCCTATTCGTCTGGATGGGGGAGGAGAGAGGGGGAAGATGCACTTCGTGTTGGCGCTTTCTTGGAATATTCATGACTTTTTTTATCACAAGAACACTTGCGTACCTCCCTGTATTGAGAACACTATACTATTAAGACTAAATTAATACACATCATTATTCTTTTACTTTGAAATCCAGCTCGAAGAAGAAGACGAAGATTAAGACGAGGTAATACTGACATCCGATGCACAATAAGGCTTTGTTCTATTTCAATGACAACAGAGCTTGGAAAAGTTCTTAATGCGGGCCATCCGGAACCAAATGGAAAAGAGCAAAAAAAATTCTTGTGAGAAGATTTTCCCTGTGATATTTGCTTATCACTTTGAAATCAAATTGCACATGTTTCCAAGTTTTTGTTCGGCTCTAAGGGTTGACTCGAGGCAGTCAAAATGACGACGGCAAGCTAGTTGTGGAAATGTTTAGCTTTATTTACATTTCTGTTAGTATTTATTTAAATAATGATATTTATATTTAATGTTTATCTGATAAACTATGAAAGTTAATACTGAGAGAGATTTAGCATCGCGTTGTTTGCCATAAAAACGTGAAAATTCTCTTGTTCTAAGTCGTCACGCTCTCTTTTGAGAAGCTATTTGATTCCTGTAGCTAACAGGCAAGAAATGAGCTGACATCAAAGGAACTTCTTCCATTTTTGGCAAAACACAAATTTAAAAGGTAAAGGTGCGCCGTGGCGCTTGTTTAATTTTTATTGCCTTAAGTGAGGCGTTTATTTAAAAGGTGGACGCCACACAGAAATATTTCTGTACGGAGATTAACAGAAACATCTTGAGTTTTGCGGCATTTTACTTCATGGACAACCAGTGAAATACAATCACTTTGGACTAAAGAACATCGGTTTTGATGCAAAGAAATTCGCCATGCTGTGTTAGAGTTAATTTTTACCGCTTTTTTTTTTCTTACGAAATTCATCGAATAAGCGCCGCATTGGGACCGCAGCGCTTATTCGAGTAAATACGGTATTTTACGAGAGTAACACGTCACGGGAAACGCGTTCCGATGTTATTTATTTCCAACGCGAATTGTGTATTACTTGATTAACCTCTAACAATAACTAAGAGAAACGTTTTTCATTCTTTAATTTGTAGGACTACTCCGACCAAGGATTTTCTTCAAACGGCAGTATCGGAAAGTGCGGCGATGGAAGCGTAGATGGCGCATTCGTTATGGCGGCCGCACTTATCGCGTTCGACGAACCGGGCGATTTCAGATCAAAGTCTTGAATCGTTGGAGCTATCTACAGCGAATTAATGGAAGATGGTATGTCAAGTACAATGGACACTTGCGGAGAATCATTCGCCAGGGTATCCGTTGGTATATCCGGTTGAAACGTCGCTTACGTCGTCTGTATAAGACGTCACGAACAATGCGAGTATATTTCTTGAAGCGATGGCGCGGGCTTCGATTTCGCAACAAACGTCTGTACTTGAGTTTTCACAGGAAGTGGGCTAGAGTTATTCGCTCGTTCACTTATCGTCTGCTGTACAAAGGTCGCTATGTTACCGTTAAGAAGGGTCGAGGAAACCGTTTCAAGGCCAGGTGGCACGGCAAATGGAGTTCAAGATGGCTTAAAAGCCGGACACGTAAGTGAAGCGTGTTTGTGATAACTTGTAATAAATTGTTTGTGATCCAATTCCACCACAGCCAGAAGTGGCTTGGCTTTATATTGTAATTGAAAAATTTCTATCAGTGCGCGTTGCATATGAGCTCAGGGAGAAAGGCGACACAAGTTTGCGGAATCACACACATATGAGAAATGATTCGTTTGCAGAATTTCATAAACTCACCCTTGACTCTCACCGACTCTAGGGACAGTGCAATCTGCTATCTACAAGCGAAGCGAACCGTTTTATATATGATTAAACAAAGTTGGCTCGGCTAGAAGGGTGACCCTCCCAGACGAGTCACCCTTTTTCGACGGTAGGGTCACCCTCCTAGCCGGGCCAACTTTTCTTCATATAAACACTTTGGCTCGGTCAGCCGGGACACAACTCCACGTATCGGAAATTGAAGTCCGTGTTTTATCTTTAAAACGAACATTGTGGCTTAAATTGCTATCAAGGAAGTTAAATCTAAGTCAACAGTGACCGTGTGAGTGATTTAAAACATAGAAATCCAGCGGAAAGAGGGATATTGAAGTTATGAATTATTAAGCAGGGCCAATGAATAATTTAGTAGGGTTAACTTTGACTCGGTCAACCGGGACAACTTTTCTCATATAAACGCTCGGTAAAGTTGACTTGGCTAGGAGGGTGACCCTTCTACCCGGGATATTTTTTCTCCATATAAACGGGGCCTTAGAGTTGGGCGTAGCTCTAAATTGTCTACATATATATATATTGAGCTTGAGCAACGAGAATGTTGCCGTCCCAGACGTCATGGATAAAAGCCCAAGGTCTAGTGGTTTGCTTAGTGAAAATTAAATTTCTTCGGTACGGATTTTGACAAGCGATGTAAGCATTACCTGCTAACATGCTCTAACAGGCCTGGGTTATTGTGAGATTTTTGCTTCGATTGGTCTGGAATGGGGCGCGGTCATAAACTTGGCTTTTGACCACCACAAGTCATGTGACCGAACATCATTGATTTTACTTGAAAGAAGAACCTGTTCGCGTGCTGTGCAATTATGAGCACAAGCAATATAGACTAGTGAGCATTTTAATCATTTGTACCTTTTTCGCGGAGAAGAGACACTAAATGAAACAAGTTAAGCCTGATTCACTTTGAGACGCAAACGTCAGGTAACAACACACTTTTCATCTGAACTTTATTACAGATCTCAAAAGATAACAATGGAATAGAAATAGAATATATCGAATATGAAAAAGCTAATTCCTAATACTACAAAGAGCAATTCTCAGTTTAAAAACAGATTAAAATGATAACGCCAAACTTAAAAAAGTTTTTTTTAAAGAAATGAGAAAAGACCGTTAAAACGCTTCCTCCCTTATCAGTTTCAAGCCTAATTTTTCAAAATTTAACTCGTGTGAACTACTGCTACAAAAACAAAAACGCAGGCGTAAGCGGCAACTAATGAAATGAAGAAAACAACAACAACAACAACAACAAAACAAAAACAAAACAATTAACACCAGTTCCATTCCACCTCGGTTGAGGTTGAAACCAAGATTGCGCCTGCGAATCTTATCTTTTAGCGTTTGCGGTCTACGTGAGAACGTCTCTCGCTTTTGCCCCTCCAAAAGACTGCGTCTTTGTATGTCGCTTGTGCTTATGCTCACTTCGCTGGTGAAAACGAATGTGAAACTTTTGCTTGAATTCCTGTGGCATGACGTCACTTGTCAAGTCAGAACACAACAGGAAAAAAAATATAACATCTTTTGGTGGTAACTTTTGACACTTCCTGGGACGGCAAACTCGTGATTGCTTTGCATTGCTGGTATTGTCGTATCCAACCAGCAGGAAAAAAAGATTTATTCGATTATTAAAACCAAGAAAGCAAAAAAGCAGCAGCAAGTTTTTCTAATTTTATGCTCGAGAAAGGTGCAAAAGGAGTGTCGAAAAGGGGCAAATAGAGTGTCGAAATGTTTGGTTTTTGAATCGTAACTTTTATTCGAGCCAGAGTAGTTAAGTTGAAAGGTGCCTACGTGACTTTAAATGCAATCCAATAATTAGCGCCAGCCTGAAAATTAAGACTATCGTCAAAAAAGAACTTCAACACCTCGATATATACTTCGGTTTAGTTATACTGTAGCTTTTAAGAACAGGAAGGCATTTGCTTAAGGCTTAGCAAGTAAGCATCGCCAGAAGTTTTGAACATATTGACAATCACGTTGTTGCGGTATGCTACTTTAATGAGAGGGTAGCCCGTGACATCGTGTTCCAGTGGCGCTAGCAGGCTGCATTCGATTGGGAAATCAGGAATTTGATCTTAAAATTTGAAGGCCAAATGTCCCAGTGAATTTCGAAAGTAAATTGTGTCCCAGACACGAATTTCAAGTAACATAATCCGCGGTGAAAATCTGTAGATCTAAATTCGAATTTTCCATCCAAAACCACCCAAAATGGTGAATAAAAGAACAAGAAAAGCAAGGTGTCACACGCGAACACCAATTCGGTGTGGCCAACACATCACACATGCGCACAACCATTTCTCACCCGGTCAATTAGCAGCCATGGACAGTTGTTTCGGCCTGGCTGGGCCTCATCAGCAGTTTTCTTGTTTTCGGTTAATCGTTTAGAGAATTTAAAGCTGGTTCTCAATGCGTTTTCTTTTTCCGTGTAGGAAGACCAAGCCCCCTTGGTAGGCGCATGCGCAAAAGACGTGAGTACTCAAAAGGTTACGTTGGTTTTAGGTTTTTCGATTAAAATAATGTTTGGTCGCCGTGACGTGGTGAAAACGGAAGATTCTTGATTACTATTCAACTTATAGCTTTATTTTGATGTCATCTTTTGACGGTAATTTTCTTCTCGTTTAAGGTCGGGGACGGGTTTACCGCGGACCCCGATATCGACGTAAATATCGCCGGAAATTACGGCGAAAGAGAAGAAGACAGAGGCGGAGAAGACGACGCTGGAGGCAAAGAGAAAGACGTGAGTTTATACCAACCAAATTTACCTCAGTAAAAGAATTGAAATACTTTGAGCCGACAAATCTTCGACGTCTGTATTTTTGTCTTTTTGCTCAATCAACTATAGCTCATGACATTGTGTGCATCAGAATGGAACGACCATTAGACTTATATTTCTGGAATATTTTTAACTACAGGAAACTAGAAAGTTAGATCGTATTGTGAGGGCGATTCAAGGATTATACTGAATTTATCTCGGAATCCATTTGATACCAGGGGCCCGTTTCTCGAAAGTCCCGAAAACTTTTCGGGACCGAAAAGCCATCTGTAAAATTGCCAACCGCTTGTTTTGGAAAGCCGATCTTTTAACATGTTTTCAAGGTAAGAAAAAGCAAAATAACTGTGAAGTTTGACGAATTAAATGCCCTCTGTTCTTAAGTTACAAAGGGAATTGTGACACCCGAAAATGTCCCCTAAAGTTTCGGGACTTTCGAGAAACGGCCCCCAGGAACGATGATAGCCACAGCATCTACTCATAACAGTCTACCAAAACAGCAGGGATCACATAGACTCCTTTCAGTATTTCCCAATCTGGAGGACAAAACAATGGTTGTTCTGCCCCCTGACAGAAACAAACATTTCAAATGCAAAACAATATTAGAGTTTAGTATCACCCAACTAGTGGACTAATGCAAATGCTGCATTTTGATTGGCTACGCTACTAGAGGACTATTAGTAATAGTCCCCGAGTAGCGAAAAGCGTGACGCTTTCTTTCGTTTTATTACCAAATAAATACCTCTTCAACTTGCATTTGCTAATTTATTATTGCCTTTTCTGTCCGACTAGTTAGGTGATACTAAAACAATTAGACCCTTCGCCCTCAAGGGCCACGGGTCAATAGCCCATTCGGCTTCGCCTCATGGGCTATTGACCCGTAGCCCTTGCGGGCTACGGGTCTAATTGTTAATTAGTCCTCCATATAGGGAATTAATGATATTAGCTTTTAATGATAATTATCTAGCTATGTCAATTAAATCCCATTTTAGGTAGACGAAGGCGCCGAAGGAGGAGGCGTCGACGAAGACGGCGAAGGCGACGACTACGAAGTAAGTGTACTCTCTTAGCGTGGGCGTTTCGGGGAGCGGGGTTAGGGAAGTGTAGAAATGGGGGTCAACGACTTTGTTTTTGAGATGTGAGCGCTTAAACACTGACAAAATATGGGCGTTTTTACATGGTTCTTTTGTTGCCTTGATAATTTTTTACGTCACATTAATATGTGCATCTTGTTAAGCAATTATCGATGTTTCATATGGTACCATAACATTGTCATTAAGTGAAACGGTGTTGTGTGGCGTTAATCTCTCTAATAACACATTTCCTCCAAATTGTTGGAACTGGTTTGAGCCACCTTAACATAGTTGGCCCGAAGAGCATGCTCTTCAGCTGCAAACAATAGTGCTTCTGTTTGAATCTTGAGATCAGGTTCCCGTAACCACATCCATTTTCCTATATTTTCTGTTGTTTCTGAGAGAAAGGCCAGAGCTTGTTATTAATGGGGAAATAAGAAATTCACAATCAACCGTTTCTTATTTGTGGATGATCTGAAGCTTTTTGGGAAAACCCAAGATTAAATTGACTCTTGGCACTTGTGCAACTGAGGATTGTTTTTATTGAAGACGTAGGGGTGGAATTCGGTTTAAAATCTTTGGCAATATTGAAAACGGGAAAACCTGTGAGAACTCACGGTATTATACTTCAGAATTGACAGGCTATAAAGATTATTCAAAAAAAGGGGGTAATTAAGTAAAAGTAGATGAACCGGGGAGTTTAAAGGGAGGTTAAAGTTGGCAGAACTGCAAAATTTGTATTTATCAATGTACCACTACCACTACCACTACCACTACCAATACCACTACCACTACCACTACCACCACCACTACCACTACCACTGCCACTGCCACTGCCACTGCCACTGCCACTGCCACTGCCACTGCCACTGCCACTGCCACTGCCACTGCCACTGCCACTGCCACTGCCACTGCCACTGCCACTGCCACTGCTACTGCGAATACCACTCCATTACCACTACCACTACCACTACCACTACCACTACCACTACTACTTGAATAGGAAAATCGCACAAAGTTAACGTTATCCTTCTCTGCAACTCTTTGTAGTTCATGTTCATACCAGCTCAAAAAATATGGCAGACCGCGTGATTTTGAAAAAGCCTCAGTATATTTTCGAGCCACATTGCTACGACGATATTTATAGCTAATTTACTACCGATTCACAAATCAGAGTCATTGGTGAAATATCTTGTTCCTCAATTTTAACCTCGATCCGATTTGTTTGTGAAGCTTTTATATCCTTGTACTTCCAATTAATTTCATTTGTCGATTCGTTGTTTTTCCTCTCTATACCTACTTTAGGGCTTTTCTTTCGCTGTTATTCCTTCCTTCTTTCATGCTACAAGCACTGCTTCTGTGTTCATCTCAAGGTCGTAGGCCAGCCTAGTTTCTTCTATCCCGATTCGAACCACACCACGTCCCCCACATTTTTCTAGGATTAACCAAAGGTGAAGCTGCCTACATTGCTACGCGGGTGCAACGTTTCATAAATGATCACCAATTTTTTCCTTATTTCATATCTACTGACATTGTCATTGTTAGTGTTATGAAGACATAAAAATACTTGACTGATGTTAAGCTTATCGTTTTTAGGATACATTTATGTCTCTGTCACCAGTCAAGGCTTTGAAGACCGGAAGTATGGACCTAAACGTGGTCCTATTCTCGGAGGAGCGTCTAGAGCGATCATTAAAGTCAACGGGAAAGATTACTCTCCTCATAAACGTGGTTTCAACGTTGCGATTGTCGATCCGAATACGGGTGAGATTTGGCACTTATTTGTTCAGAGATGAAGCACATGCAATTGAATAGCCATTTTGAAGTCACCGTGAGTACAGAAAGATGCTTTTGATAAACAGCGGTCATGAACAAATTCGTATCTGAATGAAATAAAACGTAAAAAAAAACAAAAAATCTACGCCGGGAAAAATTATCCCGGCAATTATTGGCCTTGTTTGATCATCATGGAGTAAAATATTTAGTGCTAAAATTTTCTGGAATAGGGATTTTCAATGATAACTTTGGCAACATTGAGATGTCAAACGATGTCCTCAACATAATGTTTAAGTGGCTGAATTTTATTCCTTATTCCTTGTTTTGACCAATTAAATTTCAGCTCAAGTGGAAAAAACAAGAGCTTTTGACACCTACGCAAGCAGATTTCAGGGACAACAGTTTAGAAAATTCATCAAGGCAATTCCACGCGGGTAAGACTGAATTGCATAACCCCGGGTCTTTTTATGCTTCTTTAGAAATAGAGGTGTGTTCCAGACTTTTTTTTTGTGGGAAATTTAGCATTGCGCTTGCCCAAACGGAAAACCCCCAGCTGAAATTCTTCGATTTTAGCGTACTTTTGCGTACTCGCTCTTTAAAACAGTCACTTGCCTTCCGTTTCCCGTTTGACGTTTTACCTGGACAAGAAAAATTTAGCTTCGCGTTTAGGTGAAACGTCAAACGGCAGGCAGCTGCTTGTCGAGAACTGGCTTCTCTCTTGGGATAATTATCTCTGCAGGGAAGATATTAATTAAAATCAAACAAGTTTCTTTGATTTTTGGCAAAATGCAAGTTTCATCCTGACGTCTGCCGTTTGCCAGAAACGCGATGCTAACTCTCTCTAATGTCAAAAGGATCTCACATAAGGGAGCACGAGCAACGACCACGGAAAATGCGAAATGCGACGACCCCAAAATTTAAAACTACAATCCTGGTCAAAACTGTTGGGACAATTCGCGCTTTTCCCCCTCCCTCCATTACAATGTTGATTTTTCACGGTCTCCAAAATCAAGATCCGTTCATCGATCGCTGGCATGTTCAACATTGTCTGGGGGGAAGGGGGGCGCGAAAGGCAGGCAGCGAAAGAAGAACACACGTTGCTCATATAACGATGGAAGCATGTACAGTAAATTCTCTACTTTTCGCCCAAAATTTGATAAGTGTCCCGAAGTCTTTTGACCCGGATTGTAAATCTAATAAGTGAAGAAAGCGTGCTGCACGTGTGGCATCCATTTTGATAAATGTCTTTCCGTGATCTGCGAAACGACAGCGTGAAATTACCCATTTTGGAGTTTTGATGACAACGTGAGCATTCAACGGCCAGTGTCAGTATCTCAGCGTCTCTGTCTTTGTTTGCGGTGTTCACACCAATCCAGGTGTACCTTGTCAACGCACGCTGTACTCAAACAGGATGGAGCTAGTGATCGGAAAATACATGACAATTCTTTACGACGATGATTTCGTCGTCGGGCTTATCTGAAAGCTGAAAGCTCCTTGGCCTCAAACTTGCATTTCTATGCAAGAATGGCCCGGTTTACACTTGAGACGGGCCATCCGTTAAGGACAGACTTGGGAATTCGAAAAGAACGGTGTGCGTATGAACATTTCACGAATAAATATGAACGGTGTGGATATTTGACGAGAAAATTGAAAATTTCTCATTAGGAGCTTGCGTCTTTCACATAACCTCAAATTCTGTCATACCACGGCGTTTCCAGGACAAGAACGGCTAAAAAATCTATCAAAATGCAAAAAGCACCTTAGGGATGTGGGAAACCTATTGTTTTGTAGCATTCTCGAAACCGTCTTTCACTTCCTTTGCTTAATCTCCCTAATACTTTCCATTCCATCTCGCTTTGACCCCAGGAAATCTGTTATTACACTGTTACTGAACGCGTATTTTTAAGTCAGGGCATCCAGCTACTGAGATCTTAGGGTCGGGTGGGTTCAAATCCAATCTGGAACACGGAGTTTTTCTAAGTTCCACTTGGTTATCAAAAGCTCTCTATACCTTTCACAATCCTCTTGTTCATGTGTAACACATGTTCATCTGAGATTCCATGCCAAGTTATTTTGTAACTAGCTTCCATTTCTTTTTTCCTGAAATAGGAAAATCGTTATTGTGGCCGCTCAAGACGAAGCAAAGAGATATGCCTACATTGGATGTCTGAGACGATTGGGCCTGATAAAGAAAGAATTAAAGATTGGATTCAGAGGAAGTTTTGCAGTGGTTGGCAGCCCTGGTCCAAGAAAATATTGGTTGAGGCAGGCGAGCTTCCTTAGAGGAAAAGGTCCCAGCAGTATTCGAATCCGTATCCCTCGCAAAGGTCAATGTACATCTTACATATTTTTATTTACAAATTTGAATTAAAATGAGCTCGAGCCGCGCAGACAAGATGTGGTTGCGGAGGAACGCGAAGACGGTGATAAATCGGACTACCATGGTGATAGAAAGTTATGAAAAATGAAAATAAAACCGTTGCTTGACTTACTCTACTAAGATCAAAAGGGAAATTCAAGAACCCAGCCTACAATGCTCCAGTAAGAAGGATGGCGAGAACATCTCAGGAGTAAATTTTGCAGAAGTTAACCAGTTCTACCCACAATATCATTTGTTGTCTAGGGATAATTACTCTTATTAAATTTTCGACCTCGGATTGTGATTGAACCTAATGTTCTATTAGACTGGAGTGTATTGAAGGATAAGATTCACCTCGAGTACAAGGGAACCGGTATTTTGTCACCTTCTTGCGTTCACTCAATTTCAGTTATCAGCTCATGAACCTTAATGGCCTAATATGGAATCTGATTGCGTCAAGTGTTGCCGGCCAAGTTGGAAACTGATTGGCTTTAATTTCCAATTGTCCTAGCGTTCAGAATTTATTGAAAGTTTTATAAAACATTTATTACATTCGCGCTTGTTGGATGTGAGACTGGGTTATAGCCAACTCGGCGCTTTGCGTTTCGATGGCTATTTACCACTTCTCATACCCAACTCGCAATGCAATAATTGTTAATTCTATATCATATGTTCTTTTCGAATGATTATGCACACCCATTCAATTAACGTTATGTTCTATTAGACTGGAGTGTACTGTAGGATAAGATTGACTTCGATTACAACGGAACCAGTATTTTGTCTCCTTTTTTCTTAATCAGTTTTTACTTTTTCCATTCAATAACTTTTAGGTCAACGGCGACGGATTAGAATACGCGGAAGGAGACGAAGTGAGTTTACGGCTACAGTGGATGTGTAAAAAATCTCTTAATGAAGCACGGGGTACTGGGTGTCTTCCGCGCCATGAGGCGCGATTTAAATATACTTATTATTCTGTACGTTTCTTTTCAGGAAAAATTAAGATTATTGTCAAGAGCGAAGGTTATGAAGACCGGAAGAAAGGGCGCAAGCTGTACGGGCGTTGCCGTGCGAGAATCATAGTCAACAAGAAGGATTATTCCCCTCATAGACGTGGATTGAACTTTGTGGTCATCAATCAGTTCACGGGTGAGATGCGCACACTTTTAGCTAAGTGGAAGAGGAAATGCGAGGATTAAGTCGCCCATTGTTCCTAGTAGATAGGACTCGTAGAAAAGCGTAAGCTAAAGTTTTAAAGCATTAATTTATGAGCGAATGTGAGCACTAGTGTGCGGGTTTTCTCAGTGACAATTCTACGCGGACCATTTTTTTGGAGAGACTCTTATGTGCACTTAACGAGTAACCGTTGTTATTCCTTGTTCTGGTGTTTTCAGGTAGAGTGGAGCAAAGACGAGCGTTTGACACCCACCGCAGTAGATATCAGGCTAAACGTTTTGCAACGTTTATCAGAAAACTGAAGAGGGGGTAAGAATTGCACGGATATAACTACACGTTGGGCGGCGCAGGCCTGATTATAACAAAGAATAAACTGAATATAACCTTTTTATCCTTTTATGATTCCCGACTGAATGTGCTTTCCTCTTGAAAATCTCAAAAACCTTTTCTAAAATGCTTTTTTCCAAGAACTTCGCAAAGACGCTTACCGGGATGCATTCCTCAAGTATTAAGTGTTCTTACCAGGAAAATGTGTCGTCAAAGGGGGTTTCAGTATCGAAAATACGTCGTTGATTCTCAACGAAAAATCCGTAAGGCTGTGATGGTTTATAAGTCGCTTAATGGTCTTACTCCCGCTTACCTTAGTTCCAAATTTGTTGACCATAGTAGCGTCTCCAGTTACTCCTTAAGGGACACAGAGGGCAAACTGGCTATCCCACAGCCACACACAAACTATATGAAAAATAGCTTCAGCTACGCTCGAGCAGTTCTTTGGAATAATTTACCAATCGAATTGCGGCAAGCTGACTCCCTCAGAGCGTTCCGGGCTGGCTGCGAGCGTTTCTTTTCATCAAGTTAATCTACAATTCTATACACTGCAATCATGTAAAGCAGGTTTTTATTTTGTCATTTAATATTATAGCTACATTTATTGATTATTTAGAGCAAGTTTGAATGATGTAGTTGTAGTCGTTGTGTAATTTGTAATAATTCTGGTAATTAATTAGGTTTTTATAGTTGCGACTGATGAGTTTACCGTGTCTAAATAAAGTTATCCTATCCTATCCTATCCTATCCTATCCTGTTGTTCATTTTTCGGAGGGCGATATCGGTTTAGGTTCTGCTCGTCATGCCTAGTGTAATATCAACTACGTATATCAAAACCTTACTCTTACATGATAACAGCACCGTTCAACAATGAGGATATTTGTAACTCATTAAGTGGACCGCTTGTTTTCATGCACAATCGTTCTCTCAGAGAAAGAAAGAAATTTTTTACAAGTGGCTCAAAGTAGCCTATTCTCTAGTTCTAACCGAAAGCAACGCAGGCTAAATACACTTTTGGGGTTTGAGCCCCGTCAATTTCCTGCCTAGCGAGATAGTATTTGATCATTATGTTGGGAAACGTCTTCCCTGCCTTGACAATAACACTTGGTAACATGATCATGCGCAACCAGGGTCCTTTGTGGAGGGAGAAAGAGAACCCCATGATAGGATAACGAAGTCGTCGGTTCGACTCGTCTGAAGACCGCTATTCGGAGCTTCACCAAGGACGACAACAACGGCCATGGGAGCGACAAGTAGAAAGACATTTTCGCTTTAGTTCAATTTGCGATTATCCCAAATATTTTCGGCATGAATAGTGTGCGTGCAAATTTTCATGGAACCAAAGTAGTATGAACGTCGTCTCGATTGCAGAGAGCATTGAAAATGCATCGTCAGGTATTCACGTCCTCCACATGCATATCCTCAAATTTGGTTATTTCAAGTCGTTTTCAGGACGAGAACAGTAAAAACAATGCACTAAAATGTAGAACGTGCGTGCAGAGTATGCAGAACCATTGCTTTTGCTCATTGAATTTATTGTTTTCTGCCGTTTTCGTTTTCTTCGACATCGTCTGTGTTTAAGTACCCACGAGAGGAGGGGGTACTCTCTTTTATGGGCTATGTAGGTATGTGCGGCCCCAAAGGATATGGTTTCTTAGCCGTTTTGGTCTGAAATAGGGTATCCATTTTGACCATTTCGGGTCTGAAATTGGGTATGGTTTGTGCACTCAAGTCTTGAATCGAGTTTGTTTTTTTAGAAGCTACTTCTTCATCATTAATCGATAAGGCCATCAATTGCAGCCCTTCTCAAATTATTATGCCAACCGTGTAACAGCTGAAATAGGGTCAAATAGGTCTCACTGAAAACAGGTCTCAAATAGGGTATCAAATGTTTGGTCAGGTATGAATTAAAGTAAGGAAAATC
Source organism: Montipora capitata (assembly GCA_949126865.1). Classification (NCBI taxonomy): domain Eukaryota; kingdom Metazoa; phylum Cnidaria; class Anthozoa; order Scleractinia; family Acroporidae; genus Montipora; species Montipora capitata. Next base: position 16,094,174 of record OX421445.1, on the reverse strand, counting down.
GCCGATTTTTGATCTGAAATAGGATAAGGGTTTCAGGAAGCGGGCTGCACACCCCACCCAATTTTTCTTGGAGAACTCGGCCCCCTCCCCTCCCCCTGGGTTAAACACGAGTCGTTTTTCCACGCATGGCAACCGGAAGTGAGCTGCCTTCCTTTATAAGCAGAGACGATCAGTTTAAAAATCTGGGAGAGACTAATTCAAGGCATTCCATGTTTACTTACAGTTTCCTTCCTTGGCTCAAATATCTGCGTAAAACGCACATGCTCTACGCACATGCTCAACATTTCATGCTTGAAAATGAAGCGGCTTTGTTACCTTTTCGTTGTCTTCTTGCATATAAGTTCCCTACTATCTGGAAAACGCTATGATTATAACAAATATTTAGTCGGTTGTCCTTAAACGAGTTTTTAATTTATTGTTCAAGAGGACGAACAGTATTACCCGTCAACGGCATCAACTATTAACCTATGAACCGGAAAAAAAATGTGTCAAAGTGAAGCCCAGAGTACTCGCTTCTTGTGGCTTGTTCTTATTTATGTTATTAATCGTGCAGGAGAATCGTACTTGTTGCTGCTCAAGACGAGGCATTCAGGTACGGAAGATACTACATCTCTAGTCTGCGACGATTGGGCCTGCAGAGACCTAAAAAGCTCACTTTTAGAGGCAGTTTTGCAGTGGTCGGCAGGGTCGGTAGAAGAAGAAGAAATTGGATTAGGCAAGTGAGCCGCCCAAAAGGAATTGGTCCCAGCATTATTTCGGAAACCATTCCTCTCAAAGGTGATTGTACATGTTGCCTTCTTTCAATTTGTAATTTTTATTTATATCAACCGTGTGTGGCTTGAAATAAAGGTTGAGAAAATATCTGACCACATTCACGGAAGTGACGATGAATCTATTACTGATGGATATTTTCTTTAAATGCGAGGAAGATAGCGAAACATCCACTATTTTCACCAACGCAGAAGTAAACAGTTGTGTTGGTACATACCACTCAAGGAATAATACCAGAACTTTACTTATTGAAACATTTAACACTACAGGAAGCTATTATCCCGAAGTGTAGGTGATAAGACGTGCGCCGATTTTAATAAGCGTCAGAGAGTGTCTCTTTGCTCTTCTTCCCCACTTCAATATCACTCGTTTATCAAAAACCTGTACAATTAACGCCACAAAGTGTCCCCTAAACTCTGCTTCTAAAATAATGATAACCGCACCTAACACCCATTGCCCATGTGTGTGGCAAATGTCACGGTTCCGACTGAACGGGAAACTTGGTGTTGGATATCAAAATTGGGTGTGCATCAAATTACGAGCATCGCTGGACATAAGTGACAACAACAACAACAACAACAACAACAACAACAACAATCTTATTCTACCCTTACAAGCACAATGAAGACTTTTATAAACAACGAAATGGAATAAAGGATAAGGGGATGATGTAATGATTTTGTTTTTCTTCGGTTGCTTGGAGGTGGGTGGTATTTGCCAACCATCTCTGAGTTAAGCGCTATTCACCTGTGTGGTATACATCAACAGCAATTATTTTGGCGTTGGATGTTGATATTATGAAAAACAAAATTGACAGTGTTTGATTAAGGACAAAGCCAAAGTCATTTGATTATTTTCTTCACCCCACAATGAAGTACGTTTTTGGGGATTCTTTACATAAACGCGCTGCAATTTATTCGCTCTTGGGACTCTATCATGCTTCCTTGAACAGTCTAAACATCCTTTGCTTTTATGCAAAGAACCCTATAAAAAGGAAAATATTATGGGTTGGGAAGGTGATAAAGAAATTATTCACGTAAGGCTTAAACCAGTAAAAACCAACATAAATCACTTAACTCACTGTGAATAAAGGAGTGGTACGATTTACATATCATCATAGAACACAATCTTCGCCTATAGCAGGATGTGCAGTCACATGACTAGCTCTCTCCAGCGATCACGGTCCTGGAAGGCACGGTTTGAGAAGTTGAGTTCGAGATTTGACTATTGTCAGACCACCTTCTTTGCTGGGCTCTCCTGCTTCTTTTTTGATTTACGTATACTGTACTTATCTTTAATTTTAATACACGGATTGATATGTAATTTTAATGTAGTAAGCTTTTCAGTGTAAGCATTTTCGTTCAAAAAGGTTTAGATGAGTCAAATTTTCTCCCACATAATAACCGGCGTGTGCAACAGGTTCTAGAGGTGAATGCACATTGACAATCTTGAAGAGGATAAGATCCAAAGAAAAGAACACCTCTCTCGACAAAATCAGTCTTGAATCCTTTTTGAAAGCTAGCGTTGTCATGTTTTCATCTTCGATATTATGAAGGGGGGGGGGGGGGGGGGGGGTCTTATGCAATTTTATTTAAGGATCAATCTATTTTTCGACCTGTTTAATGTTTTTCACTTTTATCACAGGCAGGAGAAGATTTAGAGTTGGGTGGCGTCGACGGAGGCGACAAAGAAGTATGTATTGATCCTTGATTGAAAGTCCACCACTTCCAATCACTTTCGAAACGAGGGCCCACACGGCAATTTTCTTCAGTTAGAAGCTGGGAGGGAGGTCTTGAACGCGAAGCCTTTCGGAGGCACGCTCCCCAGGAAAAAAATGTGATTTTAATCCCTCTTCTTTCTGTTCCTGTCTTGATCGAAAGATTCATTTGCATTGTCAAGAAGAGGAAGACTGTCTGTGCGTTCTCTGTGACTGTATATGTATTCTCTGGTCACTTGATCGCAACATCTATTTGTAGTTGTAATTTCTAATTTCTAATTTCTTTAAAACCAGGAGAATATGAAGTGAGACAGCGAATCCCCATATTCTGCCTTATTCAAGTATTTCGTTGTTATTATTATTATTATTATTATTATTATTGAGTTATACCAGAAACCCATAATGGATGAAACGTGTAACGCGCGTTCACAGCTTCCGAATATTCAGTGCGAACTGATTGGTTGAATGTTTCAGTGCTAAGTACCATATTTGGAAACCCCTCGCTCTTGTTGTTCCAAATATGGTACTTAGCAAATTGAATATTCAGAAGCTTGTTTCCCAGCACACAAGGGGCCGTTACACTTTTCAACCCTTATGGGTTTCTGGTTATACTGAGTGTTTATTTCAAGGACGACACCAATAAAAACACCTTAACGGTCAGTTGGTGTGTAAACGCTCCGCGCGGTCATGCGTACAACTGATCCCCAACTGATCGTACAAAACCTTTGCAGCACGAGAGCAATCTAAAAGTATAATTCAAATAATTATGTTCTACTTATATTCTCTTGTTACTTCACAACAGTGTTTTGTCAAAACTGAGAAAAATGCGTTGCATAAACAGGGATTTAGAGGAATACAGACATATCTAATAACATCCTGTTTTATCTTCAGGAAGAAGAAGGCGGCGAAGAAGGAGGAGACGGCGAAGAAGACGGAGAAGAACGCGACGGCTGCTGAGGAAAAAGCGTCGAAAAATTGCCAGAAGACGGAAAAGGCGAAGGAAGAGACGAAGTAAGTTTAAACCCAGTTACTAAATCTGTAGCTTAATTCAAGAACAAATGAAGCAAAATAAATTCAACTATAACGACTGCATTGTGCAAAAGCACACTTCAATTCGCTTAGTCTGTTTACTAACTTTGTTTTCAGTACCATGGAAACTCTTAACTTAAAAAAATTAAAATTTAAACTTGTTAGCGTTTTTACGGATGAGTATATGTGCCTTCTGAGGTCCGCTAAAGTGATTGCGTGCCTCTAGAGAAAATAATAGATCTAATTTAGCTAAGTTAACGCCAAAGTTTAGCCATAATCATTCTGAGTGGGGTAAGTATATCAAGCAAGATTAGTGTTACCCTACTACCACCTTCTTTTGTTTGCAACGCTGTTTGATCGATGATCGAACCGCCACGGGTGTTGACGAAACAAACTGGTTTTTGAAAGATGTTTTTGAAAAGTTTCGAATATAAATACCTAGTAAAATCGCCTTCTTACTGCAGTTAACTCGAGATGATGGCACGGCGTTACACGCAAGATTTATTTGGTCACTTGGGAACACTAGAACAGGAAACTATCCGGAAAAAATCGATAACGGGGACTCTGTTAGCAGGAAAAATAAGCCCTTAAACAAACAAAGGAACAATTCCCTGGAAAGCAATAGTCGTACCACTCCCTAGTGCTACCAGGAAGAGGGCGTTCTAAGTTCTTATCTCACAACACGGCTTTCTTTGGTCCCTAATAGGAAGGAGAATCGTCTATTACGGAAGGAAAACTTATCCAATCGTGGGGAAGCGAAGATTCGTCTACACAGTTGGACGCAGACTTCAGATCATTCGAACGATAAAGCTTTTAGTCCTCGGTAAATACCGCAAAATAATAAGAACACACGGATGTTGGTTCGTGCGAATAAATGGACGTCTTCGTAAAGTCATTCGTGGAAAAAAGTGGTATCTTCGTTACAAAGGTTGGACGATAATTAAACGTGTTCATCTGTCGGCGTTCATTGAAAGGAGATATGTCCCTGTCAGGCAGATCAAAGGAAGATTGGTGACGCGTCGTCGTTTCAGAGGTCGGAGGATACCTATTATGACCAAGCGTATACGCTACTTGCGTTTAAGAAGGCACAGATTAAGGAGAGTAAAAATTACGAAAAAAGGAGTCAAAGTCAGAAGTGGAAGGCGTTGGAGCAGGCTTTTGAAAATGAAGCACTTCCGTGAGTAGACTTTTACTTTGTCTTAGAAAAAAGTAACGAAACTTTGTTCATACTTAGAAGTATTTAAAGCTATTCGTTTGTGGTACCGTGTGTGTTAAGGGAGACAACTGAAATTGGAACGAGGTATCCGGTTGGCTATTTTTGAAACCTGGTGAAGACAAAACCAGACTGACGGGATTTGAAGCCGGAGCATCGGGTTTTCAACCATTGGGCCACGATGCCTCGTTGTAAATTACGTTGTTAAATAGTTGATGTCACACTCACGCATTTTTTACTATATATTCATGAATAGTTTTTAGTTCCTCAGTTTTGCGCTATTATCTTAATTATAATCGTAAAAGATGACAAATTTAAGGCTAACCAGAATTGTTGAAAACAGTCGTAGAAGTAAGTGATACAAATTCCAAAAATGATCTGGGTTGAAAGTCAAGAAGCCAGTTTCTTAAGACTTCTGCGAGAAAGTTGAAAGCACTGAAAGGAACGACAAAAATAAGAATCTCTTCACTAGTTCTGCTGAATTGTTCGAAATACTTTTGTCATAGAATGTTTTTGTTGGAAAAAAGGAAAGACTCATTTCAGCGCGCACGCTCGAAAACACTGACGAAAACGGAGGCTTTCAAAAACGGTTTGCAAAGTGGAGACTTTTGAAAACGCATCGTTTTGAAAAGGCTCCGGCTGTACTGTGGATGGATGAAAACGGAGACGTTTGAAAACGATGACGTCAGGGCGTAGAAGACATTCGCAAACACATGAGAGTGAATCGTTGAAATCGACGGCTTCTGAAAACGATGACTCGAATAGCGTGGGACAAAAGTCCGTTGTTGAACGTTGTCTAGTGGATATATGAAAACGATGCGAAAGTGATAGATGAATATATTTTGCTGTTAGTAACAGTCCTTCTAAGAACTTCTTTTACCCAGACGATCAAATTCCATCGAGAACACAAGCAGAGGAAAATGATAAAGATTCCTTTTTGGTATGCTCATGTTATTCCGTCCTAAACCTTCAACATGGTTATTTCACTGCGCAAGGATGGACCTTTTTAGTTCCGTTGTTTGCTTTTTGCATTTTAGACCCCGTGACAGAGTTAAGAATTATTTCTTTCAAAGTTTGCCGCTTGCACGCTAGTAGTAGCCAAATGGAACCGTTCCACTGAGACTGTCGCGTGATCTAAAATGTGGAATTAGCATTTGGAGGTAAAAACACAAAATGACCGCGCCTTAGAAATTTAAAGGCGCAAATAGTTTAGAACTATTTTTATTCGCAATTGCGGAAATGAGATTTCTCTCTGTTCATAACCATAACATGATATAAGTCAGTAGTTTCAACAAATAGCATTAATTTGTTCTAAAAGTGTAGCTTTCCTTTAAAGAATATTTAACTGGGTTACAGGTCGTTTAAGTCGCGGGAAAATCCTGAAAATAAGAAGAAGGCGTTTGCACAGACGACGGCGCCGGCGTCGAAGAATATTACGTAGAATAAGAAGTTATTTCAGGCGGCGGAAACGAAGACAGCTGCGAGCTCGACGTAAAATACGTGGACGACGAGGTAAGATATCCACAAGTACAATTTACGCCATTACAATTTCTAATAAAAGTTTACTTGCATTATGATTAATTGAAGACTAGCCAGACTGGCATATGCTGATTTTATGTTTAAACCTGTTCTGTATTCTTGTTTACAAAGTACGTTTGCATATCAAAGCAGCTTCTGACGTCAAATGAAAAATAGACCCCTGTTCAATCCACAGCTCGGTCGGTTTGTGTGCGATACATTGAAAGAAAAAATTTAAAGCGAAAATGCAAACATGTTTGTTCTTGTTGTAAACATTTACATTATAGAAAGAAAATATTTGAGTTTAGGTTCAGTTTAACCATGATAGTTAATATATGGGGATGGTTATAAAACTCGACATGTTTCTTTTTCGATGTTTTGGCTCCGACCTTGTACAAATCGAACCCTTTTTCTAAAAGACAGCTAATCAAAAGTTTTGAATAATTTGTTCAGCAGTCATTGTGTTAAGACCTGAAAAAGGAGGGAAAATTTTAATTTTAATTAAGAATTTTTTTTTAGGTATGTCAAGCCGGCGTAGAAGACTCCTTAGACGAAGGCGAAGAAGAAGACGGAAGCTCGTACGAAGGTGGCGAAGACTTAAGAGAAGGAGACGACGAATCAAACTCCGTCGGAGACGAAGAAGACGGCGAAGAAGGCGTCAAAGAAGACGAAAAAGTGAGTTGCGCATCTTGAGGAATCTGTAGATATTCTGGTTGGTCAATCAGTAAACTGCAATCAAAATCGACGAAAAACATACAGAACGTCCTATTTTTAGACTATCTTTTCCGCCAAAAAACAGAGGTAGTTCCAGGTTGGTAGAGCTTCGACGTCGTTAGTTACTTTTGATTGGTCATTGGGCTCCCTCGGGAGTCTCGTTCGCCTGAAATTCAAACTAAAAATAAATCGGTCACGCACTGACAGGAATACATGGCTGTTGTTCTCTCCTAGTCATGGGCTCCTGGTGGTTTCTAATCGGTTGTCATGGAGTTCCACGTAAAATCGTGCCCGATTTGTCGACACACTTTCTCAAAACATACCAACTGTCGTGCCCTTTTCTCCCTACAAAGTTTCTATTTACGGTCACAATCCAGGAGTTGAGTGTTTAACCACATTAACTGAGTGGAGGCGGTGCCATCTCAGTTATACCACACTAATAATTCTTGTTTACTCTGTTAGTAGATGAAAATTCTACGAAACAGCAGTTGTAGCGCTATTTGGTTGGATGTCCGGAATAAAAGTGGCCAATGTGTGGCAGGTTGAAAGAAATTAAAGTTTGGATTTCTTGGGGAATATCTCGTTAATTCTACTTTCTTTTCACACAGGGTTCAGGTTCCTCTCCTATCGGGGCCGACTCTGTCGGATAAAGACAAGAAAAAAATTCTCTCTCAACATGCGCGGTAAAAAAAGGACCATCCATAATGTATACCGAAGGATAGGATTGATGTGGAGGAAAAAATGGTATCGAGTGACAGTACGAAGAGGACGATGGATAGTACGTATTCGAGGAAGGGTTCGCCTATTAAAACGACGCAGAAACGTGTGGTTTTACCAATGGCATCATAGCTTCAAAAGGCTCAGCGGGGCGCGTTTCCTATTGACCTTCCAGAGAAAGCGGCATACACTAAAAGTCCTACGCCGTGGTGACATGATCGTCAAAGTGAACAAGAACTGGGGCGAGCTAGAGCCGAAAAAACTCCGCTATATTAGTTATGGTGGAAAACTCTTTCCTGTGATAAGAAAGACAACAAGCTACTATTCAGTAAAACGAAACAGAAAATTGAGTCGGCCTATACGAGTGCGGTTTAAAATTAAAAAAGGTAGGTGTTAAAGATTAAACTACGGTTAGAAAATGTGCTGTTTAAGCAACGCTAACTATACTCCCAAATTACTCAATTTTGATTGGTCAATCAAAGTGTACAATAAATTCAAAGAAATTACCATAATATTGGTTAATGAAAAATTAAAATTCCTTAATTTAAACCCACATAATTATCACAAAATTATCCAAAAATATATAAAAACCGTTTAAATTTTTCAATGACGGTGTGGCTTTCCCTTTCTACAGGGTTGTATTACTGAAACAGTACTGGCTAGTTCGTTGCTTGGCTACGGTTATAAGTTGCATTTGTCATCAAAATGGTTGACCCAGCTTATCCGCATTTCGCTGTGATCGACGAAGAGATGATAAAGAAATTGAACATTGCGAGTGAAAATGAAAATACCAGAGAAAGTACAAATATTTGGTTTCCCGTTTTTTATGAAGTGGGTAGCACAAAGAAAAATTGACGACTCTTCCTGAATTGAACTTGAATGGCTTGCGAAGTTTGAAATTTGGCCTTCTTAAATTGCAAGCAAATAAACATAAGGGTTCTCGTAAAATTAAGGATTAATTTCACTCGTGTTTTGAAAGTTTTGAAATTGCTCTCGTCGCTACGCGACTTGAGTAATTTGAACAAACATTTGAAAACACGAGACTGCGAGCACTCGAAAACCTGCCGAGCACGCAAAACAACTAATCGAACAAGGCGATATGCAAGTGGCAAAGACGCGAGCCACGAGTAGCGCTGGCGTCTTTTCACTCGTCTTCCTACGCCTTTCTTATCCGCCGTTTCGCTTATCGCAATTGCGTCGTTCGATCAGTTGTTTTGCGTTCTGGGCGGATTTTCGAGCCAAAAGGAGACTGCTTACAGGCTCTGAAAACACTTGTGAATAGGCCTCGTGCAAGATGGCGTCACGAGCTCAAGAGTTCACCACCAAGCCTCGATCGTTTGCATAAATTTATTCACATCATCTGGACATGCGATACCCTTCGCAAGTGGATTTTCTTTACAAGTTTGCTCCTTTGGGATCCAGCTCAAGCTAAAATTGACAAGTTTGATTCGAAATCGAGGTTTGGCGGTGTAATCAGCTAGTCAGACGTCATCACGCATAAGGGCTATTTAATCCTTAATTTTACTAGGGACTATACTATTATTACCTATGCAAACCGAGCGAAAGAGCCCTACCAGGGAAACATTTCCGGGATCGTGACATATTGGGCCCGGTCTGTTACCAAAGAAGTGAAGTTAGTGAGTAGATTTTTAAAGCGTAATTTTTGTCTCTTATCATGATTTTCAGTCTTAGCATATGCTCAGTAAGATTCCAAAGTTAACGTTTTTTGGCCAGTACGTGACTGATCACCAGGGCCCGGTTGTTCAAAAGCCGATTAGCGCTAATCCTAGATTAAAAATTAGCCAAGGAAATTATTTCTCTACTCCCAAATGCTGTTCCACGCTGATATTCGGCGGAACTTTGCATTAGAAGAAGTCAATCTTGAAAAACAAAAATTGGCAAAAGAAACTTTCACCAAAAAGGTGGAATCATGAAACAAAAGTTTACGCTAATCCTGGATTAAGTTAATCGGCTTTCGAACAACCAGCTGGTATATCGCTGACTAGCTTCTTCTTCTTTCTTAGCGCTCGCTCGCTCGTGATAGCACTCGCCTCCCACCAACGCGGCCCGGGTTCGATTCCGGACTCGTGGCCATATGTGGGTTAAGTTTCTTCTTGGTTCTTTACTCTGCCCCGAGTGATTTTTGTCCGGGTTCTCTGGTTTTCCTCTCTCCTCAAAAAAACGAACATTTTAAAATTCCAATTCGGTCGTATGCAGTACCTCCCTGAAAGCCACTTTCGCGGGGTGAGTGGAGCTTCTTGGGTAAATATCATTGATTATTTATTATTTATTATTTCATCCTGTCCGCACCTACCTCGTTCTCAATTAATGTCTGTTACTTCACTGTTCTCCTGAAATTGTAACTGAAGGTATCTTGAATCTGTATTTGCATCACTCATTGACTTTATCGTTTTTCAGCAAACTACAAGTTTTAGTGAGTTGAGAGAAAATTCATTTGACAACCTTCAAGTTTCCTTCTGTCTTGTCTTCTTTACTTTAGTTATCAATGGGCCATGAAGATAAGCCCACAATAAATATTCACTTTTATCGGCTATGAACATCAACAAACGAATATGTATATATTTTTGTGGAAGTGGTACGGATTTGAAAAATCCTTCTTCTCGAGAGTCGGACCGATGAGCCTTCCACTATAGTAGTTTGAATGCTCTTGAGATATTCCCGAATACCGAATACCCACGTCGTTTTTTTTTAACAAAAATATCACAATTTTACTATACGCTTTACAATTTTCATTTTCTTCGAGGTTGTATGTGTCGTTCTAAGTTGTATGGTGCACAGCTAGTTGGATTCAGTCGTTTTCTCGGGTAGTCTGCATGCAATCCACCACGCGTTTTTCCTCAAGTTATATATTTAACTTTCAAAGACTACAGTAAACTTTTTCTTAAATTATCGCAGGTAAATTTTCACTGTTCTTTACACCAAGAGAAATTTTAAGAAATATTTCATTGCAGCTTTTTAAAGTTAAATATTTGAAAATTCGTCGTCGGTGATAATTACGCCTCATTTACACTAGCAAGTTTTCCTTGGCAGTGCAAATGGGAAAATAAGACAAGTTTTTCCTTGACAAGTGTCCTTGATCAAAAACTGGCATGCTAGTTTTTGAACAAGGACACTTGCAAAGGAGAAACTTGTCAAGGACGATATTTGCTGATGTAAATTACTTTTCAAGTGCACTTGTCAAGGAAAACTTGTCATATTTTCCATTTACACTACCAAGGAGACATGTCAAGGAAAACCTTTCAAGGAGAACTTGTTAGTGTGTACAGTCGGGAAGTTTTCCTTGACAAGGTGGCTTGTCAAGGAAAACTTTCTAGCGTAAATGATGAGGCTTTAATGAAACAACGTGAGCAGTTGGCGTAATGAGAAAAGGTTCAGGGGCCATTTTCGGGTGTCACAATTCCCTTTGTATCTCAAGAACGGAGAGGATTTAAGTCGCCAGCAGTTTGCTTTTTGTTACTTTGAAAACATGTTAAAAGATCAACCTTCCAAAATAAGCTGTTAGCAATTTCTCAAACGGCTTTTCGGGCCCGAAAAGTTTTCGGGACCTTCGAGAAACGGGCCCCAGGATTGAACAGACGTCATCTGGAGATGATAAACTGTGAGTTCGTTCAATATCCCGTAATAAGAGGTGAAGGACAAGGAAGAGCACATGTGGAAATCGTATACTAATCTGCTAGCAAATATTAAAGGGCCTGCGGGATTTTAACTAATCATATTCAAGATATTTTCAATGCCGGTATTATCATTTTAAAGATTGTTGCTATTCACGCTAACATTTTGGCCTTTTTAGAATTGATAAAAGTCAAACTATTTTTGACCTTTGGTTTCAGTTGTTGGGCGTCGCCGCCGCAAGAGAATTATACGGCGAAAACGCAGACGACTCAGACGCAAAATCAGGCGTAGGCGAAAGAAGCGTAGACGGCACAGGAGACGCCGAAGAAGGCAACGTCACCGTCGCCGTCGCCGACGACGGCTCCGAAGAAGACGAAGGAGGAAGCAAGGAAAACGTAAGTTACGTATACTTGAGAAATGTAAGACCGGTGATTTATTTTGTGCTCAACCATTAGAAATTATCTCCCTGTCAAAGGCAGCTAGAATGGCAGTATAAAATACACTGAGGTAAAAGAATATTCGGAAGCCTTTGTGTCAAACGGCAAGTCGCCTGATGGCGGCTTCGGGAGTTCTGAAAATCATTGTAATCCTTAAAAAATACATTTTTGTGTACACCGGTGACATGTTTCTGATGTTTATCCGTTATGGGCGTCGAATCCATCCAGTAAGGAAAAGGGAAGGAGGATTTTTTTTGTCATAGTCGGCGGAATAACAAAACGAATCTACAAAACTCAGCGAAGGTTGAAGCTCGTCTGGAACGGACGACGCCACAATTTGATAACGAGACGAGGGCGACGGAAAGTACAAATAAGAGGAAGGTTTTACCTATTGCGTGGACGCGGGAGATATTGGTATTACAAACGGAGACGTATCGTCGGGAGAGAGCTTTCTAGAGCGCATATATTGTTCAAGTACAATAAAAAATGAACTAAATTATTTGGACGTTATGGGAGATGGTCGGACTTTTAACATAAACGGGAGGAATTGGACCAAGCTGGTGACGTGAAGAATCCGCTTTATTCGTTACCGTAAAATGCGCCGACGGGTCAGAAGACAAGGAAGGGGTTTTTCTGTGAAAGTAAATGAAAAATGGAGCAAAACAATGCCAATGCGGCGTTATGGAAGGCGAAAGGGTGAGGATGATTAAGTTGAGGGAAAATCTGCGAGTTATGTCGAGAATAGACCTTTTCACTTTAATATTGGGGAACTTATGTAACAATACATTTTCCGGCTAATCTTTGATATCAGGGTTTATGTCCTTAAGTTACTCTAAGGATAATTAAACTTTTTCCCGAAGAAAAACATCGCTAAGCCTCCACAAACTATTCCTTTTAGCATCAATTCCTTTCCCGATATGTGTTATCAAAGGTTTTTTTGGAAGGCTGCGATTTTAACTCTAGCCGGGGTAGTTTCGCAGTTTCCGGCCTGTTCCTTGAGTGATGGAACTTAATTTGAAACGTGCAATTCATGGGAGGAAAATTTCATTGAATCATATTCTTTCTGTCACGTTTTTTTGCTGCCTCAAATGCGAAATCAGTGAGGATTCTGTACTCCTTGTAATGATGAAATGATATATGAAATGGATCATATATGAACTGTGGATATGAAATCAAGTGAAGCTATGATCCTCGTAGTTATGAACGCAATTTTTGCAATTGTGTAAAGAAGCCTGAAAATTTCAGGACTTCAACGGGGTTTGAACCCCTGACCTCGCGATAACATATCCGTAGTTTATATATGATCCATTTCATATATCATTTTATCGTTATCATTGATTTCTTCCTTACGGGAACATTGGAACCCACAAATGACCAGCTCCCAACGTCAGTGGCTTCATAGCTTAGTTGGTTAGAGCGTCGCACCGTTATCGCGACGTCACGGGTTTAAACCCCGTTGAAGTCCTGAATTTTTCAGGCTTCTTTACGCAATTGCAAAAATTGCGTTCATAACTGCGAGGATCATAGCTTCGCTTGACTCCTTATAATGTCGCTTAAGATATGTATGGCGTCATCTGCTTTTGATTTCATTCTGATTTCGCATCAGTTTAAGGCCATTCATGTGTTTTATCGTCGCCTAATATATATTAACTATTAACGAAACTTTTGCAGGCGTTAGCAGGAAGCAAAGGCGCAAACAGCGTCGTAGACGTCGACGTAGATGGCGACGAAGGAGGAGGCAAAGAAAAAGACGAAGGAGAAGAAGAAGAAAACTCCGAAGAAGACGTCGACGACGCAGAGAAAGGAGGCGAATCCGGCGATGGAAGAGGAGAGAAAGTAAGTTACAATGTAGGATGATAAAAGGGCTCAAATGTATTACGCAGCGAACACTTTCTGGCTTGTCTGGACCCATCTCCACGGAAAGAGTTGAATCGTAATTAAGAGACGTCAAAGCGTGCTGTTAATAGGCCTTATTCACGATGGCCGTCATGTTGGTTTTCAAATTTCAAGTTTTGTAAATTAGCCATGTGTTATGCTGGGCAAACATTGGAAAAACGGCAAATTGCGGAAAATCGGCTCGTCGAAATATTGAAATAACATTGCTAAAAGTCCATTTTAGTATTTAGAATTAAGTACCTTTTATAATAATTTTATATCTTTTGATTGCCTTTGACATTTTGACTTTCTACTTCGTTATCTGCTCATTTTTCGCTTAAAAAAAAACGCCGAAGTAACTTGTGTAATGATTGTATTTTTACCGCTTAGGTGATAAACATTCCATGAACGTGAAGCAAATCATCTGTGTGGCTAAGATGTTCGTTATAACCTCTCGAACTTGTGTTGTTTGCCCCCTCAGAAGTGTGTAGCTAATTTGCATGATAATAGCAAATCCAACATGGCGGCCATCGTGAAAAAGGTCTATGGGGCTAGGACGGGCCAAGGGACGGGCCAAGGGACGGGAGGAGGGTGACGGTCTTGATACTTAAACTATTTCATTTAAGTCGACTATTTAAAGCGCGGTGAATGAAGAGAACCAGAAGCTTGTTCAAGTTGACTTGTTTTTGCTTGTTTTTAAATTATTTGTTTGCTGCTCGGAAGAAAGTGTTTTTATTAAGTTCCCCATTGTTGAAATTAAATGAGCGCGTTAATAATTCGAGAATAGGGGATGGTGGTACTGTATTTTTAGTAATGCCATATTGATGTATTGAGGTGGTTTTAGCCAAACAGAAATATATTGTTTGTTATTTTTGTGTTTTCAAAAGCAATTTACCGTTCATTTGTTTGTTTTTAAGGGAAAAGCCCCTCGTATGTCATATATCACAGGAAACGTTATGCGGTACAATATCAGCCAATATACACTGTATATGTGAAAGGAAAAAGATATGATATCCGTGGTTTTCTGAATGGACGATGCACGATAAAGATAAACCGGAATTATCAACCCATCATTCGCAAAGGCAAGAAATGGCTTGTCCGTTTCAAGGGTGGGTCAAAAATCGTGCATAGGCAAGGCAGGAGACACTTTATAATATCGAGGGGAAAAATACGTTACTTCAGGTGGACTTTCAGGATACTATTCATGGGTGTCTCACGCGAGGTGAAATACCGAAGAGGAAGATGGCTACTTGGATTAAAACACCACAAATTCAGAGAGATCAGGAAACGCCTTGGGAGATATATAGGTAGAAATGGCCGCCGTTATCCAATTACAAGAAGAAGGGGCAACACATATATAAGGATAAGGAACCTCTCGAGGAAAGTGACGATGAAGAGAGAACGAAGAGGACGTCGAGGACAACAACGTAAGAGACCAATTAATGCAATGTCTACTTTGTTAATCAAGACAAATGTTTACTTTGCGCCGAATGCCACAAATTTAAGCTCAGGCAAGAATAAAATAACCATTGAAGTGGCTAACTTTGAGGTGTCATTACGACACTAAGGGTCTGTTTACAAGCAGGTAGGGTAACCCTAGTGCTAGGGTTACCCTAGCAAGAGGGTTACCCTAGCACTCACACATTTCTTTCTTTTTTTCAACGACGTGCGGGTTTACAAGGCAGCTAGGGTTACCCTGGCGCTAGGGTAACCCTATGTGAGTGCTAGGGTTACCCTAGCTCTAGGGTCTCTAGGGTAACCCTAGCTGCCTTGAAAACGCTCTGCTAGGGACAACTCGCCTACCCGGGACAACGTTTTAGCGGTTTTCATTGTGTTTGTGATGCTGGCGGTTACCAAGCACGAAAAGTTGTCCCGGGTGGTAGGGTAACCCTACCTGTGAAATTTTGCTTGTAAACCCGGGATATCTTTGACCCTCCTGCTAGGGTTACCCTACCTGCTTGTAAACAGGGCCTAAAGGTACGGTAATACAAGCAACAAAAACTTCCAACTTGACTCACAACATTGCTGCGAAACTAGTCGAAAAGCAGTGTTGCGCGTTTTACATCTCACGCCAAACCTGTCTCTCAACGAAAAATGTGTTGCAAGTTGCTGCAGAAAGTAGAACGGACCTCTACTTTCGGCAACACACTGTAGCAGCTTGCAATTGCAACACATTTTTTTTTTGTTGCGTGACAGGTTGTGCGTGGGATGTAAAACGCGCAACGTTAACACTGCTTTTCGACTAGTGTCGCAGTAATGTTGCGAGACAAGTTGGACGTTTTTGTTGCCCGTATTGCCGTAGTTTAACTTGTTGAAAGTGGTTTTCTCGATGGAGGACAGCATCGCTGCAATCGACCTTTTCACGGCAAATGTGGAACAAACACGTGACCGTGCTGATGAGAGTACAGTGCAATCAGCGCATACAAGAATACCTGGCTTGAAATCTGCACAGACCTGTATGATAGAGGGTGTCGAAAATTCCGACCTCGCAACCAAATTTTCAGAGCCCCTGGATTTCTCATAATATTCAGACCCAAACTAGTGAGATCGTCATGGTGGCTCGAAAACCTGACACTGTTTTCATCTCACGCTAATGGTGTAGCTAATACATATCGTCAAGCATTCTGTTCATAGCATTCGGAGTGGTTTTAGGAAACTTGTGCTATCGTTCTCAGTTTTGAGTCGCGTATATTTTTCCCTAAAACTCGCCGTAGACTAATAAGAAAAAAAAATACAAAGGGTGAAGCAACACAACAGAATTAATCGAAAGATAGTTTGCAGAATTTTAAGGATAACCTTTGAGAACGTATGCTTTAACGTGAAGTATGTAACGTTTGTTGCTTTGCAGTGTTTTTGACCACTGTTTGTGTTTAAGTGCACTCACGTGATGCGACTACCATGTTGGTGCCCATTCTCGTCCATCAGAGCCTCGGATCGACCCAAGGCTCTGGGAAACTCTATGTCGGAGAACATGCGCAGTAGGGCTCTTATATCCAAAACTTGACTATTTGAACCTTACGGCGCCTGCTCACTCCTCGTGCTAACATGAATGCACCAATGAGAGTCGCTTTTGATTGTTCTTCACGAAAACCAACGACAAGACACTTTGTTTCAGGGTTCCCCAGAGCTCTTCTCTCCCTCAGTCGAGAGAAGAGCTCTGGGGTCGAGAATGGTTGGTGCCAAAAAAATAGAAACATGTAGCTCACATTTTGCATAATAATAGAGTCAAATTCCCAAAAGACTTTTTCGCTGTCGTTCTTTCCACCAAGATGGCCGCCGTGACGTCAGGTACAATCAGATAATTATGCGCTCGATTCCCGTAGGCTTTCAGAGAAACTGTAGGGAGCTTAAACAAGGACGACGACGACTACTACGAGGACATTACCTAAAAATATTATTTCGTGTTATTATTTGACTGGCTGCGTGAGCGGGCAAGATGAACCAAATCCCGCGCTGTGATTGGCTACCCGAGCGGGCAAGACGGAGTTATGCTGCCTGCTCGGGATTTCTCGCTTGGTCCCGGAAGATCAAAGATAATTTTTTCGGTGTTTTATGTTATCCCATAAAATAAATCCTTTATTGACCAAGCTTGTTCGGTCAAGATGGCTGGATATTGGCCTCCTTCGCTTTTTTGCGTGTTTATGGACCATAAACACGCAAAAAAAGAACTTAGCCAATATCCAGCCATCTTGACGCTTGGTCAATAATAACCATATTTATTGCAATCATTTTGCGATTACTTCAACTTCAACTTCGTTATTTACGTGAGCTTTTGATTTCAAAAGAGGCAACCATTGGCCAAAAATAATTAGGTCCAGATAATAGGAAAATTTATTTTTACGCAATTGTTTCATTCACCTCTTGGGTTAAATATAGATAAACTAACCAGTTATGTGACAGATCGTTTTGCTTTTGAAATCTTGATAATCAATCCCTTTCAGGTGGCCGACGATACA
>OX421445.1:16046594-16071594 GCA_949126865.1 Montipora capitata | reverse complement strand
TCGAGTCCGAGAACATGTTTTCAAACAATCTTCAAATGCCTTAGACAATTACTTCCTTCCTGTTATCAAGCCCTTTCGCTCAGGAAAAAGAAGGATGGAGAACGGTAAATTTCTGTTATTGACCGTGGCTCGTTTGAAACCGGAAAGTCATTCTCTTTACTGAAACTCTTATTTGTTGTAAAGTGATTGACACTCCGTTTTAATAGTTTTTTCGACAGCGGGTGTTGGTTTTCACTCCCATCAAAAACCAGCATTTCATTGAAACCGCTTTATTTAATTTGTCGTCTCCGCAATTAGCAGAGTTGCTCAGCGATTCAAAAGCTTGAGACTTGAATCTAATCGTTTTACAATGGTCTGCCTCTTAGTTGAACCCTAGTACCTGGATAGTTTTCTCTCTGTTAACAATTCATTTAAAATGTTTACAATGAGAAATAATTGAGTGTCCGTGATTAAGAAAGGCTTATGGAATCCGTATAAGGAGCTCCAAGCCATCGGCGATTCTGTTTTCTGAAATATCCGCTCAAAGTTGGTTATTTTCCTTAAAGGGTTACTAATGCCTCCATGGTATAGAAGACAGTTAAGAAGAAAAAGAAGACGAAGGAGACGAAGACGTCGACGACGCCGAAGACAAAGGAGAAGACGCCGAAGAAGACACAGAGCCCGGCGCCGTAGAAGACGAAAACAAAGAGGAAAGTTTCGACGGATACGGAGAAGAGGTAACCATATATCTTGGTTTTAACTTATATGCAGAAGAGAAATATTGAGTACAGACTCTAAAATGTGAACAGTACCTTTTTATTCTCTATTCACCGGAATTGGTTTCTTTTCCTTTGTTGTCGTAGTCTGGTTGCCACGTGTAATTGTTTTCAAGGGACAACGACACAAGCTGAGAAAATGGAGAGATAAATGGTCCATAAAGAAAAAAGGAATCAATTACAATATAAACGTAGAAGGAGCAAGACTGAGGTACAAGTACCGTGGACGTTGGCGTCCCGTGAAACGCTTCCTACACGGCCTCTGGATGATTTACATCAATTCTTGGGAACGCATTTACTATCATGGACAAGAATGGATACGACGCAGAAGCGGCGGACGCACCATCCGCCTGCCGAGAAATCGCCGCACATTGAAGGTCTGGTTTGATAGGAAATGGAGGCCTGTGGAGTTCACAATCAAAAAAGGCTACCGGATGTGGTATCGAAGAAGTTGGAGGCGTATTATCAGGAGACGCTTTTACGCCATTCGTCATCATGGCAAAATTTTGAGGGTACAAAGGAATAAGAAGGGACTTTACCGAGTGTGGTTTCGTGGTCGTTTGACGCGGGGAAAAAGAGGTAGGACATAGAAAAATAGGACTGACGAGCAAAAAATGCTCCCTAAAATGGTCACCGATGGTGACAGAGTGAACGATGTTCTTTCTGTTGCCCGCCGAGAGCTGCCAAGGACTCAAGGTTTTAGGTCGAAGACGGGACTAACGAGACTCCAAAATTCCCGACACCATGTAGATACAAATCATTAGCTTAATGAAGAGGGGCGACGAATTTGGGCACAACGAAGCCTACAAAACCTGAAAACGATGAAACTGACAAACTGAAAAATGTTAACCATGAGGAGATTGTAAATGATTACTTATATTGTTACGGCAGCAAATAAGTGACAAAGTCGAAAGGTTGCTGAGAAGCGATCAACTTACTACTGACTTTAAATTGCACTTAACGCAACTATTTTCAAAACGCAGAGCCTTCTAAACCACAATCCAGGCGTTTTATACACTATTAAGCTTTGTAAATGAAAAAAATGAAACAAGAACAACTAAAGAAAGAAATGAAACAAGAACAACTACAACAAAAACATAAGCGATAGTAGTAAACCTACTAAAAAAAAAAAGCGAAAAGAAGCAAAGCAATACTAAGACAAGAACTGAGAACGAAAAGGCGTTGATGAGGTATGCATGTCTACCATAAAGAAACCTACGTCCTTCACTGGCTCAAAAACTATTTGAGGAATAGAGCAGTCAGGACGGAATTAGCGATTATCAACTGTGCCTTGGATCACCTCTGCGACCCAGGTTCAACTCTCGGCCCAGAGGTCTTATGTGGGCTGAGTTTCAGTCGATCTCAACCTGACTCCGAGGGTTTTTCTCCTGGTACTCCGGTTTTCCAAATACCAACGTAATTACTCCAACCAATCAAAGCAGGTTCAAACAGCGCACTGAACAAATTCAACCAGAGCGCGGGCGCGCGTGCAAGTAGTGATTGGCTTTGGTTTTCCTTTTCATTGGTCAGTCATTTGAAAACTGCTCTATTCTTATTGTTTTCTTCCGTTTTAATTCTTGCCAACGTCGTCCTTGCTACTGTGTACGTTCTCTAAAGTTGGTCAGTCCACGTCGTTGTTTTGCTCATTAAACCAATTGTTTTTGTCGTTATTGTCGGCATCGTTGATTCATAGGTGCCTTCTTAATTGCCAACGAGCCAGCCGAGCGAAGACGCGAGGCTGGCTAGGCGGCAGCGTAGTAAAACCGTGTGTGAGGTTTATGCAGAAAAAACTCTCGATCGAAAGTGTACGGTAAGGTTACCGATGACGTAATGTAGAGTCCACTGTTGTTTGCAAATTATTGTCTAGAACCAATCTTAGTGTGAGGTCTTAGTTGTCCACCAATAATAGCGTGATATTTTGTTGCATATGTCACTCAATCTCGTCACGTTCCTTGTTACGCCAACGATCAGCCGCTCTTCCTCAAGTGATTCTGAGTGATTTTGTCCCTGGTTTGGTCTGTTGAAAAATTCGGATTTGTGCGTTCTCTGTTTTTTCTATAATCCGGCGTGTGTGCACTTAACTGAAGTGCTGTTTGGGAACCAGCGCTTTCTAAACCGAGCTACCAAGCTTGTAAATCGGCCAGTCTGCCAACCTTCGACCAGTGAGTCAACTACTTTAATCCACAAAGGAAATAACCAACGCCAAATCCAATTTTGAAGTTTTATAATAATAACTACAACAATAGAGTGGTTTTCAATTGAGTGTCGAAAGTAATTAGCGAATTACTTTGGTTTTGCATTACTTCACTCAGTGATTGGTTCAAAGTGCTCGCGCCACTTTTTCAACCAATCAGAAGTGAAACCAAAACCAATTGTGGCTCGCGCGTGCACATTTTCCCGCGCTTTGCGTCGGCTACGTGTAATTACTTCGAGTTTTGATTGGTTTACTGGATTGTCTCCGTCCTTTTTGACTGGCCAAAGTAATTACTTTGGTTTTGTTATGACACTCATTTGAAAACCGCTCTAATAGGCAAATTTGTAAAGCACTTATGTGAAAATGAAAAGTTATTATTTTCAATTTTAAGTTAATATAACGTTTTTCTGAGAATTAAACAGCGTTATAGCATTTCTGTATGACTGTAGATTTCATGTCGACAAATCTTTCCGTTACACTAAACGAATCAAAGATAATTCGTACCGTGTATGTCTTCGTAGTCTCCACTGAGTTTCGACAGAGTGAAGCCTAGATAAACCGATAACAGTTTTAGAACCCCTTCTGAGAACTTGGCTGTTGCTGTAAGGTCCCTATTTGTACCCTAATACAATCTCGTGTAATTTTGCACTTGTTGGCATTTCAGTAGCGGCAGCTCTAACTAGTAAATAGAGCACGATAACTATTATTCTCATATTTAGTAACCCTCGTGTTCAATAATGGCGAAGGGGAAAGGAATAAATCTGCTGAATGGTTAACAGCGAGAATTGCTCTGTTTGAGAAACTATTTTTTAAACTTTGTTCGGGTTTTATTGCAGCGAGAAGAGGACGTCTGGGAGGAAGGAGGCGCCGAAGAAGACGATATCCGTTTAGAAGGAGGTATGGTCTTAGAAGAAGAGGTAGAAGGTACCGATTGACAGGATTGCGGGGAAGAAGAGGGCGACGGCGGTATAGGAGACGGAGATACCGAGGCAGAAGGGGAAGGGGAAGACGTAGAGGAAAATATCGTGTACGAATCAGGAGACGGAGGAGACGAGGCAGAAGAGGTACGTACTTTGCGAAAGTGTGAGATAGAAACTGTGTGATTTTACACGCTACAATTCAAAATCTAGTCTATTTTTTTCTATTCAACCACACCTAAGGGAGTCTGTTGATTTCTCGGCGAATCAGTTCAAATAGGAATCTTCTGGTCTAAATAAGTACTACAGAAAACACCGCGAGACGAATTAATTAGAAAACGGACGTTCGTGTTGCCCTGTTATACAGTTTTTGAGCCACTAAAGAGCTTAGGAAGGAAAAGTAATTGATTCTGAAGATCCATTTGATTAGTGGCTTTAATTAAGTGGTGGGGAATCTCTATTAATTTAATTAACCTGTGCATGTTTTGTTTCTAGTTGGAAAGAGAAGAAAATACAGAATTGTAAAAAGTAAGTTTTACATTTATCGTTACTTTGAATGAAGGAAGAGAAACTTTAAATGGAATGTTTAGCACCGGGTTATCACCTAACCTTCATGACAATAACGAGAATACTCCATTTCAACAATTTGAGTCTTAGCAGTATAGCGGAATAATTTTCAGCTGAACCTACAGTAGCTTCTACGAGCCTCCTATATCTCAGTGGTAGGGCATCCGCACTTGTATTCGGAAGATCGTAGTTACCTCTTGCTCGGGCAAAAGAGCACTCCTTTGTCCGGAATATCCTCGTGCCACCATCGGAAAATACATATCTTAATCCTTAGGGTTGGTTATTTCCTCTTTTTTTATTGAGACTTGATGACCAAACCCTTGTAACAGTGAAAAAATTCTCATCCAATTAGGACGTCTCAGAGTATTTTACGGAGGACATTGGCGACGAATGAGACGAGAAGGGACAATGTGGCAAGTGAAAGTTAACCGTCGGAAAATCACACTCCACAGAACCGGCCGGCGAGTGAAAATTTACTTCAAGAGGAAATGGCGGCCATGTAAAAATACTGGTGGTAAATGGTACCTTTGGCTTGGTAGGAAATGGGAACCTGTTCGAAAGCGCAATGTCAAACGGTTTGTGAGATACAAACATCGAATGGTACCTCTTCCACGAAAGGCTGGAATGCGGATTAAGTTTGAGAAAACTTGGGCTATCCTGAAGAGGTTGAGACAACGGTTGTACCTGAGGGCTCATAAGAAGTGGTTGCGTGTCAGGTTTCGTTCTAAGAATTACATCTTATTTCATGGGAGGAGATTGCGGGTAAAGCGGAGAGGAAGACAGGCATCTGTCTTGTATCACAGGAAATGGAGTCCTTTTACGAGAACAAGGCGACGTAGGCCGCGTCAAATATGTAAGTTGTAGTAAAAATATGAAAACTCGTAACCCATGTTCTTATTGCTCATTGGAAAGCATTCGAGTTCTTTTTAATTATTGCACGTAGCGGTAAGTGGTCATCTGGCATGCGCGGCACAGTTGGAACACTGTTACACACAGTCTAAGGGTAACAGGCGATCTACTGGCGCATTTTACAATATGTAGCCAAAGAGGAGACCCTCTTTCGTCCTACTGTTAGGACGAAATAAGCAACAATTTCATCGCAAATAAAACATTTTGTGGTCAGCAATCACCATGCATGCCATCGTGTTTCTAGAAGCCGCTTGGTCATGCTTAAGATATTGGCCATGCTGAGCATCCTTCCCTGAATGCCTGGAGACTTGATTGCGAGAACAACAGCTCGACGAGATCGAAGCGAAAGCGTTTATAAGGCGTTTCTGGCAGCCACTAAACGGTCCGTATACTTCCGAGCGCACTGAGCACGACAGCCAGACATAATGAGCTAGACAGTCGACTTTAATGAGGGATATAAGACTTGAATAATCGGAGGAAACCCCTTAGGTTAGGTTGATATCGATTTTATCGATTGAAAGTAAGCTGACATATGATTACAAAGGTGGGAAGCACGACTGGTGACCACTTCACCAGCCTGACTCCCCACAACGTACAGGGTATTGTTATATTATATTGAGAATGACCCCGTTCAACTGGACGTAACTTCGATGAACACACGAGAACCGGTCTTTCTGTTTGTCAAGCAGTACCAGTGCCCGTATAGCGTCGACTTTTCTTAAGTGTCCTCCAGGAGCTACACTTGCTGGTGCAGGAACAAGATCGCACCGGTGTCGACAAAATTTTGGGACACGTTTGCATCGTTTGATTTTACTGTGTACTTTCTCTAAGTATGTAGTAGGAATCATGTGGAGATTAAAAATCCTCTGTATATAATAGTACTCATTAGTTGATGGATTTCAGTCTTAACGAAATAGATATATGAATGAATAATTATGTCTTCTTTGGTTTCTGCTTTCTATTTTTGTTCTGGAGATCTCAAGTCCGACCGCTATAGAGAAAGTGGTCAGTTACCTGACTTCTCCCGTGTAACCTCTGAAACAGCGAAAGTCAAATTTTCCGGGAATTTTCTTAATTTTCTCTGGGCGTTTATGACTAAAAACAAAAAAGAATAAAATTCCCATGTTAATAGAGTCCTGTCCTGTTTGTCATTGTTTTTGTAACATAAGACTTTAGATTAAAATTCAACAAGGTAAAGGGATGTAATACGGGATGTAATTCGATGCGATAATAGGTGCTCTTTTCTTGTTGATTTGTGTTACCTTTTTTTTCTTGAGCTTTCAAAACATATCTCAGTTATTATACGTTTGTTTAATTTGTTTTTTTTTTTACAATAGACTTGAATAAACATTCTTCTCACAAGGAGCAAAATCTCCAAATATCAATTTAATTAGTTTTTTATACTTCTTTCAGTTAGACACCTGTTTGTTTCTACAAACATTGTTACTTCATTTGAATTACAAAAAAAAAAACGAAACAAAAAACAACAACAACAACACAATCAAATGCTTCCTTTCAAAAGATGATCAAGAAAAATAATTTTCTTGAATAGCCCACCTTCGATAGATAAAAATTTAGACCTAGACAGAAATTATCATCTCGAGGTTCTGGGAAATAAATATACGGATTTGTACGAGTTTATTCCCCAGAGCCTCGAGATGATGCCTTTTGTTTGGTACTGAATTTTAATATATCGAAAGTGGGCTTTTCGTTATTCTAATTTCATAGCGCACACGTAAGTGGCGCCACTTCCCTAAAGTGCTTTAAAAAGAAAACATGCAAGACTTGGATCACCCTGCTAGCAAAGCCTCCTTTTATCTTTTTCTTTACCGAGGAGGAGAAAAGGAGGCTCTGCCTGAATCGCGTCAAGTCTTTGAAGCCGCCGCAGCCCGAACTTCTGGACTAGTCAGTCTTGTTTTCTCTCGTCAAACTGGTTTTTCCAGTGCGAGCATCCGTTTAGTGATAAACCCGATGGTTCTAATTGAGCCTGCTGTATCATGAAGAATCAAGATGGCGGCCTTAATTAGAAACTGTATCCATTCTGGCTGCATGCAGCGCATGCTCAATAAAGATCTTACTCGATACATGCAGAATCTTTCTCGAGAACGCCAAAAACGTATCACATTTATTAATCATCTTTCGCAAGGGATCGGCTTTTGAATAGAGAGAAAGTTAAAGTGTATTATTTAAATCGATGTAATCTCAATATTTTTTACTCCTAAGCCCGAATTCGAAGGAGACGCCGAAGAAGGCAAAGGCGAAGGCGCGCCAGAAGACGCCGTCAGCGTAGAAGAAGGAGAAGACGTAGACGACGACGACACAGACGACGCTGGTTAGGCCTTAGGAGAAAATGTAAGAACAAGGAAGACTTCATTACGTAAGAAAGCGAGATTCCAAACGAACCCACCAGATAAATAAGAGGACAGTTCACCAACAAAAGAATGAAGAAGAGAATAAACTTACAAATGAATGATTAAATGAACGAGTGAAAGAATCAAGGAAAGAATGCAATTGAATGGGATTGATGATTCCATTTGCTGTGCACTCTTTCATCAATAAATGCGCATTCAACTATTCACTGAATGGATGACGTCCTTTTAACACAAGACGTTGTCCATAGGTTTTAGCTTTGTGATAATCCTGCAAAAATTTGACCCTGTGTGTTATCAAATATTTGAGGAAAAAAAAAGTGGGCTGTGGTATATTATAGATACTGGCAAATCCATGTACTTTTTTTTTCACGAATTAAGTATAATTTATAAGTTTTTGTCTTTTTAGGGCGAAGAGGACGACGCTTGGGGCCACGTAAGTTATTTGTGTTTTTTTCCCATGAAGACGAAAATGTATCACTTTTTCAGTAACACATCGTGAGATATTGATTGAAACTGTTTGCGAGTTATTAAGGACGGTGCCTACTAATTCAAAGGTATTTTTGCGCGGTTTACTGAGTATGCGGGAAAAGCAGACCTTAACGAGTGTTATTGAAATCAAAAAAGAAATTTGGGGGTAACCACGCATTTTTCAAAGATATTTAATCAACAATATTTGTAAAAAGCTTTAAAATACAAAGCAATGTATGGCGTTCTTCTTCAAATTGAAGCGTATTTATCTCTGAAGAATGCGTGGTTACTCCCAATTTTCTTTTTGGATACCATGATCACTTGCTACTAGTTCTGCTTTCTCCGGATAGTTTTAAATCGCGCAAAAATATCACTGTATTGGTAAGCATCAGCCGATAGGAAACTCGAGTACCTCGAGATGCGCAGAACATATGCGCAATAACAACAGTAGGCACCGTCCTTAAATTGTTAGCGAGTTATTAAGGAGGCAGCGTGGGCCAGTGATTAGAGCGTTGGCATTGCATGCGGTTGGGTACAAATCCCGTTCCAACTTCCGGTTTGGATTTGTTTCCGGTTATCCCGGATTCAACTCCACCACGCTTTGTAAAGAGCCAACTGGTTGCCTCCTGTCAGTTGGGGTTTCTGTTAAGTTTGAATTGTTTCTTTCAGATGGTTAAAAGTGGAGTTTCTGTGAACTAGCTCGATAGCTAAGTGCACTTCCACCGTAAAACAGCATTTTTTTTTCGTTGAGACTATAAAGTCCATGATCCAGTGACGATTTACGATCGTCCAATCGCTTTCTAACAGATAAAGCCTTCCAAACAATTTTGTGTTCTTAGTTTGAAATAACTCCTCTACTGGCAGTACGTCGTGGAGTCTAACGCTAAATGTACTTTCTTGGTTGATTCAGGAAGAAAATACGTCGTTTTCTTGGGTAAACGACGTCGTCTGCGAATGAAAAAAAGATACTATTTGGGAGGAGTTACCAAACCAGTCCGCCGGTTCAGGAAAAGAATACGGATTTATGTCCGCAGAAAGTTTAGATTACTTAAACGCATGGGGCGACGATGGGTAGTTCGTATAAGAAGAAAATTGACCGGGGTGAGAAGATCTGGTAGCAAGTGGTATTGGAAATCTAAAGTTAAGTGGAAGAGAATATGGCGTCCCAAGCTTATTTTAAGATTGAGAAAACGGCGAATACGAATTAGTCGCCGAAGAAGGCAATGGTACTATAAGACTAACAAGAAGCGGCAGTGGAAACCCGTGAGAAGACGTGTACTTTGCAGCATACGTCTCCGTGGACGAAGAAAAAGAGTAAAGCTTGTTCCCGGAGGAGGAGCAAAGATTTCCTGGAAGGGACGCGTCAAGTACAGAAGGATCATCCGGCGGCGAAGTAAGTTGATTTACTCGAAAGAGATAAGTGACCCTCGCACTTATCTGGGCAATTTAAGCAATGGTCTCTTGTAGACACCTGAAAAATTCAGGTGGTTCCAAGGGGAGCAAATGAGCTAAGTGACTTCATTGCTCAGTTGGTAGCATTGCACCGGGATAGCAGAGGTCATGGATTCGAATCCCGTTGGAGATACCTGAAATTTTTAGTTATCTACAAGAGACAATTGCTTGAACTGTCCATGCAGAATAAGTGCGGCGATCACTTCTCGGCTTTTTCCTCTAGAACCCACACTTCAAATACACACTCATTTCAATAATCTTTTCTCGATGAGTTAAAACACAGAGAGGCGCCCTTGAAGCGGTTTTCAATTGAGTGTGTCGAAAGTAATTAGCGAATTACTTTGTTTTTGCATTACTTCACTCATTGATTGGTTCAAAGTTCTCGCGCCACTTTTTCAACCAATCAGAAGTGAAACCAAAACCAATCGTGGCTCTCGCGTGCACATTTTCCCGCGCTTTGTGTCGGCTGCGTGTAGTTACTTCGAGTTTTGATTGGTTTACCGGATTGTCTCCGTCCTTTTTGATTGGCCAAAGTAATTACTTTGGTTTTGGTTTTACGACACTCAATTGAAACTCGCTCTATACACTTATTTCAATAATCTTTTCTCGATGAGTTAAAACACAGAGAGGGGCCTTTTATGCTGGTGATAGTTAATTCAGACGTCAGTTGAAGTCCTAAGGTGTTAAGTTTACTTGCCCTTTGTTAGCCAAATCACAGTGTAGTGGGGCAATTTGTCCTTTAGCTAACGCAGACAGTTCTGTTTGGAATCCGTCTTTAATAACATAATGGTGCCGTCTTATGCAAAAACGGTGGTGGTTTTTATGATCACCCCCATGTTGGTGGACGAAAACAAGAGAGCTATTGTTATCTCCCTATTCATGCAAACTTTCTCCTTCTTTTTGATTCACTGAGACTAGGTTTACACTAGTGGAAATTCTTCCGGATTCGTCACGAATCCGGAACGTTTTAATACCGGGTTGGTTTTGCTGTTTATAAACAAGAGGACGAATCCGAAATAAAAACTCCCCGGTTTGGTCATGTCTCCGGAGATTTTGAAAAGTGGGAACTTTGAATCCGAAAACTTTTGAATCTGGAGAGATTTGCCGTGTAGACGATTTTCTCTCGAATCCGGATATTTTTCCGCCTACGATCTTTTGAGTTTGGGGTAAAACCAAAATGGAGGATCTAGTGCTAACATTGTTGACTGTCTCCGGTTGCCTAATCTTGTTCCAGGTTCAGGCGATAAATTTTATTACGTGTACCGCAATATTTCTGGATCGACTCTAGCCTTCTTTTTTGGCGGCATTTTCAATTTGTCGAACGACGAAACAACGCTGAGCTTGGTAACCATTCTATCACGAATGTTCCCGGAGTTGTCGTTGTGTGTAAACAGTCAGGAATCCGAATATCCTTTCAGTGTAAACGCCTACGAATCCGAATACCCTAAAATTGTTGAATCCGGAAACATTTACGAATCCTGAAAAATCTCCTCTTGTGTAAATCTAGTATGAGATTCCGCGCACAATTCTAGGTTACCGAAACAACGTCTTTGGTTCAACACTTGGGACAACGACGCAGCGAAGTTAACGAAAACGCTCTGCTCTGCAGGCGCTTTTTCACCTTGTTTTATATTTCGATCATGTTCTTCACAAACCTGTGTATTGAAATGACCAAATCTCAGATTTTACTCCTTTCAAATGTCAAGACCATTGTGGTGAAACCGAACGACACGTAATGTTAAAAATTAACACAACGTTAACAGGACTGTGGTTCTAGCCAGCAAGCTCCTTTTTGAAACCAGCATTAAAATTATATAGCACACACAGAGTGTCTCTAGTAATCTAGGATCAACTAGTATCTAAAAGTTGAGCGAACCCGGTTGAAGTTTGTTAAATGTGAATTTGCAGCGCTATAAAACAGAGTAACAATGGATTCGTTCGCTCTGCACGTCCGTTTTTGGCCCACCTCTTTGACCTCCTGTAGTAAATGTCAGGGAAGTTAATGTGTTGTTACACGAGCCGATTTTTTAAAAGTTGTCTCGTGTAACATGGCACCCAGGGCAATTTTCAACGCAAACAGCAACATTTTGTGGCGGAAAAATGCTGCAGGTTTTTTAATCGCTTTCGGATACCTGCCACTTTGCTACGCGAATTTTGTTGGAGTTGGTGCGTGTAACACCTTCGCCGTTGACGTTTAACGCAAATTTAGCCTATAATGCAGCACGGATAACCAAAACAAGTCACGTCAACAGTGTCCAACACATTTGACGTCCAAGATCTGTCGAGCAGGAGCCTATGCTCAAATGTTGCCAGCAATGTTGCGTTAAAAAACGTCTCGTGTAACATACCGTTGCCGCAACAAAGTTGCGTTAAAAGTTGTCTCGCGTAACATGGATTAAGAATCGACGTTAAAAATCGGCTCGTGTAACATCTTTAGAGGCTAAACGAACAAAAATAAAAGTTCTGCACGCCCCGCGGGTGCGTTTCACATTGTGGGTAATTTCTTTGCCGTTTTCTGAAAATTAACCTCAAATTTGGTCATATCAAGTTGCTGTCAGGACGGTCCGGACAGCAACTTGATGGGACTAAATTTGAGGTCAATTGGAGAACGTGAGCATCTTACGCTAAATTTTTGATGCTTTTCTCTTCAAGCATCCACATTGTTCATACCGTGCAGTTTTGTTCCTGGAATGTTGATATACACTTTCCATGCCGGGCGACTTGGAGTAATCCCAAAATTGTTACAATAACGGAAAATAAGTATGTGTAATCAAATGGCGACTAGTGAAATTAGGAAACAATTTCACTTGCGTTTTGTCAAAATTCTGATAATTTCCCGAGCCTTTAGGCGAGGGAAATTATCAGAATTTTGACAAAACGCAAGTGAAATTATTTCCTAATTTCACGAGAAAACCATTTGATTACCTTTTAATGTCGTGGGTGACAAATTACGCTCACAACCGTAATTGTAAAATCGCTCGGGTACTTTATCCAACTGCTCGGGAAGAATCATCTCCAGGTTTTTCTCAAGGCTATTTTCGTCACACCACTTCTCAAAAACTCTCACCCAGTTAATTGTGCTCTTTCACGTATTTAAATTTTCTGCCGCTTCTTTTAATTTCGTAACTTCTTCAATGGTCACTGTCTTAAATCTAGACGCCATCTTGGCTCTGATCGAGATACAAGAGATGTTACCATGGCAATTTTGTAATTTCACATGTGAAATTATAAATTAACGCTGAAATTTCGAGCCTAAATTAAGGAGTAATTTGTCACCCATGATATTATATCTTTAAGTGATGCCCTCGTAGCCGTCGTCGCAGGCCTTGCTCAGTAAACGACAAGACGAATCCAAAATATGAACTCCAGTGGAGGACGTGAGAAAAGGCCGCAGATTTTTTAGTTCACTCCAGCATGAAATCGCCACGCCTTCCGCCCGCTTGCACGTGAGGTCCAAGTTAAGAGCTTGTTTGTGGCTCCATGGCAAATTACTGCGACTTGAAGAAGGCTTGGATAAAATCGTTCTCACTCGTTGGCTAATGTTTTTTTAACCGTTGAACTTTTTTTTCAGGTGGTCGTCGACGTTTCAAATATCGAAAAAATCGAAGTAAGTCATCTTTTGTGTTAGTTTACGTAGGGTTCATAGCCACTGAATTGAAGTTTGTCGAGAATTGCCTGACGTTCTCCACGTGTCATATCCCTGTACTTGATTGTATAACAGTTGTTTTTTTCTAGTGTATATGTTACCAGCCCAGGTGCAAGTTACTTGGATAACAATATTAATGTACAACGCAGACATGGAGTAAGCCGAAATAGTTATCGCAAATGCATATTGTCAGGAACGTTTTCGTTGGTGTTACGTCTTCAAGCCACCACGATTTTCTCTGTTTATGGTTTGCACTTATCGTAGCTCGGAACTAGCTCCGTTCATAGTTCAGTAACAGCTGTAGGATTCTGACTCGCATCCTGGCCCGAGTTGCTCGAAGCATGGTTAGCGCTAACCAACGTTAAATACCATGGAAATCTATTGGGTTTTGATTTCTCTTAATCAATGGTACGGCTAGCGCTAACCAGGCCTGGAGCAACCGGCCCCTGGCACGCGATCTTATTTGGGATCCTAGATTGCCGGATTAATGTAGGATAGGGCTTCCAAGGAACTTTAGAGAAATTTTCATCATTAGCTGGTTACCTTTAATTTTCAACCAACTAAAAACTTTACTCTATCCTGCCTTTTGGAGACGAAGTACTCTATCGTATCTTTTATTGTCTCTTAGGGCTGCGGAGGCGGAGGCGTAGAAGAAGACGGCAGCGAAGACGAAGACGACGACGAAGACGACGACAAAGACGACAGCGGAGGAGGCGCCGACTTTGGAGACGAAGTACGTTTAGCCAGCAGACTAAGTT
Organism: Montipora capitata; assembly: GCA_949126865.1. Taxonomy (NCBI): domain Eukaryota; kingdom Metazoa; phylum Cnidaria; class Anthozoa; order Scleractinia; family Acroporidae; genus Montipora; species Montipora capitata. The sequence continues at coordinate 16,057,556 of OX421445.1, read as the reverse complement.
CTTTAATTGATAAGTTCTTTAAACTGCTAAGGCAAACCCCCAAACATTTTATTTTCTTAACGCAGGGTTTTCGTGTAGTTATAGCAATTCCCAGGTGGGCTTGTTCTTGGTCAGATATTTTGTCAGTTTGTATATTTTTCTTGTCTCTTCTGGCAAGCTATCCACTCACGTTTCGCTGTAAAATCATTTATCTTAATCGCGGTAAGCTTAGGAAAATCAATACATTGGGCTGTTGGTCTGCTCCCTCTCCCGGTTCAAATTTCCTGTCTCTCTTGAGAAAGCTTGTAGTCCATGGGCAAACCAGGTTTGATTCCAAAGCAGTAGGAAAAACAAGACCTCTGTTGGACCTTAGTCCTTCTATTTGCGTGATAGCCTGTCTAGAGAGTTTCATTCGCAGCTGTTATTTTGCGCCCAAAAACGGCTCCTTTTACATCCCACAGAGTTCCTAAACAAAGTTGTAAAACGCTGCCTAAGGTTTCGACTCCTTATCCTGGAGGACCTAAAAGTTTACCAATTCCAGCGCTTTCTCCAAAATCATTTTAAGACACTGAGTGTTGGTTTGACTGGTGTTTTGAACCGAAGTCTTCCCGATGTTCAACAAAACGAGTCAACTGTTCGGTTTTGTCCAACTTGGCTCATTTTAATTTTGGAGCAATCTTTTTAAATTGTGAATCAAAGAAAACATAAGTAACTTATGCCGCCGCTAATGCATTAGTATTTTGGTGTGCATGCGCAAAAGGCGTGCCAGGAAAGCTTTTCTTGTATATGTTAAGGTCGCTTAAAGCAAAAAAAGGAAACAAAATAAAACAAGAGAAAACAAATTAAAAATAATTTAAAAATAAACTAAAGAAAAGTAATAACAACTATAGCATTTGGAAGGCGGCCACTTACTCATTGGTTCTTGAAGTGGCGAGGGCCGGGGAGACGATTAACACACAACTTCTTAAAAACCAGCAATTGTATTTAATGCAAAGGGTTGATAAATACCTAAAGAAAATACAAACAGAGAAAGTGAATTGTTACAACGAATCCGGCTAGTTAAACCTATAACGAGGACGGAAAAAACACTTACCAATTGCTGGATTAGGATGGAGAGCGAGTGAGACAATGAAAACGATTTTGATATATATACGAGATTAGTGACATGAATTTACATATGCTGGGAAACTTACTGTGTGCAACTTCAACACTAAACACAAGGCTAACACATGGAACAGAGACTGAGAACAAAGGGCAGAAAATAGGTGTTGATTACAGGCAAAAGAAAGAAACAAAACCGTAACAGTTCTATTTTCTTTCTTTTGCTTGATTCTTTCTTTCCTTTTAGCGCGGGCGATTTACAAATGAGGAAAATAACTTCACTAAAAGCTCCTTTTTCTCCTTTCAGTTTGGTATGGCCGCAGGGTCTGGTTCCGTGGTAGATACCGACGTGTAAGAGCAGGCAGGAGAAAGTGGTACGCTCTCTTTAGAAGGAGACGTGAATACGTCAAAAGAAGAAAACTGGTGTTTTTCAAAAAACATTATAGAGTCGTGGGAGGCGTACCTGGAAGGCGATTTTTGATTTACCATGGTTCAAGACACGGACTAAAGCGTGTCGGCAGAGGATTTCAGGTCATTTATAAAGGCAGAAAAATACTTCTTTTTGGGAAAAGGCCCATGTATCAAGTACGTTTCCGAAGACGGTGGACAAACATGAAACGTCGGGGTAATAAAGTATTTATCCGCGCGAAATCAAAGTGGATTGCTCTGAAACGAGCAAGAACGTATTACTTGGTGTATAGGAGACAAAGACTACTTGCAAAGAAAATACGACAGAAATACCAGATCAAGTATCATGGCAAATGGCTCATTGGAAGACGAGCTCGCTATGGAAAGGGACGTCTTCTGCGAGGTAAAGTAATATCCGTAAAAATGGTTAAGTACTGAAGACAATGATGATAATGATGTTGTCGTGGGCAAATGGCGATAATGATAATCTTCCAAAGCTGCAACGTATTTGCATTTCTACATTATTTTTCAAATGGCTTTAAACAACAAAGCATAAAAAAAGAAAATTTGCCTTCGTGCTTTTTAAAGAAATGTTTTGTCTGATATGAACACAGGTCTACGAAGGAAACTAATGCGACGAAGAAGACGAAGACAAAGGCTAAGACGAAGGAGGAGACGAAGGCGAAGGCGCCGTCGCAGAAGACGTGAGTTCTTGTTGATGTTTTTTTTACCCGTTATTTATTATGTAAGTATAGAGATTTACTTACATCTCCGTGGTGAAATAAAACTTTACTAGTGAAAAATTGTCGTATCGGCCTTTTGCTATAGACCTTATTCACGATGGTCGCCATGTTGGATTTGCTATTATCATGCAAATTAGCTACACACTTCTGAGGGGGCAAACAACGCAAGTTCGAGAGGTTATAACCAACATCTAAGCCACACAGATGATTTGTTTCACGTTCATTGAATGTTTATCACCTAAGTAGTAAAATAGAATGATTACACAAGTTACTTCAATGTTTTTTTTCAGTTAAAAATGAGCAGATAACGAAGTAAAAGTCAAAATGTCAAAGGTGATCAAAAGATATAAAAGTGTATTTTTTTTCGACGAGCCGATTTTCCGCAATTTGCCTTTTTTCCAATGTTTGCCCCCCAGCATAACACATGGCTAATTTGCATGACAATTTGAAAACCCACATGGCGGCCTGTTCACCGACGGCGGGAGTAAAATGTGTGAACATTGCGGCCGACTGGTGTAGGGTTTTCAAAGTGTTTGTTCTTTTATTGCTTAATTCATTTCCACAAATACTTTAGAAAATCTTAAACAGTTTTGAAAGTGTTCAAGCGAGGTATGGAAGGTAAAGATCTCTTTTATTTCAAAAATATTTTGCTATTTGTTTGGGGCTTTTGTCCACGATCGGTGGTTTCATAGCCTCTTATATAGTAAAAAAGTTACTTCATGGTTGGCTCGTTTGTGCGATTTTTCTCACTCACTCGTTGTGAAGGATCGTTAAACTCACTTGTTCGCTTCGCTCACTCGTTCGTTTAAGCGATCCTTCATAACTTGTCAACAAAAATCGTACGCACTCACCAACCATGAAGTAATCTAGGGTCAATGACGATTGTTAAGGTTTCTTTGTTTACTTTCTTGGTCTGGAAACGAGGCCTGCTGAAACACCTGTACTTGTATTGAGTATGTTTTTTCCTGAAACCAAGTCCTTGAAAAGTGTTTTGTGCATTCTAATGCAATTAACATTTTAGTATAGTCCGTTTTGAGAAAATCATTCGCATGCTCTTTTGTCTCTTTCGAGTATAACACGTGATTTTAAAGTTGGTTTCATAAATTGCGCTATTATAGGGAACCTCTACTCCTACTCTATAATCATTTTAAACCTAAAAGAATAATGTTTGCAATCACATTTGCTCTACAATTTTCTCCAAAACAGTGTTTGTATCGGAAAAAATACACTTTTGATTTACTTTCAAATTTCCAGGACGGCGCCATCTTGAATAATTATGACGTGTAATGGTTGCCCTTATTGTTTTCACACGAAGACCTTTTGTTTTGAAACAATAAGTCACATGTCACCATCATTCAAGATGGCGGCAACCGGGAAATTTGAAAACCAAAACAAACATTTTTGAAATTCATTTATTTTAGATACAAACGCTAACACTGGAAAGAGTTAAACAATATTGATTGTAAGCATTATGTTCTGCGGTTTAAAGTTATTTTCCTGCTTTAGTGGAGGTTTCCCTTTAAGTTGCCACGCTCCGCGAATCACGTCCAGATACGTTCCCCTCAACAACTTATTCATTGTGTATGCTCCCATGAATGTGTGAAAAAGGTGTATTCAGGAGATAAGAAAGGCGTCTTCCTTTTGTTTCTGTAGGTCGCTATGGAATGAGAAGGCGTTACAGAAAACGTATGTACAGAAAAAGTGTATAAGTAGTTTTATTTAGCTTAACGAAATCAAACTGAAGTCACCGGCAAACGCCTTCAGTTAGTATGGTATGCAAGACACCTGGCGGTCTGAAGATACATTACAAGGTCCCGAAAAGTGCTTCCCTGTTTTTTTTTTCGATCGATCTTGTTTTGATTGGTGCACTGTGAGAGAGAGTTTAAATCGACTGAACACTGCGATCTCGTTTAGAAACTGGTGTGAATGGTCGGGTCTTCGCAGGCTGCTTAGAATTCCACGTCTGTGGACAACCTGTGCAGAACCTAATCAGGGCTTAGAGGTAATCTCCCTTCCATAGACCAATTCGGCTAACTCAATGTTGTACCCAATTCAAATCTCTCGGGGTTAAGATTTTTTGTGTGTTGAATTTGCATGACAATGAAGCAGTCACATTTAAATGATATGGAAATTCTTGGAACAAAACGTTTTATTCCCAGAGGATTTGAATTGGGTACAACATTGAGTTAGCCGAATTGGTCTATTGTCGTAGGAGAGAAAATGAATGGTTCAAGAGATGCGGGCTATTTTCTCTCAAAAGGTACATGAATTAATCATCTTGTATGATGATTTGATGGTTGTCAAGTCTACTCTCATGTAAGGTTTTTCTTCCACGAGGTGCCAGTCCATTTTTCTCTTCTAAGAAAACTACATCTCCAAACTTCGATTCCACTTGGGAATAGTACACAATAATTCAGTTTTTGGTTAAGGTGTTCCTTATTTTGAACAGGCTACTGACCTCTAAATAGTGGTGAACTGCAGGGCGAAAAGAAAGCCAGCCATAAAACGGTGATAGGATTAAAAAAGGATACTAAAGGCTTATGATCGTGAAGAATTTTCCTATCATCGCTTGGCTAAGTGGTCACTCAAAAAGCGTAGTAATGGTTTGATATAATCAACTGTTTTTCGCAGGTGTTCTTTACTTGCGTTTCCGTGGTCGACGACGTCGTGTGTTGAGAAAGAGAAAATACTATTATGGAGGAAAGCGTATTCGCGCGTTCAGAAGACGACTACGAATTGTAATCGCCAGGAAAAAAAGACAAATCAAACGATTAGGACGACGATGGGTAGTGCGCATTAAAAGACGATGGTACGGACTAAAAAGACTTAGTCGCAAGTGGTATCTGAGACGGCGAAGAAGGTGGAAGATCATCAGGCGTATTAGACTGTTTGTAAGATGGAAAAACCGCAATGTACGAATAAGACGGCGGAGGAAGAAGTGGTTCATTCGAAGAAGGAGGCGGTGGAGACGAGTGATTAAGCGTGAAATTCTCAGAATACCTTTCCGTGGAAAAAGTGTTAGAGTAAAGCTAAGAGGATCAACAGCAAAGGTTTTCTATAAAGGTCGCTATGGTAAACCAGTGAATGTCCGGATCATGCGTGGACGTAAGTTGATTTGCATGCAGGGTAATATTTAAGTTCAAGGTGATTCCAGAATCCATTATTTGCTGATAATTTTAAAAGAGGGAATAAATGTAATTTCGAGTGAATGCATTGTGTCTATACTACAGGGAACAAATGCAGAGAAACCTTTACTTATAATATTTCGATATAATTCTATATCATCTTCAGACTGAGGTCACGAACAATTAGCAGAAATTTTAATACTATAAATGGTACATTAGCATTATTAAGCACGTGAAAATGCAAAACTAGGCAAAGACGATACTATGAAGAGAATAGGCAAAGTTCTCTGTAAAAAAGAAGACCACAAAATTATGTTTCTCCACAAGTACTAAAGACAAAACGCCGCCATAAAGTCAATCAATTGTTGTATATGAATTCACTTGCCCCGGTTGCAATTCTTTGTGCATCGGCAAAACGAAAAGAACTCTGTTTGTCGGCACACAAGAACGTGCGCTTACGGACAAAGAAAGCGCTCTATGCAAACATCTGGGCCACTGTAACTAGATCAAACACGTACAAAGCTTATTCAACATACTGGACGTTTTTATCCCGGGGGGGGGACTCCCATATGAAACAGACGAGGATGCTCGTCGTCTCGCTTAGGGGTGTAAATTTTGGATTTTGGTCTCGCTTAGGGTGTTCCGGGCAAAGCACCAATATTTTATGCCACCAAGGTCTCATTTAGGGTTCCGCGAAGTAACACAGAATTATGCGAAGAGAAACAGAAGTCAAATTTCCTTTTAAATTTTCTTTTTAGATAAAAGCATTCGATGATTATGCCTTTTTATCATTAAAACTCATTGCGTGTTGTATTTTTGTGTTTTTAAACGGTCTCTTTTAGGGGTCAAAATTTGCTTAAGCCACGCCTAGATTGGTCTCCTTTAGGGGTTAAATTCAAAATTTCCGACGAGCATCCCCGTCTGTTTCATATGGGAGTCCCCCCCCCGGGGTTTTTATCAATGAGAATAGCCCACCTTCGGCTGCAATGAACAAAGAATTTCTCACCTAAACTGTGCGTGGTAACACAAAAATAATAGACCGCGATGATAACTGGAATCTATTACTATGCAAAGAAGCTTACCACATCAAGCATTCAGCACCATCTTTGAACATTAGTTTAAAAGCTAGTAGAGAACTTTGCCTATCCTCTTGATAGTATCGTCTTAAGCATCTACAGTATTAAAAGTTTTGCTACTTGTTTGTCACCTCAGTCTGAAGATGACATAGAATTGTATCGAAATATTATAAGTAAAAGTTTCTCTGCTTTTGTTGCCTATATTATGGACACAATGCATTTACTCGGAATTAAATTTATTCTCTAAGGTAATTCCCTGGTTTTGCATTGTGCAACCCTACTGCGCATAATTTCTTGCGTCATTGACGCGCGCATTAGCTCGCGCACATTGATAAAATGGTGGATTTTCTTTGACGCCAAGCTTAATCTTGCAAGGAATCGCTATTTTCTCCTGAACGAGCACGGTGAGCCCCCTTTTTAATGGTGGTATGTACTCGTAATAACTACAGGGAAACATATTTTAAGGAGAAAAAAAGTTGGATAGTAGAAGTTGTAGTATTTATATATAAATGTCGTGAAATTGCACTTGGAGCCAGACACTGAGTGTGAGGTGATGATGAGGTGGTCCAATATTCTTGCATTGCTTTGCAAGATTGAGGAATTTGAAATCAATTTACTGAAAGATTTTAGCCTGGACAAACAAGTAGGCTCAAGTTTTCAGTAATATTCATTAGCTTTAGCTATATAACAACAATTTTCCAGGTTGATTAAGTTTCGAACGCTTCTCGCGTAATTCGGTAAAAAACACTTAGAATAAAAGGCATGCAGCGTGAAACCAAGCACGGTGACCCCATCTTTTTATTGCATTTTCTGAATGTCCTGTGCATGAATATCAACTGTGCCAAGTTCTGGATAGTACGTCATTTTCAAGGGAATTACCTTAAAGAGGCTCGAAAGGGTTGTCAGCTGAGCGGGTGTGGGTAAGCCACACACACAATACTTAAGCTGCTTGCGTCAGTTCATAAATCAAAATGGGTGACCGGAGATAATAAACTTTGCTGATGATTTCGCACATTTTTCTTCTAATTCTTACATAGATGGAATATAAACATACTTTTCTTATTCACGAGAACTACGAAAATTTTGCACAAACTGTTTAACGGTCACTGAAATCCGTTTGTCTTGGCTTGTAGTTCCACCCGCGCAGACTTGAGTGAGGGGGTGACGCATGCGTAAATGCTGATCTTGTAACCCCCCTCCCATTTTTCCTGATTGCGCAACTTCATTCGTTCATATCTCTGTTGTTTTCATTTTTTGCATGTTAATTTCAATTAATTTGAAATTTATTTCTGTAGATGAAAAAAAAGTTAGACGCATATATTTCAAAAAACCTGATTTTTTTGTAAAACTGGTCTACGAATTTTTTTAAATTTTAAATATTTCAGAGATTATTTCTAACATTATCAGGTAACGCTGTATGGGAGGATTTCACCGTCCCAGTTTTTTTTTTAAAAGACAATTTATGCTGATTTTAGGGTTCAAAGAAATGCCTAATGGTAACGGTATTTTGGAAGGAAATGTGATGTGAGAAATCTATGATGGACACTTGATACTCTGGCCAAATGTCGTCTCGATATGGTTACCCTAACTATATCTAAGAGCAGAATATATTTATTTGTTTGAAAAAAGGAGAAACTATGTCGAAACGGCGAAAAAAAGGAAGGTTGCGCGAGTCGATTGATTCGAAAAATTTGAAGATATATAAGTCAGTTGGATTGTTTCAGCAAGGTTTGGTTTGTTTCAGCATAGTCTTGAAATATCCTAGAATTTTAAGGGTGGACCGGAAAAGTTTATTTGAAATTTTTATCCTTGAAAATTCTTCTAATCATTTTTGTCTTGGTGTAGGTTATGGACGCAGGGGACGAGGAGCACGACGTAAGTATTTTATTCTCGTTCAAAGAAAAAAAACTGTGGGCAATTCCAAAGGGATAAAAAGTCTCCAGCTTGAAGGTGCTTTCCTAAGCCTAGTTGTAGGAAGGGGAGGGGGGGGGGGGGGTGGCTCAGCTCACAGCGCTCCGGACTCCCGCGAAACTCGTTCGACGTCTTTTGCTTACGCTAACGATTTTTGTTTCGGAGTTTTTTACAGTTTTGCCGGAAAGGCGCTTAGTGTGAGAGGCCAAATCCTAGGTTCATACATCGCGGGGAGCTGGAGTCGATGTATGCCTTTCAAAGTTTATTTCCCTTTTATTTTCGCTCGCGTCAGTTAAAACTAGCAAATGCACATGCCTTATTGGACTATATAATTATTAAGCTTCTTTGGAGAATTGGTGCTTTCGACAAGCTGTATGGCTCCATCGCCTCTTCATGTTTGAAGTAAAGACTGAGATGGGACTACAACAGTGGGAAACTCGGTTCCCTAAACTTTTTCAACTGTAGACATTCTTGTTTTCGTTGATGAAATAGATTTTTTCCAACTTTCTCGAAATTATCCCCAGTCGTACAGTTTGTAAATTATGTACCAACTATCCGGGAATCCTGTTCAAGTCCTATTCGGTCATTTCAAGTCTCTTGGAATAAGCGTCTAACCTCAATTGTTTTTCGATGCCAAGAGGAACTGTATAGTCTAAATAAAACGGTTCTTATTGTTCTCTCAATGGGATTTCTATTTTGATGAAAACTTAAAGGGACACGGTCACGGTCTGCGCATGCTCGTGTAGCTGATCGAAACTTGAAAAAGTCAGCCTGACTTTTTCAAATGAATGAAGGGCTAGTTTCTAAAGAAACTGTGGTGCTGCGTCGGTGGGGAAGTAGTATACAAAAATTTGGTTTTATCAACGGAGTTGATAATGTAAATTGGCCACCGTACAGAGATTCTAAAAGCTGACGTTTCGAGCGTTAGCCCTTCGTCAGAGCGAATCGAGGGATTATGGGTTACGTGTAGTTTTTATAGTAGAGTAGGAGCTACGCTATTGGTGGTAACATGGCAACGTGAAAATAGGAATATATTAGTTAAATGAAAAGCGTTCGTTAATACCGTGAGGATTAAGGGTGCCGATTTGAAAGATGAATTTTTGTTCCAGATTCTTGCGGCTTTCCGTCGTACCTAGATGTAGGGAAAGGCCGCAGACTGCCATGTGTTTTTTGGAGTGGTTAGGCAGATTAAAATGGCGAGCGACTGGCTTAGATGCATCCTTGTCATTCTTCTCAACATCGCGAAGGTGTTCGCGGAATCGGTCACCTAGTCGTCTACCTGTCTCACCAATGTATAATTTATTGCATAACGTACAGGTTATGCAATAAATGACATTTGCGGAGGTACATGTGAAACGATCGGTGATCTTAACAGATCGCTTAGGTCCCGATATCTTGCTAGTGTTAACAATGAAACGACAAGTATTGCATCGTGAGCGCGCGCATTTGAAAGTGCCGGGTTGCTCGTTAGTTTTGAGCGCGCTTCTAACTAAAAAGTTGCCTACGTTTTTGTCGCGCTTGAATGAAATAAGTGGAGGTTGCGAAAAGATTCTACCAGTCTCGGGATCATTTTGGAGTAATTTAAAATTACTAAGAATGATGCTTTTGACTGCGTGATTATGAGGATGGAAAGTGAGGGTGAATGGAATTCTGTCATTCTTATCTTTTTGTGACGTTTGTAGTGATGACTGTCGATCAAATTGTTGAGCGCGATGATGGCCCGCTTTGACCACAGAGACAGGATAGCCACGTTTTTCGAAGAACTGGCACATCTCCTCTGATTTGCTGGAAAAATCGGAGTTATCACTACATAGACGTCGAAGTCTAAGAAATTGAGAATAAGGAATGGAGTTCTTGACATGTGATGGATGTGACGATGAATACAACAAATAACTGTGTGAATCAGTAGGTTTGTAGTGCACACTAGTACATAGCGCGTTGCCTCTAATAGAAACTTTGATATCCAGGAAAGCCAATGAAGTTTCCGAAATTTCCCAGGTATATTTAAGAGCCGGATGAAAAGAGTTGACGGAGGTTATAAATTGATCGAGTTCTTCTCTGCTGGATGAAATAGCGCCGATGCAGTCGTCGATGTAGCGGCCGTAGAGTTCAGGTTTGGGGCCGTCGTACTGATTAAAAAATTGGTGTTCAACATATCCTACAAAAAGATTGGCATAGCTAGGTCCCATTCTTGTGCCCATCGCTACACCATTAATTTGTTTGTAATAGTTGCCGGCGAATGAAAAACAGTTAAGCGTTAAAACTAGTTCGGCAAGGCGGAGGAGCGTTTCCGAGTTAGGTTCTTTGACAGTGCGTTGATCGAAAAAGTGTTTGAGTGCTTGAAGACCTTCGCTATTAGGAATGACTGTATATAGAGATGTAATGTCCATGGTGAAAATAAGTTTGTCTTGGCCGGAGAAATTGAAATCGCGGAAAATTTGTAGTGCGTGTGTACTGTCTTTAATGTATGATGGCAAAGATTTGACGATAGGCGTCATAATCCTGTCTAAGTAGCTAGAAATGAGTTCGGTGGGGCAACTACAGGCAGAAACGATAGGGCGACCTGGGTTGTTGGGTTTGTGAATTTTAGGCAAGAAGTAGATGCACGAAGTTCTAGGG
>OX421445.1:16042853-16046394 GCA_949126865.1 Montipora capitata | reverse complement strand
CTTCCGAGGAAAGGTTGGAAAATTTAGTGTTGCGATTGAATTTAAGTTTGTGAATGTCGTGACGGCATTTTTTGGTGAAAAAATCTAAAGAGGCAAATTGAGGCAAACCTTTCCTCGGAAGAGTGGGCGGCCCTTAAAAATCTTAGTAAACGCAACGACATAGTTGTCAAATCGGCCGACAAAGGCGGCGCGGTAGTTGTTTGGCGGTCCGACCTTTACCAAAAAGAAGCTTTGCGGCAACTTTCGGATACCTCGTTTTATGCCAAAATCCCTAAAGATCTCACTTCCAAAAATCAAAAACTTGTGAAAGACACCATTCAAAATCTTATAGTTAATCAAGAATTACCGGACACTGCCACTAATCTCATCATCAACACCCCTAGAACTTCGTGCATCTACTTCTTGCCTAAAATTCACAAACCCAACAACCCAGGTCGCCCTATCGTTTCTGCCTGTAGTTGCCCCACCGAACTCATTTCTAGCTACTTAGACAGGATTATGACGCCTATCGTCAAATCTTTGCCATCATACATTAAAGACAGTACACACGCACTACAAATTTTCCGCGATTTCAATTTCTCCGGCCAAGACAAACTTATTTTCACCATGGACATTACATCTCTATATACAGTCATTCCTAATAGCGAAGGTCTTCAAGCACTCAAACACTTTTTCGATCAACGCACTGTCAAAGAACCTAACTCGGAAACGCTCCTCCGCCTTGCCGAACTAGTTTTAACGCTTAACTGTTTTTCATTCGCCGGCAACTATTACAAACAAATTAATGGTGTAGCGATGGGCACAAGAATGGGACCTAGCTATGCCAATCTTTTTGTAGGATATGTTGAACACCAATTTTTTAATCAGTACGACGGCCCCAAACCTGAACTCTACGGCCGCTACATCGACGACTGCATCGGCGCTATTTCATCCAGCAGAGAAGAACTCGATCAATTTATAACCTCCGTCAACTCTTTTCATCCGGCTCTTAAATATACCTGGGAAATTTCGGAAACTTCATTGGCTTTCCTGGATATCAAAGTTTCTATTAGAGGCAACGCGCTATGTACTAGTGTGCACTACAAACCTACTGATTCACACAGTTATTTGTTGTATTCATCGTCACATCCATCACATGTCAAGAACTCCATTCCTTATTCTCAATTTCTTAGACTTCGACGTCTATGTAGTGATAACTCCGATTTTTCCAGCAAATCAGAGGAGATGTGCCAGTTCTTCGAAAAACGTGGCTATCCTGTCTCTGTGGTCAAAGCGGGCCATCATCGCGCTCAACAATTTGATCGACAGTCATCACTACAAACGTCACAAAAAGATAAGAATGACAGAATTCCATTCACCCTCACTTTCCATCCTCATAATCACGCAGTCAAAAGCATCATTCTTAGTAATTTTAAATTACTCCAAAATGATCCCGAGACTGGTAGAATCTTTTCGCAACCTCCACTTATTTCATTCAAGCGCGACAAAAACGTAGGCAACTTTTTAGTTAGAAGCGCGCTCAAAACTAACGAGCAACCCGGCACTTTCAAATGCGCGCGCTCACGATGCAATACTTGTCGTTTCATTGTTAACACTAGCAAGATATCGGGACCTAAGCGATCTGTTAAGATCACCGATCGTTTCACATGTACCTCCGCAAATGTCATTTATTGCATAACCTGTACGTTATGCAATAAATTATACATTGGTGAGACAGGTAGACGACTAGGTGACCGATTCCGCGAACACCTTCGCGATGTTGAGAAGAATGACAAGGATGCATCTAAGCCAGTCGCTCGCCATTTTAATCTGCCTAACCACTCCAAAAAACACATGGCAGTCTGCGGCCTTTCCCTACATCTAGGTACGACGGAAAGCCGCAAGAATCTGGAACAAAAATTCATCTTTCAAATCGGCACCCTTAATCCTCACGGTATTAACGAACGCTTTTCATTTAACTAATATATTCCTATTTTCACGTTGCCATGTTACCACCAATAGCGTAGCTCCTACTCTACTATAAAAACTACACGTAACCCATAATCCCTCGATTCGCTCTGACGAAGGGCTAACGCTCGAAACGTCTGACTTTTTCAAGTTACTAGCAATCACAAATTCAAAATGGCGTCTAGCGGAGGATCCGGACATGGCGGTAAACGCATCAACTCAGGGCGGAAACGAAAGGTCGAAGACAGAGGGTTATTTGCTTTAGATAAAGATAGCATTTGCTTTAGATAAACTTGATTTAATGCAAAATATATGCAGAATTCTTCAACTTACCCATATTTCCATAATGGCGGTCGAGCGTGACAAGTCTCGGAGAGAGTGAATGCTACTGCGCATGTCAGCCCGTGACAGTGTCCCTTTAACAAGGCAGAAGACACTTTGACGGACTGATGACCAAGCTGGTGAAAAGCACGAGGCTATGCATGAGATAAGATTTCATACAGTCAGTGCAAAAATTCGTTAAAAACTGGAATGCAATCTAATGCTTGCAAATTGCTTGTGAGAAACAGACTCACCGGCGAGCTTTTCTTGAGGCATTACCGTATTACATTGTAAAGCTAACTCGCTTAAAAAGCGAAAAAAAAATTGTATTTAAATGTCTGAGACGTAAGACTCTAAATGAGGCGATGATGGTACCACTGTAATCCACCACAAAGTGTACGAAAAACTTATTTAACTTTTTTTTTTCGTTTTTAGGCCGAAAAAGGAGACGACAAAGAATGCGCAGAAGAATGCGCGGTAAGTTATTTTTCTTTTTTTACACTGCCTCAAGTTCCAATTTTTAGTCCTACCCTAAACAGGTAGAATAACCTGCTGGAATGTGAGAGTCAAGAAGAACTTGTGCAGCATTTTTCTTAAACTCTTAAGCCTTGTTTTCACTAGAGACGCAAGCAATAAAGTACAAGTGCGTGCATAAGTGGCTAATGCTAACTGAAAACGAACGTCAACATAAGCATAAATCTTAACCATAATCAACCCGCCGAACGCTCTCCACCATTTTGTTCAAATGCTCAGACTCGGGGAATTTAAAACGAGTGCCTTATTTGTCTAGACATGACCAGAAGTAGTAAACGCCGTGTTTCGTTTTCACACGGCAAGACCAACGCAAGCACAAGAAAAAAAACTTGGAAATTTTGATCCTTGTACTTGTGCTAGCGTTTATGCTTGCGTCGAGGCGTTTTTCAGGGTGAAATGAGAGCCGTTGTGCCTGCGCATGTGCTAATTAAAGCTTTTAGTTAATGGCTTGGATCGGAAAAAGTCTTAAAGGTTAAGCGTGCTTTTAAACATCTTAGTTCAGGCAATATTAACCTTTCAACCATTGTTTGTTCATTATTTAACGCCATTCTTGCACATAATATGTTGAAGAATCTTTGACAAAACCCGGCCGTTCGCGAGAAAAAAACTGCATTGCACAATTACTTCTGAGAATTTCGTTTCCGTTTTTACTTTTCTGTTCAGTTGTCTCCTCTGTTAGTCAAATAAGTGCTGCTTGAATTTTCGGACGAGCCTAGGTCAAACAAAATGTTTGGTGACT
>OX421445.1:16015353-16037853 GCA_949126865.1 Montipora capitata | reverse complement strand
TCCAGTGTTATTTTGCTTAAAAGCGCCAATTCCCAAAGTGAAAACACTTGAAATTTCTCAACTCGCTTAAATTTTACAAGGCTGTTTTCATTGTATTTCCGGAGTTTCCAAGTTAAACTAGTGTAAGGCGCCGTCCACACGTATCCGGATATTTTTGAATCGGCAACTTTTTCTTTCCGGATTCAAAAATATTTCCATCGACAAGTAGCGTATTCAAATCGAATTTTCCCGTCCACACGTATCAGAAACGTATCCGGATTCACTCAAGTGCTCAGGACTCCCTTAAGGAAACAGAGGTCAAAAAGCATGCACCATGAAGCCCTCGGTAGCCATCTTGAGAATTGATTTCACGTTAAGGAACTGGGCTCGCTCTTGTTACGTCATCGGGATAAAAAAATATCCGGATTTGGAGTCCACACGATTCCGGATTCATGTCGGATTAAAACATATCCACTCTGGAGAGCGTATTCAAAAAGTTCGGATTCGCCAGCGAATTCAACGGATACGTACGCAAGGAAGGCGTCTTCCGAAAGAAACAATTTTGCTGATTTAAAAATATCCGGATACGTGTGGACGGGGCCTAAATCGACTTAGTGAAAACACAACCATGATTAGTTTAAAGATGAAAAATCTTCGAGCTGCACGTGCGGCACGCATTTTAGTACATTTTCTTGCCCTTCTCTGCAAAGCAACAACGTGAAATAACCAAATTTATTATATCTCTCAGATAGAACGCGCGCTGTAATTGGCTAAATTAGCGGGCCGTATTCTACAGTACGGCCCGCTGTATAGCCCGCTAAATTTAAAATTTCGACAAAACATCATCTAGCGAGTTTTTCATGTCATTTCTGTTGCATAAACTTGTACTGAAAACTGTTTGAATCTTGCAAGCAATTGTTTCAAACTTAACAGCCAAGAAGATTTAGTTTTTGGGATTTTGGCACGGCATTCTTTGTGGCAGTTGAACCTTCCGCTTCACTTTGACTAGTTTCCTTGCCCGCGCGCCGGTTAACTTCAGAGATCTAATAAATATCTTACTAACCTCGTTTTCTCGGTCCGTACTGTAAGTTACGGATCCTCTTTTTTTCCCCTTGATTTAACTTACAGTACGGACCTCGAACTCGGTTAGTAAGAGGTATATAATGTTTCGATGACAACGTGAACATGCATCAGCGAATCCTTCATCCTCTATTTCTACTTAACAACCACTCGCACCAATCGAGTAACGGGATACTTAGCGACATTGCTAAATGTCAACAAGATGCAATAATCGCGATATATATATATACAATAAGGTGAAGTTATAGGTTGACTTGACTTTTTCGTTGCCGTAGCCGCCGGCGTTTCTTATACTTTCTATTTGGGACTTTAAGATCTATGACGCGGTCGTCAACGCGAACGCCTCAAAATAAGAACATCATTGGTTAAAATGGCAAAAAAATCTTGCGGCACCCAAGTTGAGGTTTTGACGACAACGCGAACGTACCAAATGTGAATTTTTCATTCTTTAATTTTTTTTGCCCTGAAACCGCTCGCGTCAATTTATTTTAAGGATACTTCGCTCACATTGTATGACGCGAACAAGACGGTCTAATCGCAAAAAAACTTTGAGGTGACGTTTCCTCGATCTGGCCGTCGTAGATCTTAAAGTCGCTAATAACAACAGGTTGATGTGTCTGCATTTGCAACTTGTGCTTATGCTTACCTCGCCGTTGTAAACCAGCCCTTAAGTCTGGTTTCCATATGATCTACAACGGTCTGCGATCGGTCTGTGACGCGATCGCCGATAGGTCTGCGCTTCGTCGCAGGCATTGGAAACATTTGTCCTCGGCGTCTGTGGCGATCTGTGGCACACGGTGTGGATGATCGAGAAAGTTGAATCTAGCTCTAGTTTCGCGACCATTACGACGCTTCCGAGTAAGACAATTTTTAATGGAAACCTGTGTCTGAGATGATCTGTGTCCTATCGGCGACACACTATTGTTCGCCTTGAAACACGTCCAATCAGGTTTGAAGTAAGTGCGCGCCTTTTTCTCCTCGCTTCGAAGAGGATTAGTGGTACGCTTGTCTGCGATCGCTTCCGATTTAAATGGAAACATTTACCTGCGGTGTTTACGATCGTCGGCGATAAGACCGACGCAGTCAGCTTCTGATAGTCGCAGACCGTTGCAGATCATATGGAAACCAGGCTTTACTGTCTCCAAGCCATGATGCAGCATAAACCAAACCTTTAATTTGATTTGGTTTAATCAGACTTGATTTACAGTCTTCCCAATTAGTAGAGCACTTGTTGGCGTAAGGCCCACCTTCAACAGACACGCTTTTCGATCGTTTGTTTTTGTTACGGAAATTCGCATTGCTAATCGTAGCGATCTAATTGGATGAATTTCAGCTTCTAGCGGGATTTTCATACATGGAAATTGTTCCGCGGCACTCAATGCCTTTCGCTTGAAGGTGGGCCTCTGAAGGTGATGTTACACGAGCCACTTTTTAATCCATGTTACACGAGACATTTTTTCACGCAACATTGCTAGCAACATTTGAGCCCGACAAAACCCGGGCATGATGTCGACGTGACACTGTTGACGTGACTTAACTCGGTTCTCTGGGGTGCATTCTAGGACGATGCTGCGTTAAAAGTCAACGGCGTGGGTGTTACACGGACCAACTGTAACAAAATTCGGGTTGACAATGTTGCAGGTCAAAAACCTGAAACATGATGCCGCAATAAAATGTTGCGTTAAAAATCTCCCTGTGCACCATGTTGCACAAGACAATTTTTAGCGCAACAATGTTGCGTTTAACATCGGCTAGTGTATCATGCATGACCTTAAGACTTCCATTAAGTGCTGCTGCTGATGGTTATTATTGGTTATGAAGAGTGACTGAAGGAGTGACCGTGTGTTGTGGTTTATCTATCCCAACATGTGGTCGACCTTGCAGGATCAGCTTTTGATCGAATAAGACCAAAATAACAAAATGTATAGCCATATGTCAGGCTGCCTTCTTGCCGGGTGCTGGATCCTTCACAAAGATTAACTACAACGCTGTGGGAAAACTGTAACCGCAGAAATGTCGATCATTGCTGTAGCACCTATTAATTTTTTTCTTTTTGCTTTCCTAATTGTTTTAGATTTAGTCCGACCAGTTCTACGTTATCATGGAAAGTTCCTTAAGATTCGGCGAGGACCACCTGTATTCTATATGAGACGTGGCCGTCACGTTTTCAAGATTCACGACATCGCGAAACATTTGAGAATTAGAGTTTTAAGGGTGTGGTATCCATTACGATACAAAAACGGCATTTGGAAGATGAAACTTTCCCGACGTCGTAAACCATGGAAGCGGATCCAGAGGAGAGGGAGACAGTGGTTTGTACGTTACAAAGGACGGTTGAAGTTCCTTCGTCGAAACTTCAGTAATCTTAAGATCATTATCGGTCGACGAAGTTATGGCATTAAGCCTCTTGGTGGACGAGGCAAATATATCGCTAAAATCGGAAGAGCATATCGAATATTACGTCCTCGATACACATGGCGCGCTAGGTACAAAGGAAAAACAGTTTTGGTAAGGAGAAGAGGAAAACGTGCATCCATTCGCGTTAACGGCAAATGGTCAGCTAACAGAAGACTTCGCTTCCCGCGACGGAAATATCGACGAGGTAAAATAAGAATACCACTTCTTCTTTACTTGAGTAGTTGATATTTTCGGCTTAAATGTACGATGCTTTATTCCAAGCAGGTTCGTGTAAGACAGTGTTCAATATGCTCTAGACGTTCTACCTATCAGGTGTTTTTTCAAGTGTTACTTTAAAAATCCTCTCGTTTAGCTACCGCAAAATGTACCCTGAGCCGATAAAATAACGCTCGTGATTAGTATCAGTACAGGCATCAATGGGGTAAGATTGGCCCATTTTATCTCTTAAGCAAGCCGTGACGGTGACTTATCTTTTTTATTGTACTTTTCAAAACAAGGATAAGTAGAGAACATTCAGAAAAAAGTTTGAAGAAAATTGTTCGACACCTTAAGACATAAAAACATTTTAAGAAATAAAAACGCTCTATATGATATAATGGAGAAAATTATTAATTAACTTTTAAGTTAATTAATAATTTTCTAATAATAATAATTAATTAATAATTAATAATTAATAATTTTAGGTATAAGATTGTTCATTGGTTGATTGCACCTGACGTCACGGCAGCCATGTTGGTGTAAAGAACAAAAGCAAAAAGTCTTTAGGGAATTTTAGTTTTAATTCGACTCTATTATTGTGCAAAACTTGAGCTACATTTCTCTATTGTTTTGGCACCAACGTGTAGTGAGTTTAGTATTAGTATGCGCTCTTAGCGGCTCTAGAAACGCACGCATTTATCTTGCAGACTAACATAAAACTCTCTGCAAAGTTAAGAAAATTCTTGTAGCAGATTCAGAGTGAAATTAAAATTGTCCAACTCTCAAGGTGGCCAGGAATCCAGTCCTAACAACGTCTTTGAATTCAGCACATTAAAAATTAAGGGTCACCGAGTTCGTTTTTAAGGTCTGAGCGTATAAAGACAAAATATAGGCCGTTTCTAAATGGCTCTTTTGTTGCCATAGTAACCAGTTATGTCACACTAATAAGCTCGTCCTGTTAAGCAATTGTTTTTTCACGTGGCGCCAGGACCTAGTGTGTATGTGAACAGTGTTGTAGAGTTAATCATTTCTAATAAGATTATTTTTCCTTTAGAATGTGAGCCACCTTTATAAGAAAATCCTTAGCCATTTCACTTGCTCAACAGAACAAAACTAATGCCTTTTTTACTATTATGGAGAAGAAGTGCCCATCCTCACTTCCCAAATAATGAGCTAGGTTCAAATGAATCAAGAGGGACTAATTTGAATGCCGTCAAAAGAATATTCAAGACTGAATTAGCTAAGAATGTTGATCACTTTGCGGTCTTGCCCCAGCACAGTCACAAATGGATCTATTTTTAGATACACTTTGCTTGCGAAACAAACAAAGGGCCGCCAATTTTAACCAATCAGAAGAAGCAATGTCACGCGTGACTGCTTCTGCCATGTTCAGGGACATGACAACTGATTTTCGCGGGTAAAGGCATTCTAAAAATAAACTCATTTTTGACTCTGCTGGGGAGCCCACCCATGCCATAACAACACTCTTATCTACTTCACTCTTGTTCAAATGCAGCTTCTTGTGGAGGGACTTTATGTGGCTCGAATGGTTACTAAACATTTAAAAGGATTCCATTTGTTTTCAGGCAGCGCTGTTGCTGTTTTTCCTTTGAGTTTAATGATAACCAACCTTTGTTTTTCAAATCATATCAAAGTGAGGTGTCGCGACTACCACGAGATGACAAAAACGAAATAATGATATTAACTACCTTAGGGGGCGCCTGCTTTTGATTTAACTACCAGCCATTCTATCTAGAATCGTTTAGCTGTCCTATCGCATGCGCGTGTGGATACGCAAGTAACCTTAAAGGAATCATCCTTCAAGAAAAAAGAAATGACGGATACGTTAAAACATTTTTGCAATGAACTCGTGTTTTGACGAACAGTTTAACTTTGTCAATGTTTATGTCTGTCCAATGACTTCATTTGTTTGGCCTCTTTCTAATTATCTCTTCGGAAAGTGTTGTACAATGTGGAATAATAACCACTAAGTTGTGTTTAGTCTCATTGTAATCCCCCTACTTTCAGTCATTCCAAAATTAAAAACCTTTGTTGTGACGCCTGCAATCGCCCTTTGTTAGCAGGTTATCTCTGCACGTATGTTCCCCCATTTTAAACTGAACAGAGTTAATCTATTCTTTTTGATCCCCCCCCCACCCCCCCCAATGCATTTTTATAGGATGGGGTCAACGACAGAGACGGATACTGAGAAGGCGCCGTCGAAGAAGACGAAGACAACGCAGGAGAAGGCGACGAAGACGGCAGAGGAGACGCAGACGCAGGCGCAGGCGAAGGAGGAGCCGCCTTCGTCGTTCCGTGGTGCGAATGAAAGTTAATGGCAAGTGGAAACCAGTCCGCAAGGTCAATGGTAAATTGAGTGTCAGAAACAGAAGGAGATGGGAAAACGTGTTGTAAGTAAACAATAAGAAATAGTACAAAACAAAGTTACATGGACAGCTTTACCTTTCTTTTAACACTGACCCTTTAAAATGACCAATGGTACATATCGATAACGTAACAGTAAGTCATATGTTTACGAAACGGACCCCACCCTCTCCCCTGACATAAAAAAGTGTTTTTTGGTTCCCAATAAAATCAATTATTATATGGCAAGATATTGTGAGGCTATATGGAGCACTATTATTTGTGGATTTTACAGTACGTACTATTAGCACGATGGAAAAGGTCTGTTTCCGTATCTTTTCTCTACAGGGAGAGAAACAAAAAGAAAATTTAAAAAAGCGCAATTTAATTTCATTACAATAGTAAATTATAGTTAGCGAAATTCAATTTTACTTGAAAAAGGTTACCGTTCAAATTTCGCGTATGAAAGACAAAGATACGAACATTCACCAAGCGGAAAATGCAATTTTTGGATAGCAAGAGCACCTGCTAAGTTCTGCTTTCTCCGAATAGTTTTAAACCGCGCAAAAATATCCTTGCATTAGTAAGCACTACCGATAGGAAATCCGAGTATCTGGAGATGCGCAGAACGTATGCGCAATAACAGTAGTAGGCACCGTCCTTAAGCTAAATGTTAGTCTCGTTTTATTTTTTTTTTGTGTCTTTGGTTTTCTTAAACCGGCCTTCTATTTCCTTGTTTACCAACTGCAGCCTCTTTGCGATTTTGGTTTCGTTCAAAATCATTTCAGTTTCCCAATTTTGTCTTTATAAACATTGTAACTCTTTTTATTATCAATTAATTGAGTTTATTTTTGTAGTTACCGTGTAGGGAAATTCAGAGTTGGCAAAAAAGGACCTTTAATCAGCATCAATCGGCACGTGAAAGTTTGGCTCGCCAATGGATGGAGGTTCCTGAGTTTTTCGAACGGGAAGTTAAGGATGAATTTTGCTAAAAGATACAGAATAGTCAAGATGAGCCGCAGAAGGTTGGTGATGAATTACCAAGGAAGATGGACACAATTGTATTCGAAAAATAGAATAAGGGGCAGACGCAGCAAGCAAAGAAGACTCCAAAGACGAAGGAGGAGGCGAAGACGAAGACAGAGACGTCGTCGAAGAAGGAGGAAGAGGAGGAGACAAAGACGGAGAAGGAAACGTCGCCGAAGACGACGGCAAAGACGAAGAAGAAAGAGAGGACTTTGCAGGATAAAGTTCCGATATCGACGGCGGTTTAGAAGAGTGATCCGATACGGAGGGAGATCGTTTATCAAAGTTGGCAGGAAACGTATTGGAATTAGGTGAGAAGAGCACCACTCTTCGTTTTCCTTGTCAAATAAGCAGGTTAACTAGATTGTGACTGTGACCAGAGAAAAGGTTTCTTAAAATTTGAAATAATCTCAATTTGAATATTAAGTTAAGAGCTTTTTGTGAGGACCAATGTTGCGTCCTCTTTTGAACGGTAAGCTTTCTTTGCCATCTCTGTAACGTACCTTTCCAACTCTTTTCAGTGTTTATGTAACCATATGATAATTCATTTCATTTGCAGTGACTAACTTGTACCTCATTCCCCATTCCCGCATCCCCCCCCCCCCTGATATGTTATGGGATGTTTTCAGCTGTGCCTTTGTCTGACCTCTTCTACATTCATTAAATTAAAATGAAGTTTAGATACTAAGAATATCTACGTCTTAGTGTCTCTAAGAACGATTCTTTACAACTATTTCGAAACCTCAACCATTTATGGAATAATTGTTGTTACAAAGTGTTGTCGTTGTTGTAATCGGTAATCGAAGCCTTCTGTGATATCAGATTAAACACCCTAAAGAAGAAACAAACGGAGAGTATAGTGATTAACATGGTGAAAATCAATTTAATGTGCTTTATTTGATCGTTTTTCCTGAATATCCTTTAGATTTGGCAAAAGACGCGCTTACGTGTGGAAAAATAGAAAATGGAGGAGTTTTGGGATCGGAAAGAGAGTGCAGATAAGGACATCAAAGGCATGGCACAAGTTAAGAGTATGGCAAGGAACTCTTTCTGTAAGACGGAGAACTGGTTATCAAAAAATAAAAATAAGAAATGTGAATGTGTATGGCTGGACTGGAAGACGTTGGCGAAAAATGATGGCTGGGACAAGAAGAGCACGATGGAGAAGGAGAATGGCCAGAAGGAAAAGGCGGGAAAGACGACGAAGAAGAATATTTAGAAGGCGACGACGACAAAAACGACACCGAAGAAGGAGACGGCGTCGACAAAGGAGAAGAAGAAGGCGCCAAAGGAGACGCAGAAGACTAGCGCGTCTGCGAAAGAGACTCAAAGGCGTGCTGAGTTTTACATATGGTGGTAAGCAAAGGATGGTGTTTAGGTCGACATCTGGTCTCAGAATCAAGATGAAAAGAGGATCGAGATCATTCAGGTGATCATTATTCTAAACGTAACTGTTTTCATGCTCATAGATCCTACAAAGCGTCCCTTTCTTCGGTTGGGCTTTGCGCAATCCTACTGCGTATAATTTCTTGCATCATTGGCGCGCACAGTAGTGCGGGCACATTGATAAAATGGCGGATTTTCGTTGACGCCAAGCTTAATCTGTCAAGGAATGGCTATTTCCTCCTGAACGAGTGCGATGACGCCTATATTTTATTTCATGATTTTTTGTTGAGAATGGTGTCTTCATGGAGAAGTAAAAAAATCAGCAAATATCTTTGGCCGGTTTTTTGGCAATTTCACAAAATTGTACACAAGGAGGCATTACGAGTCAAACAGCCAACGCTCAAGTTAAATCCATTTTGGAGTGACAAGTACTCTCAAAGGCATTCAAATACATTTTTAGAGTTACGTAAGTGAATTAACCATAGAATGACACCTGGCTCCGCATTATATCATGGATTGCATGTATAACATCGGGGATGCGCTGCAATTATCAAAGTGGATTAAATAGCCGTATTTGTCAGCATCTTGCTATGGAAACGAGCACTGCGATTCCACTTTCTTATTACATTTTTGTCATCTCCTTGACATGATAGAGCAGTGTGCGAGGTTTCATCGGAAATCTATGACAAGTTCTATTTTTAGAGAATCACCTCAATTGTCCACCACTACTAACCTTAAAATCTTGAGAAAACTGGCTCGAGGAAAAAATGACGTCAAAGACTCACAAGTTTGAGAATGCAATGCTTGTGTACGCTGCTGAATTAATATTCTGCACGGGACTTTCAGACTTTTAAACTCTCGTTTGCGTATATAAGGTGCGGTTACACGCGGGATAATTTACCATGGGAAATAGTATTTACCATGGTGTGTGTAAGCTCACCTGTAATAAGCTGAATTTCAAGCTGTTGAGTAAATGACGTCACTTTTCCGTAGATCCAACCCTTTGAGGTTCAATTGGTCAATTCTGAAGGTGAGTAATGGCGGACAGTGAAATCCAAAACTTACACGCAAAGTAAACATCCTTTGGATAAAATCAAAGCTCAAAATTTTGCCAGTCAGGAAATACTTTCAAAATATGAAGGAAAAAAGGAAGTGATTATTTTATCATAGTGGCACTTTAAAGAAATAGTTCAGTTTTTAAATCAACACAGTTTTTTTATTCATAGGATCCGAAGGGGGCGAGTTAAAATTGGAGGAAGAACTTTGGAAATACGAAATCGTCTAAAAGTGAGACTTGGAACACGTATGAAAACGATAAAAACAATCCGTGGTGTACCAAAAATCAAGTATGGAGGGAAACTGAGGCGTGTAATATTCACGACTGAGGTGGTAACAGTACTTTTTGGAAGACATATGAAGAAAATAGGAATACCTCGAAGGTATTCTCGTAAGAGATATTTGCGAAGATTACGAATATTACAAAGGAGAAGTAAGTTGAGGAGGAGAAGACGGAGAAAGAGAAGACAGATGCGGCGTAAGATTAGACGAAACAGAAGAAGACGAAGGAGGCAAAGGAGAAAAGTTAGACGCAGAAGACGACAACGTAGACGGCGTCGTCAAAGCGTGCTTCGAATTTTGTACTCTGGACATTGGAGAAGCGTCTATAGAAGTGGACATCGACTAGTGTTCCGCGTGAAAAGAAAGAAGGTTGTTGTGAGGTACGGTTTTAATACGGTATCAAACTCACTAATTGATAGAGAAAGAAAGAATTTAAGTCAGATTATTATGATTGATGGTCAGGCTAATAAGATGCCTGCCTTCTTTAAGAATGATGTCAAATCGCACTCAAACGAGTGGCACAAGTACGAACCCTGTTCCACGAGAAGAGTGATATCCATGTGGCTCTTCAATGCGCCATTAATTTACTTTCCAAATAATGGTTTCGTTTTTCACTGCCGTCAATCACTAGCGGAACGAGTTTATTTTTCGATTTGGTGCACCGTTATACATATCGAGCGATCTTGAGCACATTCCCGCATTTGGGCAATATTTGAACCTTTTCTTTGTCTTTTGGGCTAGTTCAGAGCAACATTTTGCCTCTTAGAAAAGAAATGTTTTCAGTAAACCTGGATTCTGAGTTATGATTGTTAAACTGAACACACAGAAATTCCACGGTTAAAATGAGCCTAATTAAGCGTTGTGTTTGATGTAAAGCAATTTGAACCATGTCCTTATTCAAAACATATATTCCCAGTGGCGGATCTAGGGGAGGGGCCCGGGGGGCCCGGGCCCCCCTTATTTTGGCAAAATAAGCTCAAGGTCTGGATCCGCCGCTGATTCCTTCCCTATTTCTTGTACGAAAAAAGCACTGGTGTTTCACTAGCTTCGACTATTTAATAAAGAAGGCATAGTTTTAAAACCTCCCAGGCAATGTTTCTTTTGAGCGCTATTTCTAAATTTGGAGCACTTCTTTAATAGAAATCGAGCACTATTCGGGTACTTTGTTTGCCCTTTTAAAGCGCTACTCTGCGATTTTCCCGCGTAATCGCGAAAGGCCTATTCACAACGGCAAGTCAACAGCTGGCTTTCATAAGCGAAAAGAGAAAATCGTCCACACAACAGTCAAACTTTCATTCTCCTGCAATTTCGTCAAGGGCGGCACTACCAACATCGTACAACCCGGAACAGCATGGAATTACACAATATTTTCTATCACTCAAATGTCTATTTTGCCGTGGTAGGGTAAGTCTTCGTGGGCGTCGCGGTTGCTAAAGCTTGAGAGAGCTTAAGCACGCGACGTTTTTGACACGAGGACGGGCAACCGGAAGTGAACATTTCCCATGCCAGTACAGTAATGTCTCCCAGATTAATACGCTAATCACCTCTAATGGAGAAAAGATACTTAGCCATGTCAATGTGGTCAGTGTGTGAAGACAAGTTACAAGGGAAAACAGCGCACTTCCGGTTGGCGTCGCATGCTTAAGCTCACTGGTCGTTTTTCCTATTGTGTGTAAATACGATAACCTTATTTTGTATTCTTTTGGTTAGACTATGACAACAACGGAATGGAGGCAAATGAGGGCTTACGAACATGCTAGAATGCAATATAAGTCTATTGTTGTGTGACGTAGCAGCTCTCGTAACGTATAATTTGATTGGCTCGCTACCCTAGCAAAAAACAAAAGACTAAATAATAGCCGGAAACGATGACTTAGACTAAAAAACGATAGAAGCTGCTTACAATACCAAACACTAGCAGGTTACGAGAGCTGCTACACTACTGCTATTGTACAGTGACATTCCTGTTGACAGTAGTCGATCTTGTTGTTCCTTTAACCGGTTATGTAAAGAGTTCGATCAGGTTTAGGGAAACCTTACGCCATACCCCCCTCTGTGTTTAGATTTCCTTCTTCCTCACTCCGTCGACAATATCTTTTTCAACACGTGTTTGAAATTGACTAAAGCGAAGCCGAATTTGGTTGAATAATATGACATTGTGATAAGACCAATTATTAAAACTATCCTCTCTTATTTCAAGACCAGTGTAAGTGGCACGCAGTGTTTTCGTTCACATTTTCTATCGATTGTTTATTTTTTGATCTTCAAAGGTACTACAGGGGTAACTTAAAGATCGGTAGAAAGCGTAGAAGGAAACCTCTTGCCGGATTAAACAGAATTATGCAAGTCAAAGTTGGTGGGTCTTGGCACAAATTGAAGTTTAAATCTGGGACGCTCGGCTACTTCCAAAGGGGACGTCCAATGAGGAAGATACGCATAGGTCAAGCGGCAGTGCTGATACAAAATCGCCGGAAAAAATGGGTAAATCTTGTCCACCGAGAAACACGACGCTTAAGGAGGTCCAGAAGATATAGACTGAGAAAACTAACTAGAAAGAGAACGAGATATTTGAGGCGTCGACGAAGGCTGCGAAGAAAGCAGAGGAGGCGAAGGCGGAGAAGACGGCGAAGAAGATGTCGCATGCGGCGAAGGCGAAGACGGCGTAGACGACGACAACGGCGTGGAAGATGCGTGATGCGTGTCCGTGTTGGCCGCACATTTAAAAAAGTGTACTTCAACAAGCGTCACCAATATAGAATAAATATTAAAGGAAAATTGCGTCCATTCAGGTAAACAATAACATCTCGTATGTTCAGATAGTTGACTGCTACTTGTAGATACATAACCAGACTGTCATACCCGCCTTATCACTGACCCACCGTCGCTGTTATGTCCAATGGTCCGCACTTATGTCCAGAAACTTACTGCAAGTAATTAAATGCTATTGTAGCCTAATTTTGATAGCCAACACGAGGTGTCCCTTTAGCTCTAAGCATTTCCTATCTATTTCTGACAATACCAGTTAGGGTGGAGGTTGCAGCAGTTATTTTTAGGTCGTGGTAAATGCCGCAGTTTATCCCTGTACTTAAGGAGCAGCATTTTGGGGACACTTTGTGACGTTCATTTTCTGTATTCCGAGACACGTGTGATATTGAAGTTGGCGAACAGAGGAAGGGGACACTTCGTGACGCTTACTGAAATCTAATCACTTGTATTTCTGGGACCCGTTTCTCGAAAGTCCCGAAAACGTTTTGGGCCCGAAACTACGAACCGCTCGTTTTGGAAAGCCGATCTTTTAACATGTTTTCAAGGTAACAAAAAGTCGTCAAACTACACACTCATTTTTCTTTTTGATTTCTCTCCGTTTTTGTGATACAAAGGGAATTGTGACACCCAAAAATGGCCCGTTAAGTTTCGGGACTTTCGAGAAACGGGCTCCTGGACCGTTCACTTACCTTTTTAAAAACGATGGAATAGATCCCAATTTGAAAATATTGACCGACTTTTTTAAGTTCTCCCGGATGTTTCATGAGCTCCTTTTTGTGTCATCTCTTTAGTGGAATTAAAGCAACGCCTGTCTTCACATTCAGCGGCTTCTCACCCCCCCCCCCCCCTCCACCTCCCCTCCCCTTTCCCCCATAGTACAAACTCACATACAGTGCAATTACTCATACACTATCAATACATCTCACAAACACTCTATGGTTGCCCGTTGCACAGTCCCCACTCGGTTGCATGAATAAAGTACGCATTGATACATTCTAACATCAGCCAACTTCTCAGCCTTCACATTCTCCGTGGTTTCTTCCTAGGTTCTTTAATGGTCGAGTGATAATCGGAAATCGCCTCAACCTGAGTGTCACGAATAGACTTCTCGTTCGAGTCACAAGGAACTATAGAATTGCCAGATTTTATGGAAAAGCCCTACACGTCACGTTCATGAAACGAAACAGGAAGTTGGTACTTTCCAATAAAGGTGTTAAGCTGGTTGTTGGCCGTCGCCTGAAGAGGATAAGGTACAAAGCTAGCCGGAGAAGGATCAGGAGGAGGCAGAGAAGGAAGAGGAGACAATATAGGAGGAGGATGAGAAGACGTCGACGAAGGCGAAGACTGCTGCGCCGACGAAGAAGGCGACTTCGAAGAAAGAAGCGTCGCTCTTTGTTGCGTTTTGTATTAGGGGGAAGACCGCGGTATATTTACTCGACAAGAGGACGACTGGTGTTCCGTATTAGAAACAAAATTAAGACCGTGAGGTAAAAAAATTATTAAGTGTTCTCGTTGCAATCACATTCGTGCATTTAAGGTAGAAGTCTTAAAGGCAGGTGACAATCAATTGCAATTATTTGTGCTTTTTTTGATCACGAGTAGAATTTATTTCCGTAGCAATAGCAAACCTTTTGGTCTTTTAGTCTTAACTTGAGACTTTTGTGTCAAAGCATTAGGAATTTTGTTATTGTGGCAGGAAGTACAGAATATGTTTAAAACGCCACAAAAGGAGTTGTAAGAGTTGGAGGGGGAGGGGGGATGAGCTAACATTTCACGGGAAACAAAGTAGTTGTTTCATATTCACGAACAATAGAGAGATTTAGTTTTGAAGGGTGTGTCATGTTACTATTTGTCCCATTAGAATGAAAATTATTTTCTTCTAACCTTCGCTCTCTTTTGTGACCTTCATTGATATCTTTAAACACGTGCAAAATGAACCAAAATGAAACAAGCTTCTTGATTTTTGCGAAAACGCACATTTTATCCTGAGGAGTGCCGTTTTCCGGCTTTAAAACGTGTTGCTAAAATGTCTCTCTAATAAAAAGGCAATTCACTCTGCAAAAGAAACAGAGAAAATAAACGATTGCCTACGTATTTAAGAATTTACATTCAAAGAGCTGCCTTGTTTGTTTTGAACTTAAGCTGCCAACAAGTTCTTTAACGATCAATCTTTAGGGTCATTACACGCATTTTTGATTTTGATAGCAAAATTATAGAAAATAAGAAACTAAAATAACTTTTCTTGGTGAATCAACCACTCACTTCACATCTCACGGAGAACACTGTGACCAAAATCACGGATGACGGCCTTTACCTTAAGTTGGGCTTAACAAGGAAAAATGCCTTTCACCTTTCACGGTAAAAAGAATTGGCCACCATCAAGTAGCAGACAAATCGATTCTGATTGGTCTTGACTGTTACTCCGTTGCCCAAGTTCCCTTGATTGGGTTTAAATTTGGTGAAATCATAGAGCGAGTTTAAATTGAGTGTCGTAAAAAAAACCAAAACCAAAGTAATTACTTTGGCCAATCAATAAGGATGGAGACAATCCGGTAAACCATTCAAGACTCGAAGTAATTACACGCAGCCGACACAAAGCGCGGGAAAATGTGCACGGGCGAGCCACGATTGGTTTTGGTTTCACTTCTGATTGGTTGAAAAAATGGCGCGAGAAATTTGAACCAATCACTGAGTGAAGTAATCATAAACCAAAGCAATTCGCTAATTACTTTCGACACTCAAATGAAAACCGCTCTATAAAATATGACAATCCACCCGTCCTCCATGGCGTTTCAAAGGTAGCCTAAGAGTAGGCTTTTGTCGTAGTGAGTGGCAAAAGGTAATTCAATGTAATTAATGAGATGGCAAATGTGAACCCCGGAAAATGGAATGAATACATGTATTTTTACAATGATAATTCGGGAATACTCGGAGAAAAAGCAGAGTGCTCTTTTGTAGGGTCGACCCTACGACCTTCCATCTATTGGTTCAGGTAATCTATATCGTTGAGCTATACGGGAGACTTGAGGTTCAGCTGACAAATGTCCCGCTAAACTCGTCCAAATGGTTCATGTTTGCTGTTTTAAACAATTAGATGGATGAGATGCAGTATCTTAGTAAGATGCTGAATGAGATCGATGAGGTCTTATTTTAATGATGTGCAAAATTCTTCTCCTTTCTTCCTAGGATCTATGGTAGAAAACTCATGTTCAGGATGGGAAGGAAAATGAAAACTGTCCACCGTCTCAGGGTTAGACTTGGAGGGATTTGGAGAACTGTGGTAAGAAGAGGAAAGAGTTTACTAGTCAATTACCGAAGGAAAATGCGAGCGATAAGATTCTTTAGGCACACGGTGTTTATCCGATATGGAAAAAAATTGCAAAGGATCAGGACTTCAGGACGTAGAAGATCCAGACGAAGTCAGAGAGCAAGTAGAAGGAGACGGAGACGACGAAGAAGGCGCAGGCGGCAGAGGAGGAGCCATAGGAGAAGACGGCGGCGAATTCGACGAAGGAGAAGAATGCTTCTTCGCCGGTGCATAATGCGCCTGCGTCGTAGAGGCCGCTTATACCCTGTTGTCAAAGGCAGAAGAGATTACAAAATACTCACACTCGCACGACGAGGATTCAAGAAGATCAGGTATTCATCGTTTGTTTTCCTTACATTGACCTCAGAATGTCGACCATTTAAAATTATATAGAGGATATTACATGGCCGCGCGGAGGTACGAATTTTATCTTCGAGTGCTGAAAGTATCTCTCACGAGTGAGCGAAGCGAACGAGTGAGAGATACTTTCAGCACGAGAAGATAAAATTCGTATCCCCAAGCGGCCATGTAATGTTCTGTTTATTATATAGATATTGATGAAATGTCTAGATTTAAAACAACTTGTTTTATTCATTTTCGAAATGATGAAAAAGTGTTCACCAACCACTAAAACGCGCATGTTGTGTAACATGAAACAAGATATGAAAGTTATGAAAAACAAATCATGATAATGTAAAATTTGCAATAAAAATGTTAATGTAGTAGAGAAGAATTATATTAAAGCACAAAAGTATCGTACAATGAAGAGGAAGCTCGCGTTTTATTGGCTAATCGTGTTCGTTACCATGACGACAGCTATATCCTCACATGTGAAAGATAAAAATGATACGTTCACTGCGCGCGGTGAAGATATGATTTTTTAGTAAAAGTAGAAATCCTGGTATTTCATCAGTATCTATATAATAAAATAAAATAGTAAACTGCTCCAGTGCCTTTGGTGAATCAACGAAAGGATTTGGATTTCACTGGGAGCCTAGAGATCATAGTTGGTCCAGATAACCCGAGAATTCATCTCTGAGATGCTGACGTTCGAAGATTGGGTAAAGATAACAAATTTATAAAACAAAAATGTAACGTAAATACAAGAATGCTACATAACATGGCTCTCTTTAAATACCTTTATAAAAGCGGTAGATAAGATTGGAGAAAGAGAGAATCAACTTTTCATTGTACTGACAGGACTATTTTTCGGACGCTACAGTAATTCGTGTTTATCACTCCAAATCCATATATGTGTGTTTTTCCTCATGTAGGCCAATCTCAAGCTGTTAATTAGGCAATGTCTCTTACACATAATCTCACAAAAAACTTTTTTTTTTCAGATTTAGAAGGGGTCGATTTTTGATTCGTCGCCGTGGTCGCTATAATTCCGTCGGAGGTGTACTGGAAATCAAAGTAGATTACTTGTGGCATCGCGTATATCGTTCCGGCAGGAGCTTTTACACTCGTATCAGACGAAGAAAAAGGCTTTTGAGTTTCCGTGGTATTCGACCGAAAGTCAAATCCGGAAAAGGATGGAAACTAATCAAACGGCCACGGCCACGTTTGAGTGTTAGAGGAAAGAAGCGACGACGGCGATATTTGCGAAGGAAGAGGAGAAGGAGAAGGCGAAGGCGACGTAGACGACGGCGAAGAAGAACTCGAATGCGCAAGCAAAGGAGGAGAAGAAGACGACGACGAAGGAGTCAAAGGAGAAGGCGCAGACGGAGGCGCCGTAGGTGTGTCTTGAGAGTGAAGTTCAGGCGTCGCTGGAGATATCTGTTTTCCAGGAAAAGGACGTTTAAATTCCGTGGAAGACTTGGGGAAGGGCGAGTAAGGTAAGACATAAATGATAACTGGAATAAGTTTATAATAATTATTTGTCATTAAGGAAAGTTCACACCTGGCAACGTGTTACCAATTCTTTCTGAGAGGACGTTCTTATCAGTAAAACTATTGTGTTCTAATTTTCAAAGGAGCTGAACAGATGGGTGGATGCCTTATTAAACACAAATAAATAAAATGACTCCAGTATTTTCGCACGATTGGAATCGATTGGACGAAAGAACTGGGTAGTTTATTTCTAATGTATTAGCTTTAGCGTCATCAACTCTGTAGATACTTTTTACTTAGTCAACTTTTATCGTGGGGCGTTAGAAAAAGCAAATCGTATGAACGCGAGTACTTTTCGTGATTATAGGCACGAGTGAAGTTTTCAAAATTTGAGAACTTTCAAAATGATTACGACCATAAATCACGACTGAGACGCACTGGCGTTCATACTATTTCTTATACTTATACCTCGAACTATGATTGACTACCTGCAGCAGTCCCTGACGGTCAGAGCTAGAAAATGAATTTGATTTCCTCAAACGTTTTTAGGCTTTTGATCGTGATTAAGCTGCTTGTTCATACTAGATTGAGCCTCTTTTATGCATTTCTAGGCTCTTACCTGATACTGCGCGCATTCAGATCATGTTTACCTATGTAGCATGCAAACATCAACTTCTGCATGGTTTAAAGAAACGCAAAAGGCTGTAAATCATTAAAGTTAATTATGATAGAAAAACTGCTTATGCTCAGCACTTTTACATGTTGCGAGCCACATTCAACATCGCGTTCAATTTCGATTCAACGTCTTTCAACATAGTTGAAAGCGGGTGGCAAAAAAGAATTCGACATCGCTGTTCACCGAGGTAGAACGCATGTTGAAGCTGTTTGCCAGCCTCATCAAGCCGAGGATAGAGCAATTTTCTGGTAAGCACAGGTTGTTAGCAATTACTCTATGAGCGAGAGTTGGAATATATGAGATTTTCAATATTCAGTAAGCAGGAATGGAATAATTGTATTCTCAGACTTTAAGAACTCTAAACGCTAGGATATTTGGAAATTTCACTTCTATCCTATTTCCTCACCTCCAAAGTTCTTTTCAATTATTTTGCGGGGTGTACCAGATCTCATTATGCACAATGTGATCTGCAAACCAAACCAAATAACTAAAACAATGACTAGGGGTTACACAATAGAAGCTGTTACAACAACAAACGAGAGCTGGCGCATTACTGCATTGGCCGAATTTATACTAGAGACGAATAATTCGTCCAAGTATAAATTCGGTACGAAGACGAATTATGGAGCAAAATTCGTCTGTTAGCACTTCTTTAAGACTTGCTAACCGACGGACAAATCGTCTTAGACGGATGATCCGTCTCTAAATTTATATCTAGACGGAAACGTAGACGGTTTTTTGACAATCTCGTACCCAGAGTCCTCGGGCTTTTTGGCCAGCGGGTGAGAGCCCGGAGAGACTCTGGGATAATCGACTTGAACTACCTTATTACATGAAATTTTGGCGACACTTTAATTTAGCGAATTTAGCGATTTTTCAAAATATCGCTAAATTAAAATGTACCAAAATTAAGTGTCACTAAATTAAAGTGACTACAATGGGAAATTCCGTCACCTGGTCCGTTTCACACGATCACGCTATTTTACGGTCGATTATGACGGGTAACGGATGTCTATTGAATACATTTCAGCTTCACAACTGAAATGGATTCTTCGCTCGCATTAAATCTCGCTTTCCCATGTGGACTAGGTGGTTTCCACGTTTATAAAGAGCTGTGGAATCCTAGACTAAATGAAAAGCTTGACACAATTCACGAGGAAAATAATCCGCACGACTGGTACGCAGTTGCTGCAATACGAGAAACTGTTAGTCGGCTTACACCAGTCTCCAGGAAGGAGATGTATCCTCAAGGGATGGGAGAAAGCGGGAGTCAAGGAAATTGCCAACAGCGACAAACCACCACCACCTGTTGATCCATTTGAAGAAATTGACCTGTCTTGATCGGCTTTTTTAGAACGTTAATGGCTAAGTACTCGTAAAAGGAGCATTGACTCTGTGTGACAATGTAAATATGAGTGAGGACAGCATGAAGCTGAAGATATGACATTCTAGTAAATTTTCAGCTCTGACTATTGCATTTCTAGCTTTTTGATTGGCTAAAAAACTCCGACTATGAGCCAATAGTCGAAGTTTTACGTCATATGGAAAAATAGTGCGCCAAGATGCTCTTTCCGGACGCTTTGTAAAATTGTGAAAATAAAAATCGGCAGCAAAACCCGGTTTGAGAATTTACTAAAACAATTATTCCATTCACCCTTGTTGGATATGAAGTGATTATAACCAACTCGCGCTACGCTACTCGGGCTCATGGAATAATTGTTATATAGTTGCAGTTTTATTTGTTTTGTTAAGTTTTATAACGTTGTATGATTTTTTTTATGATTTTTTTTAATGAACCCATTGACGTTTATGATTTTATCAAATAAATTTTCTATTTCGTAAGAAAAATTGTGTTTGTTCATCGTGGTAAAGTACAATAATAATACTAATCAAGGTATTATCGTTTGTCTCACGATGTGGTCATTTGTGATATGAATCGCCAAGTAACTACATCATGACACAAACGATTAATAATTTTAATGTTCTATTGTCGTCGCAAAAGTTTTGAATACCTTAATTCGCCAGAAAGTTTCAGCTTGCAAAATCGCAAAAATTAAGTGACTTACGTTCCAAAATTTACGAAAAACCGCTAAATTAAGGTGTCGCTAAATCCGGATTTTTCAAAATCGCTAAATTAACGTGTCGCCAAAATTTCATGTAATAAGGTATCCTTTTGATTGGCCGCTTGCGAAACAATGGCAGTCCGACAGGAAGTCGGTAAGTAATTCGGAAGCCCCAGAATTTGGAGGGAGATTCAAAATCTAAAACTAGTTTCAGTGCTGTTTGTTTTTTTTCTACCTCAGAAATATATAAATCTCAAAAATAATAAAATGACGAGGTTTGAATTATGTCTTACACCGCACGGGAATTTTCCCACGCTGCTAAAAAGTGATTACTGTTGCTGTTGCAAAAGTACCGTGGGAAAACATTACATCGGTCTCTTTGAGGAGAAATCCGTGGAATAAGGTCTTGTCGAAGCCATTCAGATACGGAAACATCAAATTGTAGTAGAAGAGGACATTTGTGTCGTTTCCACAAAAAAATTGTCGATCGTGTTGCTTGCACGATGGCATTCTGAACGATGGAATGTACGCTGAAACACTAAAAATACTCTTACCGAAAGCGTCAGAGGTTTCATCTTCACTTGCTCTTACAGCAAGCCAATGATCATTTCTCCAGGGCCCGGTTGTTCGAAAGCCGATTAACTCTAATCCCAGATTAAAAATTTACCAAATGCTGCTCCCAAATGCTGTTCAACGCTGATATTTGGCAAAACTTTACATTAGAGGAAGTCAATCTTGAAAAGCAAAATTAAGCAAAAGGAACTTTCACCAAACAGTAGAAAACATGAAACAAAAGTTTACGCTAATCCAGGGTTAAGTGTTAATCGGCTTTCGAACAACCGGGCCCAGTTTCTTTGTAAGGCTAAAATTCTAGTTTCTCCAACACTTTCAACCCGCCATTTCTACTGTTTACGGTTTTCTCTATTCTGTTTCCGTTTAAACTCAAGCATACGTAATAAGACCGGAACCCACGTTTTCTGGGAAAATGGAGTCGATTATCCCAGAGTCTCTCCGGGCGCTCACCCGCTGGCCAAAAAGACCGAGGACTCTGGGTACGAGATTGGTTTTTTGACGAAGTTTCCACGTAAGAGGGACTGGTCTCTATATTTTCGCAGGGTTTCCTGGGATGCCTATTTCAAGATGGCGTCCAGTAAAGCAACTGTTTCGTCAAAAATACTCGTCTCAATTCGTCTTCGGATTTATACTTAGACGAATTATCCGTCAGACGGATTATCCGTCTAGACGGATAATTCGTCTCTAGTATAAATTCGGCCATTGAAGCAATCGATCTTTTTTTTGGTAAATGCCCAATCGTTTTCAGGTATTGTCAGTAATCGTTTACGTTGATTTCTTAGTAACCAAAACAATTATTTTTGTTTGTCACTCATTTGAATATTTTACCACGTTGCTGGGGATTTGGCATCGGAACGTAACGAGGCTCCAATTATTTTCTGTTCCATTATTTTATCCACAATGTGCTCTTTATATCCCTTCCTTTTATATAATTGAACTGTATCTTTTAAGATCTCACGAGTCAGCAAAATTGAACTGCTTCCGAATAAGGTTTCTTCAGAAAGGAGATGGAAGACTAGCGGTTCCTTGGGGCTCAGAAATCTGGGCCCTGACTTTCTTAGGCCTGTTACTTAAAATGTTTGGTGAATTAATGTTCATATATGCATTTCACTTTTTGTTTTTCATCCTTAAGGTTCTACGGAAACAAAATGAGTGTTTACTACAATGGAAGGAAAACCGTTCGTGTGGTTGGGAGAAGACGTAAAGTGATTCAAACTCGTAGGGTTTACGTATGGCGCACCTTAAAACCGGCCGGCGTGAACTATCTGTTCCGCTTTAGAGGACGTAGAACATCGATGAAACTCTCAGGAGGAAGACCAATCATCTATAGTAGACGAAGGTGGGTGCCACTGAAACGCAAGATCCCCAAAAGACGTAGATATAGGTTGAAGAGAAGGAAAATGAGAAGGAAGAGAAGACATTTACGCAGGATGCGAAGAAGGCGTCGAAGGCACTATCAACGAAGAATAAACAGAATGAGACGACGAAGGAGA
>OX421445.1:16002853-16005353 GCA_949126865.1 Montipora capitata | reverse complement strand
CAAGAAATCACTTTTCGCATAATCTTACAGAACAGAGTTCATATCGATAGAACTTCGCCAAAGATCATTTCTATTTCACATAACACTTGAAGGTAGTGCAATTTTGCCAAAACACTTTGGAAGATGGCATCCGATGAAGGTGTGTTTAATAGAGTCTAGCTCCTTGACCACAAAAGTTACAGCAATTCTTTCTTGGAAACAACTATTCCATGTAAAAGCTTTAAATAATATTCTTTGATCTTGTTTTCATCGCAAATCTTCATAACTTGCTGAAAATAGGCCTTCAACGAGAAATCGTTTACGGAAAGATCGTTTTACCACTGATTGGCTGCTTTGATTTCTTGAGGGGTGTTCTTAATTAAAAGCCAATAGTAATCTCTCATTTAAATCTTAATAAATCAATAGGCGGCTTTCAAAAATACCATAATACTCTTTGTTTGTCCTCTGAAACTTTGCATTCTCTACTTTCTCATATCCCATAATTCACCTTGCCTAGCTCCCAAAAAGTTGCATAGGCATTGCTTTCGATTTCTCGGGGAGAGAAAATGAAAACAATGCTTATGCAAAATTTTGGAGGGCAAACAAAGAGTATTATGGTATTCTTGAATGTGGCCTATTGTAATGGTGGACGACCAGGTGATCTGGTGACGTAATTTGGAGGACTGGGGAGAAAAACTCACAACCGTGCGCGGCCTTAGGTTTTGTTTCCAAATTTCCTGCAGTATTTCCGTCACCAAAACTCAACAGATAATTCCGTGTCTCGCACATTTCCTGTTACTGAATGAAGATTCAAGTGGAAATCGCCGAGATCTAACCTCGCCTTCGGAAATAACATTCAAGGCCGCGCACTGTTGTGGGATACGGCGTTAAAATTCTTCTCCCCAGTCCTCCGAATTACGTCACCAGATCACCTGGGAGAGATTGAACACAGGTTCACAGAGTAAGAATTATCGTTTATCAATAGCACCCCACTCGGGATTTGCAACAATTTATTGCTAGCAAAATTAATTTTTGCTAACGCTTTCAACCGCAAGAGGGATCTTTCCCCACTCTTCCTGTCCAAGGATACTGGGTACTGAGGTTCAGTGTGTCAGTTATCTTATATGTCTGAGGGCTAAGACTTACAGAAACCAGAAACATGAAAATTGTGCGTATTATGATAAGAGACTAATGGTAAGCTACTAAGATAGTTGAAGTATGTATCAAACGTTGCAAGAAGGCCAATGTTGTTGGTCGATTCAGGATCATTCTTGCAACATTTTTCTTTCTTCAAAAAGGGTTTTTAAAAATTATTTTATCACAATTATTTTATAGTTTCGGAAGGTCTAGTATACGACTTAGAAGACGAAAAAGGACACGAACCATCCGCAACCTCAGACGAATACGTTTCCGGCTAATGGGAAAATGGCGACATCTTCGAAGACACAAGAAAAGGCTGTCTGTTCTCTACGGAAAGCGAGATACACGGCTGCGTTTAAGGAGAGGTAAATTTTCTATGTTTTTTCTAAGACACTGGACACCTATCGGAAGGCAGTTCCGTAGGAGGGTGGTTTCACGGCGCCGAAAGACAAAAAGAGTTAGGAGAAGGAGAAAGAGAAGACGGAGAAGACGCCGCTTTTGGAGAAGGCAGAACCGCCGCAAGAGAAGACGAAGGCGACGAAGGAGGAGGATGAGGAGACGCCGAAGAAGAAGAAGGAGGCGAAGACGAAGGATGGGCCGACGCTGTGTTATGAAGTTCCGGTATCACAAACAATGGATAAAAGTCTATCGCAGAAAATCATACTTGGTGATGCTTCAGGGTAGAAAGTTCAAACCAATCAGGTGAGAATACTGGGCTGAGTGCAGTGTGATGATAATGATGAAGTGAAGACTAGCAGAAAAAGAAAGGCTGCTGGAGGTTTGTTTGATGTCATGTCATCGAAAATTTCTGGACCAACAATGAAGAAAGCGCTTAGTCGATATGAGTACTACGTTTCATATCGACTCTAAACGCTTTTGCCTGACGGTTTCTCTTGTTTGTAGAATCTTCTTTTGAGATGGTAAAATATGCCGGTTTTGCGACGCAGCTACTTTAAGATTTGGTTGTTCTATTCCTTCCGATAGAAAAAAAATCAGAAAGATGCCTTACTGAAGTCTGTGCACGTGTCGTGTTTCAATTGTTGTCACCTTTCCTCGCTAACAACGCAATTTCTTTATCACAACAGGCTTGGCAGACTAGGAATAACCATCTATAACAGAGGTCGACCTAAGTACATTGGTCTGCCTCTTACGAAGATCCGCGTTACACATTCAAATTGGAGCTGGGTTCGCCGCTACCACAAGAAGCTGACCATCCGTTACGGACGCACATCGGCTCCCCTGATATCTGGAAGAAGGAGCTTCTTTATAATATACCGACGAAAACGTATAACTCTCAGAACTCACAGTCGACGATACATACGAAGACAATTGCGACGAAGAAGAAGGCGACGCCAACGTAGACAAAGAAACCGAAGACGGA
>OX421445.1:15982853-15997853 GCA_949126865.1 Montipora capitata | reverse complement strand
TAGCGAAAAACTGTGACCGAGGCCGAGGGCAGCTTATTTATTTATTTATTTATTTATTTTATTTATTAGCTTTGTCCAAACACTACAAGAATACAATGACATAACAGAGAACTGAAAAAAACAAACAAACAAACAAACAAACTGAAAATACAAATAGATACATGGACAAGTATACCAGAACAGCTAGGGCCAATTACTGCGGACCCGGGCTTTAAAACGGACTAATTTACATTACAAATAAAAACTTAAGAATAAGTAATGAATAACACTTAGTAACAGCATGTGATATTTGTAGCAAGGCTTCTGGCTGTGTTGCAATTTGGGCAGATAGATTTCCACGTTTTCGGTGTTTCAGGGTAATAATTTACAAAAAGAGCAGTGAAGGAATAATGAAGTAAAGCATCAGGAAAAAAGGCAATATCAGAGTAGCTACTACTATCCAGACAGTTAGTTAGAGCTTTCCGTATGCGGGTTGATCTGACCAAAAAACACTTTTGAAAAAAGGTGGTTTTACATTTACCGTTGAGAAATTACACTGAAGCTGAAAAAATTGTAGATCTAGTAGGCCGGGCAGAGCGAATTTTAGGTGAAACTGATTGGTCAAAGTCAAGACGATCGTTAACTATCTTAAAAAAGCAAGTCAAGTCTAAATACTCATGCCAGTATGTTAATGGAAATAGGTTCAGTTTTAAAAGTCTGTCCTTGTAAGCTTATTCACAGCGGAACGGTAGCCCTAGCATGAATTTGGTAGCTCGTCTCTGGATCCGCACAACTTGTCGAATCTGCTCCTTCGTCTGAGGGGCCCACACCATTGTGGGTTCCGTATCCAAAGAGTGGTCGGACGAGACCGAGGTCAAAATTTTTTGCTATACGGACCGACCCTTAGTTGGTAAATAACTTTTTATTTTTTTCCTCTCTCTCTCTCTCTCTCTCTCTCTTCCTCTCTGAAATAACTTTTTTTATTGTTGACTCGCACCGCGCTTGATAGCGAATTTAGTATTAAAGCGACTTACAAACTGAACGTTTCAAAGAGAAATACTTTTATTTGAATTATATTTTCAAACCTCTTGTCTAATAAAAAGGTAACTTCTGTATGTAAACGGATTCGGTGTCAAAAAAAAAAAATGGAAATTTAAGGTCATCACCCAAGCTCACGCAACCAGGGCTAGGATTCCGCCCGCCGTGAGCGGGCCGGATGAGAAGATTCCCCTCGCTCCCGCAACCGATCAGATTGCAGGATTTGTTGAATTCCGCTCGCTCGCAAATTGAGAAAAAATAAAAAAGGTTATTGTTGTAAAAAGTGAATATCTCTGGAAGAGAAATGTGATGAAGAAAGCGGACGGATTTTTTAATTATCTTGTAAAGGCCGTCAAATTAGAATTATAAAGGTTTAGTTTTTTTTTCTTCGTGGATAGTTTACCTTGAAAGATAGTTAATATGTGGAGATGATTATGAAACTCGACGTATTTCTTTCTTTTTGTTTTTGTTAGCAGTTTAAGCCCTGACCATACACAAACCACACCGTTTTTCCAAAAGACTGCCTATAGCAACGACCGACTAATGATTCTGGAGCGTTATCAGTGTACTGTACAAACTAAAAAATTCTTAGCAGAAGAAACGAACACTCCTCCTAGCTCGCTCTGATATCTCCTTAACCAGTGTTTTTTTGTGTTTACAGAATTCGTGGAAATCAACGAGTTTACGTCAAAAAGCCAAGTGAACGAAGATGGCGCTTCGTGGCTCCTGTAAGAAAAGAAATCAGAGTTCGAGTGAAAGGAAAGTGGAACAAAGTACGTGTTAATAAAGGAAGGTGGAAAGTGTTAGTGCATAGACGACGCTTGCCACTTCGAATAACGCCTACAAGAATTGGCATAATAAAACGTGGAAAATGGATTCTACTAGGACAAAGAGGTAGACGCAGAGGAGTTAGACGACGTCGACGGAGACGAAGGCTGATAAGACGAAAAAGAAGATATAGACGCAGACGTCGGAGAAAGAGACGGCAACGAAGGAGGCGGAGAAGACAGCAAAATCGAAGGAGGAGACGTCGAATACGACGACTACGTAGACGAAGTCGCCTAAGTAGAATACGCGTTTATGTCCGAGGAAGGAGGTATACAGTAATTAGGAGAAGAAGACACCTGGAAATTCTTTACAGGCGACGGCTTCGTTCATTGAGGTAAAGGCAAACACATGTTAATGCTGTCATAGCGTTGCACTTAAAATGACGGGTACTTGGATGGAAAATTCAGATTGGGGTAGCCGTTGCATAATGATAAGAAGGTGTTGAAAATAATCCTGTGCTTAACGTTAAAATACTACTGTTCCAGAAAGGGCGGTAAAACCGTGGAAGGTCCTCAAAAAAGGAATTGAACCAAAACAATTTGTCAAAGGTAGAGCAAAAGTCCTGTTGGTTTGAACCAACTGAAACATAGTTTCCGACAAATGGTCTTACCATATGCCTTTCACTGGAGATTTTCGGACATTTTCGCTCAATAGTAAGCTACTCGTATTTGCTTTAAATGTTTTAATTGGGCGTCAAACACCGTCTCCCAATATGTTGGGCCACTACTTAGCAATATCTTGGGCAACGCATCGCGCAGAAATCATTGTACAGTCTGTGTGCAAAAACGAGGCTAGAGCTGACCTCGTTTGGATAGGAAAATCGCTTGATTTACATGCAGTAAGGTTTAGATCATAACAAGGTCACTTCCAGCCTCGTTGCCATTCACAAGTCTAGGGTCGGTCCGTTTTTCGAAAGCCCCGAGAACTATTCAGGCCTGAAAAGCCATTTGTGAATCTGCCATCTGATTGTTTTGGAAAGCTCGTCTTTTGACATGTTTTCAAGCGCAAAAGGATTGTGAAGTTTGAAAAACCTCACTTATGTCCAGAAGTGCTGCTAATTAGATGCACGCCTAATTTTCACATCCAACGAGGTCACTTCCAGTCTCCGAACAACAATAAGGTAAAGGTTAAGGTTAACGTTATTTTTAGCCTAGGATAAATGCAGCAGTTTATCCTTACTTGAGGAGCAGCATTTGGGAGACACTTTGTAATGTTTATTGTCTGTATTCCGAGACACGAGTGATGAAGAGCAAAGGGGCACTTCGTGAAGCTTATTAAATCCTCGTGGTATTTCTGGACAAATCTGAAGAACCTACCCGTTTTCGAGATACATAAGGGATTGTGACTCCCGAAAAAGGCCTGAGAAGGTTTGGAACTTTCCGACGGAAACGGACCCCTGTTGATATAAACTTGACATGACTTGACTTGACCTGGTCACTAATGCAATTATTGATGTTTGATGTCGAATGCGCCCTTGGGAAGATGATAAACTAGTTGTTTGGAAACTGTCGGTATTGATAATAATTCAATGACGTTTCATTTCAGTTTTTACCGAAGAAAAGCGCAACTGAAACTCGGGAGGAGAAAGAGACTTAATCTGCGTAAAGCACAAGTGTATTTGAAAAAATATTGGCGAAGGGTTTTCTTTACCCCGCGTCAAGGGTTATTTGTGAGATACCGAAGACGAAAAAGGCCCTTAACAATCAGACCCTCTGGAGACGTCATAATAAGAATTGGAAGACGAAAAATCAGATATGGGCAACGAAGAATATCTAGGCAAAGACGTCTACGAATAAGAAGGAGAAGGAGATTGCGCAGAAGAAAGAGAAGAAGACAAAGGAGAAGAAGACGAAGACGAAAACAAAGAAGGCGGGAAAGGAGAAAGAGACGTCGACGAAGGAGGCGAAGGAGAAACCGCCGGAGGAGGCGACAAAGGAAAGGAAGAAAGTTGTTTGGATGGCGAAGAAGACCAAGAAAATGGGGCCGTAGACGAAGACCTCGCTCTGTGATAAAGATCCGGTATAGGAAAGTATGGAGAGAAGTATATCGCCAAAGAGGCCTCAGATTCAACTATGGAAGAGGGCCTATCCGATTAAGGTGTGGTAATTAATTCAACCATTGTGATGTTTATCTTGGTTGTCGTATCATTCAACCATCTTTTTGGTCTTGGTCTAACACAACCGATGATTAATCTCAAGTTCTATGCCAGTTTCATCCTGGTTTCAGTGCAGTCGATTACTCATCGTCCGAACGGTCCGATGCAGGCTAGATGTGATGACTAGCCGTTACCCTCATAATGAGAGATTAGTTTCTTTGTGTCGAGTACTTAAGCAATAGAGGACTTTTTCCATGTTAACATAGCCTCATCTAAGTGCGAGGGGGAGTTGGGAGAATTCGAGACAGTTATGCAAACCCGAGACGCAGTCGAGGGTTTGCATA
The DNA here is from genome assembly GCA_949126865.1 of Montipora capitata. Classification (NCBI taxonomy): domain Eukaryota; kingdom Metazoa; phylum Cnidaria; class Anthozoa; order Scleractinia; family Acroporidae; genus Montipora; species Montipora capitata. Next base: position 15,993,569 of record OX421445.1, on the reverse strand, counting down.
ACTCTCGAGAATTCTCTTAACTCCCCGAGTGTTAAGATGAGGCTATGTAAACACGGAAAAAGGCCTCTGTTGCTTTTATAAAATATTTCTAAAAAATAATTCGACAAATGAAGGAAAGTGCTGTTTTTTTTACTTCTTGATTGAAACATATTTTTTTGATACACGCTCATATTTCCTACCAGACAATCAAAACGCGCGTTTACATACTCTCATCGAAACACAGCTCTTGACCAATGAGAGTGCGCGTACTATCCTAATTAATTTATAAAATCGTTTTGTTTAACGTTTTTATAGAAACAGCATAAAACCGGACCACTATCGTGTTCTTACTGTGGCATTCTTTGAAGAACGAGGCATATAACAACAATACACTTCATTCATATGCAAACATGTGGACGGGTATTCTTCAGTTTAGCCCATAATGAAGCTTGATATTTCGGGAATTTCGTAGTATTTTTCTAAGCCACAAAAAGGGAAATATGCGAGGAACCGAATGAGAAAAATTTATTTGCGTTAATTTGTTGATTTCATTTTAGTGTCCCCAATTAGTGTTCCAGCACTAGAAGACTGGACACTTACATAAAGCTCCTTTCCTTTTCCTTTCCTTTGTCAGTAAGTATTTTATGCCAACCCTACTACTGGGGGAGGGGGGGGGGGGGGGTGCAATTCGTCTTGTTAAACAAATGCAACAATAGAAAATGTTTTTGCACATGACCCTACTGGCCTATAACATACCTCTCACGATACGATACTTGAACTACTTGAATCAAACTAACAAACTACTACCTTAACTTACAATTGCGGAAGAGAACTTGTTTAATCTACTTTTTTTTTTTTAGTAAGATAGTTGAAGCGTACGAATGCCGGAAACAACAAAGAGACACGAAAACAATTTAAGTCAATTTAAAAGACCAATCCTAAGTCATGCTAAAACTGTTGTCATGGCTTGCATCGTTGCGTAGTTCTCCCAATATTTGATATTTTTTCCCATTCTTTCTAAACAATAACAACACAGCGATTACCCCCGTATTTGGACCATGGGCATTTGTTTGATCTGATCTAGCGGAGACATCCTAACTGAATTAAAATGTGATTGGCTGCTTTCCGTTGACAAATACAGCAGAGTATATATAGTTAGTATATACTAAAACAGTGGATAGCGTTGAACGCGCGCGCTGATTGGCTACTCAAAGTCCGACAAAATTTTAGTTTCTAAAGAAACTGTGGTACTGCGTCGGTGGGAGATTGAAACAGAAATTTATTTTATCAAACGAGTTGATAAAGGTCGAATAACCACCGTGAAAGATTTGGAAAGCTGACGTTTCGAGCGTTAGCCCTCCGACGAAGGGCTAACGCTCGAAACGTCAGCTTTCCAAATCTTTCACAGTGGTTATTCGACCTTTATCAAATCGTTTGATAAAATAAATTTCTATTCAAACGCCGGATATCCTTTGCTATTCACCTCCAAGCAATTCCCGCGGAATTTGCGCCCGAAAATGTTGCGATCTTTGCAGGAATAAATGAGTTAAAATCATCTTTTTGTGCTATATTATCCCACTGTTTTAGTCTATACTGAAAGAACTATTCACCTACGACACCTCAGTGTCGGTGACTTAATATCCACCACTAGCCAGCTCCACTTAAGTGAATGGTTGTTAAATACATATGGGAGAAATTTTCCGCTCAACAGATTGGGTGCTAAATAAGGTGCAGTAATACTTAGAGGTTCAGCTGTCTTAACGAATTACTCTGTTGGCCTTTTCCAGGTTTTACCCTAACGGTCGAGTTGAGATTCTACGCAAAAGGATATGGAAGCTTTTACCAAGCAAGACAAGAGTAATGGTCCAAAGGGGCCGGAGATGGAGACTTGCTTATTACAGCAGAAAACAGCGAAGTCTAGTTATCTACAATAGGAGACGACGAGTGCCACTCAAAATAGGGCGCAGACAAGTCAAATATAAACCTTTAGGTCGGTGGAAAACATTATTGCGACTCCCAAGTGTTCGTAGATTCGGAAGGCGAGTTGGAAGATTCAGGCGAGGAAGAAGGCGAGTTGGTAAACGGATCAGACGTCGTCTGAGGCAAAGGCGAAGAGCTAGGAGAAGACGTAGACGAGCACGAAGGCGAAGAAGAAACATTCGAGCTAAAAGAAGGAGAAGGAGAATGAGAAGAAAAAGGCGATTGAGGAGAAGGATTAGGAGACGACGAAGAAGAAGAAGACGTCGACAGCGAAGGCGAATGCGCTGTCAGAGAAGGCGACTGCGTAATAGCGTTCTGAAAATCAAAATCTTCAATAAGGTTAGAAGAGTATTCCCCAAGAATCGCAGGCTCTACGTGCTGTATGGTCACCGTCCAATACAAATAAGGTACGTTTAGTGAAAAGTTCTTTGCTTTCCAAAACGTATGTATTGAATTTAAAAGCTGAGTAGCACAAGTATCACTCTCATTTAAGGACTGTGCCACCTAATGTTATTGCGCCGCATAGGAGATTTCAGTATTGCTTATTCTGAAGGAAATAGTTTGAAATTATTATTACTTCTCTGTGCTCAAGAATGACACTTCATTGGTCAGTTAGAATGAACGCGGACACGGGAACGACCGATAAAATAATCCTCGCAGCATGAGCGTAATCTAAAAACAAAATTTCAGATGATTATCATGGCGCACAGGAACTCTCTCTCTCGCTCTCTTACCTCTGGTTCCAACGCGGGAGCGTTCTCGCTCTAGGCATATTAATAGGGAGTTCATTTTATTTGCCTGTCTTTTTTTTATCAGAGTGAGTTTCAATCGAGTGTCGTAAAACCAAAACCGAAGTAATTACTTTGGCCAACCAAAAGGGACGGAGACAATCCCGTAAACCAATCAAAACTCGAAGTAATTACTCGTAGCTGACACAAAGCGCGGGAAAATGGGCACGCGCGAGCCACGATTGGTTTTGGTTTCACTTCTGATTGGTTGAAAAAGTGGCGCGAGAAATTTGAACCAATCACTGAGTGAAGTAATCATAAACCAAAGCACTTCGCTAATTACTTTCGAAACTCAATTAAAAACCGCTCTAGCTTCGCAAGCAATACATAAGGCCAACAAATTGATACAAGGGCGGGGACACCGCAGCAGCACAAGCCAATAGGGGTTTTAAGATCTACGACGGCGACGTCGACGAAAAAGTCTCCTCAAAATGTGACTTTACACAATACTAACTCTACTGCGATTATTCTATCTCGTTCACGAGGTACATTGTAGGCGAATTATACTAAAACTATGGCTCACATTCACACGGTACCGGACGACTTGATTTTCTACCGGTTGAAAATTCGTGTACTCTACGGTTTCAACGTCGCTGTGCAACAAAATCGAACGAATGTTGCAGCAAATGTCGAAGCCGCTTGCCCGGGCCTTAATATACTTTCAATCTTCTTCGCACTGATTTGTCGTGCAATTGTTCCGCCTGAAAGGCTTTTAAGGCAATTTTGGACTGTGTTCAGCGATCATTTATCTCGTTAATAGAAAACAGAGTTTGACGTGAACCGTAGCCTTTGTTGCCGACGTTCACTTCTAAGTAAAAGATTGATTGAAGTCAAGACAATTCTTTCCTTTCGTACGGGAAGTATGTTGATGGCTCACAAGGCCGATTCGAGACCGGCAGGTCCTTCCGAAGCGGCTGCAAGGAAATGTCTGGACTATGCTGGACACAGCTTGACAACTGGTTTTCCTCTTTAGCTTCTTTTCCCCCAGAGTTGCACGGCGATTAGCTCCAGTGGAGCTAGTAGTTTGATGAATGGTATGGGGCCAAGCATTTCCGCCGGCAGCTCTAGCAGCGACCAGTGCTGCCGGCAATGAGTGCCGTTACTACCCGTAAACTAAAGACCTCACCCCTCAGTAAAGGCTGGTTACTTTTGTAAAATAAATGCCGAGGTCCCTGTACACTGCCAGATCTGGTAGATTATTCCGCCTTCCAAGTTATCTTCAAGGAAAATTTCACTGTTTTTTTTTTTTTTCTGGTTTGTTAGGAGCATGCGAGGAAGGGTTTGGTGGCACCCAGGAAGACATTGGAAGGTAATAAGAAGGTTTGGAGGAAACGTTCTCATCGGCAAGAGATGGAAAAACCTTAAAGTAATTAATGGAAAATTACGCGTGAATTACCTTGCAAGGAACCGCGAGATCAGATTTGGGAAAGGATATGTTAAAGTGCGGGCCCGAAGAAGATGGAAGAAAATTGTACCTCGAAAGCGTGGATACAACAGAAGACGCAAGAGACGACTTAGAAGGAGACGTAGAAGACAACGCAGGAGAAGCAGAAGACTTCGTAGACGAAGAAGACGACGTCGAAGTAGAAGGCGACAACGACTAAGGAGGCGAAAGAGACAACGGCAAAGGAAATACAAACGAATGAAGAGACGCCGAAGAAGGCAGCGAAAACTGCTGAGAAAGAGAAGACGTGGGCGACCAACAGGCTGGCCTCGAAGGCTTCCAAGATACAAGCTTCGAGTGATCTACAACGGACGAGTTCGAGGAGCTTCCCCAAGAAACGGATATTTGCGGTTCCAATCCAGAAAAGGAGAACAAAGAATTAGGTGAGTAAAACGTAAAACAACAAAAAACAGTTAGTGTCCGCAAGATCGAGCCGCTAACGTCAAAATGAAGTTGCACTGGAATGAAAAGATATGGAATGTACTTCGCACTCGATGGAGAATAAAAAGGCAATGGGGCATCATAAGGGGCGATCATCTTAACCCCCTAGCTCTGTCGTCAGAAGTGTTGTCGCATACCTATGATTTCGTTGCGGTCAGTTTCTATCAAAGTGAGTGAATTTTTAAAAAATCATATTTTTTTAAATATATCTTTCTTTGTTGTTTAATGAAAAAAGTGAATCATAATTCCTACATTCTTGACAGTCTTCCATGAATGGCTGCTCGGCTCAACTTGTTCGAATTTTGAGTGTGGTTTTTATATTGATAAGACTCAATTAGCCGCTGTTCGCAGATGTTCACAACTGTTACTCGATACGTTATTGTGTTGTTCGAACTCACTTCACTTCAGTACCAATGGGCTAACTCTTTGAAGATTCGTCGTAAACTGCTTGAAAGCGAAAGGCCATTTAGCCCAGCATTTGAGCTATGATGTTGTTCATTGTTAAAACCCATCCAGTCCACGTACAAAATACAGCAATATAGTCCAGGCTACCAATCTACCACTCACTGGTACATCATACCAAAAACCCACAGTTGCCTCATTTGTATTAAATAAATTATAGTGAAGTGGAAACGTATTTGTGTTTTGGTAGATGGAGCCCTAGGCGCGGTAGATGGACTTTAAGGGGAAGACGAAGACGGTGGCACGGGGTGCCTTCAGCTACATTTCGCCTCGAGATGCTGTTCAGCGGAAAGAGAACATGGAGACGACTTGTCCCCAGGAAAAAGGGATTGTCGGTGCGCTATCACCTTCGTAACGTTGGGCTTAGGTTGCGCAGGGGGCGATTCGGTCTGCGAAGGAGAACGAGATCATTTAGAGGACGAGGGAGGCGTGGAAGAAGAACAAGAAGAATCATTCGACGACGGAGACGACTTATACGGCGACTACGGAGACGACGAAGGCGGCAAAGAAACAGGCAGAGAAGGCGGCAGCAAAAGATTAATCGAAAGAGGAGAAGACTTAGAAGAAGGCGTCGACGATCAAGAAGAAGACGAAGACGACGGAGGAGGTTGAGTCGACGCACGCGAAGGTTGCGAAGGCGGCGGCAACGAAGCGTCATGCGAGTGTACTATCATCGTGCATGGAGAAGTGTCATAAGAAAAGGACATCGACTGATCATTTCACTCCGAAGAGAACAGCCTTTTATCAGGTAAAAATGCACCTCTTTGTATCAGATTTCACATTTACCATTTGAGGTCAGGTGACCAATCCCTTGAGCATGGTCACACGGCTTAATATTATTTTGGAAAAAAAACCACACACGATTCATGGTAAAGAAGTCTATCAGTTGGATTGGGTAGAAGGGAAAGGTGTAGGGGGAAGATAAATTTAAACTCTTTGGAAGAACGCTTTGATAGACCTGATTAGCTCAAACGTTTTATTTCCCAGTAGAGATCAAGCAGTACTCAGGAGATTTGATATTTTGTCTTTTTCTCAAAAAGAGAGCATGCAAGCATGAAAATGGCCATGTGTGCATATCTTGCGATGAGCGATACTGACAATTCAGTCCACATCGAGCACAAACGTCTATCGAACCCGTGCATCGATACTCGTGAATTCCCTTTTGAAAACGCCCCATTTCTTTATTATTATTGTTATTATTATTATTATTATTATTATTATTATTATTTATTAAATACATTTTATTACAAAAATACGGACACTACAAAATAATATTGTTTATAATACTAACGATATTAAATACCTTACACATCTTACATTCCACATATTAATTACAATACATTACACAACCTTAAATTACTAACAACAAAAAAAACCGCCCTATTTCACCAACAAAGTCGTTGCCCTTTTACTTTCTTAGCTAGCTGGTTTTGACAAGTATTGTAACCTAGGTTTGGTTTCTTTGGAAGATTTTATTTTCCTTTTGAAGCACCGACACTTCATCTTTGCCTTTATTCAGAAAACTTCGTGTCGTGGTGTTACATATTTCACCTTTATTTTTTAAATTTAGGGTCACGTTTGGTCAGATCAAAATAAGGCGCCCACACCGCGGGTGGAGAAGGCTACGTAGACCAAACAAGCGCATCTCGATATGGACCGGGAAATGGCACAGAGTTACAGTGAATAGAAGGAAACAGTTCGTCTACAAAAGTCATGGAAGACAAACCCAACTACTCTTTACAAAGGGAATAGTAAGGAAGAGAATAAGGCGGACATGGATTTCCTTGAAGCCCCGTCGCAGAAGAGTGTCATGGCGCAGACGAGAGCGCAGACGAAAAATAAGGATACGGCGAAGAAGAAGAAGACAAAGAAGGCGAATTCGACGACGGAGGAGAAGACAGCGAAGACGACGTAGGAGAAGGTACAGAAGAATTAGGAGACGAAGGAGGAAAAGACGAAAGCACCGCGGATGGTATCGCAGACGGAGAAAAATATTTGGGAGACCAAAACGTCCCAGCCTAATTCGCTTCTATTACAAAGGGCGGTGGTTTGAGGGCTACCGGCTACGAGGGCGTCTGAGAGCTAAGTATAAGAACCACTGGAGACAAATAAGGTAAACATACCTCGCCCTAATTTCAAAATTTTTGGGTTTCATATGTCTATAACACGAGAATTTCAACGATCACAAAATTAGCAAAATTACGTGCAGAAATATACACCCTATTCCAAAATGGCCGCCATTTAAATATTCTTTTGTTTTTATTCAAATAAGCCCTTGATGCCTCGTTCTTAAGCTCAAAATTCAAAAGAATATTTTATCTTGAACGAGGCAACAAGGGCCAATTTGTATCCGCATAAATCAGCGGCTATTTTGGAATAAGGTGTATTCCTTGTATCAGGGTGAGATTAAGGACGGTGCCTGCTAATTCAAAGGTATTTTTGTGCCGTTTATGAATATACAGGAAAAGCAGCTCTTAACAAGTGTTATTGAAATCCAAAAAGAAAATTGGGAGTAACCATACATTTTTCAAAGATAATTAATCAACAATATTTATAAAAGGCTTTAAAATACAAACCAATGTATGGCGTTCTTTTTAAAATTGAAGCTTAAATATCCCTGAAAAATGCATGGTTACCCTCAATTTTCATTTTGGATACCAAGAGCACTTGCTAAGTTCAGCTTTCTCCGCATAATTTCAAAGCAGGGAAAAATATCACCTTATTAGTAAGCACCTTCTATGGGAAACCCGAGTATCTCGAGATTCGCAGAACGTATGCGAAATAACAATAGTAGGCACCGTCCTAATAGGTAACGGTCAAAGTATCCTGTGTAGGACTAACACATTTTTTAAATTAGCGTAATTGTTATTCATAATAACAACATTTTAACTGCAATCGTTGCCCGGACCGGGCGACAGCTATTCTTAGAGTTATTTTCATAGAGTTATGTCGTAGAGTTAGAGTTAATTTTCCAAAATCCTGAATTCAGGACTTTGGACTGCCAAAATCCTGAATTCAAGATTTTGGACGGCCAAAATCCTGAATTCTATTTGCTTCAACAACAATACACCTTATTCCAAACTGGCCTCTGATTTACGCGCATACAAATTGGCCCTTGTTACCTCGTTCAAGATAAAATATTCTTTTGAAGTTTAAGCTTAAGAACGAGGCATCAAGGGCTAAGTTGAATAAAAACAAAAGAATATTTAAATGGCGGCCATTTTGGAATAAGGTGTATAAAGTAAAGCCACCGTCCCTTCCTCAGTCTTCCGGTCATCACTTCTTTCCATCCCTCAAACTGACATTTCCCTTTTTATTCAACTTATACGACGTACAGTCTACTTTAGACTTCAAATCTACTTCAACGAAACAAAGATTTTAAACAAGCTGAGAAGATTCACAATAGGCGAGGCAAAGAGTTGAACCCTGATCGATGGCTTCACCTAGCAGTTTCCGATATCCACTAGACTAACGAGACAACCTTTCGGAAATAGTAATACCCAGCAAAATAATTGAAAGTTAACCGTCTTCAACGGGGTTTTTAGACCTAAATATTGTAGATCAGCGCGGCATAGCTTAGAAACGCTATTTCTTGTTGAACCAAAGCTGTAATTCTACCTGTTTTCATTCTTTTTAGAGCGGTAAGCTTGTCAATATTAACATGAGATATTGCATCGTGTAATTGTTACGAAATGTCCAATGTCAGTTTGATGGATGGAAACTAGTGTTGACCCAGTCTCCCTCAATCAACTCCCATAATATTGAACTTCCCCTACTTCTAATCCACGTCATTAGTGAGCTTAAGCAACGACAACGGCGACGGCAACGAGAACGTCATCTCAAACTATAAATTCGCGTTATTTTAATCGCCTGGTGACTATTGCAACCTTTTTAATATAACGAGGGTGTGGTATTTTCTCTAAAATGACACTAGTCGGAACGGCACTTAATTTAGGGCAGAATATTAAAATTTATCCTCAAGTGCTGACGTTCTTGATAAAACCTCAAATTTGGCGTTCTGACGTTGTTGTTTTGCAGACGACGGCAAAGAATCGGACATACGTGAAAAACGCACGTGCAGGGCGTGCAAAGCTATTGTTTTTGCCCACTAAATATGCAAATTTGTGACGTTCTTGTTGCCCTCTCCGTTGTCGTTGCGTAATTAAGTACGTTCCCAATGACTGTTTGGAGGTAAGGGTAGGGGTGAAAGGAAAACGGTCTCCTTGTATTGGGGATGCCGACAAAAGTAGGTGTTTCTTTTTTGCGGAGACTTTTTGTTCATGGTATATATGTTGCCGGTAAAATCTGTTCTCAGATTGAATCCGTTCTTACCTTTTTTAAATTGGCGATCCTTATTTTACGTAGGTTGAATTATGCACTCTACCTAATCAACCCCCTATAAAAGGATTGAAAACACGTATACCATCCCTCAAGCTCTGTCGTACTCGTCTCAACGCATCTTCTTAAGCCTTTCATACATGAGGATCACCAAGTTAACCTAGGTAAAAACGGATTCAACCTGAAAACGGATTTTACCGGCAACATAAATAAAGGATAAATAAATAAGGATAGATAAGGATAAGGATAAGGATAAGGATAGGGATAAATAAGGATAGATTCTTATAATTAATTAATTAATTAATTAATTAATTAACGTATTGTCGTGATATTTTATACTATTTGAGCTACATTGAAGCAGTTTATTTTTATAAGGAATCCTCGTATTCTGTATAAACTGACCTATTTATTCAGATCTTGTATCAAAAAGTTACATTTTTTATTTATTTTATTTGTTAATTTATCTTCAATTTGTGTAGTATGTTAAGATCTGTAAAATTAAAGTTGAGTAAATAAATAAATAAATAAACATATACATCAGGGGAACTGCTGTTTACATGTCCGTTTCCCTCACTGATTTTATCGCAGATCTCGCGGCAGTATCCTCTCGATCCGGTATAAACGAAAATGGCACAGATTGAATAAGGCAGCTCAAGTACGTTTCCGTGGACAGTGGCGTCCGATCAGAAGAGAAGGACGTCAGCTCATTGTTTACAAACAGGGAAAGAGAAAACAGATAAAAATCCACCCTAATGGAAACGTAGTCGTTCTTGTCCCTAGCCACTACGAGTCTGTACGACAAAAACCCACGCCGAAGCCTGTGAAGAAACCGCGGCCGAGACGTCCATACGGCATAGGGCGGAGAAGCAGGCAACGATGGCGAAAGCGATTACGACGCAGGCGTAGAAGACGTAGACGACGCTACATTCGTCGTCTCAGAGGCAGTATACTTCGTTTCAGGTTACGAGGGCGTTGGAGAGGAATTGTCAAATGGCGTGGAGAGTATAGGATGTTATACAGGAAAAGATGGATCACATTCCGGTAAATATCATAGCTCTTTGCTAAGAAAGTCCAATTGAAGAAATTATAGTGGAATTTAGACAGAGCAAGTGAATTCATTAAGGAAGTAATGTGTGACATAACTTCTTGAAATGAAAACGACACTTTGGGTCAACCATTAAAGGGAACTGACTTATACTCCACCAAAAAGAAAATCCAAAACCGCAGGAAATAGCATTGAAAATCAATTTTTTTTTGTTTCTTGGTTTGTTTGTTGTTATACAA
>OX421445.1:15975353-15977853 GCA_949126865.1 Montipora capitata | reverse complement strand
TGGTTTTGTTCTCGGGGCGATGGCGAAGACTAACCCGCCATAGTGGTCGTATCCAAATTAAAATCGGGCGACGAAAATACCGTCCGTTCAAATTGAGGCTTTCAAGGTTTTATTACCTTAAGGGCCGTACATGGAGGCGTGTCATCCCCAGAAAACGCTATGGACAAAGAAGAAGGCGCCTGCGTAGACGCAAGTCCCGACTCTACATGCGCAAGCTTCGAAGGATCAGGCGTTACAGACGAAGAAGGCTAAGGCGAATGAGGCGTATCAGACGGTTCAGGCGACAAACCAGCCCACTGAAAATACGCTATCACAAAAAGACTCGAAAAATGTACAGATGGAAGGGTTGGTGGACAGTTCGCTTAGGAGGTCGGCGACGAAAACTGAGGTGATTAAATCAGGACAATGATCATAAGATTTATTACTGGGATTTTCAGCATTCTATTTGAGAGAAAAAAACTGAAACAATTTAACATAAGCGGTGGACTTCTTTCTTTTCTCCTGTCCTACCTTTGTAACGTGTCTTCTTCTTCTTCTCTGTCTTCTTCATGACAGGTTGAGAAATGGCAAATTTCTCTACTTCTTCAGAAGAGCATGGCGACGCGTTCAAAACAAGAAATTTGAATTGTATGCATTCGTCAACGGGTGGAGGAGAATAGAACCGCGCCGGCGAGGGTTTTTCATACGTTTTAGAAACAATTACAGACTCTTCCGTCTCGGCAAAACGAGCCCCCATTATCAGAAGAACCGTAAATGGTTTGGTATAAAACGCAGAAGACTTCCCAGGCGTAGAGTCCCTTGGCGGCGGTGGCGTCGTCCGGGGTGGTTAAGAGGAAGGCGTCACGGCGTAATGCGGTTATATGCGTTTAGAAGATGGAGGACTGTTTTCAGAAAGCGAGGAGGAATTGTCTACTTCCGCGTCGGGAAATACACTTACAGCCTTAGGTAGGATGAAGGTTTTTCTCATTTTGTAGACCCAAGTAGGAACAGGTTGTCAGTTGTTCTGTCAGTGTCAAAATCAATAGTACTGTCACGTGGCACTTGTATTTATTTCTATTATAATAATATACATGAAAAAAATTATTCGATTTTGATTGGCTGAGAACAGTGCAGTTTAAGTGTAACACAGTGCAAAAAGTGTTATACCAGTGCAAATTACATCTCGAAATTCTGGATTATGATTGGCTAATAAACAATAGGGTTTGGTCAGAACGCAATTTATGGCGCAACTTTTCCCTGATTGCGTGATACACGTGCGTTTCTTCTGTTTAACCATCTCGATTTTTTTCATGTATATCATTAATAAGTAATCACTTGATTTTTCTCGTGCAATTTGGAATAAATAAGCACTTGCAATAGACCATATTCATATTCTCAGTATTGGACTGGAACTAGCTTGCAATGGAGGCTAATGCGGGGGAATATATTAAAAAGTATTTGCATTTGTAAACATTCCCCGGCATTAGCCTCCATTGCAAGCTAGTTCCAGTCCAATACCGAGAATACGAATATGGTCTATTACAAATTGCACTCGTCCTACTGGCTCGTGCAAGTTTGAACGTCTTTGAAAAAAATTACTCGTTCTTATTTATTCCAAATTCAACTAACAACAATAATAACAACAACAATATTTATTCCAAAACTTCACATTAGGATTAAACAATACAAGTCCCACCCAAAAAATAGCGTAGCTAATCGAGTTGGGTGGGAGCAAAAATATTTAACATACTAATTTACAGACATGACAATAAAATTATTATATTCCGTTTAATTACAAATTACAATACAATTAAAGTAAATTTGTTACAGACATAAGTACACAAGTAATAACCGGGGAAAATTAAACGAATAAAATTATCAGTAGTACAAAAATGATCACAAATAAAGGTATACCAGTAATAACGTAAGAAAATTATAAGGTAACATGCAGTTGAAATCATGTGATTATCTATACAAACCAGAAAAATATGCAAAGTTATGATTAAGTTTGGCACCCTTGGAAACAAATATATTATGCGCGTAACCTGCGTAAGACCGAGAGAAATCCCCCTTTTTGCAACCCGTTTCCAAACCCAAATCATGACGCCGCATTGATTTTGCCTTAAAATTAAAAGATCCCGTAATTTTTTTTTTGACGAACTAGGTCGTTTAAGACGTAATTCATAGAGTGGCTAAGGGCATTATTGCATTGGATCATTTGGCTATGATTTTTCCTCTCCGTATTAATTTAATGTCTCCTTCGCTGTCTAGAATTATTCGGCCATTTTATCATCAATATAGCTAACTCAATGCAAAAAATGATCTAGCCATTTTTCAGCACCTTGTTTAAAATCCCCGTTGCTCGAGCAAATGTATTTATCTAACAAATTTTTTTTTTTTGTAAAGAGCTCATTTGAAGAGCGAAAGTTTAAACCTCATAATGAAAAGAATGATTGAGAGAATTTCACTCACACTCATCTACCTCGCAGTTAAAAACATCATTCTCAAAAACTTCAAACCC
>OX421445.1:15967853-15970353 GCA_949126865.1 Montipora capitata | reverse complement strand
CAAGCAGCTTGAGCCTATGCCGGTGTTGAAAAACCTGCAAAAAGGACAGGGGTCGTCAAGCTTTTCTTTTTGACGCCGCTTGATCCCAGATATAATTTCTATCGGGAAGAAAACAAACATACATGCAAGAAAACAAAGCGATTGATCCTAATCGACCAAGATCACGTTGGGCGTATCTGTGAAAAAGTCCTACGTACACGCCTTTAATTTGTTTTCAGACCAACCATCCGCAGAGAACTCCGCAAAACCACTGGATCAGCCAAGCGAGTCAAACCCAATTGATCCCAGTACCTACAACGACGCACCAGCGAAAGCTCTTGTGTACGACTCACCACCCACAGCCGCTGATCAAGAAGAGCCGCCCGAATCGATTACCAACGAAATGAGTAAGGAGTCTGGGGCGACCATGGACTCGGACGATTACTTGTGATCGCGCAACAGGAATTGGCACCAATCAGAACATGGAAAACCTAAGAAGGGCAGCTTTAACCGTAACTAATCAACTAATAAGATTTCTTTTCTTAAAAAGGCAGAATGAATGTAAGAAACGATCGAAGAATGAGAATTTCAGATTCTGTGTACCCAATACTGAATTATTTACTTCACGCTATGGATGAACTTGTTAGCGGGCGTTCACCAAACTCCCGCTGGTTATTGGTTTAAGGTTTGTGTCCCTGCCGCTTTTTTTTCTAACCCATCACTAATTATGTTAACAATTTTACTTTATTGTAAGCTGTCCTCTTGCATAACCATTAAATTCATTCAAAACAAAAAAAAGTTTGCTATATTTAGTTTGCTAAATTTAAAGCTTTGGTGTACATGGATCGGTAGGGTTACTCCATAAGCGTGAAGCCAATTCTACTACGGTCACGTGCTGAAAGTCCTGAAAGCGTGCCGGACACGCGTAGACCACAGCACCGGGAATATTCAGAGGACTGATGTATATTTGTTTGAATCTGAGTGAAACACGTCTATCTCAACTTGCAGAAATCGACAAGAATAGTTAGTTACCTTATATGCAGACAGTCTATTAAAAGGTGACCAACCATGACGACAGAGGCGTTTTAAAGTGTCTCGATGGTGTGAGGCCGATGGAATTGGGTCCAAATTGATTAAACTTCGGTTAATGTTCGAATGACTGGATTGCGACCTCGACTAAGATGAATAACTAACCTTACTAGGCGTACATACTTATCTACCGCAGATCTTTCAAAGAATTACACCGAAGTTATGATTTTGGATTTCATCGAGCAGCATTCCAAACGGAAGATTTCTTGTATTTGTGTCTACGCAAATCTCAACCATTCAGGGCTAAGTACAAGCTCAAGTACAGAAAGATTAATAAGCTTTTACTTACTGCTATGGATAACAATCTTTATTAAACTTTCTACCTCGATTAAATTATTTCTCGTGCTCTGATTGGTTCATTCAATCTCGGTTATTAGCTCATATACCTTAGTTTGACCTTACATAGCAAATGATTGCGCTAAGCGATGCTAAGCTATTTTTTGTTTCCGCCGGAAAGCGAAATTTCTCTCCAAATAAAGCAAAAAAAAACCTTTTTGTGGAAAATTTGGGTCAATTCCGTGTTTAGAAGTACGCGAAAAGGCAAAAAATGTTTTTGTGATGAGGCTGCGTCCGTCTGACCACAAGGTATTACACAACATTGCATCTTCATCAAGTTTTTTCGGTTTCGCTCGAATTTTCTCGCTTTTTTCCGCTTGTATTTCGTACTTCCAAACGTTTGGAGTTTAAGGAATTTAACAAAGCAATTATTCCATTCGCACTTACTGGATACGAGACTGGTTATAGCCAACTCGGCGCTACACGCCTCGCTGGCTATTAGGCTGATTTAGCAACAGAACGGGAACGTCAGAGGCGACGTCGCTCACAGCAAAACTACCAACGAGAATTTGGAATAGAGAAGAAAAAAGTGGAGTCTACTCTATTCTGAATTCTCATTGCTGTTTTTTCTGCGCGCGCTGTCGCCGCTGACGCTCCCGTTCTGTTGCTAAATCAGCCTATTTACCATCTCATATCCAACGCACGCTCATGGAATAATTGCGGTAGCTGTGATTCTATTCTATGCCCATTCTCGTTCCCAGATCCCATCGTTTCTCTAAGTCGGCGGGGCCTTCGTACAAGAAAACGAAGGGTTCTTGAGACATATGATTTGTAATCCCAGATTCTAGGACTAAAAACATAGCGGTGCTAAGTAGCGTCTCTATGTCAGGCTTTAAGTGGCCTCGACTTAGAGGATGTTTTCCTTCGTCTCGAACAAAGAGAAGCAATAGGAAACATCGTAGTTTTGAACAAAGACAGTCTGATCATTTTAGCGCCCGGTTTCGCGCTAGCTGATCCTATCGCGCCACATAGGCCATTGTTACTTCCGGATCAAGATCTTATTGTTCGCAAGCTAACCAATGAAAAAATAGGCCATTTTCGAGATCATACCTGCCTCCTCTTCAAAGCGAATCTCAGTTCGAGGTTAGTTCTACTT
>OX421445.1:15955353-15957853 GCA_949126865.1 Montipora capitata | reverse complement strand
ATTTCAAACCCCGCGGTATCACGACCAACGGCCACTAGAAACTTAAACCCCCCTCCCCTCCCCCAAATCCCCGTAGACACTAGAGAAAAACATTGATAGGTGCATTTTAGTCATAACTATCATTTAAAACGAGCTCTTTGAGCCTCCCAACCGCAGGTCCATCTGAACATTTTCGGTAATAAACTACAGTTAAGTCTGTTGCATGATGCAATTCATTGCCGTCCCCAGAGTCCGCTTGTCTTTTGGTCAGCGCCAAGAACACGGACTCTGTCGCAGCCAAAGCACCAAATCCGCGAATCACGGGCATCCGGCTTTGCTGCGCGTTCTTAGAAATTTGAAACAATAACGGTCGTCGACGGTTACAACATTAGGGACTTTAAGACACTCCGACTAGAGACTACGGACTACCGTTGGACGCTTGTTCCCCAAGTCTAGAGCACTGGATCGAGTACGGGGCTGATGGCGTGAAAATACGATGTTAAGTTGGCGGACAACAGACTACGTGGTACGGTCAAAGCAGCGGTGCTAGCCCTTACAAGCAAAATTGAGCTGAGGAAATCCGAAATAAATTATTCGACTTTTGGCTTCACAAGAACAGCCTATTACATGATTAGTAAAGCAGGAAGAGTTTGCAAATCACTTAAGTTTTAAAAGCACGCAATTTCCACCGGCCGATCGAGCGAGATGAGTTCAGGGTATCATCAAAATTCAGGCAAAATATTTCATCAAACCAAATCTCGAGACCGAAAGCAAACCCTACATGCATACTGGCTAAAGTACTGAGGCAGTATATAAAGTCACAACAATGAATCATTCTATTCACTTGATAGAATTACGCGAAAATGTATATGGTTCCCACCATTTGCCCTTCGACACTCTTTCATTCAAAATCGAGACTGCCAGAACTCTTCGAAATTATTCTGCCGAAAACGAAAATTATACCACTACAAATACTTATTGATTAAAAAATGAAATGAAAACTATAATTCTCTTTATTTTGATACAATAATTTGGTTTTTCGTCTACCTTTCTTTCCCACCGTTGTCGCCTTTGTTGACTACGCAAACTTGCATGACTACTCACCGTCGTGAGCTCGCGACGGTGGCTCAAGGGAAAAGCCGTCCGTAGTCCGTAGTCCGTTGTCGGCGTATGTTAAGTCCCTATTATAGTATTACCGCGACTGCGCGTATTTTCGGCTGTGGCCATAATCCGTGTTCTTGGTGCATACCAAAAGAAAAGCGGTCTCTGGGGACGAGAATGTATGAAATTCAGAATCTACTGCATATGCTTGTTTTGCTTATATGCCAAGATGACTAATGGCGGTAGTTGCTTCATCCAAACCGTGGCTTTCAGTTGCAGTTGTTGTCTCTCCTCCATTTAAACCCTTCTCTGATGTCGTTTCGCAATTTCTACCAGCAAGTGAAACTTTGTTCTTGAGGACAGAAGCGTATTTGAGCGCATTTTGTAGAACTTTTCTTTCCGCTTGTATTAACTGACTGCACAACCTCTTATGAAGCGAGACAGCTTCAGTGTTACGAAACTTACGCTGTTCCTAAATAAAATAAAAAACACCACTCATGGTCGAATTTTTAACAATACAAACAAAATGTAATTTCTGGCTTTTGAGCGTGAGATTAACAGAGAAATTTATATTTCTACAGCACGGGAAAGGAAAGGAAAGGAACTTTATTTAAGTGTCTAGTCGTTCTAGCGCTGAAGCGCTCATTGGGGACACTGTAAACTGAAATGAACAATGAAAGTAAATCAATTCAAATGTTGGTTTTTTTTTTTGGAGGAGAGGGGAAACCGGAGTACCCGGAGAAAACCTCTCGGTGCAGAGTAGAGAACCAACAAACTCTACCCACATATGACGCCGAGTCCGGGAATCGAACCCGGGCCACATTGGTGGGAGGCGAGTGCTCTCACCACTGCGCTATCCCTGCACCCCATTAGAGGCGGAACACCAGAGCGTGCATGTCAACTAATCCCAAACAGAGTGCAGAAAAGTGAAATTTGTGAAGATAGTTGAAATTACTGCAATGAAGGTGAAATTTGTGCATGTATATCAGTAATATCAGTAATCGCATGATTTTCCTCGTGCTACGTGAGTGCAATTTTGTTTGTCTTTGAAAACATTTAGTCGTGCTTATTTATTCCAAATTGCTCTCAAAATCATGTGATTACCCATACAAATATATTTGTAATGCGTAAACCCCTACAACATTCCCAGATACAAATCGATTGCGTGAACAACAATGTATTACGCCTGTTTACTTACCTCGGCATCTGGCGTCTTGTATTGAGCAAGCAGTAAAGACAAGCGAGTTTCAAGAAACTGCCAACACTTGGCCTCAGTTTCCTCTCTGCAAGCTGGCGACTGGATCTTAAACAGCTTTCTCATCTCACTTGCTTTCTCGTCAGATCTGCAGCTAAGCCACTCCTTTAACTCATCTAAAGAAAGAAGGGGTTTTTTCACTTCACAGTTCAAATACAACACACG
>OX421445.1:15930353-15950353 GCA_949126865.1 Montipora capitata | reverse complement strand
ACCACTCTATCGTGAAGGTTCTCCTCAAAGACGAAGCCATTGTGTACAAGAAGCTCTGCATTGGAGCGCTCTCCGTAAAATATGCACACTTGTTCACCTGCCATAAAGTCCTTCACGCACAAGCTTTTACAGCTTCCTTCAACCAGGTCATATCCTGTTGTTATCTAAGGAAAAGAGGCCGTGAAGAATAAAAGAGGCAGTTCCGGTGCAATAGCCAAGTAGAGCCATTTCAATGTTAAAGTGGCCTGTCACTTCCTTTTTTCCTTCAGATTTTGAAAGTGTGTTTGATTAACACTTGACTGGCAAACTCTGAGCTTTGACTTTTATCCAAAGGCCGTTTATTTTGAGTAGAAGTTTTGGATTTCACGTTCCGTCATTACTCACCTTCCAAACTGACCGATTAGACCTCAGAGGGTTGGATCCAGGGAAAGTAACGTCAAAGGCTCACTAGCTTAAAATTTCAGCGTGAGAATGCTGCTTATTATATATGCAAAACGCGAGTTTAAAAGTCTGAAAGGCCAAAACTCCCGTGCTGCATAGTAATTCTGCGGTGTAGACACGCATTGGATTCTTAACTCGTGAGCCTTTGACGCCATTTTCTCCTCGATCCAGCTCTCTCAAGATCTTAAAGTTAGTAATTGCGGACCATTAAATAGGAAAATTCGAGTTAAGATAAACAGGTGAATTTTTGAACTGGACAGTTGGTGCACATTCTATAAGTGGGACGACTTGAAATAAACGAGAAGTCAAATCAAAAGCAATTTTGGAGACGTGCTCGATTTCTTACAGGTCGTAAATATTTCTCAAATTAGTTTTGATTTTGTCACTTTAAATTTCTCAATCGTTAGATGATTAGACGTTTAAATCTACTGTCAAGTCAGCATTGGAATTACCGTGCCATTGCAGTGGTTGCACATATCCCACATAGGAATCAGTGCCAACGTTGGTTCGCCTGTGGTGCTTGGAATCTTGTTTTGACGAGTGATAACAGTTGAAACTGCCCATCTAAAGAATAAGACAATAATATTACATTCCAAGTTAAAAAAATTAAACAAACGCAAAGAATGGATGATAACGTAATTTGCGAAGAATATGAAAAGGAAGTGTTTTGTGTAAAAGAAAATATATATTTAATCAACAAAACTGTTTGAGTTTTAAAGGGTCTAATATACATAAAAAAATAGTTGATTGGCTAAAAAAAGAGTGCAGTTCACATGTAATTACAAATGCAGGTTTTCAAGTTTACTGTTGAAGTAATATTGAAAAAAACGAGGGGCGAGTCATTTCATTGGATTTCCAAACACGAGAAAACAGATGAAAGCACGACGCCTACGGCCAAGGCTTTTATTGTTTTTGAGTGTTTGAAAACCAAATGAAACACAAAGCCCGACTTTTTCAAATAAGCTCTTCAACAAATACAATTACAAAAATCAAAATATTAATGCATTGTTAAATGATATTTTGTAACGTATTGAGTACAAGAATGGACTGTATTAAAATCCATTTCGTTCACGATCATGCTTTGTTGGTTTATGGTTTACATTTGTTTCAAATTTGTTGAAACACGTGTATTTGGAACTTGCTTTTCATTGGGTTTCTAAACCCAACCACCTGACCACAACGGCGGTTTCTGGTTGGATAATGATCTAATGAGTCGTATTTGACGAACGTAGCTGTTTAAACCAATCAGTTAAATAAACTTCATAGAAAATTAAGAAAATTAAGGTTAATTTCTCTTGATTTTAGTGATTGCCTGATTTCTTTTTTTCATGTATATTATTAAGTAATGACATGATTTCTCCAGGAATTTGGTATAAATTAGCACTTATAAAGTTCTCAGGCTACAAACTGAAAAATTTACTCGTACTTACAAATTGCACTCGAAATCACGTGATTACCTATACTAAAATAATTAATGTTCAAGATTACCAGTAAACATTTAATGACTGGTCCTGAGGGAAACAGTTCATTTTGTTTCCCTAGAATCCCAATATTTCCCCGAAGCGCATCTGAGGGAAACACTGAAATTCGAGGGAAACAAAATGAACTGTTTCAGGAGCCCATCTGGAGCCTACAACTCTACTGTGTTCGTGCAACGGCGTTTTCACAAGTAAGGTTATTTTTAGATTGAATTTCCCGCTAATTAGACTCCCACAGGAGCCCGATGACCAATTACAAGAAATTAAGCTGACGTCATAGGGTCACCGAACCGGAACTGCCTTTGTTTTTTGACCTAATTCGCGGGAAGGGCTAGTCTAAAAATAAACCTACTTGTGAAAACGCCGTTTCACAGGCGCTGTATGGAAGTTGCACGCTCCAGATGGGCTCCTGACTGTTTCCCGAGGGACCAGTCATTAAGTGATTTGTTATATAGCACAAAAAGAAAAACGAGCAATGGCAACAACAACAACGGTGGTCGTCGGTCAACATTCGCGGGTAACAGTGCACTGTTACCCTCTGACGTCATTTTGCACTGTTGCCCGCTCAGAGACTTTTGGCGGGAAACAGTTTTATTGTTAGAAGTCACGCGACCTCCACGTAACCAATGAGAACGAGCCCTGTTCGGGAAAAAAATTCAGCTACAGAACAATGAAATGTATCACCTACCTATGGCCATCAAATGTAAAATTATTCTTCAACGGTAGCTTTGCTGTCTCTGGACAAAACTGTCAACAAAACAAAAAAATACTTGTCGTTGTTGTCAACCAAATTTTAATGGGTCAAAACTGCTGCGACTTCCAAAATCAACACATACTTGGTTAATTCGTTGGTAAAGGTATGCATATTGGCGTGCAATATTTCTGTACAACTTGAGTGCCTCACCTGAAATTTCGTGGCATATTATCATTAACATATAACATTTCTTTCAGTACAATCGCATATTAGTTTAGTTTCATTCAGCCTGCAAATTTACTTAAAGGAAACACGAAATTAGAACTTTGACGGGCAAGACCAATGGGACAAGGAAAGCCTTCAAATGATCAAGGAGCAAGTTCACTCGTAATGCCCCTATTCCTGGTTCCAGTCATGACCTGTTACTTTTTGAAATCTTACTATAACAGTCATAGAAAAACCTAAGTTAGCGCCATTCGACTGTTTCTCACCAAATGCAGGAGATCCTTTCAGCAGCTGCATCTCTTCAACACTAAAATAAAGGGTCGTTGAATACGTGCTAGGAAGAATGTCTAAGATAAAACTCTGGTTAAGGAGGAGCATTCAGTACCATGCGATGCATTCATAGGCAGGCGACGCAGTAGACTCTGGACATATCTCTTCGAAACATGCTTACTGCACTGCTTATGACCAGCCATCATGCATCGTTACAGTCTGATTACAAAAGTACAAGGAGGGATTACGTTTTTTCAAACGTTGGCCATGTAGAACTTATATTTGAACAGACTTAACTCATGTTTCATATGGGGTTGGTACTTAGAACTTCACATTACACACTAATCAGTTAAGTCTGATTATAAAAAGTAGTTGCCTACATGTTCAACGAAGAGGGACCCATGTTTTCCTTCACGTGCTCTGCAAAAGTTCTGACTTCTCAGTAAAAGGTCCCTTGAAAGAAGCAAATCTTCAAGAGGAACTTTTGTCCCCGAAGAGGAACAAGAGAAAGTATGCCATCCAATTTGCAAAAGAACGCACACCAGAAAACTCTGAACTAAAAAAGAAATATCGAAATATTGCTACTCGTGAACGAAGGAAAGCTCTCACTGCATATTGGTGTAAAAAGTCTGAAGAAATGAAGTCCAAACCACGCGAGTTCTTCGATACTAAACAACAAAACGAATTTAGCATCCACAGTGGAATTCAAATAATCGAAACCGTCTACAATAACTCTTTATTCCAGCTCAAACACGTAAACACAAAAGAGGTACAAGTCTCATTCGCAAACCTCAATCCTAGAAAATCCTGTAGTGACACTGGATTAATGCCTAAATCAATGAAAAAGGTTGCAGAGGGAATCGCACCATCAGTGACGAACCTTTATAACAAATGTACTAAAACTAGCAACTGGCCAGCTACATGGAAGGAGGGAGAATTCACTCCTTAATCAAAAAAGGGGACAAGCAAAATGTTGAAAATTATCGACCTATCACTAACGCTCCCGATTATTGACAAGGTTTTTGTATCACTGCTAAGCAAACAAATCACTCATCATTTTGACCCTATTCTATCTCAAAGATTGACAGCAGAAAGCATCACAGCTGCGAAACGACACCAATAAGATTCACAGAGGACTGGAAACATGCTGTCGACAAAAAAGAACTAGCAACCATTCTATCTACGGATATGAGTAAGGCGTTTGATTCTCTATGTCATAAGCTCGTCATCAAAAAACGCAAGACATATGGGTTCACTAGTTAATCACTAGATCTAATTCGATCGCATCTGAATGATAGAAACAGTGCAAGGTTTTGTTTGCGTGGCGCGCGCGGTTTGTTTCCTAATTTCCTAATTAGATGCACGCCCAATTTTGACATCCAACACGAAGTGTTCCCACAAGTCTAATCCTTTGCTACCCTTTTCTTTGCGTTTATTGATTTGAATTTTTGAGTCCGCATGTTCAGGAAAGATGCAATAAACCTGTGCACCAAAAATATTAGAATGTTCATCAAATTTCCCAGTGTGACTGCTTCAAATGCCGTTAAAACCTCTGCCTTTAACATGAGATCACCATTTTCTTCTTGCGTCTACTGTGACTTGCTCTCAGGTAAATAACCCAACAGAACTGAGTTCTTGTGTGATCGGACGAATAGACTGTTTTAAGCAAGAGGCCCTTTAGGGGAACTTATCAAACGCTCCTACACAACACATGTCAAATATATTTTTTACCCTTCCAGAAGCCGTTTATCACTACTGCCAGTTCACATACACGAGTGAAGTAAGCAAATTGGAAAGGAAAAGAACTTCATTTAAGCGGGAGCACTAATTGGGGATACTGTAAATTATTGAAATTAACAAATTAACGCAAATCAAATCGAATGTTTGTTTTTGAGGAGAGGGGAAAAGCGGAGTAGCGGGAGAAAAACCTCTCAGTGCGGAGTAGAGAACCAACAAAGTCAACGCACATATGACACCCAGACTGGGAATTGAAGCCGGGCCACATTGGTAGGAGGCAAGTGCTCTCACCCCTTCAGCCCGGACTGGAGGTTTTCGCTCAAATAAGCACTACCACAGAAGTAAATGCTTTTTAAGTCTTGATTCCCTGACACTCAAGCCTCAAGTTTAACTAACTACGCTCCATCTTTTGCAGACACTGACACAAATCCACAGACTCAGAGGTAGAGGTACTCACTTAGTAGAGATTATAAGGTGGCAATTTACAAGCAAAGGATACCAAGATAGGGTTTCCAAAATGAGTCTTTCTTGAGCTTTTCACAGTAGACATGAATAACCAGGCAAGCATTCTGCATCACTCGGAGGATATTGTCTTGTTCAATTAGAGGGCCTGTAAGGAAAAGAACAATGTCTGTGATAGCCTGATTTTAATCATTTGGCACAAATTATGAGAGATGTTTTCAAATTCATATACTTTTTAGTTACATCCGGTAATTTCACAAGACATTAGGTCAGCGAAATTTGCAACAGTTTGGAAATAGACAACTGCTATGTGAGAAACTGTCATTTGATGGTTCACGTGTGTATTTCAAATTAAATTTTTCCTAAAAGACCTCTGCTCTTTGCCGATAAAACAACAATTCCTCAAGTAATAGTAAACGGAAAGAAAATTAATGCTCTGTTAAAATAACCACAAAAATTATGCCTCATGATTCAAGAAAATCAAGTTTAATATTACTACATTGGAAACCAAATACACATATTCTGATGCAAGATGCAATGAAGCAATGCTTTGTGGTTGGAGGTGATTGATAATCATTGTGTTCTTTCATTTCCTTTTCCCATGAGACTGGATTGTTTTCGATGAATCTTTTGATTCAAAGTTTTCAGCATATTCATTTTTGTGTGTGTACCCTTTCCCAAGGGTCTGGTTCAACCTAAATTGTAATTCGCTGCAGAATAATATTATGTGATGTATTAATTCATTGATCCCTAATGCCAGACAACCATTTTTACTCATCAGTGGGTGGTGGTATAGGAGTCAGTGGGTTAGCTCAAAAACTACAGTGTCAACAACCAGTGTTAACAACCTCTATACATATCCACTCAAAAACTGTCCCATTTAACCCTTTGACATCCAAACCGGCCTAAACTGGCCAGACTCTGTCTAATGCCAGACAATTTTACTCATCAGTGGGGAGCCCCTGGGAGTGAAAAGGGTTAATCCATTGACCTCTGGGATGGAGACTTGCTCTGTCTAATGCCAAACTGTTTTACTCGTCAATGGGGGATGGTTCGAAGTGAGTGTTCAACAAACAAATCGGCCCATAGTACAGGAATAACTATCATTAGGTACCGTAAAGTGAGTTCCCTCACTAGCATACAATTAAATTAACTAAACCACCACCATCCATGTCTACGGCCCACCTTTTTGGTAACAATTTTTTTCTTTCCCAAAGCTTCACCTTTTTCAAAAATTAAAAAGGCCATGCAAACAAATAGTCTCACCAAGAAGTATCCTAAATGTGTATCAGCTAAAATAGGCCTTCACTATGCCCCTGAGGGCTTCATGCAGATACTCTGATTCATGAGGCTCCTTCAGTGGCATGGGCAAGCATAAGATTATGAATGGCATCTCAGACAGCAGTTATCAGTCAAGGAATTTGGATCTCATGAACGCACTTGTGCTAGCCATCTCGAAAGCATTTGCTATTTTGGACCCACCCACACACATCCTGTAACCAGTTGTTCGAACGATGGATAGTGCTATCTGCTGGATAAATCACTATCCAGTGGATAAGTCACATAGAAAAACACGCTATTCAGTGGATAGTGATTTTATCCGGTGGATAGTGTTATCCACCTTTTGAACAACCGAGGTCTGAAGTATGAAAGGACTTACTACCAGACAATCACCTAGTATTCCCTATCAAATAGTATGCTTTCTTACTGAACTCCTTTATCAAGCACTCATAGTAGACCATGGTCAAACACAGAATGCAAAACTATACTTGCAACTTCACCTAATTCTGAACCTCGTGCTGTTTCTGCTGACATCATTAGTTGTCTTGGTATGGTAGCAAAAAGAACTCCTTCCTGATGAAAAAAAAAAATGTTGCAGAACAAAGTGGCGATGGGGGTCAAACATTTTTTTGTCATTTTTTCATCTTGACTGGTTTGTAGTTTTATAACCGATTAGTTTGGATGGGGTGTGAGGATGTAAAAACCGTTTTGCCACAGGCTTGGACTGAGCTGAGTTGGGCGTGTTACATGTAATGTCCGTAACCCTTCAAGTTGCTCTTTTTGGGTAGATTTTCGTATCTTTCAAGAAGTCATTTTCGGAATTTCTTTTTAAAAATATTGAATCCTGACTTTTTTACGAGCGCTAAAAGTGAAGGCAGTGGCGACAACTTTTTCACCTTTCATTCGCATTAGTCCCCCACTCGGCCAACTGCATTTATTTTTTGAGTGTGACGTAAGAAAAGGACACCGTGCAAGCTTGAGTTGCTGGAATGTCCTTTTCTTACGTCACAGCTAAAAAAGTGTCAAATATCGGATGCTTATCATTGGCTCATTCCTAATGGGCCCACAAGACAATAATTTGTCCAGCGGGGCTTATAGCGCACAAAAAATTAAAAACTTCAGTAACTTCAAGCGCTCGTAAAAAAATCAGGATTCAATATTCTAAAAAAAAAATTGCGAAAATGAGTTCTTGAAAGATACGAAAATGTACCAAAAACATATTAACAAGTTGAAGGGTTAGGGGCACTTTAACAGATTTTACTCTGTCTAATGCCAGATGATTTTACTAGTCAACAGGGGGTATCCTAGGGAATCTGAGGCATCAATGGATTAAAGAATCCTCAATAAAGACATGAAATTATACCTTGATGTCAGTGACAGCTCTTAAGCCTAATCCTTGTTCACCAAAGTCATCAACAATCACTTGTTCTGCCTTACCATTATTCTCACTAAACCACTTCATAAAACTGGAAATGTAATCTTGCCTTGGATGAGTCGCATTCTCAAACAATGGCAGCCCTAAAACAAGACTGACACTCATACATTTTCTTGTACATGTACGCATGTGAAAAATAAAATTGTAATTTTCAATAATTATTAAGGTCAAAGTAATGTTAACCTGGTTTTTTTTTTTTTTTTTCATAAAATTTTTATCAGATCATTCACAAGAAACAAAACACAAGTTACAAATACATGCAACAGAATGCTACTATTATTATTACTATTATAATTATTATTATTATTGTTATTATTATTATTATTATTATTATTATTATTACTATAATTATAATACAAGAAGTTAAATATATTATTCATCACATGTCTGCTCTGTAAAGATTAATAAATCATTCTATAAACACAAACTAACTTTACCAAGCAAACAGTAACTTATTTTAACCTTTTTGTTTTGCTCTTATTTTCTCCACCAATTCACGCAGCTTTAGATGCTCTTCCCACTGCTTTGTTGGTAAAATTGGGGTGTCAAATGACACAACTATTAACAAAGAAAATAACACAACTTAAGTCAATGAAATCGAATGCATTGAAATGATCACCATTGTGACTAAGGCTACAAAAGCTAAGCCAAGCTGTATTCACCACTCATGGGATGATGCACTTGCTGCTCCCAAAACCCAATGTGGCATAAGATTCAGCCTGGCCAAGTGATCAGGGCATTTGCCTTGAGATTCAGAAATCCTGTGTTCAAGACCTGTTCTGACCACTACTAGCTGAATTTGTTCCTGGTAGTCCCTGGTTCCACTTCTCCACTGAGGTTCTAAATAGGCAAAGGATTTGCCTCTGGCTAGTTGGGATAGTACTTTCATGATGTGTATACAAATCCATTTGTATCATTGTAAATGTAAATATAAATGTAAATGTGCGCTTAGTTGACCGCTCCCTACAAGGGCTTTTCAGGATCAACCGGCTCAACGGGATCGGACCGAACGCATGTGAAGGCACCCACAGCTGCCATCATGCGATCCATGTGTAATCTCAGAGCACCACAAACCCAGCCGAATATAACTGACTGGAAGTTGATTTTTAGGAGGGAGGAAAACGGGAGAACCCGGCGAAAAACCCTCGGTGTCAGGTTGAGATCGACTGAAACTCAGCCCACATACGACCCGAGGCCAGAGTTGAACCTGGGTCACAGAGGTGGGAGGCACGATTGATGACCACTAAACCACCCTGATGTTTCATTGACTGTGTCAATTAACCCATTCACACCTCAAAGGCCCCATTGACGAGTAGTATCATCTGTTGTTAGCATAAAATGTACTATAGGCGCTTTCCATTTGACAGAACTGACTGGCCAGACCAGGCATTTGGAAGGACTAACTCTTACAACTCCTTCAAATTAATACTCTTTGAGGATGATGTACACTCCTCCAGAAGATTGCAAGGGATTATAATGCAAGTGTTCCTTCAAATTGTTGCTTTTCTTTTTTTTTTTTTTTTTTTCCGCAACCTAACGGGTCTGGCCGGCCAGTTCCGACAAAGGGACAGCACCCTTAGTCTCACTCTCAGGGGTCAATGGGTTAAGAAATTATTATAATCATTTCTGCTAACTCTAGAGGCTTCCGTTTGAGTCAGGCACCAAGCAAGTGGCTGTTAAAACAAACTGTATAGAAATTCTTTAGTGTCAAAATCCACCATCCCCTTCAAGTGCTGTTGGTTGACTTACGTTCAAAGATTCTTTGACAAGCAAATAACACGTCCTTGTCCACTGAAGAATTGTGACATGCTTGAGAAGAACAACAAGCTGTAGACTGACTTTGATGAGCTTTTCGTTTTCCTTTTTTCCCCATATTTAAGTGAAATGTTCTGTATTTACTGGTCAGTGATTCCTAAATGAAAGAAATAACTTACTCCACATGGTGGACTATTCTGGAAAGCTGAACAGAAAATGAGGTGCCTTTCCACTAATATAATACATGTAGTCCTGGCATAGCGAGTCATTGCCCAATGGTGTGCTATCATTGGGTTTTCTGTCTGGACAGGGATCACCTCTTTACTCTTTTCATATATTTACTGTTAACAGTATTGATACCATATTTTTTTGCCAGCAGTACACAACTGCATTTTAGTGTACAAAGAGCAGGGCTTCTGATAGGATGCGGAAAAAAATTAAAGATTACTAGTGTGTAGAAATTTTTGGCCATATTATGTGTAAACATGTGTTGATTATGCGGAAATTACACAGGATTATGCAGATATTTAAACAATTCATAAAACTTTATAATTAGGCCCGTCCAATGTATTTACATGCTTATGATAAATCATGACTCGAAATTGTGACCAATATAGTCACACTTGGGACTGAATTCTTTCCCTTTGTGATTAAAATATATGAGGAGTCGCCAATTTGTGATCAGCTTTAACGGCTAAAATAAAATGGCTAGCAGTTGGCATTTTGCAGCAACTTTTGCTAAAATAAATAAAGTCATAAGAAATTATTTTGTATCTCGTCATGAATTTATGGATATGAATATCCAATGGAGATATGGAGCAAAATTGCAATTTGGTTGGACCGTGATCCATTCCCTCGATCATTGACCATTTTCAGCAGTTTTTTTACTCTATGTATTGCGGGATCCTCTTTTCCCTATGATTACAATGATACAATTTTAATTCGCGACTATAAGTTGCAACTAAATTTTCATATATCTTGTTCCAAAATTACGGCCGGATATTTTTTAAATTTCAACCCCAAGGTATTTGTAACTTATAACACAGGTTATAGTGTCCAGGCTCATTGCCGAAAAATGCATGGAAACTGCTTACGACCTTTCATCTTGTGAACAAAATCTTGTGTTTTCTTCTCTCCTCAATGTTCAGGAAAATAACCGTTTCAAAAAAGTCAATCTCTTTGGCTTCTATGTTTGTGAGGATGGTAAGCAGCTTCTTCATCACTAATATCAGGCATTTCTTCTGTTTATGCGGAAAATATCATAATTATGTGGAGGATGCAGATTTTAGGGAATTATGCGGATCCGCATCACCGCATCCTGTCAGATGCCATGAAAGAGCCGGCATGCCTTCTTATGTTATGAAAAAAGGCAAGGATTAGTAAAGGGGCTAGGAAACATACACCACTGTAGGTCACCAAACCAAACTTACATTAAAATTTTATGAAAAAAGATGAAGTTTACAGAAAGGACGAAATTGCTACCAAGGGGAAGGCAGAAGGGAAGCTCATCTCTGTGATGAAGGAACCTCACACTTTTTAACAAAATGATCTCATTCCAGACTTGAGCTCAAGAGCAATATTTGCTTTGCTAAGCCTAAACATCCATCTTAAACAGCATTGGTCAGCAGTCTTTAAGTCTAAGCACCCATTTTAAAGAGGTTACTATGTAGCTTAATTGTTGTGATGGCCAATTACTTCACGTAAGTGAAGTGAAACCGGTAAACGGTAAACAATCAAAATCCTAACCTGGGGACAGACCTCACGATCAAACTCTCGACGTTAGCCCGACCACCCTCCCTCGGGCTTAACAAACTGGTTTGAGGCACCTCGAAGCGTTTGGATGGGCTGAAATTTTTCCCAATGCCAAGTAATGATCTTCTTTCAAACCAATAAAGAAAGCAACGTGTCCAAGCACTGAACACAGAAGATCACGAGCTTAAATCGAAATACAAAATCACTTACAATTACTGGAGGTCAAGAAAAGACCAGCTTATCAAAGTGATTCGTCAAGTTTCATTCTCGCAAGTGGACAAAAGGACACTCTAAAAATATGTTTCAATTGATTAGAATTAAACAAGAAGCAGTGATATAAGCTAAATAACGACTATTACACTTACAAGTAATGATTCCAAACGAAGGAGACAGCCGCCATCTTGAAAGCTTAGCACGAGGCGTATGAAAGACTGGGTCCAGTCATGTGCTGACGGAAAAAAGTTCCTTTTTAGCATAACAAAAGACCCCAATTAGGTAGCGGCTGTAAATAAAAATTCTAGAGTCAGTCACAAAATTCCTTGGAACAGTACACGAATATACGGACCTGAAAGTTTCACGGTTCACCCTTCCCTCACAATCTTGTGTGCACGCGAGTTTCTGAGCCCATTTGGCAAGGTATTGCAAAATGTTTCAGCAACTTTGACCATGGTTGTAGTTTTTCTTGACAATACGGGTGTTGTATCAGCTCAACCCTCTTCTTTCACGCCTACAGTTCAGACCCAATTGTAAGACAGTGTACAGTATGATCTGTCATACAGACGAATAAGTTGGAGAGGGTGTTGTTAAATGTATACATGTTATGGGAATACGGAAAAAGCACAGTAACGCGTGAATATCCAAGGTAGAAAAAAGAGAGCATAGCGGAAGGATCACAGAAGCATATGAGTGGTGCGAAGCAGAGAAGTTTAGCGGAATAAAGACAAAGAATCATATTATCAGAACTGGCCTTCGGACACCTCTGACGCAGCTTATCGGCGAATAAATTTTCGTAGCATCTGAAGAAAAATCATTGGAATTCAAGAGGTGCTAAATCAGGCTCTCTCGGTACGCTGCCAGTGAACCAGAATAAACACACTTGTCGCGATAAAGAAATAAGACCAAGGGCATTTCCCATAGTCTTCTTACACCATGACAAGGAAAATACTATGTAAACGATTCACCTAACCAGACCGCATTCTGATATCGCCATCATATTCTGAATGCGCTTATTGCATAGATATGTAGAGTTTAACTTAAATGGTAAGAGAACAGCCAATTTGCAAAGATAAATTTCAGCATTCTTTTGTTTACATTATACCAACATCATTATACCATAACACCAAAAAAAGCACTACTACTTTCTAGCAAATATTATGTGATAAAAAACTTGTTCAGAAATCAAACGGCTCCGTTAACAGTACACGCGCACTGATAAAGGTAACATACATACATGCATAAACTTTATTTCACCTCGAATTTTCAAATAACTACAGGACCTAATATCTTAGAGATATTACATTTACTGCTAAAATGCATAGCATATACAGATACATACTAAATACGGCATAATATTTAAAGATGTATTCATTAAGAAGAAAAGTCGCTTTACAAAATGCGGCCCTGGATTCTCTGTTAAAACCAGTAAATTCATAAGTATGGATAAAATCAGGTAGCGTATTCCGCAACTTAGCTGATACGTAAGAAAAAAGAGCTAAGAGCATAACTGGTTGTTCTAGGTTTATTGAGGAACAGAATGCAATTTCCGCAAAGATCATGCATAAGAAGAGGACGGGAAAAAAAACGTATTTTTCATATAAGCAGAAAAACCGTTAAAAAAAAAAAAGAAAACATACTTTTATAAAGTAATATGAGGAAAGTTTGAATGCGCTTATTGCATAGAGATGTAGAGTTTGACTTAAGTGGTAAGAGGACAGGTGATTTGCGGCTACAAATCTTAGTATTCTCCGATTAAAGCACCACAGGTTTGATGGTTATGACCCCTTCCTCCAATTGTCAAATAATGCGGTACCTCTTTGGGCAAAATATTATGCTTTTTTCCACTCTGTAAACGCTAAGCCTCCTCAACACGTTCATCAGTGCGCTCAGATTACCTTTGGCCAAACCAGAAAAGAAACAAACACCGACAGAGCCATTATGTTTAACCAAACTCAAAAGCTTTTGATATCAGATTAAGTCGTGAGGCACCGTGGTCAATATCGTTTTTTCCAATACCCATCCGCCGAACGCGATTTCTTTTATATCAGCCCGTCTAAGCGTCATCTCGTAACGTTGCCTTCAACCCCCGATTTGCTTGATAGTGATATTTTCACCACCAATGATCATTTAAAAAAATGAGCTTTATTCTGCTCATTTTACAACCTTAGCAAGCAGGGGTGTTTGTTGAACGTGTCAAAGATGTAAAAAAAGTGAAGAAATTAAAAACCAGGAAAATATGAAACAAAACATTTTTCAAGGACACAGCCGGCACTAAGATAACTTAGTATAATTTTCTGGATAAGGGCTTAAGTCTTTTCTCTAATATTTGTCATGGAATGTAGTCTTTTTTTTCTGCTTTGTTTACCAGAGATGAGTTTTTTAGAGCGAGGCTCCATGAAGGAGCCCTGATCTTACTTTTGGATGCATCCCGTCCGGTGACGTCATATAGAATTACAAGAGGTTCAAGTTGTAAAACGGACAAGGTCTCTCGCGTTTTTCTGTATCTCAGCCTGCGGTTGAATTATTTTTAAAAAAAACCAAGTTCACGGGATCCATAAATCCCTATACTATTGTTCTTTCTACTGGGTAGGTGATTTTAGAGTTTCTATCTCTAGTTTTGAAACCAAAATAGCGCCAGGAGAACCTTCATTCAGTCCAAATTAAAAGGCGAATCTCATTTATTATATCCAAGCATCAAAGATTGCATGCAGGCTTACTGAGGCTAAACAATTCGTTTCAAGCAGTTCTTCCGCCCGCAGGTTAATTTCCAAAATCTATGACTCCGGTAATAACAATTTAAAAGGAAGTCAACTCTTCGTCCAGCGGTTTTATTTCCTCTCTTAATGACTGGTATTCATGCATAAAAACCTCTCAAGTGTTTCGAGGACTGTCACTTGAAGTGTTCTGAACGTCTCACAATCTTATCTGTTGCTGAAAACGTTAATTTCCGATCAATTTTATCGGTTTTTATATGCACTTGACATTTCAAGATTGTTCCGGGTAGAAATTGAACTCATCGAAAAGGATATATTCCCGAACGCCAGAAAGTCTGGTCTCAGTTTATTACTAGAGGTTTAATATCCAACTATAAGTTGATCCCGAAGAAAAAATTTTCATTCCATGCACGTTCATAATTGGATAAAGTGGAAATATTATTAACAAACTGAAAAAGTCTCGGCGACTCGGGAACGAATTATTTCATTGCATTCTAGTTTGTATACTTTTTTCATGTGTTAAAAAGTTGGGATTGCATTAGAAAAGTAATTGGAAGCAATATACTTTCTGCAGTCATACGCCCTGCTTCGATCCTGCTGTCGTTTATGATAAATGACTGAAAATCGTTATTTATTGAGGGACATTTCCAACTGGTGTAACAGTGAATTGGAGTATTTAAAACGTAGTAAAAAAGCTATAACTTTCGTCTTTCTTAAGTTCTCTAAAAAAACTGAATTAAAATAAAACATATTTATGATACGCAATCCCATGGTGAATTTACCGTGAAATTGTCTTATGAAACCAGTATCTTTAAAGGATTAAAGGAAATTTATTTCTTAATTAAAACTTTACAAATGATCAAATGTCGTAACTTTGAGACATTAATGATTTGAAGATTTCGCACACTGAGGTACGGGATGTTTTCAGCATAGTGTTAGAAAATAGCAGTTCTATATATGATCGACTGAACACAATTATACTAGGAACATTTCTTTTGCGGGATTCTTTGCAGCCCTGTTAAGGTTGACAGGCTAATTTGTAGGGGAAGGGGGGGGGGGGGGGGGAGGGGGTGGTTAACCTTCAAGGTTTGTGGAGTTCCAAAAGAAACTGGAGTGCTACCAGAGTGTTTTTAATTTGCGTTGGTTCGTGTTTTAAGTTGGTGGCTCACACCAGTTTCAACACTTAAAAGAAACGTTCTTATTAGAACACTTACAACACTATCATTTAACAGCAATGTTATGGTACCATATCAAACACCAATTATTGCAGAAAAAGATTCGGTCATTTTTTTGACGTAAAAAGTTGCCGTGGCAACAGGAAAGCCCTGCAAAAACACCCCAAATTTTGGCTTTAGCTGCTCATATCTCAAAAACGAACTCGGTGACCACCCATTTTTTATTTGTGAAATGTAATCAGCATTTCAGAGTGAATCGTTCTGCCAAGTTTAAAAAATTCTGTGGAGCAGATTCAGAGCCACCTTAAATAATTTAAAAGTTAAGGTAGCTCTGAATCCACCCCACAGACTTTTTTTAAACCTTACAGAGAGTTTCACCTTGGCTTGCTGATCACTTTTGTACAATAAAAAAATGGGGTCACCCAGTTCGTTTTTCAGATATGAGTAACTAAAGCCAAAATCTAGGGTGTTTTTGCAAGGCTTTCCTGTTGCCATGATAACTTGTTACTTCACAAACATGACTGCATCTTGTTCAGCAATGTTTGATGTTTCACATGGTACCATAATATTTGTGCTACGTGATAAAGTGTTGTGGTGTCAATCCTTCTAATAACAAGGTCTCTTGAAAGTATTGAAACTGGTTTGAGCCACTTTAAGCGTAATGAATCATGAACAACGTTTTTATTGTGATTTCTGTCCGCCTGTCCTGCCCTTTAGCTTCAGTCTCCTATCTTTATGGCTTCCTTCCAACCAATCAGTGACTAAGTTTAGTGGAAGGTCAGGGGAGGGTGTCACTAGTCGTTGAGACTTTCGAACCGGCGCGAAGTACCACAGGCCTAAGAGCGGTGTTGCCGCGGGTACCAACTGCTTCAGGTTGAGTTACTAGCGGAACAATTCTGTTCCGACGACAGCGACAAAGCAACACGTCTCTGAAGCCTTTGCGAAAGTGACTGTTAAATACAGCATACATGGCCGGATTGATGGCGCTATTTGCATGGCCAAGAAAGTATCCCACGAAAGCGAAAGTGGTCGGGGCACCACATGGAAACGTTTCTTGGCCAAAGAATGTGATAAACTGCGTGATGTAAACTGGCAGCCAGCACAGTGCAAAAACCACCACAACTGCGAGTAGCATCTTCAGAACCTTCTTCTTGGACCTGTCAGCGCGAAGTTGATTTGCTTGCGTTTGAACTCCAGGGACTTTTCTGACCCAAAGATTGTGAATAACGAAACTGTACAAGACGGACATAGTTAAAAGGGGAAAAACATAAAAAGCTGCGAAAAGAACGATTGTGAAGTCCCTGGCCGCATTTTCTGTGAAGACCGGAGTCCATTCCTCCTTGCAAGAACTTTTTTGGGCTTGTTCGTCGAAAAAGATTTTCATGGCGTAAAAGATCGGAGAGTTGACGGCGATTCCAACTATCCACACCACTGCAATCATGATACATGCTATGGAAAATGTCACGTACCGCTTGAGAGGGAACATGATAGCTAGGAAACGGTCAATAGAGATAGCTGCCAACGTCAAAACTGAGCTTGCTACAGACAGTGACTGTGTGAAAGGGATGATCTTGCACAAAGTGACAGACCAGTCGATGCTGCGAGTCGCTATAACTTTGATTGTGACTGGCATGTTAAAAGCTGTCAGCAAAAGGTCGGCAACGGCCATGTTCACGATCAAATAGTTTGTGACAGTTCGCATATGTCTGTTCAAGACAACAACGAGTATGACCAGCACATTGCCTATTAGAGAGCCAAACAGGATGATGAAGTAGGCAGTTAACTTGAAAACTTGTTCCGTGCGTGTATCGCTCTGATAGTCACATTGTATTTCGGGGTCACTGCTATTACTTGTTGCCATTGAGCATTTAAATGACAAACTGACAGATTGACTTGTCCTTAAGTTTACACCGTACTGATAATTGGTGAATGAAAACGTACCTTCAGTTTCTGAAATATATTTTGCAAGTAGGCGATAAGTGATTCCACTCTCTCTTCTCCAAACTGTACAAGCCAATGTGCTGTTTGATATAAATCAGTAGCGCAGTTGACACTTAAATTTTGTTGATGATTAATTAATTCCTCATAAAGCCCGTGTGATCGCGGAAACAACACCGTTGATTACTCTGGAAACCCCACGGCTATCGACAAGGGAGCCGGTTACTCAAGCAAGCTGCTTGACTTCGCCGATATTCACACTAATAAACCCGCACTGTTAGTTCTCCTGGCTTTTTTCTAATGACTTCCTTCGACGTTTCGCAACGTTGTTACGCGTAAATGTGGGAAACTTAATCCGATGAACGCATGACTGTTGCGCAAATCATATTGCTCGATGTTTACGATTCCTTGTTTTGTGTTATTGTGAATTAAACCAGATAAGAAGGACGAGCCTTTTTGAGAAGTGAGCAAGTCACATAAGTCTCTGCTGTTGACCCCAGTTACTCCACCGCAGATAAAACAAGTATTATCCCTGTTAGACGTTGTACCACAGAATGACAGATACGGACACACACGTTTCTGTCGATGCCTCGATTTCGATTTCGACCTGTTCCCCTTTTGATGAGGAACCTTAAGTTCACTTTAGAGCGTAATTTCAGCTGTTAGGCTTATTCGCAGCTTTGCAAAGACGATACCATGGGTATGTGACTCTTAGCCCAGCAAGAAAAACGCACCTATCAACCACTGACAAGCACAGAACAAATCAAGATAATGCGAGAATTAACGAATCTCTTTCAGGATTAACTGCCCTGGTCTCTTGTTTGGTTAAGATTTAGTTACAAGAATATGCGCCCACATATACTGTCAATATCACAGAAAAAGATAAAGGAATCTTTAAATAAAGTAGATTGCATCAATATCGTCACGAACTATCAGTTTTTGGAACGATTTACGTTTTAAGGTCTAATTTCAAGAGTAATTGACAGAAACCACAGAATACTTTGTGGAGCCTGAAACCTCAGTAAACAATATGCAAAAACACGTTTTATGTGACTGTTCACTCGGAAACCGAAAAATATTGACTCTCAAAACAGCCCGCTGTTTCGAAACGTGTTAGCGAATAGGAGTCTTGCTGGGTTTTCTTGAAACTTTGGCATTCGATCGCACTTAGAGTGGATTATCAGCTCAGAAAGAATAGCCAGTTTACGTCAATTACTGTCTGTCTCATTAACGATGGAAAACAACCTATGCGGTTCCAATAACACCATCTTGCGACTTGAATGATTTGCGTCAGAGCTTTTCAGTGCAAGTATCTGTTCTTGTGAAGAAGTTGACGGACCTGCATGCAAGATTGCTGAGGTTCAGTTATGAAACAAATATTGGACTCTTCAGCTGGGTTTCAATAATCCCTAGTGTTTGAGGCATGACTTTGATCAATGACTTGTTCAAAAGTCAATCAAGACTGCAATTTGCGGCTCGTGTAAACAATGGGTTACGGGTAGTAATTTTATTAAAAATTAGTTCTCTACCAACGACAATAGACCTTGAAAGGGT
This sequence comes from Montipora capitata, assembly GCA_949126865.1. Classification (NCBI taxonomy): domain Eukaryota; kingdom Metazoa; phylum Cnidaria; class Anthozoa; order Scleractinia; family Acroporidae; genus Montipora; species Montipora capitata. The sequence goes on along the minus strand of OX421445.1, from coordinate 15,931,226 downwards.
CCTGAAAGCTAAGCAGAGTAATTTAACTCTGTAGTGAAATGGAAGATCAACAACAAGGTAGTGAAAGCGTTTTTTAATTAACGCATTTAAAATTATTTCAAACACAAAACACCCCCCAAACTTTTTATTCAAGTTTACACTTTCGTAGTTACCATGGTCCTGGTCTTGGAAAATGCAATTTGAGTAATCGTCGTACGCTCACTAAACCAAATACATCAATTGATTTTTTTTTCCGAATAGATGAGTAAAATCATATTAGAAATACGTATACGATGAAAAAAGTGACGAACAATTAAGTGTATCACAGTGCGGGTGCTGCAGAGCAAAGCTCTTGTCTTCCGATCCATGCCTCAATCACCAAGAGAGCCATGTCACAGTTCAAAATGACATGTGTCTCGGGACTTCTTTAAAATAAAGTATGGGGATTATTTTCTACCCGGCCGGGCATCGTGAGTATCCTAGGGGTTTGATGACCCGGCACCACCTTAGTACCACCAATGCCACTATGTCACAGACAATGGTTGTTGGCAAAATCCAGTTCTAACCTCAACTTTGTAGCGTAAAGTCAAGCAATATACAGCTTATATATTGACCAAAGTTCGCCATGAGTAAACGGTTTAGTCATGGCGAAGGTATTGACAAGAAGATGACTTTTTTGCAATACATTAAATTAAGTCAGTATCTCATTATCTGGGAGATATAACTGAATCTTTATTACTCCTTTCAAAATAGACTAATATTTTTCCGTTTTAGATAGCAGGATCCCCGGCCCCGAATAAGAAGACTATTCCTGACGAATGACATCAGTCGTGAATTCAAACTTTATTGGACACGTCACGCCACATTACTTAATGTGGCTGCCAAGACAAGGTT
>OX421445.1:15915353-15925353 GCA_949126865.1 Montipora capitata | reverse complement strand
AATGTTATTTGCATGTACTCACATTCAATAAAAGCAAGTTAGTTGCATTTCTTTACGGTGGTAGGAACCGGAAATGAAGGCAAGAGGTATAATATTCTCGCTTTCATCGCTGTTATATTGCGCTTGATCGACAAAACGGATTTCAAAGGAGGCTTAGGTTGCTAGCTCTAAGCGAGAGCAGACGAAGATCACTTGAGGGATACTTTTTTCCTGCGAATTCTGTAAGAGAACGCAGTAATTCGGAGAAGGGAAGTGGTGTGTGTGTATTGGGATGTCCTTGTAAGCTCTTCCGATTACCTTTCGTGCTAAAATAAAAAGAGGCATGCATGTTATGTCCTAAATCAAGAGGTTCGTGACAGGCCTGTAGCTAATCATCGTATTTTATGACGAAACGATGAAAACGACACACGAATGTATTTTAAACGTGATCTGCTACGGGCATCCCACGTAAACCTTGCTTGCGTAGAAAATACAAAGCCACGAGGTGGGCGGCCGGCCAAGGAAAGTTTAGAATAAACTGATACCTATGTCTTTTATTCGTTTACTTGGGGCTGAAGGTGTGGCTAAGTGGCCCGGGCACACGTCTCGGACGCAGACGACACGCCACTTTCACCTTGAAGCTATTTTGGCATTAAAGCAAATTATACATATTACTGGTAAAGACCAACAACGATTGGGCTGGGACACTGAGTCGATTTGAATATTTAGGTCTTTGTTAAGGAGAATTTGCTTAATGCAGGGTTCAATTAGAAACGATTTGCATTTCACCGACCATTGTTTTTATGTAAAGTTACAGTGCCATTATTGGATTAACTTGTTATTTCCGTGCATGCATGAGTACTTGTTCCGAGGAAATAATTCAAGTATACAGTTTTCCATCGCGCGAGCAGTACCCGTACTGATGCATAAACTCAATTTCCTGCCACTTTGTAAGGGTCCTGATCGCACAAAAGGAAACAAGAGCGTCCCAGAGGCCTCGATCCTCAAGGTCAGCAAAATGGATAGCGACAGCTTGCAGCTAATAGGACGCTCTACACACCACTGTAGTGCGACCGCACTGCACTCAGTGAAAACGGAAGGCAGCCGACAATAAACCACACACGAATTATTAAACCAAGCCAAATTTAATGATATTCACATTTACAGGAGCATTCAGCATTAAATATCGAACACAAGCAATGAATTAACCGTTCACTTGAAGGCTCTTCTCGACGGTGGGAAAATAAAATAGTCTTTCCCCACCGATCTGCATGAGCACATAGTTTCACATTCATCGACTGTTGTAGTTAATAAATACACTGAAAGTTCAGTCGCCAAGTACGAAATGGGATCTTTCTCGAGCACGACACTTAAAGCTACTCATGAGCTTCCATTCAAGGCTTTGCGATTGCAGCCCCGACCTGATGACTTAAAAAAAAAAAAAAAGAGAGAAAATGCGGGAAAACGAGTTTTTCCGGTGTCAACCCTGATGTAAAATGCAAAACTCTGCCAGCTTTATTTACAACGAACAAAAACAAAGTGAAGCGAATCGCATGCTTGGGTTCAGTAGTTATCCCTATGAGCCAAGGGCACGTCCGTCCTACTTAAAAATATTACAAGTTTAGACCTTGGCAAGCCACCAGAAATAGCCCCAGTCTCTTTCAACCTCGATCAGCCTGAGAGGTCTGAAAATGAGCCTCAAGATTCTTTTACCTAAAGGCTGCATTGCTTTCAGTGTTCTCCACTCCTTGAGCTTCATGTCTTGATTCATTGTCAGTTCAATGTTTGTAAAATGCACCAAATATAGCTCAATAGCCACATACTAAGTGCAAGAGGCCTTTGCTTGATAAATGATTTACTTCTGACAAGCTGATGTCCTTCTGAGGTCCAAACCTGGGAAAAAAAGCAAAGTAACAAGAAAACCAACAAACGTATGCACGCACTGACAAATGCATTCTCATTCGTTATTCCTTTCACGGAGCCAAATGAGTCCAACAAATTGCCTTGCTCCCAGCCGTGCGGCTTTGTAGCTCAGTTGGTAGATCATTGCACCGGCATCGCATAGCTCATGGATTCGAATCCCGCTGAAGCAGCCTGAATTTTCACACTCTTTCATGTTCTCACTCGCTCACACTTGTTCAATCACACTCACTCATTCACTCGCTCACAGACTCACTCCCTTTCGCTCTTTCCCGTAGTCACTCACTCACTCACTCACTCACTCCCTCCCTCATATTTACTGACTCTATCATACACTCGCTCTCACTCATAATGGTCATCACTGATGACTTCATAGAAAGGATTAATTGATGGACGGTTATAGATAACGTTATTTATAACTCATTCCAACACAATGATTTTCACACAAAGCGTGTTAGAATGAACTTCTGATTAGCCAAGGGATCTTAACAAGACTACATGTACCTTGATCGACTGACTTCATGACTAACTGACCAAATGACTAACCCAAGAAATGACTCATTGCCTGACAACTGATGCCAATCCAATATTTGCCACAAGATGGCCGTGTTACAGGGTACTTCTGGTTGAGTGACTGGACGGTAAGCGATCAATGATCCTTCTCTCCTGCAGACAGACTTACTGGCTAATTTCCTGTCTTAACTAAAATAGGTAAGCTGAAGTTGAACAGGAATGGACACTCACTATAACTGAACGACCTCCCGCTGAATCTACCGTGGATTTGACAGACAAATCGACCAACCGAACGACCAGCTGGTGTACTTATGAGTTAAAACATTTTAACTGCTCATTCACTAAGCAAAGAGGTTAAGAGACTCAGGCTGGATGATTGGCGAACGCAAGTCAGTAGAGAGAAACTGCTATGTTATGCTGTCGGACTTTTTTTAATCGGACTGTCTGAATTATTGCCTGTGAACCATTAACTAATTGCCTCAGAGATATCAGACACTGGATAACCTTTCTTCAACCTCCGGCAACCTATGGACTCGAGCTTCATTTCGACATACGGGCTGCGACGATTTCAGCGCTCTTCATTCTTTTAAGTGCCATTTCTTGATTCACTGTCAGGGCTATCGGGCTTCAAGTTTTCTTGGGTAGACTGACTCATTGCGCCAGAGAAAGGAAAAGACAAAGACGCACAGACAAATAAACATGACAGCGAGACACAGTGAAAGAATACTGATGTATAATGAAATCACAATAAAGTAACACTGAGAATACGTTTGCAACCTTACACAAATCCACAGACACTAAACATAAAGCTGAGTTCAACGGAACTGGTAACCTACGCATTGCAACATTAAATTCCACTTACTTAAGACGAGACAAAGCAGAACAAAAACGCAAGACTCACAAAACCTGCATTTTGAACACACACCCTTACAGGAATGCACCAATCGTGTCCGATTTTCTTTAATAAATCTCAACAAACGATGAATTTAGAAATAATCTCTTTTTTTAAAATAAGGAATTTGCCCTTGGCATGAGAATACACTCATTTTTTTGCTACTCCTCTTGCGGCTACGAGCTACGGCAGAGAAGACTATTTTCTTTGAAAAATTTTCCTTCGAATTTGATTGTTTACCAACTTCCTTTCTCACAAAACAGTTTGAGTTGTCGGCGAACTATAATCTAATATTAAGGTAAAGATCTGTAAGATATTCAAAAATACTTCAAAGTCTTGGATACGGAATTGTAAAAGACAAAGCAAAATTTCAGATTCAAAAAGATATACAGTACTTCACTACTTTGACCGGTCAGCGTGGTAACTTGAGTATCTTTGTGCGTGAAAAAGTCTTACAAAGGAAGATACCAAAATACGAGGATAATATTGTGGATTTTCGCACAATTTTGGGCATCCTACTCAGTTTTCCGAGCCGCGAGGAAGACGGCACTTATAAAGTCCTTGAAGGAATCATTTGGCATGATTGATATTAGAGTCCATTAACAGGAAACACCATGCACCATGCGACAGAGTAATGTGACTGGACGATACCCCCGAGAGAGGCAATCTGTGCCACTTAAAAGTCCGTTGGTAAACTGTACTTGCAACAGTTTACTGTAAACTGAACACCTCGACTCATTTGCCAAGAAGGGTATTCAAATAATCTTCAAGGTCAACACCTATTTCCCGACTCTTTGACACAATCTTCTGGACGGCTGCGCCATCGCCACTCTGAGCGAGCTCAAACATCAAAAACTGTGAAATTGAAAGAGTACAATCAAAATGAAGTCAAAAGTTTACGGGGGAAATACAACGGAACATTCACCCGGTAAAAACAAAAAAAACAAACAAACAAAAAAAAAAACAAAAAAAGGAAAAACGGAAAAACAAGCAAACCAAACGGTGACTTTACATCTTTCCACAGTGTTGAGGCAAATGGTAAAATTTCGGTGGCCTGTTGGTACATCTTGCGAGCCTGGAAAACAGAGATGATTGAGCCAGTTCACAAAGAACACACGTTCCAGACCAAGAAATTACAATGGCTTAAAAACCATTAACTCTGTTCAGGGCTGGGGACAACCTGTAACAAATCCATAGGTCCCTGAAAATGAAAGCCGCCGGTACGATCGTTTCGACTATTAACATTTGTCGAACCACGAGGGAAAGAAAAGAAGATAAACGGTAAAGCGTTAGTTAGCCAAACTTAACATCAAAGAAATTAGGCATTCAGCAAGGCAGCCGGCGATTCATGGATATCAGCATATGCGTCCAACGCCTCCTCGTACAGTGGCAACGTGTTTGATCCGCCGAAGCGTTACTAGCTGTTTATCGGAGTGCAGGGCTGGCGTAGTGGTGAGAGCACTCGCCTCCCACCAATGTGGCTCGGGTTCGATTCCCAGACTCGGCGTCATATGTGGGTTGAGTTGGCTGGTTCGGCTCCACTCTGCACCGAGAAGTGTTTCTCCGGGTAATCTGGTTTTCTCCTCTCCTCAAAAACCAACATTTGATTTGATTTGCGTTTAATGTTGATTTAAGTTTACAGTGTCCCCAATTGGTGCTCCAGCGCTAGAAGACTACAGACTTAAATAAAGTTCCTTTTCCTTTCCTAACGGTTTTTTCCTGTACCCCAAATCAACCCCATCCTCTTCTCATCGTGAAATACTAATGTAGAGTGACGGGTGTCTCGGACAGCGAAGTTGCCAGCCTGGAGTTGCGACCTGGACTTAAAACCGTTATGCAGCCATTTTATACTCAGCTTGAATTAGTTGCCAGCAGTGTCTGAAGAGAGGCGTCAATCCACGTTAAACAAACGTCTTCACTTTGAAAGAGTTTACTATCTGAGTTAACATAAAAACTCTCCAACCACGTGCAGCGTTTTTAGAGCTGCCCATAACAGCATCAATTTGCGCAGAAAAAAGGTAAAAAAAAAACAACAACAACAAAAACAACACAGCGCTTTTCATCAAAGGAACCATAAACACTGAGGCATGTTTTACTGGGATCGACCAAATTAAGTCAGCAGCCAGCGCGGTCGTTTTTTGCGGGCCTCGTTTTAAATCGGGACTGGAAATGCTTGAAGTTAATCTAGAAAAATGAAAACTGACGAGGACCCAGGAACTGTCGAGTTTAAACTGAAAACTATTGGATGCCCCCTTCCACTTGAATATAAACCAGCTGGTCTGGAAACGACTAACTGCAATAAAAGAACTCCTGAATTAGTAGGATTACCTCCTTGATGCACTTTCTCTGCAGCTCAATAGCTATGGCCCTGTAGTAAAGAAAAGTACAAGAAAAAAACAAAGCCGCAAAAAAGGCGAGGAAGTCATTTAAATCTAGGTCGCAACCGTACGGAAAAAAAAGGAACAAAAACCGAGCAAAATGTGAAAATGACCGTTGTTTTGAATGTTAGAAGACTTAATTTCGTATGCAATCAATAAAGCAAAATAAAGAACGTAATGGTACACTTTCCACAGGCTAATGCTACAAGGATTATCTGCGAGGAATGAAGCGCAGATCTTTTTAGCTTGGTCATAGTTTTTCTTCGCCATCTCATGCTTACAAGACCTGTAAAGAAAACAAACTGTATAAAATGCCACAACGCATGAACCCTATAACGTCTTTCAAATTTCTTAAGCAAGGAAGTCGAAACAACGACAGGGCTAAGCCATCTTAGAATTCTCAATCTCGCACTGACGAATTCACGCACGAAAGATATGAGAGAGACGTAAAATGCTTAATAAACTTGTCAATAATAATGATTAGTTTTTGCATTAAATAGAAATTGAATTACAGATGGATTTACCACAGTGCTAAAGTGACACTTCCAGGGAAAATCCTCTGGAACTTCTGAAATTCCTCAGACCAACACGATTCCGGTACACAGCTCAATGATATATTCATAACCTATAAAGTAAATAAAACAAGCAAACTAAAGAGAACAGCTGAACTTATGCCCTCTACGTACTTCCTATGACCTACAAGGTTGTTATTTCGCTTTGCAAGAAGCACCTGTGAGTATGTTCGACCACAGAATGCTGGTAGGTAACCTGTGTTACCAAACAACATTTTTAGTAGCTTACAAATGACACAAAACAGTGTGTGTGGTTAAGAATCCACTGGACCACATGTCCAAGGATACAGCAGGGAAAATCGTTTGGCTTGTGTTTGCAGAGCAAAAAGGTTTCTCTGGTCTACTACAGAGAGTAGCACTGTGATAGCCTAGCATCCCGTTCAGGGAGGAATAGCAATAACCTAAGTTACTTCATGCTACAGAACTGAGCCGGGTTCAGCTTCGAACCTCCGAGCCCACAGTGGCTTCTCTGCGAATTTGACATCTGCATCTTTCATGGGCACGTCTTGTAGGCATCAATTATACATCAGACACCAATAACGCTGACTTTTATTGAAAAAGTAGAACCTATAGCTATGATCTTAAAGAGATACATGAATCGATGAAGATTCGGGCAAACTCGGAAAATCTCGGAGTGCTCCAAACTACTTGTTCGGATGCTACCAATCACATTTGCTATTAAAATATTAGTCGCACACGAGTAACTGCTTCCTTAAGGGCAATAGCAATATTCCCAAGGGCAAAAATGGCTTACGATAATGCAACATTCGACTACCCGTTCACCTGATTGTGGAATCTGTAATCCTGCCATACAGCGCTTGACGAGTGAGGAAGGGAGCTACTGGTGCTCACCGACATCAAGCATCTGTTTACTAATTCACTCATGGGCTGCTGATGAACCGACAAAGATCTTTTTCTCAAAAGGAATTTGGATCTCTGGTAGAAAAGGTATTCTGTCCACAGCGTATGTACATCTTGTCTGTCAAGAGGGCTGTGTACAGCTGTTTCAAGTGCCGATTCAGCAGACAGATTTTCCCAAACTGTTGGAGACGGTGGAGAGATCTCAAGTAACAGGCTGAAAAACAGATTTTTCGACACACATAATATCAAGCAAAAACCTACTAACAGAGTAGTTACCTGAACCAAATGCATTTATTAAAAACTGAACTACATATATCAGATTTCCAGCATTTTCATTGGCTCGCCGAACACAGGCTATCAGTTCAAAATACCCGCTGTAGCTAATATGATCAAGGAAGGCGGCAGCAATAAAGCGAGCTGAAAACATTTTTGCAGGTCTGAGAAAAAAATGGCCGACAAAAAGCCGCTTTGGACCGGAATAGACCGAGGCAAAAATCGATGCTTTAGTCGACAATACTACCCCCGGGAACACCAAAGAAGAGTTGTTGATCCTGAAGTTTTTAATAAAACAATCATTCTACTCGGGCTTGCTAGATATAAAATTATTATAACCAACTCGGCGCGTTATCTACTAGTTCATACTAGTTTTTCTTGAGGGTTTGCCACACCTTTGTCACGTTAAAATGTTTGGAATAGTCGCGAGGCGATTACAATAACGCGAATTAACATTTATCGACGACGTTCTCTTTAACTACCGCGGCCGTCGTCGTTACTACAGCTGCCCATTGTCACTTACAAACACCAGGGGCCCGTTTCTCGAAAGTCCCGAAAACTTTTTGGGCCCGAAAAGCCATCTGTGAAATTGCCAACCGCTTGTTTTGTAAAGCCGATCTTTTAACATGTTTTCAAGTAACAAAAAAAATAAAAATAATTGTGAAGTTTGACGAATTAAATGCTCTCCGTTCTTGGGTTACAAAGGAAATTGTGACACCCGGAAATGGCCCGTAAAGTTTCGGGACTTTCGAGAAACGGCCCCCAGACCTGAAAATTTCAGGCGGCTTAAACGGGAACCCATGACCTCTGCTCTAGCAAGACAATAGGCCATTTCCGAGTTCATGTCTGCCTCCTCTTCAAAACGAGTCTTAGTGCGAAGTTTTTCTTATGCAAATTAGTTTTCATTCATATGTAAAGTAGAACTAATTACCATCATAAAAGCTTCGCACTTACACTCGCTTTGAACAGGAGGCAGCCATGAACTCGGAAACAGCCTACTGCTTAAATTGTACAAATAGGTGCGAGGATTACTTTTATCTTTCGTCAGGCCTAGACTTAGTCAAAGTTGTAAAGGTAATAAGTATAAATAAAAGCTGAAATTATGAGAAAACCCTTTCGCCCTGCCATGCAACTACAGTCAAAAAAGCACATACCAATAAGATAGCCATAGATAGAGCTTCTCTCCCTTCAAGCTGTGTGGAGTGACATCTGGCATAAGGGGAGGGCACTTGTAGTCATAAGGAAGTGGCTGAGACAAAAGCTTTCGGTAAAGCGCAACAGTGTCAACATCTTCATGTTCTGAGGAGATGTCGGCAAGACTAACCACTTCGCCTTGAGAAGATTTGCTTGCCAGAGCAAACTTGTAATGCACACACTTGTTGAGAACTGTCAAGGCTTTCTCGACTTCACTCTTATGGGGGGAGAAATAACATTGTAAAAGGTTAAACAGCTAGATAACAGACAATTACACATGTACATTAACCAATACAATGGATCGTGGAATGGGTTTCATGGAAAATACCTTTATAACGTACAGTAGTAGGAGTTCATTTGCTTAAAGCACACCTACTGCAGCGCACGTATTTATTTACAGTGGAAACCAAAACAGTGTAACTGCATAGTTTCTGGAGGGAGGAGGCAAAGTTTAGTTACCCTGGGAGCACCCTTCTTTGAGTGACCTTTAAGCGTGTAACAGAGGTTATTTCAAAGACTGAAAAAGGTTTTGAATGGGTTAAATATAATATCTCATGTGACCTTGCAGTCATAAGGAGTGTAGGGATGGCGCAGTGGTGAGAGCATTCGCCTCCCACCAATGTGGCCTGGGTTCGATTCCCAGACTCGGCGTCATATGTGGGTTGAGTTGGATGGTTCTCTACTCTGCACCGAGAGGTTTTCTCCGGGTACTCCGGTTTCCCCTCTCCGCAAAAACCAACATTTGACTTGATTTGTGTTAACTGTTAATTTCAGTTTACAGTGTCCCCAGTTAGTGCCCCAGCGCTAGAACGACTAGACACTTAAATAAAGTTCCTTTCTTTTCCTTTCCTTTCCTTTCCTTTACCTACGGAAGCAGTGGAAATTACAGTCTGTTTAGCTAATAATAAGATGGTGAGGAGAATGGGTTGATTCTCTAATCAACCTCACAAAAAATCCTTCGAAAAGCAGGCAGAGAAAAAATACTCTGTGAAGTTGAAAAAGAATGCACGCGTGATTTTTACTGCAGTAGGCTGGTCATGTGACAAACAAACTGCCAGTTTTGCTAACCTAGAGTGACTTGTGCAGTACATGTACAAGTTTGATCTCCATGGGGACATTTGCTCAAAGCCTGATGAAACTAATCCTGGATTACTGGAAAACTCTTCTTTCAGTTTGTTTAAAATCAAAGACGTTTCCATAAGATGCTTAGCCTTCAATTTTAAGTTAGTCTTGTTGTTACCTTTCAGCATAACATATAGTTGAAGCTTTTCTTGACGGATAGCATTTAAACCTCGGTTGCCTGGGCTTTAATTGATTAGTCTTAATCGGCCTTTGGACGACTAGGCCCAGGAGAAAATGGCAAAGTGCGTGTCTTATCACCACAAACATTTACCTGGCTGATGAAAACACGTTTGCAT
>OX421445.1:15905353-15907853 GCA_949126865.1 Montipora capitata | reverse complement strand
CGAGGCCATAAGGGCCAATTTGCATGGAAACAAAAGTATACTAAAATGGCGGCCATTTTGGAATAAGGTGTATACTGTAAAATTTCGAATTTAACTCAATCTCTCTTTGCCCTTGTTTAGGTTATTAAATTTCTTCAAGCAATAGTGGTTATACATGAACCGTAGAGTGCAATACAGGAGTTGCTATGGAAACCCAGCGATGGAGCACACATGTAATTATGTTCAGAATATAATGAATAAAAAGTCGTATGAACTTGCTTGTGCATTTTGTGAGTTAAGCCCCGTCCACACGGGAAATTCTTATGTGACAATTTTATGTGGCAAATACATTTGATCGTGTGGATAGCACAACAAATAATTGCTGACAATTCGCAGTTAAGTGGGTCAGCAATCCCTTCGGACAGCAGAGATAAAGCAGAAACAAGTCGTTCTCCAAAAAAGGGAGGAATTTGCCACATTTAATGTGCCACATTTAATGTGACGGGGCTTTATGGACAAATCATCACTAGTGCCTATAAATAACAAAATGCACTCTCGTTCATGCGATTTCCTATATGTTTCATAATTTATTCTAACCTGTAAGACTTGAAGTATAATAGCGGGCTTCCATACTGTTTCAGAGGACAAGAAATCCCATCCTCCTCATCTTTTTTGACAATAGATGTGCTCCCTACTTTCTCTTCCTTACTCAACCAGTTGCAGTCTTGATCTGTTACAATGCTTGCAAGTTCATTGTTAAAGGGTAAGCTGATGCACAGTATGGAGCGCCGATGGGCTGATAATGGAACATCAAGACTGGAGGCTGAAAACTGAGGTCCTTTCTTATCTTTTTCAGTCTTAAAAAGGAAAAGAAAAATTCATGTCACGATGCAGTGTACAGTACCGCTCAAAAGTAAGTTACCACTTCGCGTTGCGCGCTAAGTTATTAACTGAAGCGTAAATTTTTGGCATAAATTAAGAACGAATGTGTTAGGTGAAATCAATTATTTCGCGTATACATGTTGATTATACCTTTGCAGTTTGATTGATTTGTTCATGTATATGAAGTTGTAGGGGACGGGACTCTGAGAGGGTATTTACAACGAAATTGCCGTAAGGAGACGAAGTTTAATTGACAATAATCACATATAAATGCCTCTGGTTTCCATACGAAAATTTCACTGGAAAATAAATTCTTCATATCCGAGCAAGCGACGATTTCCTTGAAACATCCACCATCACGGGGGAAACTCGAAAAGAAAACATTGTCTGCCATGGCAACAGTGCGCCGTTTGCACCGGCGGTCTTTTGTGTAAATATAACAAATAACTGACTTCGATTCGATACTGTATATGAACGTTCCTTTATCACAAGTTGGCCGTCGATCATTTGAAGGTAATATAATCTCATAGAAGACCATCATCCTCAGAATAAAATTACGTGCTTACCTGCAGTTTTCTGATGCGCTCCAGTTGCTCAGGAGAGATTGACCCCAGTCTTTCTTTGAGCATTTCACTATCTTGTGATGAGAGATTCTCCTTTTGTCTTTCAACCCTTTCAGAGGGTTGCTCTCTGGAACTCAAACCTTGTCTTTCAGACATGGGCCTTACTGAATTATCAGTTCTTTCACTGGACATTGACAGTTCGTTTTTGTGCTGCCTTTCAAGTTTATCAACATCTGAGGTGTCCTTTGTGCTTGTTTTGGACTGTTCACTTTGTAATACTGACACTTGATTGTTTTCATTTCTATCTTTCTGTTTCCTCCCAAACAACTTTAGTTTTTCTGACAGTTCATGCTCAAGCTTTTTCAAGCGTGCTTTTTCTTGTGCAATGCGTTGAGCTGCTGTAGATTTACTAGGAGTGTCTGGAGCTGAGCTCGATGATGCAGGAATTACCTTGGGGGATGCGTTTCGTTGCGTTGGTCTTTTCGCCCCCTGTTAACAAGACAAATAAATTATGCGCTTACTGTTCGAAACTGCCTCATGAAATGGAAAGCCTTAATTTCACTTCCGCTTCCAAAGTGTGATACACTTGAGAAATAAAAAAAAGTCGTCAAGTCATCAGTCTTTAAAAGTCACTCAGACATACCACCACATATACTTACTGGTTCTTCGGAAGAATCACTGGTTCCTTCAAGTCTTCTTTTCTCTCTGTTTTCCTGCTTTGAGAGTGTGGAAAGCTCTGATAGCTTTGCAGCAATTGAACTTTTTATCTCTTGCGATAATTCAGGAGTAATGATAAACTTTTGGTTCTCGTTGCCAGCATTATTTAAAGATTCGGGTTGTGGACTATTTCTACCAGATCCAGTGTCACTGATAGTTGTGAACGAAAGCATTTTCCTTTTGGCCGCAGAAAGAATGCTTTTTGCTCTGAGAAGCTCTTCTTCAAAATTTCTAGCTGCTGATAGTCTCTCAGTAATTTTTCCCCGTGCCATTTTTGCCTGACTACGCAGCTTACGTACAAGCATTCTGTTGGCAAGCGTGACTTTCTGAGCAGCCTCCAGCTCCTGCTGAAGTTTGCG
>OX421445.1:15897853-15900353 GCA_949126865.1 Montipora capitata | reverse complement strand
CCACAGGATCATGCTTGGGAGGTACAAGACATGATACCTGCACAGAGATAATTATATCGTTATAATACATGTAAATTACTATTATCATGTCATGCCGAACCACACAGCCTGACCTTTAATTGAATATTTCATAACACAAGATAACCATTACAAGGCAAAGCTGTAGATAATCTGAAAGGAAATGGGAGTTCAATAAAAGACTAACAGCCCTAACGAAGGCCTAACAACTGAAGACCTAGAATCAGAATGAAAATCAGGAGAAAAGATGAGAAAACTAGCAATGAATGGAGCCTAGAGGACCCCCTAAGGGCATTCCAAGTAAGAAACTTCACATGACTCGAAAACTTATAAAGGCGGGTGGGTAGGGTCAGGCAATGGCCAATGACAACAGAAAAATCTGAGAGCATGCTAACCCATGTGACCTATGACCCCCCACACACTTGCACCTAGACTCCAAGATGAGTGAGAAAAACGTTTCCCCGTTCTTTCAATCCTCAGCCAGGGAAAAACAACACTTTTAAGGACCATGGCATTGTGAAATTCTAAAGCCCTGGCCAAACGAGAGCGAGAGTTTATGAAAGTTGAAAATCTTGAGAGCATGAGAGTGATCGTGAATTGGGCAAAAAAGAGCGAGAGTTGACAAGAGTTTGTCGAAAGTTTCAAGCGCAAACAAAAGAGAGAGCCTGGGAACCATCCTTGGAAAATCCTTTCTGACGTAAATATGGTGATTAGCCAGCCGGTATAGTCAGCCTTGGCGTTGTCCTTGGTCCCCAAATCCGATGCCATATTATTTTTTCATTTTTCACTTGAGCCCACTGGAAAAAAAAACAGTAAAATGCTGTCCGCAAAACTCTCGCTCAAACTCTTGTGCGTGGCCAAACAAGACATAACTGTCGCCAACTCTCATGAAAATTTTGAGCGAATCAAATTTGATTAGAGCCCTCGAGAGTCGAGTCAACTCATGACTGAGCTACTGACAGGCATGGATCTCTAGTCCTGATTTTACTTCACTGTTCTGCATTCTCTGTTTCTAAAATCTTTTGTATCACAGTCAAAGTAGCTTGTGCCATCAAATGAAGAACAGAACCACACCACTTTGTTGTTTCACATGAAAACTAGCATTGCTTACTTTGCTAATTTATTGTGTGTGCATGACATACGAAAACAAAATGTTGAGAAAAAAAATAATTTTAAAAATTATCATCATTCTTTTTGGTGGAAAGATTCATTTTATCCCCCAAAAATATCCAAGTTCAAGTGCACTTTAACATTATTATACTTTGCTTGTGTACAACTCAATTAATTTTTTGTTACCTGTCTGGAATTCTGCTGCTTGTCTTTCTCCTGCTCTTTATTTATTGATGCACCAGAAGACTGAACATGTGGCCTTCCTGAGGATGGACTTTTATGCGTAGAGGACTTTGTTTCCTTCTAAAAGAAACAAAAAGATCCCTATGGAAACTGTGCCTTGTGAAGAGGATGGCTCCAAAATGAACACTGAAGGGAGAAGCAAGCCTGGCATTTACATGGACAAGTTTAAAGCAATTTTGTTAAAACCTGAACTACGAATATCAGAATTCCAGCATTTTCATTGGCTCACAGGACACAGGCTATCAGTTCATATACCTGCTGTACCTAACATGGTCAAGGACCCCGCATCAGCAATAAAGCAAGCTGATGACATTTTTGCAGGTCTGAGAAAAAAATTGTAGACAAAAACCGTTTTTGGACCGGAATTGACCAAGGGAGAAATCGATGCTTCAGCGGAAGAGTTGTTGATCCTAGAGTTTTCAATAAAACAATTATTCTACTCGGACTTGCTGGATATAAAATGATTATAACCAACTCAGCATTATGACGCTACCACTTCATATCCAGCGCACCCTTGTAGAACAATAATAATATTGTTTAATACACAGTACAGTATTTCATTCATCAAGTTCTTTAAAAAAAGGGGGTTCTTTCAAGGAACATGTGAGCCCAACAAAATAATTTCTCATTATGTTCCTTGAAAGAACCCACTTTTTTTTAAAGAACTTGATGAATGAAATACTATTAATATTCCTGACCTTCTCCCAACTGAGTGGCTTTGTACTCTATACATGTAGCTCAAAGTTTGTGGAGCATTGCACCAACTTCACAGAGGTCATAGGTTCAAATCCCGTCAAAGCCACCTCAATTTTTCAGGTGCTCATAACAGATACTCACATGTAAATTGTTGCTTAAATAATTGTCAAGGTAAATGCAGGGATCACTTTTCCCTTTCGTCTACAACCTGCACTTCAAGTAATATTATAATTATAATAATACACTTTATTTCATGTACTATACTACATGCATAATGGGATGCATGCATCAATGTTTTACATGTAACCCAGGTATCAACTTGTTTAACAAATTGCTGTTATCACTGCTGTTGTCTAATAATAATTTTTACTGTTGTATTGATTTATAATGGCTAATCAAAATACAGATAGGATATAGTGCATTTCATTTCCCT
>OX421445.1:15880353-15890353 GCA_949126865.1 Montipora capitata | reverse complement strand
GTACAGACACATTTGCAGTGTTACCGTAGCATCACTGTTGTGTGGGCCACATCACCAAGTTGGTGAAACTTAATTTAACTAACACAATGATTGCAAAACAACGCAATTCATGACTGGTACATGTACATGTAATAAGAGCTGTAATAGACCTTTTTCGCTTGTACATTTTGTTTTCCCAATACAGATCACATGATAATACTCAGGAGGTTCGGCCCTTTTTTTATCCCATTAAAAAAGTACATGCAAGCATGAATATCTCTGCATGCACCCTTTTTAATGAACAAAGCAATGGACCCTGGACCTCCTGAGCATCATCACATGATCTGTATTGGGAAAACAAAATGTACAAGCGAAAAAGGTCTATTAATTGAAGTCGTTTGACCAATATTTCCATACTGCACCAAGTACTATTACTACCAATAACAGATCTTGTCTTAATTGACCAATCCAGTCAACAACTCAAGTTCTATACATACATTGGTATAAATTAATGAAATACATGTACATGTACAATGTGCCATCAACTTGCACTTACACTATGCTACAGATGGACCACTTGATGGCCATCTGATCTTTCTTCAATTTCGTTTTAGTTTCACCTCCAAGGTGAAGGTAAAAGCAAAACTCCATTAAAACTAGTGATACTGAACACTGTATAACACCACTAGGAACTCTGTGCCAACATGCAAAGCTTTGCAGATATAAAATACACTGTATCTACATGTAGGTTGTTTGTACAGAGTAATACATGTACCTCGGAATAATATTTAATTATTTACTGAGAAAGGGTTTGTGAGAACTTGGATTCATGCCAAATCATTAAATAAAAATTATTTTGCAAGTGTGATTACAAAATGCAGCGTTTTCTTCTCAGGCATTTAAAGAACCTGTACATGTATGTGGGTCCTGTGCGAAATGAGCTCGCAACCTGTCACATAGTAGTCCACTGTCCCCGAGAACGTCTCAGAGAATAGTTTCTTATTAAACTAATGACAAATATACAAATGAGAAATTAATAATGAACAAAATCAATACACAATCATCACCTGTTGAATCACTCTCCACGTCCATGGGTATTTCAAAGTAATCATCACTTTCAAACTTTGATAAATTCACCTTCCCATCTCCTTCCCATTGACTACTGTTTGAACGTCTCTTATCACCTCGGGAAAGCCTGGTTACCTTCTTCTTGAGCCGAGATTTATTTCCTTGAAGTGTCTTTTCATTAGAAATGTCTTTCTTTTTCAATTTCTCCTGCCACTGTCGCACTTTCTCTCGTCTCTCTCGTTTTTTATCCTTATCCTCCCTAAAACAAACAAATTACCCATAGTAAACAATGTAATCATTGTAGAGAAAACTCTTCTTATATTCATTTTATCCGTTCAAGGTTGGTTTCACAAGTACATGTATACATTTTGCCTTGTTTACACCACGTCAATTTAAGCCAATACCCACCACTTACAACACGTTAGTCCAGTGCTCTACAAAAATAATGAGCTTAAGAGGGCACTAATGTAATCACGCACATGGTACATGTACTTTGCCTACCTATTTGTGGCAGGACCTCCATGATTTAAAACAGAGCTTCCAGCTAGAGACATCAGTCTTGCTTCAAGTTCATTATGAGGATCAACGTGTGCACCCTGCAGTGCGCCGGCATTTCCGGTTGTTCCTCCATTCACTGTGACTTGAGTTCCAACTTGAGACAACTTACGTTTTCTTTTCTTTCGGTTTTTCTTTCGTGGCCTGGTAAACTCACCCTGTTTTTTACCTCGTGTTAGAGATAGGCTGTTCTCTTTAACAGTGACATTTTCCATGTTGTTACCGCCTGTGCCGTGTTCAATGTACTTCCTTACCCCTCTTTGTTCCAAGTCCTTCTGACTCAATTCTTTAATTGATGGGACATTATTATGAAGAGGTTTAATTTTAAAAGGTAAGAATGGTTTAGGAGTACCACCATCTCCAGAACTTTCACTTTCTAACACATTGCAAATGTCATTCCTCATTTCACCTGATACTACATTCCTAGCATCCGTTATTAAATGCTGAGAATCAAACCTAAGAAGCTGTTCGTGGGCTTGTTCAAATACATCATCTAATGTTCCTAAATGTCTTTCATTGATAACTCGTAACTGTGCATGGGTATCTTCCACTGGAATGTCAATGAAAGAATCATCAATGATAGCGTCATCCTCTACTAAGGATGAACTCTCCTGTTTTTCAAGCGCAGCCAACTGCTGTTGAATGAGACGATGACGCTGCAACAAGATCCTGTAGTCATCAAAATCTTCTTCATCTGGAGGTGATGGTAATTTTCCAGGTTCTTTGCCCACTTCAGGAGGAGTGGAATCTGTCATTTCAAAGTGAGCTACAGCATGTAACTGAGTCCTTCCACCGACTAAAGACATCCTTGATCTTTCGGTGAATGGAACAGGTGGTAACCTCAGTCGAACATTATCAGAATGAAGCCTTTCATCAAAGTGCAGAGGTACCTGCATTGGCCTTTCCTCTGTTGCACCATGACTCAACCCTGTTTTTTCAAAGTCTGGGTGGGAATGCATTCTTTCGTCAATATAAGGAGGCCCTCTCCTTTCAACAGACAAGGGATGAGGTAAATTAGGCCTTTGAAAGAAGGCTGGATGAAGTGTAATTGTTGTTAAGAAAAGATACATTGTATAAAGGAGGATGTTTCTTTTTCAAAGGTCCATTCTATACACCGAATGCATAAATGGCGGCCAAAAAAAATTATGTTGTTTATGTGCTAATTAGCCTCACTAGCCTCGTTTGCATGGACAAAATATAACAGAAATGTTGTTTCAGAGCGAGGCTAGTGAGTCTCATACACCTTATTCCAAAATGGCCACTAATTTATGCATATACAAATTGGCCCTTGTTGCCTCGTTCAAGATAAAATATTCTTTTGAATCTTAAGCCTAAGAACAAGGCATCAAGGGCTAATTTGAATAGAAACCAAAAGAATATTTAAATGGCGGCCAGGTGTATTAGCACATAAACAAAAGAATACATTTTTGTCTGCCATTTATGCATTCAGTCAATGAAGACTACAACTATCAATACATAAAATGTTCCACATGCTTTGATCTCTATTAAAAGGTCCATGATGTTTAAGCTGTTGTAAAAATATTTCAAATACAGTATGTACAACTTCTACAGAGATACATGTAACATATTTTCCTATGGCAAAATACTCATGCTTACTCCTACTTCCTCACTGCTACACATATTTTCTTCACACATTCAAGCACATTCAGTTGCTTTAACAAAAAAATATTGTAATTTTGGTTGGCAATACAACACAACAGAGCTCAAAATTAATGAAAAAAATCCAGTCGCAATTCCGCAAATTTTAGTCCCAAAATCGTTGCACTGCATTGTTTTGTCACCAGTTTAGCAAAACAAAATAAGAGAACGCAATACTTGGGTGTAAAGAAATCATGGAAGAAAAAATTAATGTCCAGGTAACATCACAACTAAATTTCACTACAATTAAGTTATCTTCAGATTGAAAGAAAATTCATGGCGAGAAACAAAATAATTTTGTCATCTCTTTATTTCTTTCAGCAAAAGTAGCAGCAAAGTGGCAACTACTAACCCTTTTGTTTCAAAAGAGCGAAGGTGAAAACAAGTTGCAAATTTGCGACTTCTCCACATATTTTAGTTGCAAAGGGAAAAAACTCTGTCACAAATGCAACTGTATTGGTTGCAATTTCGAGCCCTGTACAATTCAATTTTTTTTGGCAGAATCTGTATAATAATAAAGTTAAGCAGACATTCCGACCCTCTCGATTTGATGTGTTGCCTCCTGCTCTCCTGATTTTTATCAGACTCTCCCAATTTATCATGAAATTCTGAAAACAAGGAAAAAAATTAATTGCTTATCTTAAGCTTTTTTTTTTCTTGTGATCTGAGAGTAAAATGCTACATTATTATTACACTTTGTTATCCTATAACGTCTCTCCCAGTCTCTCCATTGAACACCCCTTGTGCAAACTTATAAGGACAGCGGTCTTACTCCATTAAACAGCAAAAATTGGTAAGATAAAGACTTTTTAGAATACGACCAAAATGATGTCAAAATGCAGGAAATGCCACTTGAGAAAAAGTAAAATTAATTTGCAAAATTTCCTAGATGGGATAACCCCAGGCACCCCTACAGGCTCGTGCCTTGGGCGCTAAAAAATACTCCCTATTTTCCTTCAAAAGGGGTTGGAATGTCTGGTTTGGTTCCCAGTGGAGAGACAGGTTATTGTTCTTGCCAACCACCATGGTCACAATGACTTCACATGCAAACCAGCAATATTTATTTGGCTTCTCAAAAGTTTCCTACCAAGTTTCTGTCCAAAATTCTTAAGTTTTTTTAATTTTTCTTTCTTTTTTGGCAAATACTCAGACTTAAAGGATATATTAAAGGATACATCTACGCTGGCTGAATCTTTTCCCAGATGAGCTCTTGCTCCGACCCATCATTTCCCTTTCATTTCCACGAAAACGGCCCTTTCCTCTTCCCCTCGCGATCGCAGGAGTTTCCCGTCCTCTACGAAATCTACTGCGACTTAAAGAACTAAAAGATGTACCCTGTAGTTCCCATGGACCAGATGGAGGTACTGAACTTTGAAATACGAAATCCCTGCTGTTTACTCCCTGCGAGTCTTGTAATTTCTCAGAGAACGAGTCTCCGTTGCGTGGTTCTAAACGCGAGAATACATTATTGCTCGCTTCCGTTGAGAGAGGTACATTCTCATCTATCTCTCCATCCTCCAAATCATCTATTTCCCCGTCTTCTAGCTCTAAACCGCCATCTACCATGGCCATGACTTCAGAAGTTTATACGTCGTAGCTTAGTTCGTCACAATACATTCCTTCGCCGCCATCTTGCACACCCTACGAGACGTAGCCCGTGATCCTCGGCAAGAGTAGTTAGTCTCCAGTTCCCAGACACTTGGACATTTTCATTGGCTTGGGAGATCGCTCGTGTCACGCACTCTCCTCCCTTCCCTTCCCTTCTCTTAGAGTGCGTGACACGAGCGATCTGGACCGTGCGAGAATAGAAAAGAATGAAGGCTACGTGGGAGACAGCTCATGCACTTGCAATCAACGAGGTTGACTTGCAATCGGATGGGTTGTGACCCGAATAGCCTGCATCGCAGACAGACTAAAGGCGCTGTTACACTTTGCAAATTTTCGTGCAAAGTTGTCTCGCAACGCCATTTCTACAAACGTTCTCCCATTACGAAACAAGTTGTTTTACGGGTGATACACCGAGCAACGTTTCATGCAACTTGTCTCGTCTCGATGATCACATGAGGTCAAAGGAAGATTTTCATTGGCTAGTGCCGCAAACTGTTGCGATACATGTTGCAGGACAGATGTTACACTGCGCAATGCTTTAAAAAAATCGGTATATACTCCATAGGAGAATGCCATGGGTACATGGAGTATATACCAAAAAATCGTTGCAACCGTTGCAAGATATGTTGCATTGGGCAATGATTCGTGCAACTTGTCTCGCAATGGCGTTGCGACACAAGTTGCACGCAAAAATTGCACAGTGTCACAGCCGGTTTAAGCTTGTTCAGAGTTTACAGGGGTTTCTGTATCCCTTTCTGATTGGATAGATTCTTACGCGTTTTGTTTTTCGCCGTTCACTTACTTGACAAATCAAGCATCCGTTATTTGTATGACAGAAAAGTGCTTTGCATTTCAACAGCCAAAAGGTCAAAACTGAAAAGGCGATGTTTAATTGTATTTTGTTGATTGCCATTATTGTTTTCGTGTTTTAGAAAAGAACCATTGCGCGAGAAGAGATGGGGACAGTTCGACAACAATTGTGATTGATCGCAAACAAACAGAAATCAAAAATCTGCCGTAGCACGTGCGGATCCAAAAAACCGTCAACACGTTGATTTGATTTTGACATTTCCCATCCCCAGCAACCAATCAGAAGCGACATGAAACCACAAACTAATTACCGTTACTGGAAGCGGTTTAGTTTTTTCGCACTAGTTTGCCTTTTTACTCGAAACAGAATACATTTCATAAGCTAGTATTTCTAGTTAATCGTTACTAATAGTTGTTGTCGTTCATATCAATATGCCACTGAAGGACAACAACTAACGATTATCTAAATTAGGCTTGGATCGAACCGAATTTGTCCTTGTGAATAACATCTCACATACCCACGGCCTGCTCCCGTTCTGCAGCTCAGTTGGTAGAGCAACGGTGATCAAATCTGAAGGTCGTGGGTTCAAATCCCACCCTGGTCCGATTTTTTCTCTGTCCTTTTGTGGGCCCAATTCCAATAGTAGGGTTGATCTCTGATGGAATAATTGGGTATAAAAAACTTCACAGTAGTGTTAAGCCTCACTCGAACTTGGAATCATTAGTATTTCTAGTACTGTTCAAAGACATTGTTTTCGATTTCTCTTGGGACATGTTCATGTCCCAGGAGAAATTGCAAACAATGATCATGCAAAATTTTGGTGGATGAAAGAGGTGTATTATAGGATTTGTGCAAGTAGAGAATTGTAGGGTTTGACCCAGGTTTCGAGTTACATGTCTGGCTTCACGCAGGTTATGACTAGATTGGATACTAAAAAATAAGGTGAGACACTTAGTTTTGTGTATATGTATATAAAATATCAAACGATCTTACTAAAGCTTTATTAAGTTAAAGGTGGCTCAAACAGGTTTCAATAATTTGGAGGAGTGTCTTAATTGAAGGATTAATGTTACAACACTGTTTCACATCATGGCAATGTTATGGTACCAAATAAAACACCAATAATTGTTTAACAACATGCACTCATTGATGCAAAATAACCCTGCATTAGCAAGCACTACCGATAGGAAATCCTAGTATCTGGAGATGCGCAGAACGTATGCGCAATAACAACAGTAGGCACCGTCCTTAAACATTTTTTTCTTCCTAAATGAATTTGTAGGATTTGGCCTTGTGTATTGATAATAAAGATAGTCACATCACGCATGACCTATGCAATGCCGGTGCAATATTAATGCTCTACCAACTGAGCAATGGAACCACTCAGTTAGGAGCAGGTCAATTTGTTTGATTCCCGTTGAAGCCGCCTCAATGCCGGTGCAATGCCGGTGCAATGCCGGTGCAATGCAATGCTCTACCAACTGAGCAATGGAACCACTCAGTTAGGAGCAAGTCAATTTGTTTGATTCCCTTTGAAGCCGCCTCAATTTTTGCAGGTGTCTTTCAGAGACAATTACTTAAATTTTTTAGATAAGTGCGTGAATCACTGCTACCTTTCATTTGGTTTATGTTCCCTTTATTTTTCCTAAAGATACTTATAGTCTCTCACGGTTCCCCTGTTCCCCAGATCAAATCAGTTAGCCGTGTTCGTTTAGTCCCCAAAACCCCTAGTGGAGCCTCACATTGACATATGAAAGGAAAGTAGAAAATATACATACGTCTCTGTTTACTTCCCCAGAATCGTCGAAAGTAAGGGGTTGTTTTGTTTCAGTAGTCGAAACACATTTAATAGCAACAACAACGAAGAGATGCAATTTTTCCACAATGACCTGGGGATACTTCGTAAAAAATATCAAGTTTTTTAATTATTAATAACAGGAGTTGAAACGAATGCGTTTTCTCCACCACTAAGCTATGGGAGACTATGATTTCAGCTGGCTGTAAGCTGTGCTCCAACGAAAGTCATACGTGAAGCGGCAACCAGACGCGCCATAGTATACTTTTGGTTCAACCTTGTGGAGCTGCGTCGTTTTTGTACGTATACTGGCGAAGATTATGATTATGATTATGATTATTGTGTTTAAGTGATATTTAATTTCTGATCATAGAATATCTGAAATTCATATACTTTAAGTGCGAAATGGACACGAATTGTCTTGATAGCTCGGTTGGTACGTAGAGCAAGTTAAGCCGGCAGCGCAATAGCTGGTTTTCACATGACGTAATAGCAGCCATGTTGGTACCCAGAACAATTGAGAAAAAAAGTCTTTTGGTTAATTTGACTCTATCATAATGCAAAAGATGAGTCATAATTTGCTATGGTCTTTTTTTAACCAACATGGCCTTGTCATCATGTGATTGAAAATCATCTTTTATATGACGGTCGTGGGTTCAAATCCCATCCAAGCCTGGAGGTTTTAAAGCTTCCTTGCAGCTTCTTAAGTTGCTTATCTAAATGCCCCGTTCACACCAATCCATAACCATGTTTTGAACATGTTTAGTTCAACACGGTTTCAAAGAGTTTTGTTTTTAAACCATGTATACTGATTTTTGTGGACTACAAATTTAGCATGTATTGAAACTCACCTGAATCTCATGTAAAAGCCAGTCTTACATTTTTCTGTGACTGATTTTCATTTTGTTAAACCCAGTTAATTAAACATCATTTGTTGGTGTGAACTGGATATAACTCCGATTATATTCCTAACTTTTAGTTCATCTGTCGTGCAATTATGATGATGATGATGATGACTCTGTAGCGATAATTGAATGCCAAGAATATTTGTAGAAAGTTAATAGGGCAGCATAAATGTTGTCCAAAAACCGTTGCTTGATTAAATTTCTAGGCTTTCGATGATCCCAGATTTGATCCTTATAGAACTTTATAGAACTTTATAACGATAATGTTTAAAGCTGAATAGCTTGTGGGGTCGTGCACAAATGAAATGAAATCAAATTAATAAATATCAAATCATATTGGTTTTTGCTGAAAGGGAAAAGCTGGAGTACCCGGAGAAAAACCTCTCGGAGCAGAGTAGAGAACCAATAAACTCAACCCACATATAATGCCGAGTCTGGGAATCGAACCCAGGCCAAATTGGTGGGAGGCGAGGACTCTCACCACTGCCGCACTGCGCCATCCCTTGAACAGTGAAAAGAATTCGAAAAATCAATAATTAAATGAGGCATGCTTTTATACAGTTTAATTTATGTTTGGATTATTTGTTTCTGTCTCGGTTAAGTAGCACAAATACTTCTATAGAGACGTCAGTTCCAGTTCTTTGAATGTGCGCAAGGATGGCATACTCTCCAGCGAACTTCGAATAGTGCGCATGCGTACTCTGTTAGATTTCCAATGACAACAACAATGCACCAAGACCTTTTTCAAACTTTTCTGATAATCACTGTTATAAATAATGTAAATAAATGGATTTAAAGCACTATTAGCATGTGCAAAGAACAGTCCGATAAAGGCCACATATTCAGGTGTCCCGCAGCCGTTATTAACGTCAGCCACGAAATTTAAAATGAGATAAACGTAAAACGGAAGCCAGCAAACAGCAAAAACCGACACAACAGTCATACAGATCTTGAGAATTTTCTTCTTCCTTTTTGTCTCATTGAGTTGATGCGGGGCTGTTATTTGCCCTGGGGCAGTCCTGACCCAGACTTTGAGAGCGATGAAAGAGTATAGGAGGCCAATCAAGACGAGTGGACACACATAGAGAAAGAAAAGCAATACTAAACTGTAATGGCCTGGGGAGGACTGATTGTCAAACAGCGGTTCCCAGTCCTCTAGGCAATACAGTGCACCATGTAAATTCAGCACACGCATGGCGTAAAGCATGGGTGACGCAATAGCAAAGGAAGAGATCCAGATGAGACCGATGACGAGAAGAGCACGGCTGGTTCGCATACTGGGGCGGAATGGAAACATGACGGCCTGGAATCGATTAATAGCAATAGCTGTTAGCGTTAAAACCGAGCAAGCAATGGCGGTGCCCTGAGTGAATGCAAACCATTTGCACAGAAAGACGCCCATTACGCCGTCGAACCATTCGAATTGCTTATTCATCACCATCACCGCATAGTGGTAAACCTGAACACCGATGTCGAACACGGTTGTGACGAGGTCAGCGGCTGCCATGTTGATGATGTAATAATTCATGGCTGCGGAGCAACGACCATAATTTCTGGTGATGGCGTTGATCAGGACGCAGTTGCCAAACATCGATAGAATGAAAATGGCGCTGTATGCAA
>OX421445.1:15870353-15875353 GCA_949126865.1 Montipora capitata | reverse complement strand
TAGAGTGCTGTCCGTATGTTACCACGACTGCCACAAATTGTCGGACGTGCAGAGTCCAAAATATAGTGCTCGGTGTCCGCTTGACAGGTGCAAATAGAGGCTTAGCTTTAAGTAAAACATTGATTTATTTTTCTTCCGCGACATGACATTGATAATAAAAACACCATTCAGATTCCTTTCAGAGAAATCATAATACCCTTATTCACTCCTCAACAAAAATGTCAGTATCGTTTATAATTTTACAAAGAGCTTTTCGTGACGAGTAGAAATAAAATTTGACTTTTGTTTGTCGCTCGAAGAGGATGACCTGACGTGGATTAATTACAAGGCACTCTTCTACAATATGATACAATTTAATTTCGTCGCGATATAAATTTCTGCCTTGCAGATTACGTTATACGTATCTATTTGAAGATTGCCGGTTGAGTTTTATTAAACGGTGGGGCAATTTCCTTTATTTAGATCCGCTTACAAGAAGTTGGACTCAGCAATGAGAGTCTGCCACGGCCTCAAAGACCACGCAGTCAGAGTTGTGTACACATTTTTGGGTTTCGGTCCTTCTGATGATGCGCATTTAATTGTCGGTTCGTATAACATCTGAAAAGTTATTGTTACTGAAAGCCATAAAAACTATGGTAGAGATATTACTATATTAGTCAAATGGAACGAAATATTGTTCTATCTGTGATAAATCTTAGCCAACAAGCCGGCGGATTATTTAGTAATTTAAATTGTAACAGCAAGGACCAACGTAGCAAAAAAACAAGCACTGGATCCTGGTTAAGGCTCCAATCAGTGTCGCCCTGTGACTAGGAATAAACGAGAACTGAAAGGCTAATTAACACTTAATACTCAACACATTGTGACAATGTCCAAATATGGTCATAGCGCGCTCAGTATTCGTCGCGCGTTCTCAACAGATATCCTGTGTTACTATTCAACACATTGTGACACTGTCCAAATATGGTCATAACGCGCTCAATATTCGTCGTGCGTACTCGACAGATATCCTGCGATATACGTAATTTTGTGTGTCGCGGAGAAAAATGGTAGTTTTTCCAGCTTTTTTTCCCGTAAACGTAGAAAATTGTGCTTTGTCATCAATGTGTTAAATAAATAAAACAATTATCCTGCTCAATCTTGTGGAATATCGCCTGATTTTAGCCAACTCAGCCTACGGCCTCGTCGGCTAGGTATCAGGCGATATTCCGTGCGATTTCGCAGGATAATTGTTAATTATCGGAGTTGAGAACGTTGCAACCATTACACGTCACAATTATTCAAGATGGTGGCGCCCGGGAAATTTGAAAGCCAAAATAAGTGATTCTAAAGTTCTTTTATTGGAGAAAATGGTCGAGCAAATTTGATTGCAAAAATTATTTTATGTTTGAAATTATTCATTCGTCGGAGTGGAGGTTCCCTTTAAGCGCAGTATTACAAGGAATTCCTGACATGTTCAGGACAAGATATTTTTTTATTATTTTACAAATTTGCTTTAAGGCAGGTCGAGAGACAAAAGGACATAGGTCCCCTACAAAGCCAAACTACCTAGCCCCACCCCAGGCTAAGACGTAACCCCTGAACCAGCCCACAACTCAGTAAAAAATGTGGCGTGAGCACGACCTCACAGGATTAATGGGCGGCATTTTGGGCAGGCAAATTTGTTTGGATGTTGTCTACATCAAAGACGTTTTTTGACGTTGTGCGGAGACAAGTTCAGGCTGAGTTTTGAACACCTCTGCGATGCCATGGTTATTTGCTTAATCTGAATCAAGTTGCATTCTAAGAAAATGGTTAGTTATTTCACATAAACTCTTGTTCTTAGGCCATCGTAGCTTGATTAAGAAAATAACACAAACAGCGGTGATAAACATTGTATTCCAACGCATTTTTATAAAACTTGACGTTTCGTATGCTAGTCAACACACATTTTCAAAAGTGACCATTACAATTTTTAAAAACTATATATATATATCGTAAACAATAGGGGTCTGGAACCTAGACTGAGAAAAATGATCTGCAGCAGTACGTGTCTAGACATAATGAAAAGTAATAGCTAAAACAGCAATAACTTCTCACTACTAATATTGACATTAAGGGAAGGCTTTAGCTCTTGAATGAACAAAGTCTCTTTAATTTTGCAGTGAAAGTCAGTTTTTCCGGACGCTAAAATGTCAAAGTGATCCCATTTAATGTCGTGGCCAGTGGTTTTCACATGATCAGCAATGGCTGATAAATGGTCACTTTTAGCTAGGGCCTTGAAATGTTCTGTTTTTCTGTCGTGGAGTCTTCGTTTTGTTTTGCATTGGTAAAATTCTACATTGGCAAAACAAAACGAAGACTCCACGACAGAAAAACAGAACATTTCAAGGCCCTAGCTAAAAGTGACCATTCATCAGCCATTGCTGATCATGTGAAAACCACTGGCCACGACATTAAATGGGATCACTTTGACATTTTAGCGTCCGGAAAAACTGACTTTCAATGCAAAATTAAAGAGACTTTGTTCATTCAAGAGCTAAAGCCTTCCCTTAATGTCAATATTAGTAGTGAGAAGTTATTGCTGTTTTAGCTATTACTTTTCATTATGTCTAGACACGTATGCACTGGTACAGATCATTTTTCTCAGTCTAGGTTCCAGACCCCTATTGTTTACGATATATATATATAGTTTTTAAAAATTGTAATGGTCACTTTTGAAAATGTGTGTTGACTAGCATACGAAACGTCAAGTTTTATAAAAATGCGTTGGAATACAATGTTTATCACCGCTGTTTGTGTTAGTTATTTCACGTTGCAGATTTGCAATGAACAGAAAAGAAGCGTGTCAAAATGTAACCGTAGTTCAGGGGCGTTGTAGCCTTTACTGATTCTGGTCTTCACTCCCTTTCTGCGCATACAATCGCGTCAGTAGACATGCGCATGTGCATATGAAAAACATTGCACCGTCTTTAGCTCCGTCTAATTTGTTATTATTGCAAATAGAGCGGTTTTCAATTGAGTGTCGAAAGTAACTAGATAATTACTTTGGTTTATGATTACTTCACTCAGTGATTGGTTCAAAGTTCTCGCGCCATTTTTTCAACCAATCAGAAGTGAAACCGAAACCAATCGTGGCTCACACGTGCACATTTTCCTGCGCTTTGTGTCGGCTACGTGTAATTACTTCGAGTTTTCATTGGTTTGCCGGATTGTCTCATTCCTTTTTGATTGGCCAAAGTAATTACTTTGGTTTTGGTTTTACGACACTCAATTGAAACTCGCTCTATGCCATCATTAGAGGGTTTAGATGGTCCGCATTTTCAGCTAAAACTGCTGAGTCTCCTCTAACTCATTGGCATTGGATTCGAAGGGCGTAGGTTTGTAAAGAGCAGTCGAATTTTTAGTTTGCGAATATGCCCCTGTCGTTCAGTCAATGACATATATACATATATATAGACAGCGGAATAAATGTGGTAACCAAACGATGAGCTCCCAGAAGGATACATTGCCTCAATGTGAATTTTTAGGTAAGTGTAAAATGATGAACATGAAGCAAACTTCTAACTGCTCCGGCTTTAATACGACGTTTCGGCCTTCGGCCTCCTTCAGATGTGAAACTTATTGCTTATTTACAGATAAAAAGATTTTTAGCTTTTTTTATCTTTGTATCTGTTAACAAGTAATAAGTTCTACATCTGAAGAAGGCCGAAGGTCGAAACGTATTAAAGACGGAGCAGTTAGAAGTTTGCTTCATGTTCATCGTTTTACACTTATCAATAAAAAAGTAATATATTTAACAGTTATTCCATGAGCGCGCGTTGGATATGAGATGGTAAATAGCCAACGAGGCGCGTAGCGCCGAGTTGGCTATAACCAGTCTCATATCCAACAAGCGCGAATGGAGGAATTGTTTTATTAAATTCCTTAAACTCCAAAAGTTTGGAAGTACGAAATACGAGCGAAAAAAGGAAGAAAATCCTAGCGAAATCGAAAAAACTTGATGAAGATGCGATGTTGTGTAATACCTGGTGGTCAGACAGACGCAGGCTCATCACAAAAACATTTCTTACCTTTTCGCGTACTTCTAAGCTTCGAAATTGATCCAAACTTTCCCCAAAAACGTTTTTCTTGTGCCTTATACCAAGAGAAATTTCGATTTCTGGCGTAAAAAGTTTTAGCTTAACAACGTTTAGCGCAATCATTTACCATATAAGATCAAACTAAGGTATACGAGCTGATAACCGAGATTGAGTGAACCAATCAGAGCACGAGAATTGCATTATCCCAGGTTGAGAATTCCTCACTCGAAGAAATTTCTGACAGTCGCTTGTTGATTCCTTCAGGAATGTTCTTTAAGATGATTGGGGGGTGGTTGGATTTGATGTTGACGTACTGTAACGCGTTGTTTGGTTTCATGTACGTATATATATATATAAGCAGTGTACGGTTGGTTGACCTAACGATGAACTCCCAGTAAGAGGATCCACAGGATACAATGTCTCGACGCGAATTTGTAGTTAAGTGTACGTAAGGAAAAGCGACGAAGAGACAAACTCTTGACTGTTTTGGACGAAGTTTAATACGACGTTTCGGCCGTTCGGCCTTCTTCAGGTTAAAAGTTAAAAACTAAAAAACTATTTACAATGAGTGCAAATCACAAAAACAGCAGCTTATATATACAGAGCAGAAATATTGAAATTAAGAAAACGAAACAAAACAAAGGTCAAAGCTACAAGGTGACATGGATTTGACAATCAAAGACAAATAAAGAACTATAACAAAGGTCTAAGCTCCAAGGTGACATAGATTTAACAATCAAAAACAAATAAAGAACTATAGGTGTCATATCGATAAAAATGCATCATATTGGGAAAATGTCAACTCACAACTACTCAATTGTAGTAATTAATGCGGTGTTTCGATCTAGATTCCCGTCTTTTATTAAGACCATGAGGATTAAGGGTAAATAATTGCGCAGTCCAATAGGGCTCCCTAGTGAGTAACAATTGTTCAAGATG
>OX421445.1:15832853-15842853 GCA_949126865.1 Montipora capitata | reverse complement strand
TTTCGTTGTCACTGGCTGATAGAAATATCAGTGTATTTAATAAAAATATATATTATTACTTGTTTCCATAAATACTTTTTGACAGAAATTAAGCACCAGTTCTAAGTAAGGACGAAGAGCTGAGGAAGCGAGCAACCGGAAAACTCGCCATGTCGTCATTTATCACTTTCTGTTTTTTTTCGAGACACACGTTAATCAAACGTCAACGCCAAATTGATCATACATCTACATATTGCAAAAAGATCTTTAATTGCACAAACGTGTTCGGAGTTGTCTTCTTTGAAAGGATAATAAAAATAAAAACTTTCAAAAACGTTGTGACGTGAATTAAGCTGAAGATAAAGCGAAGTTTGCCGGACATCAAACGTCGACAGAATCGGAAAAAGCATTTTAAACATATATCGGGAAAGTTAAAATTAAGATATTTATAATTTCTTAATTAGGTTTTGAATTTTTATTTTTTTTATTATGATGGATGGATAGTTCGGCAATATAATATTTTCATATCAACACAACTGAAATTCATCTAACAACTCAATCCAGTTCACTGAATTCCTATTTCTGGTTCTTTTAACCAGTATCCTTGCATTACACATATATTAAGACAATAATATGAACAAAACATTTCGCACTAGTCGACGTCATGCATGTTTGTACGCTTTCGAGCATATTACAGACCAGAGATGTTCGAAATTGAAGGGATTCCCAAAACTGTCTAACCTCTCCTTAGAAGGAGAGAAAAATTCTACTTTAAAATCTTTCATTCGTCAAGCTTTAGTTGAAATAAAGTTTTATCTGAGTGCAATGAAAAGAGATTGTTTCAAGGAATCTGACCAAAAATAGCGTCAAGGATTCCTTTTATTTCTTCCCGGCGACTACAGAAACGATTTTCATTAAAAAAAGAGAAACTTGGCAGCCACAACAACCAATAACTTCGTCGTTCCCTTTAACAACCTGTCAGATTTAGAAGCGGTAAAATCAAAACATCATTGGCTTTCCCCCCTGAAGCGTCAATTTAAAGAGCAAGGACAGCTCACAAAAGAAAATGAAAAATTGATATCCTTACCACACTATTTGGGTTTAAACGATCGAACACTCTTCTCAGCAACTTTTACGACCTGCGACAGAGAAGTTGACAAGAGTCTGGCTTATACAAATTTATCCGTGCTCTATGGCAGGTTTACTTATCTTACTCCACTACCGGTCAGGGGGTTGAAAGATATCATGGGTTTAACATCATTGCACGAAAATAGCTTATTTTACGTATGTTAGATCCCTTTGACAGCATTTGATGTCGAAATGACAATTCAAGACTTCTAAATGTTTTGAATAAATGGATTGCTGTCTTTTGTGAAACGAGTTTTAATTGGCCGGGAGCATGGTATTGACCCTTGTAGCAAAGTTCAAATATCCGTATCAGGAACAAATCTGTCCGACGCGTCAGCCAATACATAGAGGTTTACCATGAGCAATCAATTTGAAGAAATTTTTTTCATGACGCGGCTTCCTTACACTTCTCTATCTTTGATTGAAAAATGGTATGACAATAACCTTCCAAAAATAATGTGTACTTTTCCTTAACAGGAAGCTGTGGAAAGTGTGACCATAACGGAAACCCTTGGATTTGCCTGAAGTCGGCTTGGCAATTTACGCAGAACGAAGATATTTGCTCAAGTGAAATACACTGAGCAAACTGGGGTGGCTGGTTCGACGAAGGTAAATTGTGAAGAAAAATTTTGATTAAGAAAATATGAAAAGATTTTCGACATAAACTGGAAAACTAACGGATCATCAAATGTCCAAAAGGATGAAAGCCTGCATATGTAACAAAACGGTCCTCAGTTAAAAATGAAAAGAGAAAATACTTTAGGTCATGTAATCAAACGATGTATGAAAACATTTAAGTGATAACAACAGTTAAGCTATGTCTATTGTCTATTGAACACGAAAATTGTGGGTTGATAATGTACGTTTCGAGCGTTAGCCCTTCGTCAGAGCGAATCGAGGAATTATTGGTTGTCTGGAGTAGGAGCTATGCTATTGGTGTTAACATGGCAACGTGAAAATTAGGAATAAATTAAGGGTGCCGATTTGGAAGATGAATTTTTGTTCCAGATTCTTGCGGCTTTCCGTCGAACCTTGATGTAGGGAAGGGTCGCAGATAGTCATGTGTTCTTTGGAGTGGTTAGGGAGATTAAAATGACGAGCAACTGGCTTAGATGCATCATTGTCATTCTTCTCAACATCGCGAAGGTGTTCGCGGAATCGGTCGCCTAGTCGTCTACCTGTCGCGCCGTGTCCCCACGGCATCAAGGAACGCTTTTCATTTAACTAATGTATTCCTATTTTTCACGTTCCCATGTTACCATAGCGTAGCTCCTACTCCACTATAAAAACTACACACAACCCATAATTCCTCGATTCGCTCTGACGAAGGGCTAACGCTCGAAACGTCAGCTTTTATTATCTCTGTACGGTGGTCAATTTACATTATCAACTCCGTTTGTAAAACCAAAAAAATTCGTGTACTACTTCCCCACCGACGCAGCACCACAGTTTCTTTATGTCTATTGTTGACTTGCTTTCGTGCTCAGCACTGAGTTCATCGGTTAGTTTAGAACTTGAAAGTTGTTTCACGGATGATAACAGAGGACGACGAATTGGCAAATAAGTCTATAGGGCATTTTAAAACACTTTTAAAACACTTGTTAACGATAAAATGATAACTGGTTTTCAATGCAGTTAGGTAAAATTCACGCAACGAACCCCGCCCCGCCGCATGAGGGGACGCACGTTACTTCTACTGTAAGTATGGAGTCACGCTGAGCTCGTTTCCCTGCGGTCAGGAAAGGTGTTATAATCCTCTATGTCCGAAGAAATTTTGTGTCATCTCCCTGTATCTACCTTTGTGATACTCCAGATCTAATATTTACAAATACGTGTCTCAACCATCTGGAAAATGTTGTCACTTGATCAATATCATTTCACGTTTCGTAATTTAACAGAACGAAGGTATGTTTGTAATTATTTTAGTGGAGATGGCGCCAAAGAAGGGTTTCAGTCCATTTACGCGTGTCTTTATCGGTTAGAACGTGGTATATGCTCAGCAATGATATTTCTGTTACAAGTTCACATCAATGTTGTAAGAGGAATTCTGTGACTTCATGCTTTCCGGAAAAAATATGAACAAAGAGACTTTGGATCTCTTGGCTGAGGCAATCTCTCGTGGAAAAGCGTAATCTTCTCCTATTGAAACCGTGGCCACGTCCTTTGGTTTTTTGCCAGGAATTCCTCGACAGTTAAATCACGGAAAAAAGTTGCTTTTGAAAAAACGGCGCTTTTAGTTAACGAAAGAAATTCGTCAACGGTTTCGGTTTGAGGATTCATGGTTTGTCGAAAGACGTCGATGGAGTCGTTGATCGTCCTCGAGTAGGTCGTCGCTTAGAAATGCCTTCCAGTTGTCAAATGTGGCTTTTCAATTCAAAGAACATGATTGGAACACCTTCTTACGGTGATTTCGTAAACAAAACCGTCTTCTCAAACGGTAGCAAACGCAATAAAGCGGAAGCCTGCCACGTGTCTCCGAACATGCAAGAATTTCCGAGATAGACCCGAAAAAGCACTCTTTGTTAGAAAGCGTGTTATCAAGGACATATTTGAGGTGTGCGAGAATATTAACAGAGAGTCACTGTCTACTGCTCTTTCGTTCATGTCTGCATATGGCTACAAAAGAGCCAAAACGTTCTTAATGTTTTTAAAAAGGAGGTTTCCGCGGTGTCGGTAAAGAGGAGCGTAAAATGAACTGTGTTTGATGTAACATGAAACGTAGGTGTAACCAATTGCTATATAGTTGGTATTAATATATGAAGTGTTTTACTCATAAAAGATAGGTTTAACCGTTTACAAGATAAATGTGTAGCAATGTATGTTGCTTTCTTTCATCTGAACTGGCGGGTGGCACACCTCATACAGTTTGATGTAACATGAAAAGTAGGTTTAACCGTTTGCTAGATAATTTGTTACAATATATGTTGCGTTTTCTCATCTAAACTGGCGGGTGGCACACCTCATACAGTTTGATGTAACATGAAAAGTAGGTTTAACCGCTTGCTAGATAATTTGTAGCAATGTATGTTGCGTTTCCTCATCTAAACTGGCGGGTGGCACACCTCATACAGTTTGATGTAACATGAAAAGTAGGTTTAACCGCTTGCTAGAATGATAATTTGTTACAATGTATGTTGCGTTTCCTCATCTAAACTGGCGGGTGGCACACCTCATACAGTTTGATGTAACATGAAAAGTAGGTTTGACCGTTTGCTAGATAATTTGTAGCAATGTATGTTGCGTTTCCTCATCTAAACTGGCGGGTGGCACACCTCATACAGTTTGATGTAACATGAAAAGTAGGTTTAACTGCTTGCTAGATAATTTGTTACAATATATGTTGCGTTTCCTCATCTAAACTGGCGGGTGGCACACCTCATACAGTTTGATGTAACATGAAAAGTAGGTTTGACCGTTTGCTAGATAGTTTGTAACAATGTATGTTGCGTTTTCTCATCTAAACTGGCGGGTGGCACACCTCATACAGTTTGATGTAACATGAAAAGTAGGTTTAACCGCTTGCTAGATAATTTGTAGCAATGTATGTTGCGTTTCCTCATCTAAACTGGCGGGTGGCACACCTCATACAGTTTGATGTAACATGAAAAGTAGGTTTAACCGCTTGCTAGAATGATAATTTGTTACAATGTATGTTGCGTTTCCTCATCTAAACTGGCGGGTGACACACCTCATACAGTTTGATGTAACATGAAAAGTAGGTTTGACCGTTTGCTAGATAATTTGTAGCAATGTATGTTGCGTTTCCTCATCTAAACTGGCGGGTGGCACACCTCATACAGTTTGATGTAACATGAAAAGTAGGTTTAACTGCTTGCTAGATAATTTGTTACAATATATGTTGCGTTTCCTCATCTAAACTGGCGGGTGGCACACCTCATACAGTTTGATGTAACATGAAAAGTAGGTTTGACCGTTTGCTAGATAGTTTGTAACAATGTATGTTGCGTTTTCTCATCTAAACTGGCGGGTGGCACACCTCATACAGTTTGATGTAACATGAAAAGTAGGTTTAACCGCTTGCTAGATAATTTGTAGCAATGTATGTTGCGTTTCCTCATCTAAACTGGCGGGTGGCACACCTCATACAGTTTGATGTAACATGAAAAGTAGGTTTGACCGCTTGCTAGATAATTTGTAGCAATGTATGTTGCGTTTTCTCATCTGAACTGGCGGGTGGCACACCTCATACAGTTTGATGTAACATGAAAAGTAGGTTTAATCGTTTGCTAGATAGTTTGTACCAATGTATGTTGCGTTTTCTCATCTAAACTGGCGGGTGGCACACCTCATACAGTTAGATGTAACATGAAAAGTAGGTTTAACCGTTTGCTAGATAATTTGTTACAATATATGTTGCGTTTTCTCATCTGAACTGGCGGGTGGCACACCTCATACAGTTTGATGTAACATGAAAAGTAGGTTTAATCGTTTGCTAGATAATTTGTAACAATGTATGTTGCTTTCTTTCACCTGAACTGGCGGGTGGCACACCTCATACAGCTCGATGTAACATGAAAATCAGGTTTAACGGTTTACTAGATAATTTTTAAAATTGTATGTTGCGTTTTTTTCCATCTGAACTGGCGGGTTCTTATTCTCTATAACAACCGCAAAGTGGCCATCCTGGCCTGTAGTGATTCCTCGAAAAGGCTGAATTAGAATACATGCTCATGATGCCACCCAGGGAAGAGCGGCCAAAAATCAGACTTTGCCGAGTGCGCTGGAACGCCTACATGTAGATATTTATGCTAATTGTTTTCAGTAAAAGACCAATCGACCCTCAGTTAAATGACGGTAAACTGTGGTATAAAGTTGTCTTAATCTTTCCTTTTCTAGTACAGTCGCATGCTAATGATATGATTGTCAATGAGTCACAAAGAAGTGTCATTTCTTGTATTGTACATCTTTTTATGCCCCTTCACCAAGAAGTAGTTGTGTTCTTACAAAATCAGTCTTCCCAACGATTATTTACCTGTGAAGTGCACTCAACGAAAACCTCAATTCTCTCTGGAATAAAGTTCAAGAGTCAAACAGGGCTGAAACTTGGCGGTCGTCAGAAGCGACTTGTAATACAGTTGGGCAACTCAATATTGGAATTGAATCGCCCAATGGACGACTACGATACAAAATATAAATTAAGCCCAATGTATTGCGACAAAATAACAAGTAATTTAGTTGGAATACCCTTCTTTTCCTTTCCCTCATTCTAATTTCTCTGAGTTCTATGATTTTTTAGTTTTAAATAGAAAATAATTTAAATCCTAAAAAATTCTGAACCAATTCATGAGACGCCATTTCTGTTGGCACGTGACTTTTGGAATACTAAATCAGCTGTGGAGATTTCTCTCTGGGTGTGAGCCTGCGACATTACCGATAAATTCCTATTTCGTTCGCCAATGAACTTAATATGGCAATCGCATGGAACTACTGGCGGGAACGTACAATGGTCGCTTTTCTATAAAATCCTAGCATGAGGAAGCTTTTAAAAACGCAAAAAAAAAGTAATATAAATGGGACCTCTCAATTCTGGATAAAAAATCATCATAGAGAGAAAATTTTGTTCAGTGCGTTATAAAGAACTGGTAAGTTGTTTTCCAATGCGGCGGTCAAAGGGAAGATTAATTAAATCCCATCATTAAGGTATGAAATGTCTCTGAAAAACTCTTTTAGGAAACGTCACCATAACTTATTAATTCCTTATTGAGGTCGATTAAGATGATGCTATTTTCTTTACAACTTACTGTCGCCTTCATTGCCTGGCCAATGCAAACAAAAATTCCACATACGTCAGCGCTATTAGCAAACCGTAAACAGAGTTAAAGACTAAAGGCTTCAGGATCCTTCAGCGTCAGTAGTTATGATAGTGAAAAGGCCAAAGGAAAATAAACCGAAGCAACTACGTCAACTGCCAGAGTGTAACTCAAAGTGCTACATGATCCCTATGTAAGTCATCTGATCGTTAGTCCTAGGAAACGGCCCCACAAGGACAGAATAAAAAATACTGACCAATGTTGCTGGAAGCTTGCAGGAAAATTAACTGCATTCCAGGGACGACGCGCAGGAAAGTTTTCCCACAGTATTTTGACAACATCCTTTGATTTACCATTGTTTTTAACAGAGCTGAATAATAAGGATTTTCCCGTTTCAAGTTTTTAGTCTGAAACATGGTTGTATTAATTTTTCAAGTAATTTCCGCAGAAATGTCTCTTTCAACGTTTCTTGTCGCTCTGAGCCACTACCCTTATTTCCATTCTTTCCTCTGCTTTGACATGGTCTCACTTCGTTTCTCGTGTGTAGATGATTCTTTCCCAAATTCGATTCCCCGAATTCTTTCCGCCATCATTCATTAAACATTTTAACCAAAGGCTTGTAATAATTGTTGACGGATTTGACGCCTCGTTTAGAACGATCAAAAGAGAATGCACAGTTCACTGAGGATCATATTCTCTAGAGATTTCTGCGTTGTTTCCAATTAAATGACCGCTCTATGACATTGCAATGGATTACAACACCTCCAGCGTGTCAAAACTTGCGCTTCTCAATAAGAAATATGTTAGGAATCCTAGTACGCCGTACTAGCATTCCTTTGAGGTACTTACAGTTAGAGCTTCGTGCGTCCCCTCATCGGACGATAGCCATTTAATATGTATCAAAAGGACACTTTTTTTTCCTTTAGATCTCGCGACGAATTAGGGTGATAAAATCTTGAAAGAGGAAATGCACATGATAATACAGCCAAAAACCTCGACGTCGAGTTGTTTTGCTCCTTGCACTTTGAGAAGGATAAGAGACTGAGAGGATCGGATCGGAAGACGTGACTAATCTTGTGAGGCGCATAATTATATTAACTAAAGAAAAGGATCTCTTTAGTGATCGAGCTGTTTATTTGAAATTACAGCAAGTGCGTAAAAGTCACAAGTAAAAGAGTAAATAGGAAAGAGTTTGTTTGATTTGTCCCCAGCTGATCAGAGAGTACAGTTTCGCATCGAAAACTGATGCGGAATTTTGATTTTGGAAAAAACTGAAAATAGTTTGGAAAGCGTTCATTGCGTTTTTATTATTCCACACGTGACTTGTCCCATTTTCATTGAGGCAAACCTAAAATAGATAAATAATAATAATAATAATAATAATAATAATAATAATAATAATAATAATAATAATAATAATAATGATAATAATAATAATAATAATAATCAATAATACTAATACTAAAAACTCAACATCTAGAAGATCAGATTTGATACTTGAAGAAAAAGAAAAGAAGAGTATCTGGATATGTGATATGGCGTGCCCACAAGAAAATAGCATCGAAAAGAAGAGAATTGAGTAAAAAAACAAATTACAGACAGCTTGCATTTGTACTTAGAGAGCGAAGACCTGGTTTCAAAGTCAGAGTTATTCCTCTTGTGATCAGTGCACTCGGTGGAGGTATAAAAGAGACAATAAAGGAACTGGAACTGGAACTGGAACTGGATTTGCACAAACTATTTGTACAAATAGGTTGTTGCGGTGTTATCAGGAATTCACAAAGCGCCAACTGAATCAGACGTACGAGTGCTTTTAGTTACCTGATCCATTTGAAGGTTTTGGCAATTGAGAGACGTATCTGGAAATCACAAAGGCTGTTGTGAGGGAGTACTTCTGTCATTGCTTGCTGTTTGCAAGTCAAAGGAACGAAACTGACGAAAACGACATCTCATAAAAGTCAACTTTCTCAGCGGAGAGCAGATTAGTCGCGTGAGTTGAATCAGACCCATCCTGTATTCGTTATGGATGACGAAATAGATGCATGGGTTTATTGCACTGTTTGCATGTTCGACAAACAAACAATAAAACATTATAGTATCAGGGACATGGCAATGCACGTATTTCTCACTGAAGAAATTCAAGAAAAAGATTACATTGTATGGTAGCCATCAAGCTGCAAAAAGGCTGACGATGATTATGAGCAGTTTCAGGAGTTTCTTTCTCGCTTGTGAATGAGGACGCTGTCCTCGGTGCATTTCGGTCGCAGCCTGTCCAGGAATACTGCGATGCCAAACTTTGAAGACTATGCAAGAATAAAGCACTGTTATGACTACCAGTGGTAGGGCGTAGAGCACTGTAAATTGGATGATGGTATAATCGCTGCCGGTCATGCGAAGCGGCGGCCATTCTTCGTTGCAATAGAAACAACCATCGTATTTTATCATTTTGTTCGCGTAAAGCAGTGGAGAGCACATGAAGACATAAATGATCCAAATGGGAACTATGACAAAGAGTGGCCGTTTCAGTAAAGTCACATGTTTCAAAGGAAACCGGACCACCAAGAATCGATGGACCGATATCACCGTTAGTGATAGTATGGAACTAGCGATGGATACATCTTGAATGTAGCCAACCAGCTTACATATCAGAGTTCCAATCAACCCTCCAACAATCACCGCATCATGCTGTTTGTCAGCTGGACTTTTAGTTTGTAAGGCATGTTATCAAAAGATCTGCCACCGCCATGTTCACAATCAAGTAATGAGTTAAAGTTCGCATGTTACGATTTTTGCGTACAATCCATACGACCGTGCTGTTGCCGAACAAGGATACAAGCATTGCCGCCACATACAGCGTCGTTCTTGTGTAACGTTTGACTGGTGTATATTCTTCCTCCTCAGGGCAGTCAAATGTTGGATCATCCCCACCGAATAAGCTCCCGTTGAGATCCATTATTGATCAAGTCTTCCCGACGGTCACATCTTGATCGAATCTGGCATCAAAAGTTGACATTGTTATTCGCTTCTGCTCATTAATTAAACAGAAGTAAAAAGTAACCTTACTTTTATTGATATCATTAAGAGAAAAGGAAATAAAAACGATTATTTGAAATGGGGACCGG
>OX421445.1:15812853-15817853 GCA_949126865.1 Montipora capitata | reverse complement strand
GGTAGAAGCAGAAATGGACAATCCAGAACCGTTTGTATTTGTGCTAACGATAAATTATGTCTAAATTGACTTTTGACACAACTGGACAAATTGAAAAGTACAGCATTTTAACTTTACTTTGACTGAATAATACAGCGCTGAATGCATCAGGTTATTATTTGATCGAAGTGTCTTTTTTTTTGGTTGCTTTTGTTATTTTGAAGTTTATTTATCCCAATAGCCAACCGATTATCTTGTTCTGACCATTGTGATAAATGGATTGGAAAATGTTCCCCCATAATAATTTAGAGTCGCAAGATTCATGTTTACATATTATAAAAATCTTGGGAGGATGCGAGAAAAAATTAAAATGCCAAATGAATGCCCCAGAAATATTTCATTGCTGTCTGCTTTGTATCTATTGCTAGCTGCTTTATTGGATTTCTAAGAAACTAATTATTGTTTAGTAGTTTGGAATCTCAGTTGTTGACCTTTGTAAATATTTTGATATCTATTTAACAAATAGATTCCATGTTCCCATGCGTCTGTTCAGTAATGGATCACAGATGACATCAAAATGTGGTAAGAACAACAAAGTGGCACACGAGGCGATAGCCATGTGTCCATTACTGAACAGACGCACGGGAACATGGAATCTATTTGTTTTGTATAATAAAGAATTAAACTTTTTTCGCATAAAAGCTGATGGTGACGTCAATCATGCATCTGTCCTCTAATAGATCATAGGCAAGAACCAATCAAAATGCGAGAATAACTTGGCTTATTATATAATCGTTCATACTGTATCTTGGCCAAAACATTTGTTCCATCGATCCTTCCTTCCCCTACTCTGGACAATAGGGAGTAGAAACCACGGCAACGAAAACGTCACATGTCAAACTCATTAATTTAAACCAATAATATTACAGCTTTTTGGCATTGGTGTTGCCATAGCTGTCGTCATTCCTTTTACTCCCTAATGTTGTGGCCCTGTGGCTAACACTTTTGTCAAAAATGTTTTGCAACATTGTTTTGGGGCCGAGACTTCACAAGGTTGAAGATGTGAGTGGGAAATTGATGTACACCTGTAACTTAGAAGTAATCTACCCAAAAAATAAGTGAAAAGGGTAGATAGTGTACCCAATTGTTTTGGCCAGGATTGCAAAACGCACCCACAGAGTTGCAATTGCATGAAGGTCTTTACAAGATAATTAATGACAACATTAAAATCTTGAAGCTCTTTAAATTAGCTAAATTCCCCAATGTCGCCAAGGATATCAATAATTATTTTGCAGAAGAGTGCTCTGTTATTTGTACTGAAAACACAGACACCCTTGCCTAATTACATTATATAATAATTGATAGTCTCAAGGATCAACTCTTGCTTCGATATGCATTCAATAAAGTTGAATGGATTTTATGCAGGTGCTGGAAGCGAAAAAAGTTTTTGCAGAGGCTGTTCAAATGGTTTCAACATCTTGCCAACGATTGAACAATTGAGCCAACACTTTTATAAATTGCGAAGAACTAAGAAAAAGAAGCCAGTCTCTCCCATCGAGATGACCAGCTGTGAGCATGCATGTGTTCTACAAATGTTGAACGAACTTATGGCCTCAACTCCATCCAAAATTAAATCTATTACAAATTTACGAAGTGTTGAATCGATGTTGAATGAAAGTTTAAATCAGTTTAAATTTGATTCAACAAGCTTTGAACATTTTTTACACTTTCAACAATGTTGAACAACCTCTTCAAAGGCTCCTAACAAATTGTTGATTCAGAATTGCATGTTGAAAAACAGTTGAAACAGTTTCAATGGGCCTTCATATAGTATGCTGTGTTGCTACGGCTTGCCATCAAAAATTCCACCGAAAATTGTCACAAATTAACTTGTGCCATTCTGGTTGAAAAAATGACAGGGATTACACTACTCATACATTAACTTTTTAATAATTGCCTTTCATTAGAGTAGACAAGGCTTTCAGACCTGAAAAGTTCTGAGTTGGAAAATGAAGTTATCCCTGTGACAGTATCCTTCATCAAGTTTAACTGAACACATTATTTGTTAAGTCATTTTGCGAGAGTAGTCTGACAGCTTTGTGTGTGATTTTTATTTAGAGTACTTTAATAAGTATTATTATTCATTCAAAATATTTCCCCATTTCTGATTGGTTAAAACCACACGCATAATTCACCATTACCAGCTGCTGTTCACCAAATTTGGAAAGAAACTTCGTCATATTGAATCAAT
Organism: Montipora capitata; assembly: GCA_949126865.1. Classification (NCBI taxonomy): domain Eukaryota; kingdom Metazoa; phylum Cnidaria; class Anthozoa; order Scleractinia; family Acroporidae; genus Montipora; species Montipora capitata. The sequence continues at coordinate 15,815,623 of OX421445.1, read as the reverse complement.
GACGTCAAAAGTGCAGCCCGCTGCAGATTATTGAACCGTTGACCGAAAAAAGCTGGGGACGAGATTGTGTTATTTTTGTTGAGCAGAAAAATGGCTGCGAGTAGCTAGGTTTAGAAGTTTGAGCGAAGAAAATATATTGAATGAATAATAAAGCAATTATTGAATTCGGCTTTCGTAGAATATGAAGAATTCTGCAGATCTCGGAGGATGTTATCCACCTCGGCCTTCGGCCTTGGTGGATAACACCCTCCTCGACCTGCAGAATTCTTATAATAATAATAATAATAATAATAATAATAATAATCCCTTATTTTCACACGATAGTGTTTTAAAGCTGAACAGCTTGTGGGGTCGTGCACAATTGAATCTTCATATCCTACTCAGCCTCATTCAATAATTGCTAAGTATTGCATCTTGAAGAGAATGGTAGTCATTGTTGTTGAAATGATCATCTCATACCTCTGTCATTTGGAAAATGCTCTTTCACACTTATCAAGTTAACATTATTATCACCACGTGCCAATTTTTTTTTATGATACCCACAAAAGGACTAAATAAAATCAAATACAGTAGCTTTTACTTTTTGGTACACTTAAACAGATTGAACTTGTACAAGATCTAAAGACTATTTTCATTTTTCAACCTGTAAGCACTGTTAAACATTCAAGTACATTTCCAGATTAGAAATCTGTTATAAACCTTCATTTTGATTCATTGCTTGATCAATTTGGATGACCAGAGCAGCCAGTGTATTCTACGTACTGTCTGTCACCTCCAATAGGCCAGCAAATAATTATAGAATTTAAAATATTGATTGACTTAAAATATGCAAACTTGCAAAATATCATAGCCATGTATTTTAACTAGCTGAAGATGTTACACATGCTGGAAGGATTTGTATGGAAGAAATACTATGGCCTCCAATCATGCTTAAGTGGAATGGCAGTTACCAACTACATAAATCACGCTTTTTCGGGGTATACTAAGGTATACAAGAGTACATAGAGGTATACAAGGGTTTATGCGATTATGCGGATATACAAGGGTATACAATGCAAGGGTGTATAGAGTATACAAAGGTATATAGGCAGCATAGGAGTATACAAGTGTTGACAAGGGTATATAGGGGTTTACAAGGGTAGTCAAGGGTATGAAGAGGATGAGGTAAGCGAGCAGACCCCCCCCCCCCCCCCCCCCCCATACACAGGCACCTGATTTGCCAGTTGTAGTAACGTAAAGGAACTTTAGTTAAGCCCGGCATTGGGAACGAGAACTTCAACTAAAAATGGATTTAAAAAACTATGTTGGGGATCCGTTCTCTCACCTCATCCTCTCTTGAGGGTATATAGAGGTATACAACAGTTTATAGGATTATTTCTTACAATATTCATTACACTATAATAAGGAATACATAAGGTTACCCAGGCGCCGGCATAAAACACACGCCAAATAAAAAAGTCGCGCCAAGTAAAAAAAATCGCGCCAAATAAAAAAAGTCGCGCCACTAACAGGGCTCCGTACCACCATATGTAAACACTTTTCGAAATATTTTCTTGAATATATAGGTTGTAGATGCAAAGTAGCACCCATGCTTTCTTTCTGCTCATTGGCCAGTCAATAAATTGCAAATCCGCTGTGATGTTTAGGTAACGCGGGACAGGGTATTTGGGAGTGACTTTCTTGAGACGGGATGGCAACCGGAAGTGAGTTGATTTCCTTTTCAACTTGTACTCACACAACAACATTTACAATGAATATTGATAAGGATCTTTTTTCCATTAGGAAAGTGGTGAAAACTACTACCCTCGACCACCAATCCACCAAACCACAAAACAGATGGCGGTGTCTGCCTGCACCCCCCTTGCTTAGCGTCAAAAGATGGTGTCTATATTGCATAGCCACCCCTCTATCCAGCAGTAGAAAATTACGGTGAGATTCAAACCTCACTTCTTTTCTTGTTTGTCTAGTAATGCCGACTCTTGCTAGCTGAATATTCCTGCGTGAACTCAAATTTAAAAGGCAATAAAATGTTGTCGGTAACGTTCATCTGATAAGTTCGAAGATAGGTGGTGTCTTTGAGAACCCCCATACCCTAAAGGTGGGTCCTGTTCGAGTATAGTAGGTTTGACCAGTTCCCTTAGAGATAATTAGTTTAGAAAGCTGGAAGACGCTACTGTGCTGGCGTGCGAAATGTTCACTTCCGGTTACCATCCGCGTTGCAAAAAGGCAGAGTGCTAGACACACCAACATCACCAAAAAGGTCTCATACAAGGTACACGCGTTTTTGTTTTGCCGATGTTTGATGTGCATTGTAAGCTGGTCATCTGAAAATAAATATCCTTCAACCATATTTGCTGAGGTAGAGGTTACACAATGGTGAAGGCATCCATCACGGCATCGCACTTAATCCCGGCTATGCTTCTGACCACCGTTTGCTGCCTTCCATGAGCTCTTCATTTTGCAGTTGTTTCTGTTGCTGCGATTGTCTTTGTGGTTGACTATAACGACGTCAGTGAAGGTCACCCATCGGAGCATAGGAACTTGACCGTGTTAACGGGGTTGCGAAGCGTGGTAGAAGTTATGTCACAATTTCAAATGAAGTCAGTTTTTTTTTTGTCGCATCCGGAAATCAGATTTTTTACTTTTTTTATTTATTTAATGTTTTAACATTTTTAATTGTGACACAACAAATACATGTGTACAACAAACAAACTAAAACTAATGACAATACAACGATATATATATATATATATATATATATATATATATA
>OX421445.1:15810365-15812653 GCA_949126865.1 Montipora capitata | reverse complement strand
TAAATCTTGTTAAGTTGCACTCCAAGAAAAAGGCCATGAAGTATCTGAAGGTGGTGGATAGTTTATTTCAAAGCAAATTAGGTATATACAATTTTGAATTAGGAAGAGAAAATCTATCTAAACAAAATTTATAGGATTGGAAACAAGATCAACACAAAAATATCTACAGAAAATAATGCACAGGTGGATGTTTTTTTAAAAAGGACTAGTTAATACAGTTCATTATAACTGTTAACAGCGGATTTAAAAAGGATAACTTTCCAGTTTACCTTTTCTGCGTTGCACTCAACGAAGGGATTCTGCAATTTTATTGGCCGCATTGGCTAAGACTAGTCGTAAGTCTGGAACAAGCGTTGGCAAAGAACGATGGTAGAGCGCCTGATAATTCTACCGCCGCCAAACATAATCCTTCTACACAGATTATCCATCTCTTTGCTCGTACTTATTCACTTATAAAAATATAAAGTAACTTCATTTAACGTTGGTGCGCCCCATACCCTCCTGCCCCTACCATTGCTGCGTTTTACGGGTATTTAAGCGTATAGCTACACGGATCAGAGAAAAGTAGAAGCAGACGTTGTAGTCACCGGGGATGAAACTGGGGAGCTCTTGCTCTGAAAGCCGCGCACTAACCAACCAAGTGAGCTACGCCTGTTCCTGTGTAGTGCACAAACTAGACATATATTTGCCTAAGCTCGTAACTGACGGACCATTTCATCACCGTTTAAACTTAAGTACTTTCCCCCGACCTTTTCAGAGTTTTTTCCTCTGTCACTGTGGGGAAATAAAATAACGTGTGGGATCACTTCCATTAGTAGGGCTAATGCCCACATGGATTACAAGGGGGAGGGAAATTAATTCTGTTGAAATATGGGGGCTAAAAAGATGCCCCTTCCAAATACATGCAGCAGTTTGACAAGTTTTTAATTGCCTTTCTCATTGCTGAGTTTATCATGAATAACACTACATAGTTTGGACATTAATGACATGAATATACCGCCATATTGCATTCGGTAATGTATCAACAAAGTGAATTTATAAAGGAATGTGTACGTTGAGCAGTAAAAGACGCCGTTCGTGCTGGTATTGCTGTGGCTGTCCTTTGACGCATTGGCTGCTAAAAAAAAATAAGATTAATCGGTGATCTGAATTGCAGTCGTTACTAACAATACAAAACAATACAATACATACTTAATTGACCACAACCAAAAGAATCTCTGCTTTTAGAATCTCTGTACAGTGGCCAATTTACATTATCAACTCCGTTGATAAAACCAAATTTTTGTATACTACTTCCCCACCGACGCAGCACCACAGTTTCTTTAGAAACTACCCCTTCACAACCAAAAGGGGCTTATCAGGGCCAACGAAACACAATCAATGAAACAACAGAACACAACAACTACGCTTGATTTGCTACAATAGCTATGCTTGCTCAGTACTACTCTTGCTATGCTTGCTACGACGTCTACACTTCCATTTGCTACATTTGCTACGATTGCTACGCTTGCTACATGTGCTACAGTTGGTATGCTTCCTACATTTGCTACGCTTGATTTGCTACACTTGCTACGCTTACACGACGACGTCTACACTTGCTACATTTGCTATGATTGCTACGCTTGCTACATTTGCTACACTACATGTGCTACACTACATGTGCTACACTTGATATGCTTGCTACATTTGCTACGCTTGCTACATGTTTGCTACACTACATGTGCTACACTTGATTGCTACACTTGATATGCTTGCTACATTTGCTACGCTTGCTAGGCTTGCTACGCTTGCTACGCTTGCTACGCTTGCTAAATGTTTGCTACACTACATGTGCTACACTTGATATGTTTGCTACATTTGCTACGCTTGCTACATGTTTGCTACATTACATGTGCTACACTTGATTGCTACACTTGATATGCTTGCTACATTTGCTACATGTTTGCTACACTACATGTGCTACACTTGATATGCGTGCTTGCTACATTTGCTACGCTTGATTTGCTACACTTGCTACGCTTGCTACATTTGCTACACTACATGTGCTACACTTGATATGCTTGCTACATTTGCTACGCTTGCTACGCTTGCTACGCTTGCTACATGTTTGCTACACTACATGTGCTACACTTGATATGTTTGATACATCTGCTACGCTTGCTACATGTTTGCTACACTACATGTGCTACACTTGATATGCTTGCTACGCTTGCTACATGTTTGCTACACTACATGTGCTACACTTGATTGCTACACTTGATATGCTTGCTACGCTTGCTACATGTTTG
>OX421445.1:15757865-15805365 GCA_949126865.1 Montipora capitata | reverse complement strand
TTTTGATTTGACGAAGTTCAGTGGAAGTTAAGAAATAATTTGAAAATAATTTTGAATAATTTTTCGACCCTCGACCATTTACCCTCGACCCTCGACCATTTACCCTCGACCCTCGACTTACCCTCGACCCTCGACCAAAAGGCAAACTCCAATCGCGCCATGCACATAACGAAAGCTGGCTTTTTTTCCCTTTTGGATATATAAAGTGCATTCTCCTTGAGAAATTAATCGATCGGAGGGTTATAAAACATATACGCCCCTTTCCGGCTTTCTGGTATATCTTTATCCTTCGATATACCAGCCGCCGCAAGGAATTATTTACTATTAAGCCTAAGCGCTCGTTTCAGTGATTAGGCCGAAACTCCCTTGTAAAATTTTAGCTTTCATTTTACGGTTCAGTTCAGTTAACTGCACTTTTTACGAGATATGTCACATGTTACTCGTATGTTACTCGTATGTACTCTTATGTTACTCGAATGTTACTCATATGTACTCGTATGTTACTCGTATGTTACTCGTAAGTACTCGTATGTTACTCGTATGTGTGTGGTGTTTTAGTCACGATCCATCTTTTAGCATCTTGAAATAAATATTGTTATGATAATTATTGTTAAAAAATATTGGTCAGTCAGAGATAAAATTCATTCATTCTTGGAATGCAGTGAATTCATGAGTGGCTTTGATGTATCAAATATGCTTTTAGCGATGCATTGAATTGTTCACTATTAAATGGCACAGAATAACCCAGCCATTGAATACCGATCCCACTGGGACCGAAAAGTAGTAGAAAAATGTCTATTTCTATGGACAAAGTTTAAAAACAAAACATCAATTTTATTGTTCTTGTTTGAATAATAATAAAGCATAGCAGAAGATTAAACTTCTCACTGAAGTGTTACAGTTTAACATGTGTGTGTCCATCTGTCTCTAGAATAAGAAATCATTCCTTTATGTCGAGGCTTTCAAAATTCGGTACATGCTTGCTTACATGCAAATTAATCAAGCATAATGGTTGTTTAGGGTAGCACGCAGTTCTATCACTTTAAAACCATGGTTAATCACAAGGGTTTTTCTGCAAGGGTGTTTTGCTAATGAGGTTGCTGCGCACAAAATATATCAGCCTGGAAAGAGAAAGATGTCCGTTTTCCTAATTGTAGAGATAATCAGGGTAATGGAGATTCCACCAGGACCAATAAGATTGCAGCTTAAGTCGGTGTCCGGAAATTCTCCCAACTCTCGGAGGGAAATAGCCCTGGGTACGAGGGCTTCCTCGATTCATAAATTCCTCAAGGACTTGATGTGGTTATGACCTCCTGATATTGTAAAAAAATTTGTCTCAATGTTACCAGTATTTTGTGTTTGTTTGACGCTCAACGCGGCTATCTGTTTAATAAATAGGGAGCTTTAAGAGCGCGATGTTTTCGCGCCGCGGACGGCAACCGTAACTTGTGTTTCCTTTCTCCAATGGAGATGCTAAGTTTACAAATCTGGGGAGACACTACTTTCCTGGCATGCGAAATGTTCACTTCCGGTTACCGTCCGCGTCTCAAACCTAAGTTCCCTAATGTACACAACAAATCACATGATAATCACGGGAAGGGAATCATAGCGTGACACCAAACACGGCATTTTCAGTTTCGTCACATCGCTTGACGCCCGGTATGACCAATCGATAAAAACCGATATCGGAAAACCGTTCGATAAATCGATATCAATCGATAATTTTTAATTAATCGATATCGATTTTATCGATCAATCGATAGAAATCGATACTCACAGTCTTCCGCGTATTTAACGATATCGATTTTATCGATTAATCGATTTTAACGGAGTATCAAAAACCATACAAAATAAAACTGCTTCTATGTGGACAGCGTTTTAATTTAATATAAAACAATGAACAGAAACATTAAGCAACCAAGGATTTATTTCATTCAGTCAACACATTAACTTCATTCTTTGTTTTTTCTTTTGTTTCTTTGGTTCTGGAACCATGTTTTAACCTAAAAGGAAAAAAAAAAAGAAACCAAATTTATATGTTTATTGCATGCAACCGTATCCCGGTTAATCATTTTGACTCTTATATTCCCGGTATATTCTCGCAAGGTCTCTCGATGATTTTACTTTATATCTCCAGGAAAAAGCTATCTTAAATTCACTTACTTGGTGTTGCTCAAAGTCAAAGTTCTCGGCCAATGTCTGAGTAAATACAAAAAGCGGTTATGTTATGTTGCGTTTCCCCGTTGAATCATGCCAGAGAATCGTGTTAATATTATTTGATTATCAGTATTCATTCAATTATCGATTTGTTAAATAAATCTTTAAATTCGTCCTACTTGATTCATTGAATCGTAAGAGTGTTTTTATGGAAGATTTGATACATTTTAGAAATTCGATAAAATCGATAACATTAATTTAAAAATCGATAATTATCGATTACTCACAACGTGTCCTTTTATCGATTTTAATCGATTTCCGATACAATTTACTAATTTTTATCGATTGTTATCGAATGTTATCGATTATCGGTTTTATCGATTGCACATGCCGGGCTTGACGTTGTTGACCTCTTGACTGCACCCTTTTCCTCAACCCGCCTACCCCCCCCCCCCCCCCCCAAAAAAAAAAAAAAAAGAAAAAGGGGGAAAAAATTATATTACAATTCTTGTTTGACAACTTGATGTGAAAGGCCAAGTAGAAGCAATTTAAATTATATTGATTTTTTCGGTGAAACAAAGGAAAAATTATTCGGTGTTTGTATGATTCCTCGAGTGTTCTGGACCGGCTGGAGCGTACTTTTATCCAAGAAAACAATTGCTAACAAAAACATATATGTTAGCTCATGTACCGGATAAAAGCATGCAAAGAAAGTCCTGTTGAGAGACGACATACAGCGTTACAAACAGCATGACAAATCCCTCCATCTGTTCATATTCATATTATTTTGTCATCATCTACAATGCAGAGCCGTTGGTTTCGTAAATCTAGATGTTTGTTCTAAAATCTATAGCATTTCATTCCTGGATCGAAACAGTAGCCAGTTCGCAGACGTTGTCCTTGAAATGACACGTTAAAGGTCGCTAATAAAGGTAAGTCACAAACAAACATGATATTTCGGGCCATGTTATTTCTTTCAAATGCGCTTTATTTAATGACACCGCTTCCTTTCATTCTAAGTAATGAATCCTTTGCTGTAGCAGGCGATGAACGCGGTGGGTGTCACTGTATTTTTTCCCTTTTCTGGGAGGGGTGCCGTCGAACACAATGCTGCGAGATCCACTCTTTTCTTGAGATGCAAACGAAAAGGCAGCATACCGTTTTATTTGTATATAGCAGCACATAATTGAACAAATTTTGCGAGGTGTAAGGGGGACTGAAGAGGGACACTCTTAGTGCTGATGATGAAACACTTAGGTTTATTCCAATCCATTGGTGGAAAAATACTCAGAATTTTGCAAATAAAATCAGTTCTACGTAAATGCAAACCAGACAAATATATCATGCCGTTTACACGAAATTTCAAACTGACAGAAAGAGGCTGTGAAAAGAATGCTCGTTGTAATTTAGTCTATTATTTTTTAAAGAAGTTCGTCAACATCTTGATTTTGTTCCCTCCTATTCTGGACTAAATAGCCATAATATCCTCCATTCCTACGATTTTTTGAAAACGAGTCGGTCAACCTATTATAAAACTTTGAACTATACGTCATACATATGCAGTAAAATCGACATCCGTTTTCAGTGAGCGATGAATTTTGAATGATCACAGTCATGGAACGTGTTGTAGGGTAATAATGAACAAACACTATGAAGTGGATTGGATTCAGTCACTGATTCTCACGGCTAGAGACGCTAAATAAATTTAAAAGACAACTCGTAAAAAGATGACTATACCAACGGAAGCCGCAAGTAACAAAAACGCTTTGTAAACAGAACAAAGGAAACATTAGGATAACTTCTATAAGTAATTTTAAGAACCAATCAAAGAACTCAAAAGCTAAATTAAAATTATTGTTTTCATTAATATGCGTCATTTGCAGAATGCAAACTTTGACGATGAGGTTCACAAAGAACACTGGAAAATTTTAGGAAAAAGAAACCGCTGGTTACTTTCCCTTTTCAGGATACACGAATTAGAAACAATATTGAAAGTAATTAACACTTTTTGTGTCAACAAAGTGAGCGATAGAAACAAAATGCAATATTTCGGTGGCAGCTGGTTGCACAAAGAACCAGTTTTCAGGAATAACATTTTAAAAGATGTAATAAGTCTCCAATACTACCGAAGAGCACTCCTAATCGGAACTTTGACTCGTTTACGCCGCGTCTGATTTCAAAGTAACATTCACGCGTTGGCAAAATCAAACCTACAGAGGCTTTTTTAAGGCACGGGGTTAGTTCTTTAATGTATTTGCAGAGGCACCAACGTCTTTTTCCGTATGTCACATTTTCTTCGTTTAGAAACTCACCGGCAGAGATAAACAAGACTGGCAAGATGAACAAGACTGCCCGCGGCAACAGCTCTGAAGACTACGCGCCCTTGGCCTGTCCGTTTCCAAACTTGACGCCCACGCAACAGTTTCTCCGAGCGGCCTGCGTGCTTGTGGTATTCATAGTATCACTTATAGGGAATCTCTTCGTGTTGTACGTTGTTAGGAGAAACTCAAAGCTGCACACGGTGACTCATTTCCTAATTGTCAACCTGTCGGCAGCCGATCTTCTGATAACGTTCATCAACATGACCGTCCAGTTCCAAACGGAAGTTGCTGGCAACGATGAAGCATTCGGAGGCCTCGCTGGACACGTGTATTGCGTCGGCCTAATCGTAGTGTTGAACGTCTCGGTGAGTTGTTCTATTCTCAGCTTAACAGCCATCGCTGTCGAGAGGTTTTGCTCAATCATGTTTCCCTTCAAACGGATCATCACGTTAAAAATCGCCAAAGCCATCATGGTAGTCATCTGGATGATCTCCTTCTGCATTACTATTCCGTTTTTCTTCCACATTAAAGTGGAAGATTTCTATGGCGACGGCGTGTTCTACTGTGTGGAGGATTGGTCACCACTCGATACCACTTTTGCCTTGCAGGTGTTCCAGGTAGTTTTCTTCACGTTGTTGTACGCATGCCCACTGATGTTCATTTTCGTGTTGTACTTGAGCATAGGTGTTCACCTTTGGAAGCGACAAGCCCAAAGAGCGGTCTCGTCTCTTGGTAAGTCGCCCAGGCGCATGCGCATGACAGTTCAAGTCACCAAGATGCTTGTCGCTAGCGTTGTGGCGTTTGCACTTTGTTGGCTTCCTCAACACGTGGCCCTTTTTATCAACTACTTCATGTTGGACAGGTGCCCACCCGAGTTTCTGTGGTTTGGGGGAACTCTTCTTGCTTACGCCAACAGTGCGATGAATCCAATTATTTACGTGGCATTTCACTCGGAATATCGCAAGCAGTTCAAGGTAATCCTTAGGAGATGCTTTCATTTGTGCACACCAGCATGCAAAACTCACACTGGTAACGGTCTCAATCTGGATCCTGGAAGATCAACAAAAAGAGAACAACGAGAAGAGCTAAACATGGTAGCTGTACTGACCTTTAGGGAAAAGACGGCTGACAAAGTTTCCGAGACTGTCTATAGCGTTTCCCAGTCGGGCCAGGACATACAAAGCCAGCCAAAGAATGCGTTCAGTTGCAACGATGAAACACATTAGCCTTTTTGAGATCTATATGACGATAGCGACAACAAAAGGGGTCACGTGATATTTCAATCGTCAGATCCTCGTCCTTATAAAGCAAAGTGGGCAGGAAAACCTATTTTTTTGCTGAGTAACTCGCGTGGAGAGTCAAGTGTCTCTAGTTTGAGTTTTTCTTGATTGGCTCGAGATCAAACTAAGGGAGCGAGAAGAAAAACGTCTTTCAAAATCGTTGATTTCCTGGGAGCACTCCTCGCAATCAAAACCATTGCCTTCTGCGAGGATACGCTGCTAATTCTGCCATTATATAGTTGCGTACTTCGCGCATGTCCTCACCAGTAGTGTTTACAAGGTTACAAGTATTTCAATCAGGGAGCTTAAGCACGCGCGTTTTTGAGACGCAACCGGAAGAGAACATTCCGCGTGCCAGGGCAGTGGTGTCTCCCAGATTTTTATACGAATCATCTCAAATGGGGAAAAGATACTTAGCAATGTAAATGTGTTTGTGTGAAGACAACTTAAAAGGGAAAACAGCTCACTTCCGGTTGCCATCCGCGTCTCAAAAACGCGCGTGCTTAAGCTCCCTGTTATACAGACCGTAACTGATGCTCTAATATGCTATCTAAAATCAAGAATGAATTAGATAAGAGTGTTGATCTATCACTTTGTGCGCGGCCTGGCCCCAACACAGTCAAATGGATTTACTTTTAGGTACCTTTTAAGCACGAAAAAAACAAAGGGCCGCCAATTTTAACCAATCAGAAGAAGCCATGTCACGCGTGACTGCTTCTGCCGTGCTTCTTTTCAGGGACATAGACCAAATGCATAAATGGCGGCCAAAAAATTATTCTTTTGTTTATGTGCTCATCAGACCAACAAGACTCGTTCTAAAGTAACATTTCTTTTGTATTTTGTCCGTTCTAACGAGGCTAGTGGGTCTAAATAGCACACAGACAAAAGAAAGTTTTTTTGGCTGCCATTTAGATTGATTGGCCAAAGGCCATTGCATTGCGTCAGTAAATAGTCTGTCGGAGGATAACACGCTCTGTTAAAAGCGCCGACTTTTTCGGTGTCTGTAACACCGCCGCTATCGCCCTCTCAGTGTCTTGCATCTCATGACCGCGTTCAAAATCAATATGAAATTGGGCATAACGTAGCAGGAATTGACAATAAATTTCCCCCAATGGTGTGGAGCAGAAAATTATGCCATTGCAGTGCGGAACTGACTCGTCATGAAGTCACTGCAATGGATATTTAATTAAACGAAGAAGACTGCGCCGTTAAACAGAGAGAGAAATAAAAATCCATCAGTGGTCACGCAGTCAGACGTTTAAATAGTTAAAACGATTAAGCGCATTGGTTGGGTGGGAAGTCGCTTTTCTTTGATCTATGAGACCATATTCATGGCAACTAAAAAATTGCCGGGATTATTTAATAAGTTTTAATTATTTTTACACCTGTGTGTGTTTTCATTTGCCGCCAAACTGAACAAACAGCGTAAAGCGTTCGTTCTCAGTGTGCTACAGGAAAAAGTGCAAGGCGAGCTTTATTGAGGCTGTAGAATTCGATGGAATTCACGGTCTAATATCATGTCGCACCTGACTGACGAAGGCTAGAAGAGCGGCAAAGAAGAAGTGTACAATTCTTCAGGAAGGATTCGTCATTAAATGGTTACGTTACTGAATAGAACCATCAAAAGCAGGTGAGATTCTGCGAGCACTTCGTACTTCTGAAGACAAATTCAGAACCTTTTTGCGAAGACTCATGATTATTATCAGGGAGCCTAATTTAATTTTTTGCAACAATATGTTACATCCAATCCACAGCAAGCGTTTTAATTAATTGTTTTATTTGTTGCTAGAATTTAACGTAATATATTTACCGCGGAGTATAGTTTTGTAGTTAAATTGTATATCTGTAGCTTTCTTTTATCATCTTCAAACGCGTGCATACAAATAAGATTGTAATGAACTTAATTCATTTCAATTTTACGTTCTAAAAGAGTTCATCGTTCAATGTATTTCGGTCTCGTAAAATAATTGTATCCCCCGCTCCCCCTCCCCCTCCCCCAGAAAAAAATCAGTGCTTATTTCATTACTTCATACTTCTTAGAATTTATGCCCGAGGGCGCGGGAATTTCAACGATCCAATCTTCAAAAGATGAAATGCCCGGGCTTTGCCCGGGGGGAAAGAATGTTGAAGTTTCGAGTTGATCGGCGCATTACCCTTTATGAAAATATGGTTTTCATTTTCAGTTCTTCAATTAGTTAGTCGCAATAAAGGGATTCATATCAGAACTTCTTAGCCTATTTTCTGCTTCAGGGCTTCTTTGTTGAATGTTCGCGTCTTATAAAATAGTCTCCTTCCGGACCAAACTTACAAGTTCTAATGTAAATTAATTCGTTTTTGGAATAGAACATTGATTTGTTTAATATCCTGATTATAGGCAACGTTTAAACGTTCATCCTGGTGGCTGAAATTACCAAAGCCCAAAAAAAGATTTTTAAGCCCTTATCGCTGAAGTTGATGTCTAAATAACAAGTGAACAAATTCGGATTTTTTTCTCGGACATTCGCAATGCATTTAATCATAGCCTTTCCGATTGATGCACGGCTCTCTGTTAATTGATCGAGACTTGCGGGAGAACCCAGAAAGAAATAGGGAAGCGGAAACACCGTGGACAAGTACTACCCAGGTTGTCACAGTGTGTGATAGCGGTCAGCTTATTTTTATTCAAATTTTCGGGTTAGGACACTTATAAACGAGGTTATTGCTGTGCATAGCTTATAGTTTTCCAATATGACTCAATATCCATGGTCTTTGCCCTCACGTAATTTAGATGAAATAGTTTCACGAAGAGCACAGCTGCTACTAAAGATGCAAAAAAGATAAAAAAAACAATAAAGTAAAATAAGAAGGTGATCAGAGGACATAAGCTTAGGATTAAATCTTATCTTCTGAATCACCATAAGCCTAAAATCCCATTTTTATTATATTTTGACAGCGTGTCAACTAAAACACCTTTGTTACTTATTATGGTCTGCATTGATGAGAGAACTTATTCTTTTTCCTGAATGAGGTGCTGATTAATTTTACCGATAAATTTCCATCGATCTAGCTCATTATTTTCCTTATAAAAATCATCTGAATGTAGCTGCCACTGTATTGCAGTCAGAGCTTACTGTCGCGTTGCCTCGTCGTTTTCAAAGATTCTTGGCCCGTATGTCGGGTAAGTGTCAAGTTAGTGCGCTTTGGATAAAGAAAGGATTCTAGCTGCACTTAGGGGCCTAAGAAAAAATGACATCCACTCCCGTCTATTCCACAAAGTTAATGCTGTTTGACTGAAGTTTTTTGTCTTAAAACAATGCTTGAATGGGTGACCGTATCGGAAATGGGAATACTCCGCGTTGTACGCTTTACTGATGGAGTTAACGGGGTGCGGTAGTCATCTGCGAGCGAGTTTCAGTCTGATCTCAACCAGACTCGCGGGTTTTCTTCCTTGTTCTACTGTTTCCATCCCATCAACTGTGAACTGCGTTGCTGTTCTCCGAAACTGATTACATCAACCCTATAGCAGACGCTAGCGGCGCCCTTTATTTACTTTCGACCTTATCTCGCCGAGCTGCGCTCTTCGAGATCAAAGAAGGGCTGATATCCTCAGCCTGTACGTTTGCTTGTTTTCCTTTGGAGCAGACAAAGGGTGCGTTTCATTGGGATGATCTGAAAAACATAATCATCGCTCCAAGAGGGGAGCAGGCATGGCGTAGTGGCGATTTCCACACTCGGCGTCATATGTGGGTTGAGTTTGTTGGTTCTCTTCTCTGCTCCGAGAGGTTTTACTGAGAAAAGTAAAATAATTTTCGGGGATGCCATATCAGAATTAGCAGAACCACTGACGTAAAATATTTAGTTGCATTTTTGCGAAATTGTGGTTACGTCAGCTACAGTCTGTGACAAAATTCGTTGGAACAGTACACGACTATACAGATCTGAAGCTTTCGCAGCTCACTCTCCCCTCACAATGTTGTTTTAACGCGAGTTTCTGAGCCCAATTGCCAAAACAACATTGTGGGAGGGCAAGAAATTGTAAAGTGTTTCAACAATTTTGTCCGGGACTGTATTTTTGAGGAATTTCAGTTATGAAAAGAATTGGCGGGAAATATGCTACATTTTAGGAGAAGGAAGGTAAGGTAGGTAAGCGCTTTCCGAGCCAATGACCCAACACGCCGGTGCTTATACCCGGTTTCCGTAGCATTAAGCGACTAGGAGTATTTTTAACTCCCCCCTGGATGGGATGCTAGTCCATCGCAAGGTTACCCCCAGCATTACGCCGGTACCCATTTATACACCTGGGTGAAGAGAGGCACTGTGGGAGTAACGTGTCTTGCCCAAGAACACAACACAATGTCCCCGGCCAGGACCCGAACCCGGACCACTCGCTCCGGAGTCGAGCACACTACCATGAGGCCATCGCGCCTCCCATATTTGTGATAAATTCGACAAGAAATGGAAACATACATCATGTTCAGGTTTGTTTGAATTTGGTTGGTTGTTTCTCGTTCAAAGGTTGACTGTGGCTGAGCATGTTCTGCTTAGGAACGACCTTAACCAGGATGAATTTGCAGAGGCCGTTCGAGTTTCATTGCGTTAAGGAAAATATCGTAATATCTTGGTAACTGGGGTTGCTGGTTGCGGCAAAACACTTTATAACTCCTCTAAACTCTGTTTTCCAACCGTTTTGTAATCCTGGTACGACCACGATCGCTTTGGTTGATACTGTAAGTACTGACAGCGATGAAGTGTTTCTCTCAAATGACGTTCGTTGGTGTCCCTAAATTAACGCACGGCACGATTTTTCACTTCTTTTGGAAGGTCACAAAGTTCATTTTCCTACCCTCAAATAACATTCCGCACGGGATATTGACTTTTAACCCGATTCTCCAATATTTTGCGCCAGCAAGGAAGAGTTCACCTTTGTTAGATGCGCGTTCGCTGGTCGAAAGTCTTTTCATTCATTTCATGCGGCATATTTTCCCGAAAAAGAACAACAGTGTATTTCCCCATGCTCCCGTTTTATTCGGCCTTGATCTTCTCCCAAAGTGAATTAGCGTGCATCTGTAATTCAACGAGTCACCAACGAGTCACCATTTTTAAGAGTCCGTTGGCAAAATCCGGATCGGATCGGACCGGACCGGACCGGACCGGACCGGATCGGACCGGACTGGACCGGACCGGATCGGATCGGATCGGATCGGATCGGATCGGATCGGATTGACAAAACTCGGACTGGTTCAATACCAAAATTCCTGCCAATAGACACATTACATCCCTGGGTCACCAGTTAAGGTTACCTCCCACCTTCGCGGGTGTCCTTCCGGAAAAAAGTTCGTACTCGCGTTAGTTTCAATAAAATCATAACAAACTATACATCAGAAGAAAGCTTAGTAAATGTAGTTTACGATAAATATACTGCTTAAGCGAGTTTTTTTTTTTTGGTAAGTATTAGGATCGGCGCCGGTAAGACGTGAAACCGCTGTGAACAACACTGTGAAGTCATTTTGCTCGTGCTGCGGCATCCGATACCCGATAAATTAATTAGAAGAACCCTCGGTGGTCTCACGTCTTACCGGCTCCTGACAATAAAAGGAAAACTCGGTTAAACTATATTTGTTGGCGTAAACTACATTTATTATGACTAAAAACAAAATAAGTATGCAAGGCTGGTTGCACGGCTGTGAGGATATATAGTGTTTGTTTGACAAATTTTTCGTCAGGCACGGCCTGACTTCTTCAGGGAGTTAAATCATAACTCGTACATAACTCCCTGAAGAAGTCAGGCCGTACCCGACGAAATATTGGTCAAACAAAAACTATATATCCTCACAGCCGTGCAACCAGCCTTGCATAATTATTTAGTTTTTAGTCTAAATATTATTTGCTGGTCAGATCTCCCAAGATCCGGCACTTGTACTTTGTTCAGCTGGCCCGGTCCGGTCCGGTCCGGTCCGGTCCGGTCCGGTCCGGTCCTGATTTTGCCAACGGTCTTTTTAAGAAAGCTTTTTTGGTGAGAAATATGCACAATTGAACCACGACGATAAAACAGTCAGAAAGGGCAGTGAACACAGAAGGTGAATCGATTGTTTTGGACACTATAGTAGAAAAAATAGCCATTTTTGAGGCAAATGTGTATGGTGACGTTGTCAATGCACTGAGAAAAAGGATCCTGCTAAATTTAATTAATACAGTGGTGACTCGTGCAGACTAACAAAATGTCGTTGTTTTCTTCTCTTGTTGATTTTGTCTAGCGAAATTCGACTTGAAAATTTGTTAAGCGATATCACATTAGCCTATAATGGAGTTGTTATGAGAAAACAGTCAGTAGAAACCGTCTAATACAGTAACGTTTTCAAACTGCGTGTCACCATTTTGGTACAAAGTTGCTGACGCAATGAACTAAAGTAAACAAGCTTTTACATCACGTGTCATAAGTTTCTATCGTTGTGCAAAATTAGTGTTTTTCATAACTATAACTTGTGTTTCCTGTATTTCCATGTCTCTCACCGACAGAAATTGTCGAAGAGTTATAAAATAAAAACTGTACTAACATAAAAAGTATTCTTTTAAATTTCCCGGGTCTTACGAAGTTTTACTCGCGTAACATTGGGCCGGGTAATACATATATGTGCAAACTAATTTTAAGCCGTAACAATATTTGACAGTTGGCGATACATCGTCATTTAACGTAAAATACCGCATCAGTTAGTATTTTATACGACCTCCTGAAGGAAGCTACATCAAGGTAAAAGGCAATATCCTTCGTCCATATATACTCAGTATGTTGTCATCTCAATGTTGTTTTAACGCGAGTTTCTGAGTTTCTGAGCCCAAACAACATTGTGGGAGGGCAAGAAATTGTAAAGTGTTTCAACAATTTTGTCCGGGACTGTAGGTAGTTAGTCAACCGTTCTGACTCAGGTTGCTAATCTCATTGGCCCGAGGGAACGTAAGGATTAATTTCACGCGTTAATCTAAACTTTTCAACTTTGAAAATGCAAGTGAAATTTAAGTGGTACTATGATAAAAAGTCAAATATTTAACTGTGTTAACTAATTAAAACACCAATTAAGTAACCCAAGTTTCAAGCCTTAATTTCAAAGAGACACTTGTTTATTTTAACAGGAATTTTCCTATTTTATGGTCCGCCACTGCTAACTTTAAATCTTGAGAGAGCTGGATCGAGGAGAAAATGACGTCAAAGACTCACAAGTTTAAGAATACATGCAATGCGTTTGTACGCGACTGAATTATTACGCAGCACGGGAGTTTTGGGTTTCAGATTTTTAAACTCGTGTTTTGCATACACCATAAACTGCGTTTACACGCTGAAATTTTAGGCCATTCAGCGAATGACGTCACTTTTCCCTACATCCAACCCTCTGAGGTCCAGTCGGTCAGCATTGAACGTGAGTAATGGTGGACCGTGAAACTCAAAGTAAACAGCTAGCCTTTGGAGAAAAATCAAAGCTCAAAATTTTGCCTGGCAGATGTTAAAACAAACACACTTTCAAAGTCTCCAGTAAGTGATTTTTTGATCACAGCACTACTTCACTTCCTCAATTGCATGAGGGTACATTGCTATTACATGTCTATCACATAATTATTGAGGGGAGCTTGTTCAATCCGACAAATGACAATCACTAAACTTAACAGAACAATCGGTTCAATGAACACTTTAATATTAATTTTTAAAAGATAAGTTACCAATCAATAAATCGTTGCTGTCAACAGAAATAGCGCCGCAAAATGTATTTGATATTGGGGAAAAATCAGTTTCTTCAGAGTCAGAATGATCTGGAAGTAATTGTAATCTCGCCTGTAAACTGTTAACAAATCACGATCAAGTAATAATATCCTCTTGATTTCCAAAAGCGCCCTCGTGATTAAGAAAAAATGTCCTCCACCTCAGCCAATCAGCATCGTTCAGTAATTTTGCTCTACATGTGATAAGATGGGAGCCTCCTGTTAACTTTTTCGTTGGCTTTTAATTAAACTTATATATTTTTTTTGTTTCACTTATTTATGTTACCAAATTCGTTTCCGTCTTTCAATGGTATCATTTAGGGCCCTTAAGCAAGGACGACGACGACGGCTACGAGAACGCCACACAAAAATACGTTTTTAAATTAGCAAAAACAATAGTTCTGAACGCCCTGCACGTGCGTTTTATATATTTTGATACATTTCTTTGCAGTTCTCGTCTCGAGAGACAAGACTTGTCTGCATGCAACAAGAATGCTCTGATGGGAAGTCTTGTTGAAATTATTAGGGAGTTTAAGCAAAGACGACAGTTACGGCAACGACAACTCCACTGAGAAAGCAAGTATTGCTTCGTTCTCGTCACCAGAGCCTCGGATCGACCCAAGGCTCTGGGAAACTCTATGTAGGAGAACATGCGCCGTTGGATTCATATAGCCACAAATTGGCTATTTGAACCTTACGGCGCCTGCTAACTCCTCGTGCCAACATGAATGCACCAATTAGAGACGCGTTTGATTGTCCTTTACGAAAACCAATGAGGAGACACTTTGTTTCAGGGTTCCCCAGAGCTCTTCTCTCCCTCAGTCAAGAGATGAGCTCTGGGGTCGAGATTGGTATTGCTTAAGAAAGGATAACTACCTGCTACACGTGCAGCACGAATTTTCGTGCATTTCTTTGCCGTACTCCACAAAACAACAACGTGATATCACCAGATATTAGGGAGCTTTAGCAACGACAACGGCGACGGCAACGAGAACGTTACAAATTTGCATATTCAGTAGGCAAAAGCAGTAGCTTTGCATGCCCTGCACGTGCGTTTTTCCTTTTTGTCAATTTCTTTGCCGTCGTCAGCAAAACTACAACGTGAAATAACCAAGTTTGCGGTGTTATGGAGAACGTCAGCACTTGGACATAAATTTTCATTTTTCTCCCCTAAATTAACCGCCGCTCGTAACGGTTTCATTTCTGAAGGACTGCCACACCTTTGTCATATTAAAAAGTTCGGAATGGTCGCGAAGTGATCGCAATAACGGGAATTTATGTTTTTACATGACGTTCTCGTTGCCGTTGCCGTCGTCATTGCTAAAGCTCCCTAACTAGGCAGTTTGACGACAACGCGAGCACACGACAATGAACCATTTATTTGCTATCTTTTTTTTGAAACCTATCGTACCCATCCAGTTGCAGTTGCAGTTGCAGTTACAAGGTGAACAAGATGGAATAATCGCGAAATAGTCGTCATGGCGTTAACTTAAATTACTTGGAGTGATATCTATTTTGACGTTGCCGTTGTCTTTGTTTAAACCAAGAGTGAATTAGATAAGTCTTGTTATGGCATGGGTGGGCCCCCCAGCACAGTCACAAATGAGTCTATTTTTAGAATACCCGTTCCCACGAAAATCAGTTGTCATGTACCTGAAAAAACACGGCAGAAGCAGTCACGCGTGACATGCCTTCTTCTGATTGGTTAAAATTGGCGGCCCTTGATTTGTTTCGCTCGCAAAGTGTATCTAGAAGTAAATTCATTTGTGACTGTGCTGGGGCAAGGCCGCAAAGTGATAGATCAACAACCTTATCTAATTCACTCCTGGTTAACCTCCCTATTATGTATTTCTGTGTTCATAGAATGCACTGTTACCCATACCCTCACCTCCGTCTCCCTGCCCACCCTTTCATGTTGCTGCCAGGAGCTCATCAACAGGAATCTCTATCCATTAATTCCTTGAGTCAACCTTTTCCCGAGTAAATTTATTTTTACGAACAGTTTTTTCCCGTTTTGATTGGCTTTTACAACAGTGGACGTGGCGGATCCCCCAAGGAAGATTGGCCTTTACAACAGTTGGCGTGCCGAACGTTCCTAGGGAGGCGTTATATAAATCAATCTACTCCGGAAAAGGTTGATTCCTAGGCCAAGTATAGGAGAAGCTCCCCTTGATGAGCTCCTGTTGCTGCCTAGTACTGTACTTGTCTCAGTTTGAAGGAAATCGTAAAATTTTCAAGGTAACGACTGAGCACGAAATTAAAATACAAAACTATCTTACACTGAACACAACTGATTTGCCAATGGCAAACGAGAGAATAAGGGAGTTCAATGATTGCAGTTTTTTTTAATATTAATTTTCTGTACCCTCAGTTGATTTTCTTTAGAGAACTTTCTGCCAGTCGAACTCCTTTAAAACCTGTTTCTCACTTGTGCGATAAGCACAAGGATGAGTGGTATACGCAAGCGCAGTAACGTCGGCGAAGATCAAGTAAGATTCAAAATGGCGTGCAAAGCGTCGTGCTTGTGCTTATTGGTGTTGCCCTCCGCAAACGGGTCAGGTAGTTACTTCAGTAGAGGTTCATTTATTTTTTCTATTTATATTGTGCTACATTGTCTCGTGAAAAAGGATTGATTTAACAGTTTGACCTTTCAATGTAAAATCTCCTTTTGATTCACCTTAGCTCATTGTTATTTAAACTGAACCATTTAAAGAAACCCCATTTTAGGATTTGACGTAGAAGTGATTTTGAAAAAAAATTGCTTATAAAAAACTGCGATAACATTTTTTTAAACATTTAAAGTTTAAAAACGACGACGGTTTGACGCTATCCTAACATCATTATTTACTCAAAAAAGTAACGAGCGGTACCGAACGGTTAGTGCAAAGTCTGGCACGTACGAGCACGTACGATGAAAAAGGGAAGTGGCCTTGGTCCGGAGCGCTGATCAACGGGATTTGCTTCAACATCATTTCCAATATTAAAAGCAAAGGAAAATAAAAGCGACAAGGCACATTTGAGTAAACCATGGCTCATATAGTAATTTAATTAAATGCCATAAACGTGCTTGTTGTTAGTAGTAGGCAGGTAGATGCCCTCCAGATAAAATAGAAGCAACAAAATAGACGAAAACTTCCCTTTCATACGTAGCGAAAATTCTTTACCTTTCACAAAATTGTTGTGCAGCCCGTACGTCTGTCCGTACAATGTGAACTTCCACAGCAAAGTAACATCAAAATGGCGGACTGATCCGCTAAGAACGGGACACGTGACTTACCCTTCTCTCGCCGTCGACGATTTCGGATATCGACCACAGATTTTCTTTAGGGGAGTAGGTCAGCGACATTTCCCAGTTTGGTCTCAAAAGACCACTTGACTCACCTACCCCTAGATGAAATATTTCGAGATACTTACCCACCACTATGCGTGGTCTAAAAAAGCATTTGAAGAATTTTAAACCTCTTTTGCGTCAAGTAAGGCATCATATTGTGTCCGACCCTTTGGAATATTGACATCTGACACCTGAATTTTGATCAGGAAATATTGTATTGCTTAGTAATACTTGACGGATGATTTGCCATTCTAAACCTAACAGTTCTCCGTCCCTCGGACTTCGCACTAAAAATTGGAAATTGATTATAAATAATAAACATACTATAAAGTTGACAGTTGCTTGTGAAAATACATTGTTCGTGGTTACTCTTACGAAGCTCGTTTCATCCCGACCAAGGTACACATCAGAGACCTTTCTGCTTGGCAAACTCGTTGGGCATCACGCCCAAAGTCCCGTTCGCTAACAAAATGATGGCAGCAATCTCGCCTTATATCTCATAAGGATTCCAGACCGCGCAAATTCACGAGTGAAAAATTGGCAATAAAGTTGACAGTTACTTGTGAAAACATTGGTACAATATATAAAATAATGTTAAAAGTTAAACAAAAAGCTTAGCACGAATGGAATCTGCTTGAGTATTTAAGGAAGGCTTGAGTTTTCTATCAATCTAATGAAGGGCATTTCCAAAACCAAACGTCGAATTTGCTCTAAAGCAATAGGCCAATTTCGATATATAAAATTCAGCTTGAAAGAGAGGTTTAGAAGACAAAGACAAAGGAAAGTGGATGATATGCTAATATCTTTCACATTCATTGCAACTTTTTTCTATACATGGTTTGCAACCAATCTCTAAAAACACAGATAACAATGATGCAATGTACAATTGCTGGTGGACGAACAAAAGGAGCTAATTAGTCAGAGATCTTTTGTTTTCGTCCACCAACATGGCGGTGATGACGTAACGTGAAAATCACCCATTGTTTTTGTCCTCTCTGCCTCACTATCAAGCTGAATATTGATATTTCGAAAATGGCCTATTTTAAATTGGCTTGCTTTTAAAAGATTGCTACTTCCGTGCCACTCCATGAAATGTTTTTCGGTTGCAGAATTCATGCTTCATGTGAGATAAACTAAGAATAAAGCCAGGATACGAGCCAGGATTCGAGCCAGGATCCGAGCTAGGATCCGAGCCAGGATTCGCATGGCCAACAATTTCATACAGTCAGCGGCTCGATGTGAGGGCTCACGCAATTTTTCTTTTTCCTCGCTAAAATTGGTGGAAAACGGTAGAATTTACTTCTAAGCGGTGAAATTATAATATCTAACGCAAATTTTAACGAAGAGCAGGCTTAAAAGAAGGATAACCCAAGTTGTCTTGTTATTTTCTGATCGCGCAATGAATAGTTTTATTGTCACACCACTTCGTCACGCGAGGTCACAAGCAAACCAGAAACCCCTCTTGGAACAGAACAGCGGACTTGTAAGTGAAAGAGAATCCTGTTATGTAAGCCAAACACAAAACCGAAGGCTTTCAAAATGGCAGCCGATGTTTACAACCTTGGAAAGCATTTTAAACCCTTCAGTTCGTCGTTATTTTAAGATGTCACGGGTTCTGGAAAAGAGGCACATTTTAACCAATGTTTAATCTTTTTGGGAACCACGAAAACAACTTGCAAGGCACTATATGTTCTTTAAAGTTACGTCTTAAAGTGTAAACTTTTGAAAGCGATTTGGGGACGCTGACCAGCCCGTCTGAGAGGAAGGCAGTTTTAGAATGTTTTACTCACCTTGTGGCTCTCAGCGGCTCTGACAAGAAGCAAAGTATGGCGAATTTGACGGAATTGACTGTGAATGATAAAGCTGTGTGGGAACCGCGAGAAAACATTAAAAGGATTAACAATACAGCTGATCTGTTACTATGATAATTTGACTTTATGATAAGATTTGGGGGCGTTGGAAATCTGTCATTGTTGTGACTTAGAAAGGACAAATAAATCAAGGTATGGGAAAATTCCATTTATTTCTCTGTTGATAAATTGATCGCCGTTTTAATTCTAAGACTGAATATGGCTCTTGTGCGCGTGCGTGGGGGCCATGATGTATGAAATTGTTGGCCATGGAGACCTAACCGAGACCTAACCTAACCTAATCGAGACCTACCCTAACCCTAACTAGACCTAACTAGACTAGAACTAACCTAACTAGACCTAACCTAACCGATTCGAGACCTAACCTAACCGAGAGATTCGAGAATAAATAGCGGCGAAAGCTCATCTTAGCTCGAATCCTGGCTGGAATCCTGGCTCGGATCCTAGCTCGAATCCCGGCTCGGATCCTAGCTCGAATCCTGGCTCGAAGTTTAGGTATCCTCGCTTCATGTGTTCTGTGCAATGCAGATTATCTTTGGCAGACCCCTTCGCATTGCTGAGCAAAAGAAATCGATTGTTTGGTTTTGGACATGCTACTCATTAGAAACCTCAAGCCTTCTTTAAATACTCAATCAGATTCCGTTTGCGCTGAGCTTTTTGTTTAACTTGTAATCCATTTTTGTAACAAATGTGCCTCAAGTATTTATAATCAATTTTTTTTTCATTTGACTTCGCAATAGTGTTAGGTAGCGTCCAAATGTCGTCGTTTTTAAACTTTTAAAAAGCTTTTTAGTTTTATGATTTGCTGGCTTTAAATATTCCTCATACATTCGGGTGATTCGCCTTTTCTTAAATATTCTCCTTTTCCCGGTCCCCATTTCAAATAATCGTTTTTTCTTTCCTTTCCTCTTAATGATATGAATAAAAGTAAGGTTACTTTTTACTTTTGTTTAATTAATGAGCAGAAGCGAATAACAATGTCAACTTTTGATGCCAGATTCGATCAAGATGTGACCGTCGGGAAGACTTGATCAATAATGGATCTCAACGGGAGCTTATTCGGTGGGGATGATCCAACATTTGACTGCCCTGAAGGGGAAGAATATACACCAGTCAAACGTTACACAAGAACGACGCTGTATGTGATGGCAATGCTTGTATCCTTGTTCGGCAACAGCACGGTCGTATGGATTGTACGCAAAAATCGTAACATGCGAACTTTAACTCATTACTTGATTGTGAACATGGCGGTGGCAGATCTGCTGATAACAGTCTTTCACATGCCTTACAAACTAAAAGTCCAGCTGACAAACAGTTATGCGGTGATTGTTGGAGGGTTGATTGGAACTCTTATATGTAAGCTGGTTGGCTACATTCAAGATGTATCCATCGCTAGTTCAATACTATCACTAACGGTGATATCGATCGATCGATTCTTGGTGGTCCGGTTTCCGTTGAAACATGTGACTTTACTGAAACGGCCACGCTTTGTCATCGTTCCCATTTGGATCATTTCTGTCTTCATGTGCTCTCCACTGCTTTACGCGAACAAAATGATAGAAGACGATGGTGATTTCTATTGCAACGAAGAATGGCCGCCGCTTCGCATGACCGGACGCGATTATACCATCATCCAATTTACAGTACTCTACGCCCTACCGCTGGTAATCATAACAGTACTTTATTCTTGCATAGTCTCCAAAGTTTGGCATCGCAGTATTCCTGGACAGGCTGCGACCGAAATGCACCGAGGACAGCGTCCTCATTCACAAGCGAGAAAGAAACTCCTGAAACTGCTCGTAATCATCGTCAGCCTTTTCGCAGCTTGTTGGCTACCATACCATGTAATCTTTTTCTTGAAGTTCTTCAGTAAGAAATACGTACATTGCTATGTCCCTGATACTATAATGTTTTATTGTCTGTTTGTCGGACAGGCAAACAGTGCAATAAACCCATGCATCTATTTCGTCATCCATAACGAATACAGGATGGGTCTGATTCAACTCACGCGACTAATCTGCTCTCCGCTGAGAAAGTTGACTTTTATGAGATGTCGTTTTCGTCAGTTTCGTTCCTTTGACTTGCAAACAGCAAGCAATGACAGAAGTACTCCCTCACAACAGCCTTTGTCATTTCCAGATACGTCTCTCAATTGCCAAAACCTTCAAATGAATCAGGTAACTAAAAGCACTCGTACGTCTGATTCAGTTGGCGCTTTGTGAATGATCATTAACAATTATTCTACGAGGACGCGATTAAAATCATTATATATCCAGCAAGCCCGTGTGGGATAATTGTTTTATTAAAAACTCCAACAACTCTTCTATGTTGATTTTATTTGGCACAAAATGGGAAAAATGTTTTCATCTCGTTTTATTGCTGACGCGTTCGTTGACATATTAAGAGGTACAGCAGGTATGTGTCCGACGAGCCAATGAAAAAGCAGGAAATCTGATATCCTTGGTTCATTCTTTTAATAATTAGCAATCACCAAGGTGGAGGTGGCTAGTACTGGATATTTACCGAGCCGCGAAATCGAAATAATGTCGTGTAGGTTGCCGACCACATACTCAATAGGGAGTTTAAGAAACGACAACGCCACAAAACAAGAATATCATTGGTTAAAAGAGGCAGCATAAATATTTATTTACTTTATTTCTTAATTGACCGCTCCCCATAGGGGCTTTTCAGGGCCAATGAAACACAACGAAACGACGGAACAGAACAGCAACAACAACAACTGTTTAGAATCCCGACTGGCCGGAGGCAAACCAGTTGGCTATTTACAAGTGCAGCTGGGAAGTTGAACCAGGGACTACCAAGGATTAAATTTAACGATTGGTCAGAGTGGGTCTTGAACCCAGGATCTCCGGATCTCGAGGCAAGCGCCCTAACCACTGGGCCACACTACCTCTTGAATAGTGGTGCTGCACGTGCAGCACGGATTTTAGCAAGTAGCTTTGCGGTCCTCTGCATAACTTCTGCGGTATATTACGACTCGCAGCTTCAGCCATTTGGAAAGTACTGGTTCGCTTCAATGATTTTGGAGCAAAAGGTAGACTGCTCGCCGTCTACATCAGCATAAGTTAATTATTATGTTCATGTGCTGGATCCCTCCAAGAATCCTTTCTTAACATTTCTGTACTTTGAACAGCAGCAATAAAATCTCCAAACAGAGTTCTTAGCTGATCAGCCACAATTCATGACCGACACTCCCGGTTGCTTGCGTTGGGGAGTTCAACTTAACGACGGCCGACGAAAACGTCACCCTAAACTATAACATGGTTCTATCATAAGTCTTTCGCGATTATTTAGTCTCGTTCACGTCCTACAATATGGGCGAAGTATCCTGAAAGTAAATTGGTACGAGCAGTTGCAGAGTGAAAATAGAGAATGACAGGTTCTCTGTTAACGTTGCATGCTTATATCGTCGTCAAAACATCAAATTTGGTGATTTCACGTTGTCGTCTGAGGAACCAGGTGCCTAACACGTTTCATGGTACCGATTCCAGAAGCGATCGTTTTGGTTAGTTTTTTCGATGTAGCAATATTCGAGCTGAGTTCGTCATTTGATTTTGACTTGATTAGTGTCTTCTGGTCAGTATTTTGACTCGGGCCTTTCTTGATCTGTAGTTTTATTGGGTATGAGAAACATGCACCTGACCAAAATGGGGCACTCCGATGATCTAATAACCTTACGAATTATTAATGAGCTTTAGAATTATATTTGCAGTAACTTGCGTATATCTAGGAAGCGCCTTAGCACAGTTCGTACTTATGGTGGTATTAATGTAGAGGTTGTCATATCCGAAAGGGATCTAGGTATTGTGATTTGAAATGACACCTCTTGGAAGGCTCGCATAGTAATGATTGTCGCTAAAGCAAATATTAAAGATACTGGGCTGTCTTGAAAGCAAGTTCGCAGGTATGTTGTAAGTGATGCGCTTTTGCGACTTCACTGTTCCCTAGTGCGCCCACACATTTGTTTTTGCTCTCAGTTTTGGGAACCGCAATCAGTCATCGGCAACTTACTCCGGATCCTGGTTGAAAACATTCAAAGGAGAGCTACGCGTTTGATGTTAAGGAATTGTTATTTATCCTGTGGGGATCGCTTAGTCAAACTAAGTTATTGCCACCAAATTACTGGCTAGAGTATCGTGACCTAATTTTCTTTTGTAATCGCTTTTACGGGCATATAGAACTAACTCGCGAGTTCAAATATTATTTCTCTTTTTCCTTGAGGGTCAAACGCGCCGTGGGTGCTCAGGATTGCATTTTAAGCAGGAACCCATGACCCGGAGCCCATAACTCTACTGTGTTCGTGTAACGGCGTTTTCACAGACCGATTTATTTTTAGATTGAATTTCCCGCGAATGAGACTCCCACAGGAGCCCGATGACCCATTACAAGAAATTAAGCTGACGTCTAGGGTCACCGAACCGGAACTGCCTTTGTTTTTTGACCTAATTCGCGGGAAGGGCTAGTCTAAAAATAAACCTACTTGTGAAAACGCCGTTTCACAGATGCTGTATGGAAGTTGCACGCTCCAGATGGGCTCCTGTTTTAAGACAAATCTTTCTCGTTCAAATGTTTTCCGTGAAAATTTCTTTAGTTGAATCTTAATATGGAACAGCTTACCAAGGGAATTTGAGGAATCAATCGATTGACTCGTTTTAGTCGCTTTATTTGAATAGACTTTTTAACGTTTTTGATTGCGATAATTTGTTCCTTTAAAGTAATCTGTCTTAAATGTCGCGGTGGAAATATTGTTGAATTTTTTTTTTGCCTGTACATGCTAAGTGGTAGTCGTTAGTAGAACTCAAGTATAAGTTTATAATTTATGTAGATTTTAGATCATAATTTGTAATTAACAAAACTAGTCGTCAAGAAGAGCAGCAGCAACGACAACCAGGCAGCATCGTCGTCCGAGGAACCGGCCCCCAAACCCCCCAGAGAAAGGAAAGTAGAGGTGGAGTCAGATACCAGCAGCCAAATCTCAGCTGAGGTAAAATATGATGATGATTCTGATGACTCCCTCGAAGAATCTACTGATGATTATGGCGATGAAGCGGAGCCTCAGCCTGAAGGCGGCATGAAGTGGGCGGATTTCTATCGGCAACTTAAGGACAGGGATGCAACCACAAGGGGGCACTCTGTTTCCACCTTCTTCAGGTACCTTATGCACGTCGAAGGAGGGTGCCACTCGGAAGAGCAAGCCTTAATACAGACGCGCCAAGTGAATATCATCCTGGACATCATCGACCCTCAAGGAGACGATCTCAGTTGCCTTGTGAGGAATGACGGGTTAGACTTTTGGAACAAGTTCGCTGGCCCCAAACTGACCAACAAAGAGTTGACGGGCAACACCCTTAAAGTTTACATAAGAAGTATCGAGCTTTTCATTACGTTCATCCATAAAAATTTGTTTTATCAGAAGGGCCTGCTCACTGAAGATGACAGGGAAGCCATCATCCGCTTAAACACTCGTTTGCCGGACTACCGCGCTACAATCCATAGAAGAACGGCCAACCAGACGACCACCAGGAAAGTAAATGACAGCATCACTGAGATCAATGCAGAGGATGTCAGGCAGTTGGAGGGATCTCAGCTGGCAAAGACCGCCATTAAGCTTTTGGGCGAGGCAATAAACCATCGCCTCCTCACCAAGAATGAGTCTACTTGTGTTAGAGATTACCTTTTAGTGACGGCGATGTACGAAAACGGATCAAGACCGAGTCTAAGAAGCGTTGGACATTAAATGTCGATGAGCACAAGACCACTCGACATCAAGGTTCAGCGGAGATTGTTATGGATGAGCGCCTGTATGCTTACATAAAGCTGTACGTAAGGCACCTTCGTCCCTGTTTCATCGCCAGTGCGTAGATTATGTATTCATAAAGGCTGATGGGACGGCTTCCGGAAAGGAACCATTGGCCGACGCGTTGGAAAGGTGTTTAGAAGGGCAGGCGTGCGACTTGACGTGACGGTCACGGCCACCAAAATCCGCAAGTTATCTTCTGCAAGCGCCGCCGAAATGTCACCAACGAAAAAAAGAACCATCAATTCGCATATAAAGCACAAAGCGTCCACCGCGGATAAAAACTATGTGCTGAAAGTAAACACCAAGCAAACCAGCGCTGCCCTTATGCGAAACATCATCGAAGAGGCCGTGCCAACAGAGGAATGCCAAAGTGCCGCTGATGACCAAAAGCCCAGCAAAAGTGCAGCCTTACGGCCAACAACTGGCAGTTCGGAGAGTGTCGGAGAGCGACGATGACCTCCCCCTTGTAGAGGGGTTGGGACTTCCTGGAAAGCATGTTAATTATGGTGTTACTGGCTCTGAGGAATGTCCCAAGACAAAGCTCGACGCGGCTGACAAAGTGGTCATTGATAGTGTCTTTAGAGAAGTGATTGAAGCTGGCCGACTTCTCACAAAACACGAAGTAAGAGCAAAAATGCGCGAGGACAGCCACCTGAGGAAGTATGCGATACAGCACGCTAAAGTCAAAAAGATCTCCGACTTCCTGCGGTACCAAACAAATCAGGTCTGACAGCTGAAGCACTTTGAGGATAACGTTGACGAGGAGGGGAGTAAAGTCGCAACCTTCATATCTGATTCAAGGCGGCAGTGGAACACCAACTCCTCTCAGGCCATTGAACACTTTTTCGTCCGCTTCAAGTTCCCCAAGATGCCACCGCGCTCTACAGTTGTGCAGCATTTCAAAGAGGACCCCGTGCTGTCCCATATACTCAAGAGTGAGGGGAAAGACCGGTGCTGCGAAAACGTGAAGAACATCTATAAGAAATGGTCAACAAAATAGTCACTTCCACAGCTTCTGTCTTGGCGGACTTGAACCTCCCGTTGTGTTTGTCCATCGTGCGTCTCCGGCCAAAGTCTGCCCCTTTAGGCATAGTTTAGTGTCAAGTTTAGAAACTGTGTAGTATTTGCTTATGCCTTCGTTACAGGCATAAACACTTTCTGCTTAGCACTTATAACATTAATAGGCTTCTGTGCTCACAATAACTTGGAAATAATGACAGTCTTGTTGCACCTCCTTATAGATAGATTTAGCAAACACAACACATCGTCAAATGATGCGATGGCGTGCAAAGTAGTCTAGACCCGACTTCTCGTGCTCGTGTTGACGTTGTTGTGTCAAGGTCATGTCACATTCGTGACGGCATTTCCAGTGTTTTCACGTCATGATTACGATGCCTTGGATTTCAAGCTAAAAAGGTATCCACAGAAAACTATTGTATTACTCGATAATAGCAAAATTTTTCTTACCCATTCCCAATCCCTTCCAGCCACATTCTTCTGGCAGTAATACAGGTAACTTCCCTTTTCCATGTTCCCCACTTTTTTTAAAGCAGGCTCGTGGTCACTATTGACCAGACACGTTCCACCTGAAGAAAGTGGAAGTAATATTTTCTTTGCAACAAATGTATTAAAATGAAATTCATTCTCCCACTGTTTCTTTTGATGCTTTTGATTTATCTCAAGTAAAACGTCATCCTGGACATGTAGGAACTCTAACCAGTGTTGATATGCCCTTTGAACAGCTATACCAAACGTCTCTTCAAGGCTGACACCTGGACTTTGTAAACGATGCTGAAAGACTTCGTTTGCCACACTGAACACCTCCAACACGTCTATGTCGACCTGTAACGTTAACGAAAAAAATGTTCTCATTCTTTCCTAATAATAAATTATGTGGGACATAATTTGGAGAACCCACAATGTTTTTCTTTCTTTCTTTCTCCTTAATCGAGCCGCGAAGCGGCAAAAGCGAGTCGCGGAGAGGCGAGAGAAGAAAACCTCTGGTGGCAGTCGGTACGAATCTCACTTCCATGCTGACGCCAACTGTCAAACGATTCAAGATAGTAATTAAAATCTGACCAATGTCAGTTATGTTATCACATGTTGATCAGCCGTTAATTTTGTTCAGTGGGGTAGGTTAAGGGAAATCTTTCACGCGAATATTTTTTCAGCCTGGGTGGTGAAGTGGTTAACTGTCAACTGACCCTTTCCGGTTAGGCGGTTTTTGGTCGGCCGAGGTCAACAAATGAACGTATGAAGGCACGATATAACATACGATCACATAAATATAGTTCACCGGCGAGGAATCGAACCCATACGTTAATAAGCACTTAATGACTGGCCTCAAGAGAAACAGTGAGTTTTGTTTCCCCAAGACCTTCAATGTTCACCGAGGTGAAGCCGAGCCCGAAACCAATGCACAGTTTCTCGACAACTTAAGATTTTATTGCTTAGCTTTCAAAACGAAAGACAATTGAAGCTATATGTTGGTAAATGGCTTGCAGATAAAATAGCTTTTCGGGACCGAAAAGTCTTCAGGAGTTTTGAGAAACACACACCTGGATTTGCATGCCCAATTTTGTTGCTCTTTTGTGGCCAACCAAATAAGGAAATCCCTTTGAAGTTTCCGATATCGAAAACTCCCAGACTTGAAAACTGCGGCGCTTACTAAAGAACGATTTCCGATGAAAAACGTAAACTCATGACTAGTCGATTTTTCATTATCAACAAAATGGCGAAAGCGATTCACGTTGATGCGTTCAAGATTATTCAGTACACAATAAAACGATCAAAATATATAAGACTTAAACTTACTTACATTTAACGCGAGAGCAGGATTGTAGAACTTAATTTTGTGATGACATCCCCTAAAGCTTGCTTCGCTGAAACTGCCTACTGTGCTGAAAGGAGTTTGAAATTTTATAAAATGTAGATCTTTCTTCGCTGTTAAGAAGCGTTCTAAAAAGAATCTTTCTAAAGTCGATTTCTCAGTCATTTCTCCAAAAAGAGCCATAAACGAGGCGAAGTATTTGGTCACGTGGTGGTTTTCCAAGAATATTATTGGCTCTCGTCCAATCGGACCAATCAGAACGCGCCATTTTTATCCCAGTCAAGCAACGCTCCGACTCAAAAAAATGCGACCAACTGGGAACGAGTATAACGCGCTCCGGTTAGCCTACTATAGCACTGATTTAATAGCCCAAGAATAGCGTTCCGGTTAGCCTACAGCACTGATTAGCCTGACGCATAGCTCAGAGAATTCGCGCACTCTGATTGGCTATAGATGCGAGGTATTTAGCGTGGAATCGGGACTTGAACTTGAAAGCGAGGCATTTGCACGATATTGCACCGGCCGTAAGAGGGACTGGTGCCTTTTGTTTACTTCCGCAACGCGAATTGAAACATAAAAATGCAATTTTAATATGTTTTCAAAACCATTATCATTGTCAGCAAAGCCAGAATCGAACATAGCGTTTTTTCAAAGTGAAGTCGAGGATTTACCTAGCTTTGAACTCAATTTCAACTTTCTGAATAGGTTCAAGAAACCGCTTACGCTATCTAGTACAACAAAGCGGCAGAAACCAAATGTCGACAAAATGGCTGGGACGTCCGAGGAAACAAAAACAGTAGCCAAAGAAGTTCCGGCGTCAATTGTTCAATACACAGAAGAAGAAATGGCTGCCTTTAAAGAAAACATGATGGATCGTGTTCAATAAAACAAAACAGAAACAATGTCAATGTTTCCATTAGCCTTCTACGCAGATTCGTTGCATTTGTCCTTTTAACGCGAAAGAGGGTAGGAAGGAAACTACACTAATAATGCTACTTCAATATGGTTGAGTATAATCGGCCTGTTTTGCCCTTCGTGTCTGATGTTTTTTATGTGAGGACATAACTGCAATGTGTTTTCGCCGTCGTAAAACTATATGTCCGATACATACAGCTAACAACCTTTCCTGATAGCTAAAAACAGTAATGTCTCACCGGTAAAAATATTTCAAGCATCTGTCAATATCCTTTAATAGATCTTAATACATTAATTTTTTCCAGAAGTATATTAACGAGCAGAGTTATGTTAGTATGAAAACACGCGGCTCTGAAGGATTTAAGTCCCATAAATGCCTCTAATGTATAAGATACTTTACTCTGAACTATGGAAAATCCCTCTCTGAATATTTAATGTGATTAAAATTCATTTAAGCCATGGGTTTAACCCAGTATTGTATCTAGAGTTGCGTTTTAGGTCTTCGTGATCATCTATGTGACATCTAAGGAAATGTCTTTTACTGTAAAACGATTTCCAATTTCCTAAAAACTAAAGTATCACCGGTGATGCATTAGTTTTATTGGTACTATATCAAACGCACAACTTTAACTAAGTACATTGCGGGTACATTGATACATCAAGTTCATGCCATCATACATCGTAGGGTCTGAAAAGAAATATGTTTCTTCTACCGTAGCGCTTCTACTAAAAACTATTCAAAAGATGTCAAGACAAAATTTCGCGTGCTCAAGTGCGAACCAGATTACAGGAAAATCCATTTGATTCGGTCCACAGAAAGTAAGGAGCGCTCAACGACAGTTACCTTTTTATGCTGTCCCTTCGATATACGTGGTACATGTTTCGCATCCCTCGCCGCGGCCACGATTTTGTTGATAGAATCGAATTCGATTCCGCTTTCATCGGCATTGAAGACGAGATGGGGTTTATCAAGACGACACCCTATGCCGTTGTTGTGAAGTGTTTCTAGAAGGCGATCGTAAAATGCATCGATGATGGTTTTGTTACCAACGTACAGACTAGACCAAAGCTCTGGGAACTCCAGAGTGAGATTTCAGGGTGCCGCTTTAAGAAGCCTCACCACCACATCTCACTTAAGCCTCCCTCGGGGACATTTTTCCCGCGCTTCATCGCTATTTGAGTGGCCATAAACATGATGATTTCTTTACTTTTCCCATAGCCCTGCTTGCTGACGTCTATTAAATAGGCCGCCAGTTTCTTTTCATCTTCTGCAGTGAGTTTTGTCTCCAGACCATTTTTTGTACCATGGACAACTCGACCTGTTATTCTGTCCCTCATCGTACTTTTGGGGACGTTAAACTACATGGCGCATTTTCTAAACGATATCCCTCCTTTCAAAAAAGTCTCGACTGCCGCCAGCATATCTTCCTCTCTCCAGGTGTTAATTTTTTTTGAGCGAGGCATTTTTGCCTAAAAAAAAACAATAATAAAACCCTTGTTACAAGGTACATCCCCGAAAGCCTACGGTGCATTTTAATTGGCGGAGGCCGGGGAGTGGGGGAGGGGTGGGGCAGAGGGGATAACAGGTTTTATTTGTTCGAATGGCTGATGGCCCAGAGACAACCGATTGTGGGAGGTAGATTTAAAGCCAGTGTGGTTTTTTTACCGCGTGTAGTCGCGTGTTCTTTTATTTTTCTAGTCTCAATCGAAAATAAAAATACGCCTCAAAAGGGACCGCGTGAGATCTGGGTAGCAGATTAGGTACCGATAACGATCTCAAATGTTGCATAACATCTAAGCTTATTTGTGAGCAAACCCTATTATTAGGGTGAACTCATGGGAAGAATTGGTCTAAACAATATTCAAAGTCATACTACTCATATCCGCTGAGTTCCAAAGAGATTTTCCTGGAAGTAAAAGAGCTAGTT
Organism: Montipora capitata; assembly: GCA_949126865.1. Classification (NCBI taxonomy): domain Eukaryota; kingdom Metazoa; phylum Cnidaria; class Anthozoa; order Scleractinia; family Acroporidae; genus Montipora; species Montipora capitata. The sequence continues at coordinate 15,775,183 of OX421445.1, read as the reverse complement.
AACTCCATTCACACACTCTCTTATGCACTGGTGCTCAATAGGTTTTCAGACAGTGATGTCATCACATTCTAAAATCAAAATCGCAGGCGTTTTGATGTAACGCACAGACGTGAGAATTGAAGAGGTGATTTATGGATTTGTCTCCTACAACATCCCAACTTTTTTTATAAATACATAATAAATACCCTTTATTTTCCACATTGCAGAATAAGCTGAATTAAAGGGCTAAAACTTTACAATCAATAAATAATTAAAACTACTACTACTATAAAAACAATAAAAATATCTTAATTAACTATTTACATATCTACATATTTACTAGGATCCTGAGCGCTGGGTCTGGCAACAACTCCTATCAGCGTAAACAATATTTCTATTGTTGTAGCCGGACCGCAGGTTGTAACTATGACCACTAGTTGCTGTTTTCGGTATGAGGAAGTTAATGGGGTGATCATTTTGAGACATCAGTCTTCTGAATATATTTACAACAGAGCTGAGTTCGTCTTTCTTTCAGGCTGCTAAGGTTGGTAATATTAAGGGCATCTAAATAACTGTGACATGGATTGATAATATGTAGAGCCCTTTTTTGAATTAATTCCAGCTTATTTGAAAGAAATTCAGGAATATCTTGCAAGACTTGCACGTCATATTCGGATATAGGTCTTATTGTTGTCGATTTTTTTTTCTTACAATCTGCAGCAGAAATTCTCGCCATGCCGAACAACGCCGAAAGGTTGGAACACGTGCGAGCAAAGCAACTGGTGACGTGTCTTTATTTGAAAAATATGACAATTGGCAATCGCCAGAAGACTTTTGTATATGCTATGTATTTTAGCTGTAAATGTAATGTCTCGAAGATATTAGCTCTTGTAGTTATTCTGAAATTCGAGATGAAATAAAGTTTTTGCAAGCATGCATGTATGTATGTTACCTTTAGCAGGGCGCATGCGCACACTTTGTAATCTGCGACTTCAATGCTTACCATATGACAGAGAAAATGACTTTTCACTTGAATATATATGCCATCGAATTCTTACGTTAAATTGACAAGGGCGGTTTGGAGCTGTGAGTAGGCGTGGGATTTGTCACATATGGTTTAGGGGCCGACATATCTCTCCCTCAATGCCGTACCGGGAGGCAAGGTCGGTAGCAGAAAGCAGCGAAGGGCCAACTGCGTCCAAAAGCGATCGCACGGGCCGAAATCCCGGGATGACTCGTTTGGTACGACGCTCCAGCGCCGGTGTCTGGAGGTACTGCGTTTTTCTCACTTGTTCAAACATTCCATCCGCGCATGCGTAAATGGTCTGGCTCTCCGTTACGTAGCCTACCAAAAAAAAAAAAAAAGAAGATGCTGGTTTTTACAAGGAATTGACATTTCAGTTGAACAGATTCTACAGGCATGAACTCGTAAGGTAAGAAGCGCGCGTGTCTGGTCTTCTCGAGACAGAGGTGAGATATGGTTTCATGCAGACTTGGACGCCTAAAATGCTCTGTTGAAAACATGGCGGTTCACCAGTGAAGCTGTCTCTCTGGCCTTTCTGTGGACGAAATCCAGCACCTACCAATACAATTTGGGCAAGTTTTGGAAGCCAAAAACTTGTGTTTTGCTGGTAGGACTGGATGAGCCGACACTTATAAAGTATCAGCACTTCAACGGGGTTTGAACCCCGTCGAAGTCCTGAAATTTTCAGGCTTCTTTACGCAATTGCAAAAATTACGTTCACAACTGCGAGGATCATAGCTTCACTTGAGGTAGGTACTTGGTGTCTCTTTTTCTATTGTTTCAAATTTTTTTAAACAATGTATAAAACGTTCAGTAATTATACAATTACCCTAACCTAACCCTAACGCTAACCCTAATCCTAACCCTGCAGGTTTTACCGTGTTTAGATAATTTTGTGCAATAGATAACCACTAAATGACAAAATACACCAAGTACCTACCTCAGTTGATTTCATATCCGCAGTTCATATATGATCCATTTCATATATCATTTCATCGTTGATTCATTCCTCACAGGAACATTAGAACCCAAAAATGACCAGCTCCCAACGTCAGTGGCTTCATAGCTCAGTTGGTTAGAGCGTCGCACCGGAATCGCGAGGTCACGGGCTCAAACCCCGTTGAAGTGCGCAATTTTTCAGGCCTCTTTACGCAATTGCAAAAATTGCGTTCATAAATGCGAGGATCATAGCTTCACTTAAATTGGTTTCTGTTGATGGGCCAAACTTTTCCTAAAGAAGATCGACGAATAAACAGTTTCTAATTCTCAAAATACTTGTAACAATTAAGAGGGCAAGAGACTCGTTTGGAATAAAAGCCTCCTTATACTGGAATCTCAACCCCAGCTTACTTCTCTTTTGCGTGGCCTTAAATTAAAATACGAGGGAGTTCTGTTGCATTTTGTGATAAAAATGCCATTCGTTAAACGACAACGGCAATCATGCGCATATTTTGTAATATTTGTAAATATGCGCAAATCGTACGTAAAAGGTCTCAACGAAATTTTAATTTTCAAGTAGTGACTTTTCTAACTCATCGCTACCTACCAGTAAATGTCTCTCGCCCTTGCTTGTGTCCTGTGCTGAAGGGCAGTAAAAATCCTAGTGAAATTATAGTTATGACTCACTCAATCTCGGTTATGAGCTCATATACCCTATGACCTTTTATGGAGATGTTTCATTAAAGTGGAATAGTCCAGTTCAGAAATAATGACATTTAATAAAACAACCATTCCATTTGCACTCATTGGATATGAGATAGCTACTTTGGCAGTTAACCACCCAAAATAAAAAAAAACGCTCCTAAAATAATTGCAAATTATTGTTTGCGCATGCAAAAATGTCAAAGGAATGAACTATCTGATTTCATGAGAATGTTACCGTGAATAAATTTTAACTATAAATGTTACTTTGCGAGAGAGCGAAAGAAATTTACTGTTAGGTAGTTCTTATGTATTGCGACTGAACTTCGTCGAGGATAAGCAGAACAAATAATTGATGTTAAAAAAAGTGGGATCACTGACCATTCATGAAAATAATAAGTCAGCTAATTATAACTAAGAATGATGGAATGACAGATACCTTGCTTGCCAACATTTTCACTCAGCACGCGCTTAATGTAAGACAAGAAGGAACGTTGCGACACTTCGCGCGCGCTGTAGAAATGCGCCGGAAAACTAAATGGGAAGGTCCTACAATAAGCGACTAAACTTTTTTCAGGTGATCACTTCATGAGATCAGTTAAACCCTTACAGTAACCTGGTTTCTAAATCGAAAGTAAGCGACTGAATTTGGACATTGCCTCTTGCTCACGCGTACCTCTAGGTGTAAGTATCTTGAGTTCGTGCTAAAGCTAGCGCAAGGAATTCTTTTCGTATTGTGACGCAAAAAGGCATCACTGCAGCAAATGAAAGTATTCACTTGTTTTGCTCAGTTTTTACCGGAGGAACGATTTCCTTAGTGTTGGGTTAAGAGATAAGATTATAATTCGATATTGTTATTGGTTCAAAAAGAGTTTCATAAACTGAAGGTAAGGTTATTTACCAGCATACAGAGGTTCGTTTTAGGCGGAGAATTCTTTTCCGTGAAAAACTAAAAGCGGAGTGATTTTAAGTCATTGATTTTTTACGCACAATTTTCGTTTTCCGTGTTCAGGAATTTCCATTTAGAGCAGGGATAACGTATTATAAGTTTCCTTATATGTTGACGCGTTTAACTTTTTTTCCCTACAGTTACTCCGCAGTTGTTTTTGCGGGATTCATCATGACAAACAACAGTCTTCCTTTGTCTAAGGAGCAACTTTGTCAAATTATAAATCAACAGCAAACTACAATCCAAAGTTTGCTAAGCGAGCGGCAGTGGCTCACTGATGATTATCATATTCAGCAACTGGATATACAGAAATTTAGGCAACAGTCTATACAATGGGAAACATACGCAAAGGCCTTGACCGAAGAATCAAACCACGCCAGACAGGATCTGGCTAAGCTCACAGAAAGTCATGAAATTCTGAACGACAAGTATGAGGCCATTAAGGGCATGTATTGGGAAGTTAAAGAAAAAAACGACGCTCATAAAGCACTTCTTCAGTATGGCATGGACCTCGGGAGAGGCGTATTCCAAGAAGGTATGTTTTACAAACAGTCTTATTACCAACTACTTGAGCAGTACAGAAGAGCATGGTCATCAGCTCCAAGCCAGGCACAAACAGTCAGTGAGAGTCAAGATCCTGAAGCCTATGATCAGTCAACTCAGTCAAATTCAATGGTTACCTTTAATCTGCTTCATGCAACCAGCGCCTCTCCCGAGGTGGTCGTCTCACCGCTCCTTACTTCCATCAACTCGCGTGGTTCCAACATTTTTATCACTCAAGGAGCTGACATCTCACAGCAGCCACCATGCTCCATAATAATCAGCTTGCTTCCAAACTCTTTTGCGGTGGATATGCCAAATGTTGCTGGCGCGTTGATGAGTCCAACTGAAGAAACAGCACGGGAAATGGAAATCTTCGAGACTCAGCTAACCGAGAAAGAAGAAGATTATTTGTTCTCAGATGATATCGTGGAGCAATCTCAATTATACCTTGAATATCGACGCCCTGTCACTTGTGACGAGAGAATAGAAGATCCTGAGATCTCCATTAGCCAGTTTCTCTGCGAACACACACAAAACGAGGTAAGCCGAGAAAAAAGAAGTAAAAAACCAGGACAATCGCGATGCGATGGTCAGTGCCGTATTTATCTCTTCAGGGATATCTAAGACATTGAAATAATGTTTACCTTTTTTGCGCAAAATACTCGGCTTATTACCGGTACTCTATTTTTCTAGTCTCACGATCAAAATACAATTTATGGAGGAGGGATGTCCAACTGAATTAAATTATTTTTCGTTTACCTTTTCATTCACTCAGCTGTTAGTTTTTATTACTGAGTAATGGTCTCTCATGGTATTTATAGGAAACCGCTCTTTCCGCTGAAGTGTCAAATGAGAGCGTACAAGAGATAGATGTCTACGAGCCAAATGCTAGCAAGGAAGATGATGTGGAGGAACGATCTGGAATCCAAGAAACTTTAAATGACGCAGACGCAGCCTCCGCTGAAATGCAAGTCGAATACGCATCCTATCGAGGCGATGGGATGGAGATGGATGTCTACGAGCCAAATGCTAGCAAGGAAGATGATGTGGAAGAACGATCTGGAATCCAAAAAACTTTAAATGACGCAGACGCAGTCTCCACTGAAATGCAAGTCGAATGCGCATCCTATCGAGGCGATGGGATGGAGATGGATGTCTACGAGCCAAGTGCTAGCAAGGAAGATGATGTGGAAGAACGATCTGGAATCCAAGAAACTTTAAATGACGCAGACGCAGTCTCCACTGAAATGCAAGTCGAATGCGCATCCTATCGAGGCGATGGGATGGAGATGGATGTCTACGAGCCAAGTGCTAGCAAGGAAGATGATGTGGAAGAACGATCTGGAATCCAAAAAACTTTAAATGACGCAGACGCAGTCTCCACTGAAATGCAAGTCGAATGCGCATCCTATCGAGGCGATGGGATGGAGATGGATGTCTACGAGCCAAGTGCTAGCAAGGAAGATGATGTGGAAGAACGATCTGGAATCCAAGAAACTTTAAATGACGCTGACGCAGTCTCCACTGAAATGCAAGTCGAATGCGCATCCTATCGAGGCGATGGGATGGAGATGGATGTCTACGAGCCAAGTGCTAGCAAGGAAGATGATGTGGAAGAACGATCTGGAATCCAAGAAACTTTAAATGACGCAGACGCAGTCTCCACTGAAATGCAAGTCGAATGCGCATCCTATCGAGGCGATGGGATGGAGATGGATGTCTACGAGCCAAGTGCTAGCAAGGAAGATGATGTGGAGGAACGATCTGGAATACAAGAAACTTTAAATGACGCAGACGCAGTCTCCACATTGGAAGTCGAATGCGTATCCTCCCTACGCGATGGAATGGAGGCAGATGTTAGCGGAGCAAGTAATATCCTCAGGGAGAGCTGCTGGAAAGACGTAAAACGGAAGGTAGGCTGACAGATTTACAATCATATGTGAATACGACCCACTTTAACACACATGTTTGGTCAGATGGTTCTGCTATCTTAGTGTGAAAGAAAGATTGTGAGCTGTGGTATAAATAGTATAGGATTGATATTTTGCAATTATAACGACACTATGACATTGTTTACCATTTATACATTTTTGAGCTCTATCTTCATCACCTTCATTTAAATTAAGTCATCAAACTTGAATGCGAAAACAAAGGGTTTCGCTAACGCTTTGTTACTCAAAAGATGCACGCTTGACCAAGAGCTTTTTTCTCCCTATAGCTAGTCTACTTTTTAATGCTGCCAGTAAGAATCAAGTGGATTGGTCGTTCGTTAATTAATTCATTCCGGCAATCATTACCTGCTTTATTCAGTTTGTCTTTTTTCTGGAATTGTTTATTTATTTGTTTTTAAAACCTAATGCCCTCCACGGATTAGATAAGTTGTTATCGACAACTGTTTACAGTTGACAACGTCAAGTTATTTAACTGTTAATGTTATAGGAAATCCGTTTCCACAGACTGCGAAAAGTTCAGTCGTCGATAATCGGTATTTTTTACGGGAGCCTGAGAAAATAGTGGCAAGAAATGAAGAACCACTTACTTTAAAAATCGTTTGCGTCGCTGCGAAATAAACTTTTAAATTAGTAATCGATAACTTGCTCTCAGACCGAAAAGAGGAAGTTGTCGATAATAAAACGATCGCGTTTGTTATCGACAACTAAGGTAGTTTTTTTCTTTTGAAAAAGAAAACTATTTTAGTTGTCGATGACAAACTTTGTTGTCGACGGCTTGATTTTTCGCAGTTTGTAGTCGATAACTTGATTCACACAAGCAGTGTTTTGTCATCGATATTTTTTGTTATCGACAACAACTTGCCTCGTCTGTGGAGACCCTAATTTATTACAGTTTATTAGTAATAAATTAATTAATTAACAAACTAATTAATTGGTTTGTTTGTTTACTTATACGTGAATCAAGTATCAGTCGGTCTCTTTCAAATATTCGTGGTTTCTTCCACCAAGTTTGAAGGGAAAAATGAAGCACTCCGGTATTTAAAACTAAACTAACTGTCCTTAACTGACTGAGCCCACGTTTTATTCTTGTGGATAGTATTACAACGTGACCTGTAGCACCGAGGATCACAGTATACAGTATATGTTCATTTTCTTTTCCTTTTTTTCTTTTAGAAAAACTGTGTGAGACGAATACTTGGCTGGGTTCGCAAGAGATTTATTTGTGGATCTCGCACATTGGAGCGCAAGACTGAATTATGAACTGGCACTGATTCGTTGGTTTAGGATTTTGTTTTTTCGAATGAAAGATGAAGGACAATTAACGATTAAAAACAAATCAATCTTTAAAATGAAAACAACAACAACAAAAAAAAAGAACAAAAAACAAAACTAAAAAAAAAACAACAAATACATTTACAATTAAAGTGCTACTACGATCAAAATTCACTTCTGGTTTTCCTTTATATTTCGAAAGTTCTTGCGCTGAATACTCAAATTGTGAGATTTTATGCAATCATTTCAAGAGAAAAAACTATTCATTTTGAACGATCCGCCATTGCTTGGTTTCAGCGATCTGAATCGAGGAGAAAGTGGCTTCATTTACCCACGGCTTAAAAATACAGGGTGTAAATGCGGCTTAATTAGTATGCAGAACACGAATATGACGATCTAAAAGCCCAAAACTCTCGTGCTGCATACTAATTAAGGCACATGGAGCATCGCCCGTTGAGCATTTAACGCAACTGAGCCTGAGTGCTTTCGAAATGTGTAGAAAAACGAGAACTGCTTTTTTTCATCGTAGTAGCAATTCGAAAGGAAAAAATAAAACTAATGATATATGTACGTTAAAAACATATTCAAGGGAGGGGAGGGAGGGAGGGGTCCTCTTTATATTACAAGTACTTCAAAAGTGGTAGCCGCAAATATAAAAGAAGGTATTTTAATACCTTTTGCTGCGAGACTACTGAATAGTTTATTGCGCGCACCAAAACGTAAATTTGACCATAGAACAATAAATAAGATGGAAGGCTATTGTAGGTACACTTTGTTCCTAAGGCGGTAACTTTCCGAACCAATCAGCCTTTCAAACAGAACAATAAGACTGTGAATTTCACGGAATAAATTAATAGAGCCCATTGCCAAGTCACTCATGGAGATTTAGGCTTTTCTTGGGGGGAGGGGGGTTTCCCTGGGATTTAATAATAAAAAAATATGACTGGGGGCACGGATAATTGCCGCTTACCAGCGGAAAAAGAAAACCAATAACTAAAGGAGTAATGTATAGTTTTCATCGTGGAAATGCTAGAAACGAACTGACTGAAACAGTACGTCAGTAAGAGTAAGGTTTTTGTGAGTTCTTTAATAAAAACAACATTAAGTAACTTGTTTGAACTGATGTGTCTCACCAAATAGGTAGTTTTCAAGTTACGTCATCGACGCCATGTTGGTAGGGTGAAGCTATATCGAAGGCGTTGATCGAGGACAGAGCACACCAGCCTCGTTCCCAGGGTCTCTCTTCTCTTCCTCCACTGTCGTTGAGAAAAGACCCTGGTACAGGCTGGTCACGTGGCACTAGTCGACAAACAATTTTCCGCAACTGTTTTTATGGAGGGGGCACAATAAATTTAAATTACAATTTCTCGTGGTTCTTGAGTGAACATCGTAGTTGTATTCTAAGAAATGTGTTTAAATAGTCGGGTAGAGTACCATTTATCCCTTTATAGGCCAGTTCACATCGTCGTGGTTCCCCGCAACTCCCTAGGGTTTGCATAGACAGAACTCCTATCAAAACCATACAGAGCACTAAGCTACTCGGCTTGACAATCAATGATACGCTAACGTGGGACGAACATATAGAAGAACTTGTTAAAAAAGCGTCTAAGAAAGTGTACTTCCTTATTCGACTTAAGTGTGCGCATGTTCCTACTTCAGATCTTGTAACATATTTTTGCGTATGTATTAGGTCTTCACTAGATTACGCTGGTCCTGTTTTCCATTACCGTTTACCAAAGTATCTTCAAGTCGAGCTCGAAAGAGTGCAAAGGAGGCGGGCCCTATCATGCATTTTTCCCAGGGTGCACTACTCGGGTCGCCCTTCATTCAGCAGGGCTTGAGTCCATCAGGGCCCACCAGGAAAACTTAACAGAACACCTGTTTAAGTCTATTATGAATGATCCACATAGTAAGATTACCAGCCTCCTGCCTCCCTCAGTTTCTATCTCATATGGGCTGAGAGGACAGAGATGAAAGAAAGTTTATGCATGTGTGTTTGTTACCTTTGGCAGGGCGCCTGCGTACACTTTGTATTCAGGACTCCAGTGCTTTCCATATAAGAGAGAAAATGACTTTTCCCTTGAATATATAAGCCATGGAAAGCCTACGTTAAAACGTTATGACAAGGGCGGTCTGGAGCTGTGAGTAGAAGTGGGATTTGTCACATATGATTTAGAGGCCGACCTATCTCTCCCTCAATGCCGTACCGGGAGGCGAGGTCGGTATCAGAAAACAGCGAAGGGCCTTATCAGCTGCAACACTGCTGCTCGTGCATTCGTGATTTATAGCATAGTTAAGGACGTTCGCGCGAAATTTTTTCAACATTGATTTTTTTCTGAAACTTTTACCACTGTAAGATGATGAGTTAGTTATGTCAGAAATGTAAAAAAAATGGGGGGTCACCGACTTCGTTTTGGAGAGAACATGCCCGGAAAAACACCCAAAATGTGACAAAATCGGGCTTCGTTAGCGAATAAGGCCAGTGTCTGTAAACCCAAATATATTGCAATTAAATCTTTGAAGTGAAATCTTCTCTACCAAATATTGTTTAAGTGGACTTATTAAGTGAATTTAGTCAACTGGTGAGGTTCCTTAAAGATCAAGTTCGCATTTAGCGACCACAGTTTCACTCGCCTTGCAGCCGCAAGATGGCAAGATTTGATGTCCCGTGAGCAGAAATCTTGAAATTTTTTTAACTTCCCACATTGATTTTTTGTTCATTTTTGGACAACGTGGAGATAATTGTAAATAAAATCCGTTTCTGGAAAGAAAAATTGGGGTCACCGAAGGTCCAAGACCGTTAAATCCAGGCAAAGCTATAGCAATGGCCTTTTGCCCTATCATTTCTCATTTTATTACTTAGCGCGCGCGCTCGTGTATGACGTGGCGTGTGCATTTGCGTGCGCAGTAAGGATGCGCAGAAACAATTGGCGCGAACGTCCTTAATAGAGGGAACTGGTTTGGAAGCTCTGCAAACATCAGAAGAGCAAAGATGACAAGATTTAGGTTGGAAAGTCCACGACCGTGCACAATCTGTTGTTTTGCGCTCATACACTATGCATGAATTACGTAACCAACACGTTTCTATTGGTTAGGTAAACAACTGTTGTGTTTTGCGCACGGTCAAGGCCAAAAAAGAGAACAAACCTACAAAGAAATTTGTCGGGTTTCATAACCATTTCCCCTCTATTAACTATGTTTATAGTCACTCGTAATGTTTTGAAAGTTCTCAAATTGCACTCGCCATAATTTTGTGACCTTTCTAAACATCTTAATAGGGAGCTTAAGCAACGACAACGGCGACGGCAACGAGAACGTCATCTCAAAATATAAATTTACGTTATTGTAATCGCTTCGTGACTATTTCAACGTTTTTAATATGACAAGGGTGAGGTATTTCTTCAAATATGACACCAGTCAGAACGGCACTCCATTTTAGGAGAGAAAATGAAAATTTATCCTCAAGTGCTGACGTTCTTCATAAAACCAAAAACTTGGCTATTTCACGTTTTTGCTTTGCTGACGACGGCAAAGAAATGGACAAAAGTGAAAAGCGCACGTGCAGGGCGTGCAAAGCTATTGTTTTTACCCACTAAATATGCAAATTCGTGACGTTCTCGTTGCCGTCGCCGTTGTCGTTGCTTAAGCTCCCTATTAACGAAATGCACTCAAGTTCATACGATTTCCTATACAAACTACTCTTAAGGACGGTGCCTACCATTGTTATTGCGGATACGTTCTGCGCATCTCAAGATACTGGGGTTTCCTCTTGGTGGTGCTTCATAATACAGGGGTATTTTAGCTCGGTTTAAAACTATGCGGAGAAAGCAGAACTTAGCAAGTGCTCTTGGTATCCAAAAAGAAAACTGGGGGTAACCACGCATTTTTCAGAGATAATTGAGCTTCAGTTTGGAAAAGAACGCCATGCATTGCTTTGTACTCTCTTTAAAGCTTTTTACAAATATTGTCCATCAAAATAAAGGGTTGGTTCGATTGACCTTATTCCGGAATAAAAACACGTGGAGTGATGATTTAAAACTGTATGTTTGGCGTTTTGAAGCAACAAGGACAATAAAGATATGTTTAAAATAGCATTTTAGCGGGAGTTTGACAATTTTCATGTGAATCTCCGTAAAAGCGAAGGATTTCTAACTTCTATTCCATGTTTTCCGGAATACGGTCAATCGAACGCGCCCTAATTATCTTTGAAAAATGCGAGGTTACCCTCAATTTTATTTTTGGATTTCAATAACACTTGGAATAAGATCTGCTTTTCCCGCATAGTCAGGCACCGTCCTTAATGCGTACTTGTTTGGTGTAAATAAAAGCAAATAGATGAGGAAACCAGTGTACAAGGAAGTTATCTTTATTTTCAATACTACTGTTTTGACAGTTTTTTGATTGTAGCCGTCATGAAGGGTAAGAAGGAAAGTAGGCAAAAATCTGATTCAAATGTAGACATGTAATGGGTCTGCCAAGTTACCAATAATTTTAAAACACTGACAGACGACTTAACATGACAATTTTTTCTAGGCTCATGTTTTGGTGTTTAGGCACTGGATTTGCCAAGACACGGGCAATAAGCCATACTGAGGTTAAAAATTAATCTTTACCTATTAACAATATTGTATTTTCAGATATTATAAGATGGACAAAGGAAGAGTTAAACACATTGGATAGAACGTCCATTCTGATTGATTGTGGGAGGCACGGTGGCCTCGTGGTTAGGGTGCTCGACTCCGGATCGAGTGGTCCGGGTTCGGGCCCTGGCCGGGGACATTGTGTTGTGTTCTTGGGCCAGACACTTTTCTCTCACGGTGCCTCTCTCCACCCAAGTGTATAAATGGTACCGGGGAATTTAATGCTGGGGGTAGCCCTGCGTTGGACTAGTATCCCATCCAGGGGGGAGTATAAATATTTTTAGTCGCTTCATGCTACAGAAACCGGGATAAGCTCCGGCCTAATGGGCTTGGCTCGTAAGCAGACTTTACCTTAACCTGATTGCCCGAGAAAAATGCAAGCGCGCATGTTGCATAATTTGTTTAATTACAATAAGCTATCTCAAAATTTTACATGTATGTTATTATTAAGTTTGTGTAATGATATAATTTTTCTCATGCAATTTGGAATTAATGAGCACTAGTAATTTTTTCCCAAAGACTACTTATGCCCATTTATTCCAAATTACACTCAAAATAATGTAATTGCCTCTACAAAAACTGTTACAATTCTCGTTTCTTGCTTTTGACATTATTAGCAACTCCAGAGCCAAAAGGATGAAATTGTCAATAAAATCCATTTGAACTGATTCCTTCATGTCCAGCACCCTAGGAAAATAAATTTCTGCACCATTATTGCATTGCAAAACTGATTTTATTATATAGATACTGATGAATTACCAGGATTTTTCCTTTTACTAAAAAATCATATCTTCACCGCGCTCAGTGAACATATCATTTTTATCTTTCACATGTGTATCTTCATTGTAAGACACTTTTGTGATTTAATATAATTCTTCTCTACTATGATTTGTTTTTCATAACTTTCATATCTTGTTTCATGTTACACAAAATGCGTGTTTTAGTGGTTGGTGACCACTTTTTCATCATTTCGAAAATGAGTAAAACAAGTTATTTAAATCTAGGCATTTCATCAATACCTATATAATAAACAGAACATTACATGGCCGTTTGAGGATACGAATTTTATCTTCTCGTGCTGAAATAAAAGTATTTCTCACTTGTTCGCTTCACTCGCTCGTGAGAGATACTTTCAGCACTCGAAGATAAAATTCGTTTTCCAACGCGGCCATGTAATATCCTCTATTTCTGTTGTAGATAACGAGGATTAAGATCTTCTGAGAATGAAATGGTTTAAATCATAGTAGAAATTTTCATCACATACTCTTGATTGGGTAGCAATTTAATGCAACAGTGAGGAGAGTATGAAATCCTTTAACCCATGGACTCCCAGGAATGAGATTTAACCGATTTTACTGTCTAACGCCAGACGATTTTACTCGTCAAGTGGGGGCATCCTACACTGTAAGGAGCCTGAGGAGTCAAATGGGTTATATCTAAAACTATAAATTGCCATAACAATGTTTACTTTTCTTTTAAAAACAACAAGCCTCCTTCTGACTAATCGTAAGTACAGTATTAAAAAATTCTTGATTTTGATTGGTTCTGTGAGCGACAGTATGGCTTGTGCAATTTTGCGAACTTTCAATACATCACTTGTGCCCATAAAATTAACCACCAAATGCACAAGTTCATAGGATTTTTTATTCATATACCCAACAAAAATTTCTCCATTGCTGTGTTTCCATAGCAACTGCAATACTGCATTCTTGAGCTTATTTATGCATTAGTCATTTGCCAACCAGAAACATATTCTGTCAAGTATGTAATAAAACATTATCAAACCTCGGATAACTTGAGCTACAGCCTAAGACTAATGAATTTTTCAGGCTAGTTGTTAAGCTTACCTTACGATTGAATTCCGTTTAAGCTATTCTTAGTACCACTTCTCTGTGCCTAGGCCCAAGAAAAAGGGCAAAGAAAAAACAGTAATTTCCCCAGCCTGCAAGATTCTACGGTTTACAAGCCACAATACTAAAGGTAACATGTACACAATGAATGCTAGATTTACTACTTAACAATTCGTGTCAGTATTATAATAGCACACATAATTTGCACATACAAAATTAGATGTTTTTCCTCAAGTTTGTAAATGGGATACATCTACCACTTTGCCACTTGTGTTGTAACCACGTCTTAAAGTACCTGTACCAGCAGCATTGTGCATGTGTGTGTGTGCATGTGTCATTTTGTATAAGACTGGGTGGTTTAGCGGTTATCAACTACGCCTCCCACCTCTGTGACCCGAGTTCAACCCTGGCCTCGGGTCATACTGTATGTGGGCTGAGTTTCAGACAATTTCTATCTGACTCCGAGGGTTTTTCTCAGGGTACTCCAGTTTACCTCCCTTATCCAAATCGACTCTCAGTCAATAGACCTTATTCACGATAGCCGCCATGTTGATTTGCTATTATCATGCAAATTAGCTACACACTTCTGAGGGGGCAAACAACACAAGTTTGAGAGGTTACCAACTTGGCGGCCATTGTGAATAAGGGCTATTATTAAAAACTGGATCATTGGATAATGCAATTTGAGAGTTTTGATTGGTTAAGCCATCATGGGTTATGAGCCATTATACCATGATCTACAAACACGGCAAGCATATGCGTGATTTTTTGGGCCTTTTTATTTTAGTCTAGTTTTCTATATTTTGGGGGCGTTTTTAATAAAACAATAATTCCACTCGCGCTTGTTGGATATGAGATGATTATAGCCAACTCGGCGCTATGCACCTCGTTGGCTATCTATCATCTCATATCCAACGCGCGCTCATGGAATAATTGTTAATTACATCCGGCTGCAGGCGGATACCCTCAATAGAACTATTCACACCATAATGTAATTATGAAGGCAAGTTACAGTTACTGTAATCAGACTTGTCATGGCTTGATGAATTGTAATCATTCCATTTCATTGGATTGACAGATAATCATCATAAACTGGAATTAATAACAAAGCTCTCCATGAGGGCGGCCACAAAGATCAAGTAATAAGTTACTGTACATGTATTTTTAACAGCAAAACAAATGCAAGATACCTTTCTGTGGACAGCAGACCCAAAATAAAGACCAAAATGTGTAAAGCTCAAATTCTGCTTCCTTGTGGGAACATTCAGTCACCATCTCAGTCACTGTTTCTTTGTACCTAAAAGTGAGAGGAGTTTTCCATAGTAAAAATCTGCTGTTTAATGAGTTAAAATGCAGAATTCACCCAACCAAATGTTTGGTACACAACGTTCTTCATTTTGCTCCCAATAAAAATAATGTCAACATACTGTATACATTGTAACTTGTTATTTTGTCCACATGATTTGAAAACACGTACAGTCTGTACCCACAATTCTTGGTGACAAAACATCAAAGATTTCAAAAACTACCTTTTGACAGGGACCTCCTCTCCTACTAAAGATAACTTTAAGCAAGAAACAATGATCACAGTTAAAGTGCCCCTGTGACCAAAAAAATCAATTCTTATTTTTCTTTGAATTTCAAAACTATTTTTAAGCCTGGATTTTAAAAGACACCTGTTTATTTTAACTGGAATTTTCCTATTTCATGGTCCATCATTACTAACTTTAAGTCTTGAGAGAGCTGGATTGAGGAGAAAATGATGTCAAAGGCTCAGCAGTTCAAGAATGCAATGCTTGTGTACGCTGCAGAATTAATGGCAGCACGGGAGTTTTGGGCTTTCAGACTTTTAAACTTGCATTTCACACACATGTATGAAAATGATAGTAAGCTGCATTCACATGCTGAAATTTTAAGCTAGTGAGTAAATGACCTCACTTTTACCTGGATCCAACCCTCTGAGGTCCAATCATTCAGTTTTGAACGTGAGTGATGGCGGGCAGTGAAATTGAAAACTTACAGTCAAAGAAAACAGCCTTTGGATACAAGTCAAAGCTCAAACTTTTGCAAGTCAGTTGTTGAGCAAACACACTTTCAAGACCTGAAGAAAAAAACAGGAAGTTATCTTTTTATCACAGGGGCACTTTAAACATTCAAATGAAAAGGAATTTCGCAGGTATGCATCAGAAAAAACAATCTCCTTCTTTGAAATGGAGCATGCTAACAATTCTCCCACATAATCCCTGGCCCTTTCAATCGAAACTTCATTGCACAAATGAACATTATGTACATATCATATTACTTAAGATATTTACCTCTTTCTTGCATCAGCTGACTAATAATGAAAAGCCTTCCTGGTAGACAACCACAACCAGAAAATTACATTGCCCAGAACCCAAAGAGTTACTGATCAGTTTCTGGGCATTGTTCCAAGAGCTGTGAGCATAATATTTTTCAGGGACACTTCCAAAGCCCCACAAAGAACAGCACAATAACTTTAATTTTGAATTCTACTTTATTTAAAATAAAAACAAGACAGTCAATAAATTTAAAATGTGGCCATTTACAAAAACAGTTACGATTCTTGTATCTTGCTTTTGACATTATTAGCCCTCCACCAAATCAACAAAGCCGCAACAACAGCAATGAATTCCGTCTAAACAAAAAGTCCTTCATGTCCAGCACCCTAGGATAAAAACGTTTTGAACCACAACTATTATAGAATGCTAACTTCAACTTCAACTGCAACTTCAACTTTATTTACTATTTGACAAAAAAAAAAAAATACAAAATGGTACAAAATAGCATTGGCTAGTCGACGCGGGAAGCGACAGGAGAGAATAGGTTTACATTACAGCCTGCCAAATTTGGACAAAGTAGGAAGAGAATTATTGAAAAGTAGCCCTTAAAGTATTAACATAACAAGTGGAAAATAATAGAGGTATAATACATCGCTTGAAAAATACATGAGATGACATTACAGAGTAAGTGCAAAAAAGGGAATAAAATAGTAATAATAAATAAATAAATAAATAAATAAATAAATAAATAACCGCCATCATCGCAACTTTAACACATCAAAATATAACCGCAGAATTAACTGTCAGACTCATTGTGGAAATGTTAATATAAGTTTCTGAACTATGGAAGGCGATTCAATGTAAATATCCTCAGAAGCCAGAAAAGACAGAAGCATATTGTGGATTTCTGTTTTAAAACTCTTACGAGGGAGCTCACGTGTGGTATTATTCAGAGAATTCCATAGATTTCCCGTACGAACAGCGCAACGCTCTTGCAGCGCTGCGCAACTTCATATTTTAGGTTGCACAGTGCTTATGCGTCCTTTATGCGACGTTCATGCATTCGCCAAGCTTCACAAGCAGAATATCAAGCGCTGCAGAAAGGTTGCGATGCCTAACAACGAAAAAGCAATGGTAAAGCAGCGCTGTATATCGTTGCTTAAAAGCT
>OX421445.1:15750365-15752865 GCA_949126865.1 Montipora capitata | reverse complement strand
ATATTTAGGTAAAAAAAAATTGTAGGGATACGGGATTTTTGGCTGGGGGGGGGGGGGGATTAAGGAGATACGGGATATTTTTTAAAGTAGGATTTAGGGCTAGGTTTAACCCTAACCAAGAAAGATTGAAGAAAATAAAAGGAAATCGAGAAAAATTGGGCTTCAAGGCTGACATGTTGATTATTTACAACTTCCTTTTCACCACAAGCTTAAGCGTGTACTCTGAGCTTCTCACAGCTTTCCCAGAAAGCTAATCGTGAAGACTGTTTTGGTTGGTAATTCTTGCATAAATCGCATATCGAGATTAGCTAGAGACTGGCAACGTTGGGCCGTTACTAGGGTTAATAGTGTAGTTAACTTTTTGGTCAGTTGTTTGAGTGTCAGTTCTTTTATCTCTGGCAGAGATTGCAGGAATCTAAGCACAGTACCCACGTCCCAAATAGCTGAGTACCTAGGGAGTGAAGGTTTTAGTTCGAAGATGCTTTTCAGGAATCGAGTAAGTAATGGATGTTCCCCAAAAGTTGTCGATTGTCCCAGGGTGATGACAGACGACAAAGCCGAGCGTGCTGTGTTGATTGCACTGTAACCTAAGCCTTGGTTGTAGAGGTGCGTGAGAAATGCCAGGCCTTTAGTGATATTAGTCTGTTTCATGTCCACATTGTTTTCTTGACAATATAATATCCATTTGTAAAGGTAGGTATTCTATTGCCTTCCCGTTGTTTTCCGCCAGGACGGTAATAGAATGTCAATTGTGTCGGAAGGTAAATTTAAATTGGAGAGCTGTTGCCTGATATTAAGAGGCAGACTAGAAGGGTTAACGATTTGTTCAGAGGGTGTCTTTCGTTTGGCTTTCCCGGCAGTCGGAGCAGGTTTTTTCCCGGTCCCAGTTTGGTTGGGGGGCTTATGCACATCTGCATCGCTTTTGGGTACCATGCTTGGGTCGGCCAGTCCGGAATGACGCAAAGTCCTGTCGCTCTGACTTCCTGTACTTTGTGCAGAAATGTTGCTATGACACTTAAAGGTGGAAAAGCATAGAAATTGTATTGCGACAGGTTTAATGTAAGCGCATCGATAGCTACTGCCCCGGGGTCCGGCTTGAATGCGACATAGCGGGGGAATTGTGCATTAAGCCTGGATGCAAAAAGGTCGATATCTGGATGAAAGTTAATTTTGGCAAGGGTTCGAGTTAGGAGAGTCCTGTCAATCATCCATTCTGCGGTTGAGAATGTTCTTCTTGATTCAAAATCCACAGTAGTATTTTGAACCCCAGGGATATGTGCAGCTCTAATCCAAATGTTTCTGCAAATGCACCATTCCCAATTTTTTTTCCCTAGTCATAATCACTTTGTTTACCCTCGGATTTCAGAGTGGCTAGTAGCTAATATCTCCGATCATTGAACATATTCAATTGTTAAGAATCCCAACTGGCGGGAGGCAAACCAGTTGGCTATTTTACAAGTGCGCCAGGAAATTGAACCAGGGACTACCTGAAACAAATTCAGTGAGTGGTCAGAAGGTTGTCCCCATGTGATTTAATACTGCGATCGCGGTGGAATTGTCAATGAGAAGTCTAATGTGGGTATTTTTGAGTGATTTGCAAAAGGTTTGTATTCCCAAGAAAACAGCTAAGAGTTCCAAATAATTAATATGGTTGGATCTTTCACTGTCAGACCATGCACGCACCCCCCGTACTAGCTGTTCCATAAACTGCATCCCAACCTATGCAGGACGCGTCAGTGGTTAGTAGAGTAACAGGTTGCCCGTGGGAAATAACATTGAATGACTTTTCAATGTTTGTGATCCATCAATTTAGTTCTTGACGCGACTCAGACGTCAGAGCCATGCGCCTGTCAAAATTACCCCTAGACTCTTTTAAAGCGTTTGTTTTATCGCGTTCGAGTGGCCTGTAATAGAGAGGGCCGTACATGACTCCAGGGAAGGATGCAATAAGTTTGCCGATTACCTGGGTGACCTCTCTTATGGTGGCAAGCGAGTCGCCTTCAATTGCCTCCTCTACTCACTATGCCTTCAAGTAATGACGCACAGGCGATTTTAACACTCAGAGTTTTCTCAGGGGTGAGGATGATGGTAATAGTTACCGAATCAATAATAAACCCGACCAATACCAGCCTTGGGGAGGGTATAAACACCGATTTCTCGCGATGTATAATAAACCCGAGAGAGTCAAATTGGCAGAAAGTGTCTATGACATTTCTGGCCCAAGTGATGTACGCCGTTCGGCCGAGAAGAAAAAGGTCGTCTATATAGCTAGACACAATGTGGTCTTTCTTGTGTGGAGAGGTAAGTGGTGGTTTTTAACAATTTCGTGAATTTCCGGGGGCAAGATGACAGCCCATTAGGTAAGCATGTGAACTGATAGAGGGTATTTTGCCACAAAAAGCGAAGGTATTTCCTGGGTAATGGTTTGACAGCGGCGAAGTAATATGCATCCTTGAGGTCAAGGGAAGGCATATAACAATTCTTTCAACTAACTTGAGCA
>OX421445.1:15732865-15735365 GCA_949126865.1 Montipora capitata | reverse complement strand
ACCCAGTGGTGTTCTCCGATTGTTGTTGTACCCAAAAGGAATGGCAGTGTCAGAATTTGTGGTGACTTTGTCCAGTTAAATAAGGCTGTTCAGAGAGAGGTCCACCAAATGCCAACGACTGAACAAACTCTAGCCAAACTGTCTTTTGCTAAGATTATGTCTAGGCTGGATGCAAACAGTGGATTTTGGCAGAGGAAGTTAAGTGAGAATTCAAAGTTGGTTACCACTTTCATCACTCCATGGGGCAGGTACTGTTTCACAAGATTACCCTTCGGTATTTCTTCGGCGCCCGAGCACTTCCAAAAAGCGATGCAGAGGATCCTCGAAGGTTTAGATGGGGTGGAGTGTCAAGTCGATGACATCTTGGTGTTTGGAGAGACTAAAGAGCAGCATGATAAGAGATTGATTGCAGTACTGGAGAGGCTAGCAGATGCTAATGTTACCCTTAACCTGGAGAAGTGCAAGTTCTCAACAGATAAAGCGGAATTTCTGGGGCACGTGATAGGCAAAGATGGAGTGCAAATCGACCCCACTAAGGTGGAAGCTGTCACACAGATGGGGGAACCAACTGACATTGCACAATTAAGGCGGTTCCTTGGCATGGTCAATCAAGTAGGGAAGTACATCCCAAACCTGGCTGACATTACCAAGCCACTGAGAGATCTTCTGAGTAAGAACAATGCATGGCTGTGGACTGAGGCTCAACAGAAAGCATTTGATGACGTAAAGAAGGCACTAGTCTCTGCGCCAACACTAGCCCTCTATGATCCAGCCAAGGAGACAAGGGGGGTATCATCGGATGCTTCCTCATTTGGTCTTGGCGCAGTTCTCACGCAAGCCCAAGAGGATGACGGTTGGAAACCTGTTGCATACATATCAAGGTCATTGACGCCAACAGAACAGAGGTACGCCCAAGTCGAGAAGGAAGCCCTAGCAGTGACCTGGGCATGCGAAAGATTATCGGACTACCTCATCGGTAAGCCATTTCATATTGAAACTGATCACAAGCCATTAGTTCCTCTCCTGGGGTCAAAGAACTTAAATGAAATGCCACCAAGAATTCAGCGTCTTCGAATGAGGCTGCTCAGATTCCAGTATTCCATCTCCCATGTTCCAGGCAAGAGTTTGTCGACAGCAGATACCCTCTCAAGAGCTCCGGTAAACCAGGAGCGGCAGTGGGGCTTACAAGAAGAGGAAATAGCCCTGTATGCGCACAGTGTTCTAAGTGAAATTCCAGCCAGTGATAGACGACTGGAATAGATAAGGGAGCGCCAGGAGGAGGATGAAGTGTGCCAACAGCTCGCAGTGTACTGCCAAATTGGCTGGCCAGAAAAAGATAGAGTTCCGGAGGCACTGAAAGGCTATTGGAGTGAGAGAGGAGAAATTACCTTAGTTCGTGGATTACTTCTTAAGGCTTCCAGAGTCATCATACCATCCTGCATGAGGATAGAGATTATTGATCGTTTGCATGAAGGTCATCAGGGTATCACAAAATGTCGCAGCCGTGCCAAGATGTCTGTGTGGTGGCCAGGCCTTAGTAGGCAGATTGAGGACATGGTTCAGGGATGCCGCAAATGTGCAGAACATCGAACTTTCCGAGCGGAACCCCTTATTTCCTCAGTGGTTCCAGACAGACCATGGCAGATCATCGGAACGGATTTGCTTCAGCTAAAGGGCCGTACCTATTTGCTTGTCGTGGATTACTTCAGCCGTACATTGAGCTGGCCTTGCTTTCATCATCCCAGACTTCACAAGATGTTATTCAGGCTCTGAAATCTATGTTTGCGAGACGTGGAATCCCAGACTCTGTCAGATCTGACAATGGTCCTCAGTATAGTTCAGCTGAATTCATCAAATTTGCAAAGGAATGGGGATTTGCAAGTGTAACAAGTAGTCCAAAGCACCCCCAATCAAATGGGATGGCTGAACGTGCGGTACAGACTGCAAAGAGTGTCCTGAAGAAGGAGGATGATCCTGCTAAGGCATTGCTTGCATATCGCTCAACACCATTAGAGAATGGTTACAGTCCAGCTGAGCTTCTGTTTGGTCGAAAGATAAGATCCAGAGTTCCACTTGCTGCGTTGGAGCTGAAACCAAGTTGGCCTGATTTGTCTATAGTCCGAGGTAAAGAGGAGGTTCGAAAGCAAAAGCAAAAGGCCTACTTTGATTCTCATCATGGTGCAAGAGATCTTAAGAAGATTCCTGTGGGTACTGAGGTTTGGGTTCAAGACATGAAAGTTCCAGCGACTGTGACTCGAGAGGCAGAGACACCTCGTTCATACATTGTTAGCAGCCCCAGAGGAACTATAAGAAGGAACCGGAAGGACCTTACTCCGCTGCACCCTAGCAGTTCTGATTTGAGCAAGCAAGGTCCTAGCAGTAGTGCTTCGAGCGAGCAAGTTCGGGAGGCGATCAAGTTGGAAAATCTAGCAGCTGCCTGTGCAGCTGATACAACCACAACAAGATCTGGGCGTGTAGTCAGGGCTCCCAGAAGATTGGA
>OX421445.1:15715365-15725365 GCA_949126865.1 Montipora capitata | reverse complement strand
GTGATTTATTTCATATTATGAAAAATATGCATTTTCTTTATATGTAAAACAATTGAGTTATTTGTCTGTCACCTAGTGTGGTGAACTGTTTTGCTGGCATCAAAAGCCAAAAAAAGTGCTGTGGACATTGAACTAGAGCACCTTTGCATACATTTTCAGAGTCTCTAAACGGACAAAAGCAGCTTACTTTGTTGAATTAACTCGCCTTCGCAAAGAGTCGTATTACTTGAAAAACCAGACATTCTCTCAGCAGTCACTGGCAGTAGTTGACATATTTTATTTTGCTTAGCTACACAAAACATGGCAAGAAACGTTGATGGTTGTTAAAGGGCAAAAAAATAATTCCGGGGTTTGTTGTCAATACTTGTAGCTGTTTCAAATACACAGGCAGCCGCTCTGTCGCCGCGGCTTTAAGTGGAAAAACGTATTAGAGGAACAATGTCAACAAGATCTTAACTCAGAAGTTAAAAACATCCGTTTTACATGCATTTCATGAAAACTTACGACCCAAAATCCCCACAAACGTTTTCGAGTGTCATGAAAATATGAAGCACTGGACTTGGCTTTTCTATGTGAAACCAGTTACAACTTGAGTCAAGTGTGAGGACGAACACTAGAGGCAAAAAAACCTGCTTCTCTTCAAACTCCAATTTGAACGGGTCCCTCTTAGGTTTTGAAATCGAAAGTCCACCTTTAAAGAGCTCTTAAAAAATTTCATATCGACGAAAAAAAAATCATATTTGATATGTTTTGCGAAAACAATTTACCTCCAACATATCTCTTTTCTGAGCTTAAAGAGTAACCGATCACCTTAAGAAACGCAAAAAAACCTGTCCTTTGTCTAAACAAGGATCGTCAAATTAAGCTTCGAAGCTGGGCACAAACTCTGTTAGTTTAGGCGAATTGGTTTTGGTCCGATCTCTTCCCTGACGGCTCTGAGGCATCGTCGAAAGATGTCAGTTTCAGATCATGTTTTATTCAAATTTCTCAGAGGAAGGACAGCTGTGCGACAGCATCCACAATGACGTGTTGGATTTTGATTTGTCGTCCGCCATTTTGAAAATGGAATGGCGGCAACACAAGTGTGATTCTAGTGCGCATGTCTAGCGGTTTTTGCGCTCTGTCATATTAAAGCACAAACGTATCGTACCATAAAGAGGAAGCTTGTGTTTTATTGGCTAATCGTGTCCGTTACCATGACGACACCTATATTCTCACATGTGCAGGGTGCGCCAAAACCTATGTCCGATTGTCCGGGACAAGTAGAAATTTAGTTCGGACATGTCAATCTTAAACATGACTTGTCCGTGGGACAAGCACATTTCTAATGTCTAAACAACTACAGAAACAGAGGAAAATTGACTTCAAGTTGCAGTAGAATTGAAATATATCTAACAGTAGCAATGGCAAACCTTTAACTTGACAAAATAAGTGTAAAGATTCCTCTAAATTTCGCTATTCTACAGCCATTCGTTTGTTTCCGTGATCTCATCTGGCCTTAGTAACCAGGCCTGTTAAGACTAATCCCCAGGCTCTAAATTCGAGTCAATAATGGCGGAATCTCAAAAGCGTCAGTCCACGCTGTTTGCTTTTCTTCCAAACCAGTCAACCAAAGAATCAAACAAAGAATCATCTGAGTCTTCAAGCAGTTATGGCAAGAAGAAAGGCAAGGTCCTTGCAAAGCAGGATTATGAAAAGAAGAGAAAACGCAACTTTCAAGAGCAATGGAAGTCAGAATTTCCGTGGCTTGGCATTGCAGCAGACGAATCTGGAGCGAAAATGTACTGCTTCTACTGCAGAGAAAATGAAGCTTTAGCTGATAAAAGCAGCCCTCTCTTTTCAGGATGTGGTTCAGACGGAAATTACAGACGCGACCCATTGGTGAGCCATAACACCTCCAAGTGCCATTTGGCTTGTGCTAAGGCCTGGCAAAAGAATAACCAACTTGATTACCAACCTCCTATTAAGAAAGCTGTACAACAGATGATAACTTCCCTGGATGAAAAGAACAGACACCACCTCAGAGTCCTTATGAACACTGCTTTTTTTGTGGGAAAGGAAGAACTAGCTTTTAGAAAATTTGGCAGCCTCTGTGACCTCCAAGAAAAGAATGGTGTAAAGATGGAGAGTATGTACCGTAATGAGAAGATGTGTAGCCAATTCATTGCCAGCATTGCTGATGTTGAGAAAGAAAAAACCAAGAGAGAAGTGAGAGAGACAAGGTTTCTTTCGTTACTGTCAGATGGCTCAACAGATGCAGGAATTATTGAACAAGAGACAGTGTTCGTACGTTATGTGGACAAACAAGGACAGCCATGGACAAAATTTGTTGACATTGTTCGCCTTGAATCTGCAACTGCAGCTGGAGTTTGTAACGCAATTACAACCGGCTTGGAGACAATTGACATTGACGAAGAAACACTGAAGAAGAAGTTAGTTGGGTGCAATTTTGATGGAGCTAGCGTCATGATGGGCAAGAAGTCAGGCGTTGCTGTGCAAATACAAAAAAAAGTTCAACAGCCAGTTGTGATTTTACACTGTGTTGCTCATAACCTTGAGCTTGCTGTTTTAGATGCAGTTAAAACCATTCCCTACCTTGAAACTTTTGATGAAACTATTAGGCAAGTTTTCAAGTTTTACTATTATTCACCCAAGAAAAGAAGAGAAGTCAATGCAGTATCAGAAATCCTTGATGAAAATCCAGCTAATTTCAGCAGTAACATCAAGAAGACAAGGTGGCTGTCTAGCAGACATAGAGCTCTCGCTGCTATGGAAAAAAATCTTGCTGTGACAGTCACACACTTGGAGCAGGTGAGCAGTGGGAAAGGTGAAGATGCAGCCAAAGCCAAGGGGATATTAAAGCAAATCACAACAGGGAAATTTGCAAGATTCCTTTACTTCATGTTAGATGTCACTGCAGTTTTAAAGGAACTGAGTGAAAGTTTCCAAAGAGCTGATCTTTTCATCACCGATGTTGCAAGAAAACTTGACACAGCCATATCAAACTTGGAGCTGTTAAAGAATGACAAGCCTCCCACAGAGTAGTCGAAGTTCCAAACTAAGTTCAAGAGCAGCTACGATGAGGGGAAAAAGATCCTACTGAATGGAAAAAATAACAGCCAAGAAGTTTCACTGAAAGATAATAGCCAAAGTACAGATCTCCGCAAGCTTTTTTCAAGATTTTTGACTGATACCATTAACTATCTTGAAAAGAGGTTTGCCAGCCTCAGCAGCCCACCTCTCTCCGATTTCACTGTTTTTGATTACAGAAATTTCCCTGTTCAAAGAGGAGAAAGAGCTAGTTATGGTAACGAGGAAGTTCAAAGGCTAGTTGATTATTTTGCCCCACTTCTTTCCCAAGAAGAAAAAGATGGAGCGGTTAAAGAGTGGCAGGAATTGAAGAGCTTCTTGGCTACGCAGAGAGCATTGAAACCAAATGATGTGTATGCATCCTTGCTTGCACGTAACCAAAATGACCTAAATAACGTTCTTGTATTGGTGAAGCTCATGATCACTATCTCACCAACAACTGCAACATGTGAAAGGTCATTCTCAGCAATGAATCGGCTGAAAACAATGCTGAAAACAAGAATGCAGCAGGAAACATTGTGCAACCTCTTACGAGTTAAAGACCAAGGCACGGTGCTGAAAGAGTTTGATCCAGATTCTGCAATTGAACAGTGGCTCTTGAAGGCTAAAACAAAGCGTCACATTGTGTCAAAGCCCAATGCTACTTCTTCTGCTATCCATGGTGACACTAATGATGGAAGAGAAGTGGAGCAAGAACAGCAGGAGGATGACAACATGTTGCTGCCCCCATTGCCACACCTTGTTGTTGATGAGGAAGAAATCGAGTGAATCATTCTTAATCTAAACCAAAGTCAGGCTTGCTAGTGAAAAACATTAAATATACGAGCGGTTGGTGATTTAAATGAAAGAAGGATTTACGATTTAAGCAAGCTATTTTGTGCCCCACAAGTTCGATGTGTTTGATATTTGCTTTAGGTTTAAAATAAAAAAATTACTTAGTACACAAGGCTTAAAATGTCATTAAAATGAAAAAAAAAACACCTGAATGTTTTTGAGTCAATTAAGTCATCGTATATGCAGGGTATAAGGTGAGTTACTTGTAATAACGTCGAAAATGTTTGTTTTTTTATCGTTAATAACATTTGTAGCCTTGTTAATAGTTCACAGTTAACGTTGCTTTAAATTAAAATACAACAAAAGCCACATGTTGAATTAATTTTATTTTCAAATACAGTTTGAACAAATCTTTTTGGACAAGCACTTTTGGGTGTCGGACAACCAAATTCTCTATGATGGTTGTCCGATGGACAAGTGGATTTCAAAATTTTTGGCGCACCCTGATGTGAAAGATAAAAATGATATGTTCACTGTGCGCGGTGAAGATTTTTTAGCAAAAGGAGAAATCCTGCTATTTCATCAGTATCTATATAATAAATATAAATTATAAAAAGGATATTTAAAAAAAATGATAACTTCTAATTGTCAGAAATCAACGATTTTTAAAATTAATAATGAATACTACATACTAGTTTGAATATAACTTGGTAATGAGTTCCAATCTCTTATTGTTCTTGGATAAAAACTGCAGTAATAATAATCATGATTACAAATAATTCTTATTAACTTAAATGATCATGAAAGATTTATTTGAAAAAGACCTGGTAATTCATTGTTTCAGTAAATAATAAGCAGGTATAGGTTATGAAATTAAACTTAACAATATTATTAGAGCGGTTTTCAATTGAGTGTCGAAAGTAATTAGCAAATTGCTTTGGTTTTGCATTTACTTCACTCAGTGATTGGTTGAAAGATCTCGCTCGATTTTTTCAACCAATCAGAAGTGAAACCAAAACCAATCGTGGCTCGCGCGTGCAAATTTTCCCGTGCTTTGTGATCTGCCACGTGTAATTACTTCGAATTTTGATTGGTTTACTGGATTGTCTCCGTCCTTTTTGATTGGCCAAAGTAATTACTTTGGTTTTGGTTTTACGACACTCGATTGAAACTCGCTCTATTCTGCGAGGGTGGGCTGGATGTGAAGTGATAGATAACCATTGAAGCGCATAGCACCGAGTTGGTTGTAATCATTTTACAAGTATATCCAGCAAGCCAGGGTAGAATAATAGTTTTATTAAAAACTCCAGGATCAACAAGTCTTCTTTGTTGTTCCCGGAGGTTGTAATGTTGATCTAAGCATCGATTTCTGCCTCGTTCAATTCCGGTCCAAAATGGCTTTTGTCGGCCAATTTTTCGCAGAGCTGCAAAAAATGTTTTTAGCTCGCTTTATTGCTAATGCGTTCCTTGACCATATTAAGTAGGACAGGTGTATGAAATGATAGCCTATGTTGGGCAAGCCAGTGAAAATGCTGGAAATCTGATATCTGTAGTTCAGTTCTTAATACATAGAATAATTTTATATTCAATCCATGGATTTTATGTCTATCATTTTTTTTAAGGGTCTAAATCTAAGGACTGTATAAACATCTCTGTGACAGAGTTAGTGCTATAGTTTCTGTTAAGAAATCTTGCCACTCGTTAATGCTGGACTGCTTTGATTGCATCAATCTGGTCTTGTCTGTATGGATCCCATACTGCCGTGGCATTACTCCAAGCTTGGCCTTGCAATGGTAACATAAGCTAAACCTTTTATGTTTTCAGTACAACTTGGGTATAAATTGCGTTTCACAAAACCAAATGACTTATTAGCTTTATTTACTATGTTCTCAATGTGGCAGGTCCATCTTAGATCTGTAGTAAGTGTGAGTCACCCAGATAAGGATGGTCTTTTACTTGGGACAACTTCTTGCCATTAATGTAATAATCTGTCAAAATGGATTCCTTCTTTCATGAGATTCTCATGGTGTGGCATTTAGACACATTAAACTGCATTTGCCATGTCTTGGCCCAAGAGGCTTAAATAATTATTAAATCAATATCATTCTGCAAAAGAACGCTATCATATGCTACTATCATATTAATTGTGGGCATTACTAAACCATGAAACACCGAAACAGCGAAATGAAGCACCAAAACACCATTTATGAGTCCCCACCATACATTGAATACTAGCCGATAATAGTTGGATTTGAGATTAAATATCATTTTAGGCCTAATTAGGCCTAAAACAGTATTTAATCTCAAATCCAACCTTTGTTGGTTAGTATTCAATGTATGGTGGGATCATACATGTACATTGTTTCTGTGTTTTGTTGTTTAGTTATGTCCATTAATAGACCATATTCGTATTCTCGGTATTGGACTGGAACTAGCTTTGCAATGGAGGCTAATGGGGGGGAATATTTTCAAATGCAAATACTTTTTAATATATTCCCGCGTATTAGCCTCCATTGCAAGCTAGTTCCAGTCCAATACTGAGAATACGAAATGGTGTATTGGTACATGTAGATATAACAAGGTATCATCTGCAAACAATCTCACGGTGCTTATCTGCATGTAAGTGCTCGTGAATGTTGTTTATAAACAGTAAGAACATAAGAAGGCCCAAGACCGAGGCGTGGGTTACTCCTGAGGGGACCTTCACGACCGTCGGACGTATACAAAAAAGTGTAAAATACATTGGTCTGTAAAAATGCCATGACATAGGCTTAGTATGGAAGTTGTTTGCTCCTAGTCATGGGCTCCTGCTTAAATTGTCCAGACATGTGAGTGTGAGGATTCACTTCTCTCTTTCATCTTAAGATTTTTCTGCTTGTAAAACACATTAAATTTACAATATGAGGGGTGGTCCACAGTGGTAGTCCATGGACCTGGTCCATAAAGGGGTCCATGGACCTGGGTCCATGACTGTTTTGTATACATGCATGTACGTCTTCAGCGTCCACCACAATGCGCTGAGTTCTAAATAAGCCAGGAATTAATGTATGCGAGTGATTTTCCTTGAATTCCATAATAATGCAGTTTAAATAGTAATCTCTGGTGTGTCTACATGAACCTTGTCAAATGCTTTGCTGAAGTACTAAAAAATTGGTGGTCAATTTCAGATCCAATATTCAATTTTTTTTGCAAGGTCTTCAATACAGTAACCAGTAATTGGGTTTCACTTTATTAGAATGATTTTTTCTAAAACCCTGTTGATTGGAAGTTTCAAGTGATGCATGATACTAGGATAAATGACATGCTCCATCACTTTAGATCATTATATAGCACAATCCAGGGGTACAAATGCGTAACTAGGGCCAAAAGTTTTTTTTTTTTTTTGGAAAAAGCTCTTTTCTTGTCTAATTTGGGCATAATTTATTGTATTTAACCTTAAGTAAAAATTTAAAATTACCCATCATCCTTTGAGGGTGTGGTCTGTTAGCAGGATTTGAGCATTACTGAGTGTAATGTCTTTAACCATATTTTGAAGATCTCTAAAAAAAATAATGTTGATTAATTAATAAATTAATGATTACCCTTGACCCTTTGTGGGAGTGGTCATTTCACAGTATTGTTGATTGTTCGAATGTCTTGCTGCATTATTCTTAGTTCAAGTGTTGGGATCTTATAGTGGGTTGTTAGCCCACCTACATGTTCCTGTAGGGGTGAAGGGATGGCGCAGTGGTGAGAGCACTCACCCCACCAAATTATGTGGTTCAAGTTCGATTCCCAGACTTGGCGTCATACACGGTTGAGTTTGTTGCAATGGTTCTCTACTCTGCAGTACTCTGTTTTCTCAGAGTATTGCAACCAGTTTTCCCCTCACATCAAAAACCAACTTTTGATTTGATTTGCATTAAGTTGTTGATCTCAGTTTACAGTGTCCCCAATTAGTGCTCCAGCATTAGAAGACGAGACACTTCAAATAAATAATGTTCCTTTCCCTTTCCATTTCCCTGAGGGTCGGGGTGGTAGTTTTTTCGAGCCCTGTTGGGGTGGAGGACTCTACACATTTGTAGAAGACTGAGTTGGCATATTGTTTTCAGAATAGGAATGACCAACGTTTGATTGCATTTGCATTTTCAAATTTGGGGGTCTTCTGGACCCCTTCTTGAAAAATTTGGGGGTACAGCTAATTAATATTCAAGAATTAATATTCGAGCTATTGCCTCTTAATTGAAAGTCAGAAATTCGAGGCAAATGAAAGGCTATACTACACGTAACTGAAAAGAGAGAGAGAAGCACACACAGTGCATTTTTATCTTTCGACGCACTCATCCGAAAAATTGGTTTTTGGGGTGTCGAAAGGTGAAAATGCACTGTGTGTAATTCTCTCTCTCTTCAACCACATGCCTCTTAATTGTCTCTTGAAGTAAATCTCAATTTTCCGTAAAAGAGCATCATTTATTTTAACAACACTTGAGTTGTCATTTAGGAAGAATAAATATTTACAAAATTTGCACTCTGAACCAAAGAAAACAATGTGGGAAGAATAACTTATTTATAATCTCTTCATTTTTTCCTGCTCTAATTAAGATTTTATCGTTGCCAAGCGAAGCCTTGATATTTGTACATTTTCATTTTAGCTTTAAAACAAAGGAAAACCATCCAAGGGTCTTTTCGCAGTTTGTTTCTGCCTCCAAGGCCACATGCGTAATTGCTGTTGCCATTTGGACTAAAAGCGTGACAACGCACAGTGGGTGTTTTCCGCTCACCAAACTCTTCATTCTGATCCTCTTTTGTCTTTCTCTTTGATTGTAAGCCATTTAAGTTGGTCATTGTAGCTCATCGTGGGTCATTGTAGATCTCTGTAGGTTATTATAGACCACTGTAGGTCATTGTAGCTCACTGTATGCCATTGTAGGGCTCTCGTTGTAGCTATTGGAGGGAGGTCCCTTGATTTATGAGTCAAATGGTCAATGAGTCATGCCCGCGTTTCAGTGATTAGGCCTAAGCACTCTCTGAGATTTTAGCTTTCATTTTATGGGTTAGGGTAACTGCACTAACTCATTGACTCATTAGGGCCGTTTATACCAGGGAAAATAAGCCGCGGCTTACACTGGCATAAGACATAAGACGCGAACTGGGCCATTTATACGAGTGCGGCTTTCATAAGACGCGAAATCCTCACATAAATGGTTCGTGGCAAAGTTCGCGGCCAACTGGTCCAATGATGACGTAGTTTATTTTGATGCCTCGTTGTGGGTTAATTAATTGTGAGGCAAGATTTGCGACATTAAAAGATAAATGGTTCGAGTAAGCAAACAAGCGAAGAAAAATTATTAAACTAAAGTTTTAAATGTAATCCAGTATCTATCTATCCATAATTGCTTTTAGTGATGGTAATACATGTAGGACTGGGTGGAGTCTAATTCCGAATGTTATCTTGTTGCTAATAATAATTATAAAGGGTACAAAACGATTGTCCCCAAAATATACTACTACTTACTTTCAAATGCCTCGTCGATGACAAAACAGGAAACGAACGCACCTCACCAATCCTTGAAAACCGCCATCCAGCTAACATCACATAAACCACTAAACCAGAGCCATGCAATTTCATGGTTTTTGGGTTTAATTGGGGATGAAAACTTTGGACTTGATAGGCAATCTGGCATTTTTTGTGACAGAAGAAGCGATTTGCAGAGGCGGATCTAGGGGGAGGGTGAGAGTGCAGGGGGTGCTCCCCCCCCTGCATGACCTGCAGCTTTCTAATACAACTGGTATTCTGCGAAAAAAAACCGTCACCAGTCAGCTACCCCATTCCTTAGAGGTGCACCCCTCTCCCAAGAAAACCCCTGGATCCGCCCCTGAATCGCCTCATCAAACTGAAATCGGACAGAAAAGGTTTTGGTTGCAGTGTCTCGATTCATTTTTCGTGATGCGTGCAGGGTTTTCATTAAGTTTTGAAGTGAAAGGGACCTTGTGATAGAGTTAGCAGGCACCCCTATGTATAGCCTGGGCTTTGAGCTTGAGACCTCCTTTGAGCAAAGGCAGGTATTGTACTCAACGTAGACGGGTGCTATAAGTACCCGAGTCCCGGCTTCTAATAAAACCCCTGACTGCGTGGATAACACTCTTCGGCCCTTAT
>OX421445.1:15692865-15707865 GCA_949126865.1 Montipora capitata | reverse complement strand
AGTTCAGTTTCTTAAACAAACTAACAGTTCGTTCGTCCTTACTTTTAACAGCTAATATTCTTGGGTTGCACGTCACGCAAGTGAAAACATAAATCGCTTACCATTTAAAACATTGAGTCAAGAAATGGAAATGTTATAGAAGAGGAATAAATAAACAACGGGTCCAAGTCTCAGGGCTATGCGATATTCCGTACTTGAGTTATTCGGCGAAATTTATAACTCAAATTTGTAGAGTTTAGTATGGAGGCGCCATGTTGGTGTACCGCTGAAGTACACCAACATGGCGGCCGGAAACCTGTAGAAACAAATGGAATTTAGTTTGGCTGTCTTTAACACTCCCTGCTGTATAATGAGCTAGAAAACATTCGTATAGACACGTCTACTAGTATATTGGTTGTTTAGGCCACAAAAACACGAGGGAAATTGATGTTTTTATGCAACTGGCATGTTTTTCGAAAGCCGTCAACATGTCACGCACTGTGAAAAACTCTGAAATTCAAACTGCTCTATTTTCGAAACGAAGCACGGTACCGAGCTGAAAACATGCAAACAGATATATTTTTAACACCTCTTGTAGCTGATCAAGGTAAAAACTCAAAAGGCTCTTTAGTTTTGTATTTTATTTTTTCATGACGTCACGTGCAACCCAAGAATAGGCCTGGCAACTCTCTTTTTGTAATCGAAAAACGCGTCTAATGTTTGTTTTGGATGTCATACTCAAGACTGCTCCCCCATATAGGAATAAAGGCTTTATACACCCTTTTAATAAGTCTAATATATTCCGTTTTCCGCTAATGACGTCGAACTCTTGCTTTCAAATTTTATTTAGAAATGAACAAAGGCCTAAAACTTTTCCGATTTCTCTTCTTGTTTGAAGCCTTTGTACATTTCTGAATAAATTTTAAAAACATGAGTTTGACGTCATTAGCGGAAAACGGCATATATTAGACTTATTAAAAGGGTGTATAGTTGCATTATAGAACAATATGCGCTCATTGAAAGCTAAGTAATATCTAATTGGCCGTTTTTATACTAGAGACTCAGAATCCGTCCAGACGAATTATGCGTCTCTCATGCTATCCGTCTCTCATGTTATCCGTCTAGTGTAAAGACGGGACGAACTATAGACCCTTTTCATAAATGGCTGCCAATTATAAATTCTTTTGTAAGTATTAAAATTAGCCTGACTAACCTCGTTTTTGAGTTGATAATTCAAAAGAATTTTTACTCCCAAACGAGTTTAGTCAGGCTAATTTAAATGCATACAAAAGAATTTTAAATTGGCAGCCATTTATGAAAAGGGTCTTATAACTTGGGTAAACATTTTTCTGTGCCTGTTAAATTCGTCTAATATAAAGACGGACGCAAGACGCATAATTCGTCTGGACGAACTATCCAGTTTAGTGCGTCTTCGAAGACGCATTAAAGTAGATACTTCGTCCAGACGCATAATGCGTCCTGTGCTCGTCTTTATACTAGACGAAGTTAACAGACGCAGAAAAAATGTCTGCCCAAGTTTGTCCCAGACGAATTATGCGGCTCTAGTATAAAAACGGCAGTTGATCTCAGGACGGCTATACGCTTTGCAAGTTTCTTACATAAATGTTCGACATGTTCATTAAAAGAAAGGCCCGAATCATTGTATACTCCAATTCGAACATTTCTCGTCAAACTTTATATCACTTGAAAGAAAAAAAAAACTAACAAAAACAAAACCCCGGTGTCTTGCCATCGTTTTGACAGAGATGTAACCTTTGTTTCGCGAGTTGTTAGTAAACACGCAAGTTGACTTGATCCCGGCGGCCGCTGAATTCAACGGCCCTTTCGATTTTGCGATTTACTTGTGCGGCCAAAAGTACAGTAGAAAAACTCTCCCAAAATGTTTTTCGCTGATGGTAATTTTTCATGTTCGCGGTTCAAAATTATGCATGTTGTTTACATGTCGCAAATGTTGTTGCTGATGGCAAAATATTTCATTCTCGATCGACTCTTCCTGAAAACTTCCTTCTTCTCTTTCTAAAAAACTGTATCAATATTTATTTGCTTTTTCATTAATATTTGTTTGGTATAAAGCAGGCCTACAAAATATGTGCCTTGCTCAGTTCGCATTTTTGAGCGTTAAAATAGAATTTTCGGCCCAGCAAGTCGCACATTTTGAGGTCTCCCATCCAGATACTTTTTTATATATATTTATTTACATATATACAGTGGGCTAGGCAGAGAAAGCTCTGCTCACCCTTACTTGACAATAATAATAACGTTTAAATGTAGACTAAGTGAAAGTACAATATAATTGTTGACAGAAAGCTAAATCGAAACGTATACTGTTGCTAATAAAAAGCGAAGGCATTCTGGGGACACCTCGTTTGATTTACACTCCAGAATGCCAAAAGTGCTAAGAAATATCATTGAAAGCGAAAAGCGCCATGTGAAACTAGCGAAGCTATATATATTGGTATTTGTTTGCTAATTGGATTACTAATTTCGTTTTGATTGTAATATTATTGTTTCGTTGTCTTATTCAATTATTGGTATTGTTTTGCTGTGTTTTTCGGAGTGGATTATATGTAATAACTAGTAAGCTAGGGTCAAGAGAGATCGAGCGGATCACAATGCCCGTAACACAGCGCAACACGGTTGCACCGCGCCAAGCACACAGTGAGCAAGGCTCGAACCCCCGTGTCCCTGCTTAGATAATTATGCGTAGCTCAGCATTGTCTACGCGACAAAGGACATGCATATGGGCCCAAGTGTTGGAAAATTCCCGAGGGGAGTAGTAGGAATGCGCCGCGGAGAGACGCGTGCGCACCCTTGTTTTTATTTTATTGATGACAGCCTGGGCGGAGGTAACCTCCTGTTCGAAAGTGCGAAGGTTCCGCGCCGCCCAGAGCTCATTAAGAGTGATGTTAAACAGAAAACGAGAAATAAGGTTCGCTTTGGAGGACTGGCCATCCCGAGGGAGGCCATGTCCGAAAAAAAAAAATAAAGCTGGACTTAGAGTTAAGGCTGTAGAATAAAAAGGATAGACAATTTGAAACACCCACGCCCACACCTGGGGTGCAATACTGCATACACTAACCCCGCCGGACATCGCTTAACTTCAGTAAACTTTGGTGTAAAGCAATGAAGCTGTCAGAAGCTCAGAGCACACGCTTAAACTTGTGGTGAAAAAGAAGTTTGTAAGGGAACTTGAAAAATGATAACATGTCAGCCTCGAAGCCAATATATCTCGATTTTTTTTTTAATTTCTTCAGTCTTCCTGCGTTTAATATTTTATTTCTAACCCCATGTCTTCTCAGGGCCCGGCTATTTACCTAAGACATCTACCATGGCACTATAATGATATACGGTACTAAAACAATATCGTGTACCATTAGAGCTACATATTACGCAAAAGACAACTTGAATCTCTTCGAAAACAACACGCAACTCAGTTGACAGTTATTGAATAAAGCGCTATGTTGCTGCACTACCACATGTACGCAATGCGCGCTTATTATTAATTTTGTTATTTGTTTGCACATTGATTTGCCGAGAGAATTTGCTTACATTTATGACGCATGAAAGCGGGCAAAAAAAATGGAACAACTTCGGTTTTAAAATAACCAATGCGAAAATATCATTTTAAAAAAATGTAACATAAAAATTGCGGTAGTTTAGAATAGGTTGAAACACAGGGGGCCAACACAAACAGTGTGTCTATTTGTATGTTCGAAAAATGAAGAAATGTGTGGGAAATATTGAAGAGTCCTAATATCGTAAACTTGCATCGAGAAATGACTATGTTAAAGCTCAAAATAAACGTAAACCTACCTCAGTTGTTGTGTATTGTCATTTCTGCGGCTGAAAATGGCGAATTTGAGCGATTTGGTGGGTTTTCCGTTGACTGTTACTACACGTTACGACCGCTCCAGCGCCAAGCCGATTTTCACCCAGAAATTAGAATCGCCCGGCTTTCAAATCGAACACCAGATATACTGAAAGGTTGACGCTTCTTCTCGTGCCATTCAATCGAAGATCCATTCAAAAGCCAAGCGCTAACCGCCGAGTAATTTTCGAGGAATGCAGCTTTTCAAGCGACCAACAACCGCGGCTGAGATTTCGTGGGACACCGCGCCACCGTCACGCTCTTTGTTCCACACTGATTGGATGCATTGTTTAGCAACATCCAATCAGTGTGGAGCAAACAGCGTGACGGTTGCTCGGTGTCCCACGAAATCTCCGCAATATCTTGGATTTTGAATCGATAAGTACAGGCAGATGGTCAGACGTGAAACGCATGTGCTGCCCATGATGCTTTACATCTCTGCATCAGCTTACGGAAAGTGAACATGTCATATTATGACAGTAAACGACAAATCAATCCCGGGTTAAATAGACCCAGCAGCCAAAAGTTGGTTGCCATGGCAACAGCATAAAAGGCATCATTTTGTGCCTTACTTGATGTAGATTACCGCTGCCCAGTTTGAACAACACCCAATATTTTCGGAGATATTTTCAATTTTGTGATTTATTACATTAATTTGCCATGTTTGTTACATCATCAAGTTTTAAACAAAAACTTGAATACATCTGGAACGAAAGAAGGTATTCCAAGATAGATAGATCAATAGATAGTTTATTAAAAACTGCATCGCAGCCAAAGTCTGAATTAAGCAATTGTTTACAAGTACTTTACAATACTTAAAAATTACTCTAAATCCTAAATAATAAGTGAAAAGCTAATTATTAGAATAATATTAAAAATTCTATATTATGTATTTGTGTTAAAATATAAAGTAGAATAAAACTACAGCCTGGGCTATTTCGACATACAAAAGTATTACTTGTTCCGGTTCGTAAAAAGCTAAATTGGCATGTAGCATGAAAGCGACTAAGAGTATTTCTACTCCCCCCAGGATGGGATGCTAGTCCATCGCAGGGTTAACCCCAGCATTAAATTTGCCGGACTGTGAAAGTAAAGTGTCTTGCCCAAGAACACAAGACAATGACCCGGCCAGGCCGTCAACCCGGACCGCTCGATCCGGAGTCCAACGCGCTAACCGTTAGGCCACCGCGCCTCCCACCTTAGTAGCTTTGTACTAGTAACTAAAGCTCTATCTCCTTCCCTTGTATGATGACAGGATCAAAGACCCTTTTCTCTTTGGCAAACGAGATCCTGAGTTCTTTGCACTTAACGGCGTTTCGTTGAACCCTATTCTCGCGAGACCACTCTGCTATTGCTTGCCATGACTTACTCGCCCTTTGCACCTCTGACATTGTGGTGTTGTCCACATATTTCCGTTGCTGTGCGTTCGTATCGAGGAGGAACCAACCTCTTTCCCAGGGTCTCTCATCTTCCCCGGCGGGAAGATGAGAGACCCTGGGAACGAGGTTGAGGAGGAACAACCGCAGGCCTAGTTTGGTACCCTGTGGTACACCGGCGGGGACTGGGCCCCCATTCAGAAAAACACTGATGCAAATTTAATCCGCTGGGATCTGTCCGATAAAAAATCTACAATCCAGTTGATGATGCCAGCTGGTAATTTACACTGGTTACGCAACTTTCTAATGAGTATACTACAATCAGTGGCAAAAGTCTTGGGACACTCACCATTTGAAGTTGGTTTTCTTACTGAGGTTGAAAAATTGCCCCCTCCCCCCCAGAACAATGTTGCCAATTTTTTTTTAGTGATCCACTCCCCACTGACGAAGCACAACAATAGGGAGCTTAAGCACGCGCGTTTTTAAGACGCGGACATCCACCGGAAGAGAAAATTTCGCGTGCCAGGGCAGTGGTGTCTCCCAAATTTTTATACTAATTATCTCTAATGGATAAAAGATACTTGGAAATGTAAATGTGGTTGTGTGAAAACAGGTTAAAAGGGAAAACAGCACACTTCCGGTTGCCGTCCGCGTCCCAAAAACGCGCGTGCTTAAGCTCCCTAATGTCTTTTCTTCACTGACCTTATAGAAATAGCCAACTTCAATTGTCTCTTCGTTATTTAGTGACCAACGTGAATGTTTGCAACCTTTTAGTTCGTGCTGTGGCTTGTCGTTCTGAGTTTCTCATACCATGCTTTTCATTTCCATTTCATTCCAGATTATAATTATGACCCGGAAAAGAATCCTCTGTGTTGGTCTTATCGCCCTTGACATCGTGAACACCTGTGAACGTTATCCTGACGAGGACGAAGACATCCGAGCGATATCCCAAAGATGGCAAACTGGAGGGAATGCTTGCACCAATTCGACTATTCTTACTCAGCTAGGAATGGAATGCGAGTTCCTTGGGTCCATGTCGCAAGGTGTGGAAGCTGACTTCGTATGCAAGCATCTTCGCGATCTAGGAGTTGCTTTTGACCATTGTGTGCGTCATCCGGAATGTGGGACTCCCACTTCATTTGTGACGCTTAGTCTAGCCACTGGCAGCCGAACTGTTGTCCATGCACGAAACAACCTTCCAGAGTTGCCGTTGTCCGCCTTTCAAAAAGTCAACCTTAGCAAGTACAGTTGGGTCCACTTCGAAGGACGTAGAAACGAGAGTGAAATTACCGAGATGATTGCCTTGGTCGATGAGTTTAATTCGACGCACTCAGCTCATGACAAGATTATGGTCTCTGTGGAGTTAGAGAAACCGAGGCAAAGTCTCCTGCCGTTGCTTGATAAAGCTGACGTCGTCTTCACAAGTAAAGATTTTGCTCGGTTCTGTGGATATTCCGTGGCCTCTGAAGCAGTAAAAGCGTTTCGTAGCATGGCGAAACCTGGTGCTACTGTAATATGTGCTTGGGGAGAGGAGGGTGCGGATGGCATTGGCCCCAATGGTGAAGTGAAACATAGTGATGCCTTCCCCCCTAAGAAGGTGATTGATACGCTTGGGGCCGGGGATACCTTTGTAGCTGGTGC
Source organism: Montipora capitata (assembly GCA_949126865.1). NCBI lineage: Eukaryota > Metazoa > Cnidaria > Anthozoa > Scleractinia > Acroporidae > Montipora > Montipora capitata. Next base: position 15,700,980 of record OX421445.1, on the reverse strand, counting down.
TATATACAGTCTTTTGAAACACCCATCGGTAGAAGACGCGTTGAACTTCGCCTGTAAATTAGCTGGTTTCAAATGCGGTATGCCTGGAAATAATGGCCTCGTAAATGCACTGAATGGTAGCCTGAACAGCGATTAATCGTAAATAATGTGATCCTGAAACCTACATGAAAGCAAATGAATAATGTAAACAGGGATTAACAGATTCTTAGAAAAATGGCTAGATTTGCTTATTGTCAACACTCGTCAAAATAAACTTTATTCAGATAGGGTGAAATACAAAAGGATGAACGCTATCAATTCTTTTCACATCTTTAGTCTTTCACTCGTCAGTAGAAGACGCGTTGAGCTTCGCCTGTAAATTGGCTGGAGTGCGCTTACTAATAGTTAGAATTAACTAATCTAGAGTTTATTGTATTTTATCCGTCTGATAACATGGAGGATTCGGCTTTTTCTGCGATTTTACCTGGAAGTTCTTTGTTCCTTGATGATTTAAAGACAGGAATGCTCTCATGAAAAGGCAAAACAATGGAAATTATTTTGTTAAGAAGGAAGAGTGGGGCAAAGCTATTAAACAGTGCGAAGGTATCGGATGATTTGGGGTGTACACAGTGACGTCAGTAACTTTATGAACACAACAGCAAACGTCTGAAACTGCGCCGTCAGGAAAAAGAACGTTTCAATGTGGCTAAATATAATTTTGGCAACGTTGAACGCAAGACAATGCTGGCCAGCGGTTCCGCTCAGTAAATTGTGTGGGGCGGCCGGGGGGCTCAGGGGCTCCAGTTATTTCAGTGCCGCCTTGTTGTCCAGTATTTCGCGTGCGCGATCGATCATTCGCGTTCCCACCCGTTCTTGTGCCCCGTCCCTCCCGTCCTTTTGGAGGTTAGTACTTTCCTCTAGATCTGGTACCCCCTTATCTCTGGAAGTAGCCTTTCAGTGTGACGATGCCTGGTGGTGGCCACTCGCAGGGTTGTCATGGTTACCCACCGATTTGTCGGCACCTTCCCCAACGCTCATCTATTGGTGATGCGTTTAATGAGAATTTTACACCTGCAAAGTTAGGTAATTGTCTAGCCTAAGCAGGCTGAATTGATTACTGCTTTCTTGATTTCTGGATTTTGAACCTGTCCGGTCCCTGTTTTATTTTTGAGTCTGACGATTTTTCCTCTGGGTAATCAACTATTTGGTCGAATATTTAAGACCTGTGTTTAAATATGTGTTCCAGATCTTTTTTTTTTTAATGGGAAAATAGGGCCTAGGAAATTTTTTTCCGAATCGAAAGTTTTGCCTGTGTTGCCATACTTGACTACTCATTTGGGTTTATTATGCCTTGAATAGCCAACAACGCTTCAAAAATGGACATTTTAGATCAAAAACCGCCATCTTCGTTTTTGTGTATGCAAAGGAGGCTAGAACGTAGCAATAGGATAGCGATACTGACGCAGTTGTAGAGTTGAATATTTATCCAGAGGGTATTGATTTTGGCCCCCCATTCAGAACATGGTCGTTGAACGGGTTTTTTTTCCGATAGGGGGCCCAAAGCAATACAAAAGGCGCACATTGACAATAGTAAATTCCTCTGCGAATGCTGCTTGTGTTAATGATGACGATGATGATTGCGTCGCAAGTGAAACGCAGCAAAAAATCTCTAGGTGGACGTCTCTAAGAGGCACATTATAAAACGGGAATGAACTGGATTAGCAGAGCCCTGACTGGACTAGTAAAACGCGGAGTTGTCACCACTTGTTCTTACAACTTTTACACGACTATGGTTGCTCACTGTAAATTTTAATTACTCTTGAACTTTCAGAATTTCACTCATTTTTTTCTTGTACCACTGTCAGTGCATTTGCGATTGTTTTAATACTCGTACAAAAAACATTTTGGGAGGCGCGGTGGCCTCGTGCTTAGTGCGCTCGACTCCGGATCGAGTGGTCCGGGTTCGGGGCCTGGCCAGGGACATTGTGTTGTGTTCTTGGGCAAGACACTTTACTCTCACAGTGCCTCTCTCCACCCAGGTGTATCAATGGGTACCGGCGTAATGCTTGGGTGACCCTGCGATGGACTAGCATCCCATCCAGGGGGGAGTATAAATACTCCTAGTCGCTTCATGCTACGGAAACCGGAGATAAGCGCCGGCCTGATGGGCCTTCCTAGGCTCGTAACAGAGACTTTTTACAAAAGCATCTACGACATGTGCATAAGCACTTTTTTTGCATCACATGACAGGCTCTTGTTTTACAAAAGTACGTTTAAAAAAGTCGACTTACTAGTTTTACTAGTCCTACTTTTACTAGTTCAGTCAGAGTTTTACTAATCCGCGATCCAGTCCTCCATGAGCGGAATTTGTTGCCGCAGCTAAGCACCTATCAAGGAGTTTTTTGATGGCCAGGGAATTTTTGTCATGCTCGTTTGAAAAACATGGCGGCCCTCTCTAATACCTGAAGACTATAAGATACCATACAAAAATTTGGTTTTATCAACGGAGTTGATAATGTAAATTGACCACCGTACAGAGATTCTAAAAGCTGACGTTTCGAGCGTTAGCCCTTCGTCAGAGCGAATCGAGGGATTATGGGTTACGTGTAGTTTTTATAGTAGAGTAGGAGCTACGCTATTGGTGGTAACATGGCAACGTGAAAAATAGGAATATATTAGTTAAATGAAAAGCGTTCGTTAATACCGTGAGGATTAAGGGTGCCGATTTGAAAGATGAATTTTTGTTCCAGATTCTTGCGGCTTTCCGTCGTACCTAGATGTAGGGAAAGGCCGCAGATAGCCATGTGTTTTTTGGAGTGGTTAGGCAGATTAAAATGGCGAGCGACTGGCTTTTTGATATTTGACTGGCTTTTTGATATTTTTGATATTTTTGAAACACTTCTAGTTCGCAAATCCAAATGGACTCCCCCAGAGGGACAATTTGCCTCTTTAGATTTTTTCACCAAAAAATGCCGTCACGACATTCACAAACTTAAATTCAATCGCAACACTAAATTTTCCAACCTTTCCTCGGAAGAGTGGGCGGCGCTTAAAAATCTTAGTAAACGCAACGACATAGTTGTTAAATCGGCCGACAAAGGCGGCGCGGTAGTTGTTTGGCGGTCCGACCTTTACCAAAAAGAAGCTTTGCGGCAACTTTCGGATACCTCGTTTTATGCCAAAATCCCTAAAGATCTCACTTCCAAAAATCAAAAACTTGTCAAAGACACCATTCAAAATCTTATAGTTAATCAAGAATTACCGGACACTGCCACTAATCTTATCATCAACACCCCTAGACCTTCGTGCATTTACTTCTTGCCTAAAATTCACAAACCCAACAACCCAGGTCGCCCTATCGTTTCTGCCTGTAGTTGCCCCACCGAACTCATTTCTAGCTACTTAGACAGGATTATGACGCCTATCGTCAAATCTTTGCCATCATACATTAAAGACAGTACACACGCACTACAAATTTTCCGCGATTTCAATTTCTCCGGCCAAGACAAACTTATCTTCACCATGGACATTACATCTCTATACACAGTCATTCCTAATAGCGAAGGTCTTCAAGCACTTAAACACTTTTTCGATCAACGCACTGTCAAAGAACCTAGCTCGGAAACGCTCCTCCGCCTTGCCGAACTAGTTTTAACGCTTAACTGTTTTTCATTCGCCGGCAACTATTACAAACAAATTAATGGTGTAGCGATGGGCACAAGAATGGGACCTAGCTATGCCAATCTTTTTGTAGGATATGTTGAACACCAATTTTTCAATCAGTAAAACGGCCCCAAACCTGAACTCTACGGCCGCTACATCGACGACTGCATCGGCGCTATTTCATCCAGCAGAGAAGAACTCGATCAATTTATAACCTCCGTCAACTCTTTTCATCCGGCTCTTAAATATACCTGGGAAATTTCGGAAACTTCATTGGCTTTCCTAGATATCAAAGTTTCTATTAGAGGCAACTTGCTATGTACTAGTGTGCACTACAAACCTACTGATTCACACAGTTATTTGTTGTATTCATCGTCACAGCCATCACATGTCAAGAATTCCATTCCTTATTCTCAATTTCTTAGACTTCGACGTCTATGTAGTGATGACTCCGATTTTTCCAGCAAATCAGAGGAGATGTGCCACTTCTTCGAAAAACGTGGCTATCCTGTCTCTGTGGTCAAAGCGGGCCATCATCGCGCCCAACAGTTTGATCGACAGTCATCACTACAAACGTCACAAAAAGATAAGAATGACAGAATTCCATTCACCCTCACTTTCCATCCTCATAATCACGCAGTCAAAAGCATCATTCTTAGTAATTTTAAATTACTCCAAAATGATCCCGAGACTGGTAGAATCTTTTCGCAACCTCCACTTATTTCATTCAAACGCGACAAAAACGTAGGCAACTTTTTAGTTAGAAGCGCGCTCAAAACTAACGAGCAACCCGGCACTTTCAAATGCGCCCGCTCACGATGCAAAACTTGTCCTTTCATTGTCAACACTAGCAAGATATCGGGACCTAAGCGATCTGTTAAGATCACCGATCGTTTCACATGTACCTCCGCAAATGTCATTTATTGCATAACCTGTACGTTATGCAATAAATTATACATCGGTGAGACAGGTAGACGACTAGGTGACCGATTCCGCGAACACCTTCGCGATGTTGAGAAGAATGACAGGGATGCATCTAAGCCAGTCGCTCGCCATTTTAATCTGCCTAACCACTCCAAAAAACACATGGCTATCTGCGGCCTTTCCCTACATCTAGGTACGACGGAAAGCCGCAAGAATCTGGAACAAAAATTCATCTTTCAAATCGGCACCCTTAATCCTCACGGTATTAACGAACGCTTTTCATTTAACTAATATATTCCTATTTTTCACGTTGCCATGTTACCACCAATAGCGTAGCTCCTACTCTACTATAAAAACTACACGTAACCCATAATCCCTCGATTCGCTCTGACGAAGGGCTAACGCTCGAAACGTCAGCTTTTAGAATCTCTGTACGGTGGTCAATTTACATTATCAACTCCGTTGATAAAACCAAATTTTTGTATACTACTTCCCCACCGACGCAGCATCACAGTTTCTTTAGAAACTACCCCTTCATTTATAAGATACCATAACTTCAGACGTTTCTTCAACTTTTTTCGTATTACAAACAAAACGACACAGGAAGGAAAACAAAAAGCCTTCATGTGCAAATGGTTCCGGCTAATCTTATAGAGGAATCGATCGACCTAGTCTTTGCAAGTGCATCGATAAAATCTATTTAAACTGGGTAAATTGAAATGTATTGAGAGGTGAGTGGATATCATCGCGAAGAAGGGTCGAAGAAGGCGTGCAAAATAAAACGAAAATCTAGGCCCTGTTCAAGCCTGGATTTTTTAGGCTTTCTTCGCACAACTACTTAAAGTTGCTGGTTAACTGCAATGTCGATGATTTCCAGCTATCATGAATAACATGTTAAATTTGGAAGCTACCTAATTGCAGGGTTGTAACGAGGTATATGGGATCAGGGATCAAAGACCTGAAAAGGACCGGGATCAGGGATCACAGCCCTGGGATCTGGAATCACGTGCACAATGCGTGGGATCGGGATCAGCAGTATTTTTCATGGAATTAGAAATCAAGGATCAGGAATCAGATTGTTGCGGGTTCAGGGATCAAAATTCTCATCATTTTTGGAATGAGGGATCAAAATGTTGGGTAAAAATATGGGATCAGTTACGAAAAAATATACCTCGTTACGACCCTGTAATTGGGCTCGAGTTTCTTGATGAAACGCAAGCAAAAAAACAAACGGCTAAATCGCACTTTCCCAATGTTTTCGATATCCTCTTATTTAGATGATAGTCAATAATGAACCGAACCGACAATTCGGAAAACACTCGGGTCTTATTTCATCAGTCCATACCAAATTTCACGTTGCACGAACAATCTCGTTTAGGAGAAAGTGACCCTATCATTTTACTTTTATGTGGGTGTTAACACGGATGCCTTGTTGGTCCCGCACTTGCAGGTGAACAAACCTGCTGTTATTCAAGGTAATGGTTGAGTAACTTGAGTCTACTTCCCGGCACAAGCGGCAGACTCATCCTTTTGATCGAGAGATATTATTCCAAAGTAAAAGGTGCATAGTTGTCCGTTGTGAAGATAACAGAGCATTTTTTAAGAAAATCCTATATAACGTTTTTTCATTACCGTTGAACAGGAGATTTGAAGCAGTCTATGAGAAAGCAAATTTACAAACAGTTAGAATTGAAAACGCGTCGTTTAGAGCAAACAAAAACACATTTCTTGGCAACAGCTATCAGTTGAACTTCATATTTTTCCACATAGAATTGAAAACGTGCCATTCAGAGCAAACACAAACCCATTTCTTGGCAACAGCTATTGAACTGCATGTTTTTCCACACATTGCGGTAATTAAACAGACTGAATCGAAGAAAACTGACGAGATCTGAATCAAAAGCGATGGTGCTGATAATGAGTACTCGTTACCCGCCTATATTAATGATCAACCCTACATCCAGGTGAATTTCAAATTAAATGTAAGTATGTTAATCTACTGATGGTTAGAACTTCAACTTGGAGATTTAAATGTTAACCAAGAGGGCATACCGAGTACAGAGCTAGTATATTTAGATCTATTTAGGGGTGCAGGGATGGCGGAGGCCAGTGTGGCCCAGTGGTTAGGGCGCTTGCCTTGAGATCCGGAGATCCCGGGTTCAAGACCCGCTCTGACCACTCGCTGAATTTGATCCTGGTAGTCCCTGGTTCAACTTCCCAGCTACACTTGTAAATAGCCAACTGGTTTGCCTCCGGCCAGTTGGGATTCTTAACAGTTGTTGTTGTTCTGTTCTGTCGTTTCGTTGAGTTTCATTGGCCCTGAAAAGCCCCTATGGGGAGCGGTCAATTATGTATGTATTGTATTGTATTGTATGGCGCAGTAGTAAGAGCACTCGCCTCCCACCAATGTGGGAGGGTTCGATTCCAGACTCAGCGTCATATGTAGGTTGAGTTTGTTGGTTCTCTACTCTGCATTGCGAAGATTTCTCCGGGTACTCCGGTTTTCCCCTCTCCTCAAAAACCACCATTTGACTTGATTTACGTTGATTGTTAATTTCAGTTTACAGTATCCCCAATTAGTGCTCCAGCGCTAGAACGACTTAACACTTAAATAAAGTTCCTTTATTTTTTCGCCCATCAAAACATCTACCGACAGGGGCCATTATCATAATTTATTGATCACCGGAAATAAATTTCAGTTAATCGACAACTGTAGTTTGAGCTTTGTCCTATGTCCAGTTATTTTCACGTGCAACCTCATATGAGCTGAACGTATGATCTCTCCATTGTTTTTTTGGCCAATCGCATGGCGTTCTGTGTCCAATAGCTTGCATTACCACGTACTTCATCACTCTGGTCTTTTTCTCACGGCCAAGCACAATATGTCTTGAAGTTTTCTTTTCAAATTCCCTCCCATCCTTCCCCCCCCCCCCCCCTTTTATTTGGACATAGGACTTGCGAAACCCTTATTAAGTGCCATGTTGTCAGGTATCAATCATTTTATCACTCATTCTACATATATAACTTACCCATTACTTCAAGGCATTATTATTGTATGCAAGTTACCAATAGTCACAATCGTTTTCTGCGTCCTCGCATTGATGTCCCTTTCAGTTTAAAGTTTCAACTCGAGGCAATGATATGACATCTCTTTAGTTAATTCTTGCACTTACTATATTCTCTAAAGTCATTAGTGTATTTGCAATAAAAATTGGGAATGGGGAAGAAGTGCCCCTTTCGTCACACTTTTGCCCCCATAGACTCGACACTTTGTACTCCTGGGATGTACATATAGGCTAGTTGGGGTCCTTGGGAGCCCACGATTGGTCACAGCCGACCCTGAGGGGAGACTCAACTCCCTCCCCCTTATCGGTCTGTGCACCATCCATATTTACCCAGGAATGGTCACAGTCGGCCCTGGGAGGAGGCCCAACTCCCTCCTCCATACCGGTGTGTGCACGTTCCATATTTACCCAGGAATGGTCACAGTCGGCCCTGGGAGGAGGCCCAACTCCCTCCTCCATACCGGTGTGTGTACCGCCCTGATGG
>OX421445.1:15667865-15690365 GCA_949126865.1 Montipora capitata | reverse complement strand
ACACATTATCACTTCACAATTGTTTGAGCTCAAGAACTCCAGAATTGAAGGCCCAATTTTTGTTTTATTTGTTTTGTTTTGGACAATCTACCGTCGACATGTTAAACTCCTCAAACAGTTCCAGCAACGTTGTCTGCGCTCCATCTGCAGTACTGGCAAGTGGCAACATAGTGTATCCAACCTTGAAGTACTACATCGATGTGACACTACCAGAGTCGAGAGCCATATTATCAAGGTACAACTCCGTTGGGCTGGTTACCTTGCAAGAATGGAAGACGGCTTAGGATACCTAAAGCGCTCCTCTTTGGCCAGCTAGCTAGAAAATGGGAAGAGATCAATAGGAAGACCAAGGCTCAGATACAGACACCCTTAAATACAATCTCAAGGAATGTGGGATTTGTCCTGATGCCTGGGAAGTGACTGCTCAAGAGCGCAAAAGGTGGCGTCGTGTTTACAGTAAAGGAGTGAATACATTCGAGGATAAAAGAACTACCAATCTCAAAGATCGCAGGACCAAACGGAAAACCGAATGCGCCTCCGTGGCAACAACTGGCCTGCACGTTTGTGCAAAGTGCAACCGAGTCTGCCGCTCAAGGATTGGGCTCATATCACACAAAGGAAGTCATCGATCGTAGACTACTCGAGATTCCATATATAATTATGTTTTATTTTATTTCATTCAAGACATTCAATCTATCTTACTACGCAAGCTCCTACAAATCGTCTGTCCGCCGATTAAGAATTTCGTGTGATAATTCAGTATAAATTTGTAAGTACAGTCGAACCTAAAATTATCGCATTCCTGACTAGTACAAGAATGGGAATTTCTCAATGGGAAGTACCGGGTTTTTTTCTGGACATTCACTTTTTACATGAATAACACGTTTAAATTGTTTAAGAAAAATTGCACATGCACACGCTGTATTCCATCAGTCTTAAAAGAGACGACCTTAAATTTCTTATAATTACAGAAAATTAGCCCTGATTTGCTGATTGACTGTAATGTCACTGAACAGTCAACAGTTAAAAGGAACTACGGTATGAAAAACGAAGTACAGTATTCGACGCAGTCAATAATCATTCCCTATTCAGTTCAAGTTGTATCCCGGACAAGGTTTTTTTAATTTTCGATTTCAGCCAAGGTACCGTATAGATGTCTTGTTGTCTCCGCATTGGCACACGGGGTAAGTCTCTGCAGTTACCATATGCTAATGAGGCAAATTTTTAACTCAATATGGTCAAAGCTTTCGTAAGCGACCACCTCCCGTATGGCTCACGGGAGGTTCGACTGTAGACGGCTCACCATTTAAAAACTGTAGTAACCCATTGTTGATTCTCGGACAGTTGGTCAAAAGGTAGGGAAAAACTTTTGAGTGAACAATTAATCAGTGGAATCGGTGTGTTCCATTTTTACATTGAATTTCCTCAAGTTTACTGAGAGAGGCTAAAAGTTTTAGAAAATCAGGTTGCTTTCGGGTCGGTCACACCAAATCTACCGAGTAACATTCAATTCGAAATTTCCTGGTATTTTCGTCGTATGGTTGGAACGATTGTACATGTCCTGCTAAGTAAATGGAACACCATACAACAAAAACACAGAAGTAATGGAGTGATATTCCCTAGCTGTTGATGAAAGATGCATTTTTTCGTTGGTAACTGTGAGTCGAACCTACGATCTTCCGAATTACTAGTTCGGAGCCATAGATAATTGTGAGAAATAGGCCACTTAACTAGGTTCAGGTCGTGATATTTAGCCAATATCAAGAATACTCTTTGTTTGTCCCTCCAAAATTTTGCATAAGCATTGTTTCCAGTTCCTCTTAGGACCATTTTAAGTCCCAAGAGAAAATATCTAGACGTTCCATAAGCGTAAACTGGTTTGCCTGCGGTACCTGTTACACAAAAGCACAGGGCACTGAGTTGGGTGGTATTAAAGGAGCTGAAACTGGATTTTCTCAGGAGTAATGCTGAAAATAAAAAAAAAGTGAAAACAGTAAAAAAGCTTAGGAATCCAATAGGTACCCTTGGTAACTCCTAGAATGAACGAAGCAGGCTAGAGGATCGAGCTCGAATGCGGCATATTTCTCATCATCCCAAGAGCTGCTCAGCCCAGAAAAGAACACCACGTATTTTTTTGTTTCTGAGGAAACAAAACGTATTTATTTTTACTTCAGGGTGAACTATTTACACTATGAGGTTGAGTGGCCAATCAAAGCAGAGTTTGTAATTGAGAATCTAAACATCTATGCCGGACACGCAAAAGCAAACTTGCGAACACGTGAATCTGCATGAATCATGGCAAATCATAATGTTGACAAACACAAAAGCGAAGGAAATGGCAAATAAATATGACGTTTTTTACTATCTGAATGATTTTGGGTTAGACTAAAGCGATATATCGTTGAAAAATCTTCGTGTTAATGAGTAACCGCGCACTGGTGGCTCAGTTGGTTGAGCATCGGGCTGTCATGCGGGAGGTCGCGGGTTCGAACCCCGGCCGGATCAACACTGGATCTTAAAATAACTGAGGAGAAAGTGCTGCCTTTGTAATTTCATCTGCAAATGGTTAAACTTTCAAGTCTTCTCGGATAAGGACTATAAACCGTAGGCCCCGTCTCACAAATGTCTTCTATGTTCATAAGTTCCCTGTGGGACGTTAAAGAACCCAAACACTATTCGAGAAGAGTAGGGGATAAAGTCCCCGGTGTTGTGGCTGTCCTGTTCTCTCCAGCAGAAGTGGCCGGCTTGGCGTTGATGTCTCTAAAAAGGCTTGTGGTGTATGAGGCCACCTAAGCAGAAACAGCCACAAGTCAAAAAGGGACTTTGCCGAGTGCTGGAACATGTAGATGTAATGTTAACAATCTTCGCACTAGTAAGTGGTAGCAATAAATTGGGTCAACTAGGAAACAGATAAAGAAGTATTGTTGGCTTCCCAAATAAACTTCATTTTACAATAGAATGACTAAACAAACTGCGTGCAAAACTATAGCTACTTATCAATCACTTGCCAGAAAGAACACTTGAAATACAAAATGGTTAAAAAACAACTTGCATATCAAATATCAACCCACATATACAAATTAGTTAAGTTCAAACATGAACTTAACCTTTTCCTGTGCATGAAAGAAAATCTTCCCATTTCATTGCTCTCTTTCAAACAAGCAACACACGTCGTGTCAAAAACCACATGCAACTAAATAGATTTCCTGAAATTTCCCACCAGTGCTCGGGATCAACCAGAACCATTTTTTTCCATAATGAAGCGAAAAATGGACAACAAGCTTTCTTTCAGATAATTATTGACTAACAAGAATTAGTCAAATTTCAAATTGTTTTTTACTTGAAGACTGTGCGGGGTTGAGTACAAATAAATAAAATTATTAATAGCCAGAAAATTGTAAACACCGTGAGAACCACTCAAGGTGTCTCTTCTCCAATATCCAACCAGAAAACGTACCAGAGAATTTGCCATTTGGTTTCACTGTTGTACATAACATCACAGTTAGTAAAATATTAACGCGAATTCGACGAAGAGGTAAATGCGACTAAATTTCTTGTGTGCGCTGCGATGTTTATTTTCAGCTTCTTATGCAAATTTTTAACAGAGAATAATACATGAGCGATTGTTAAAAAAAATCTTCATTTTTGAGCATTGATTACTCGTCGCTTTTAAAGATTCCAGATTTTTTTTTTCACCACCTGCCTTGTTTATCCAATTGACGTTCCATTCTCGAGCTCCATAAGGGTATATTTTGTTTAAAGGTCCACTAAAAAACGCCATAGGCGTTACAATGACTTCGACGCCATTTCAGGTTAATTTAATGTTCTACTGTGACCACCGGATAAAATCTACGCATTTCTACTACCCCCTGAAATCTACCAAAAATACGCGCAGAAGACTCTACGCTCAAAGACAATACTTAGCAGGGGAGTGACAGAAAAGACCTGTTGCGCAACTTTTCCATTTTCCCAAGACGGAAAAACGGAGGAATTCAACTCATTTTCTGATTGGATTGTTTATGGCAACCCAGTAAAAACAAAGCGTATGCAAAAAATTAGAGGGATAGACAAAGAGTATTATGATATTTTGACAGGACTAAAACTGCCGAAATTGCGCATTCTCTGAAATACAATCAAAAGGAGAATGTAAATGTTTACCACAGCAAATGAATGAAAGATCCATTATCTAATGTTTCCGATGGTAGCTCGGTTGACCCTGTTATTAATGAAGGAGTAGTTTCTAAAGAAACTGTGGTGCTGCGTCGGTGGGGAAGTAGTATACAAAAATTTGGTTTTATCAACGGAGTTGATAATGTAAATTGGCCACCGTACATGTAGCGTGGGGCCTGAGCCCAAGCTTAGTCGGACTTGCGCAGAAAACTATAAGTGAGACTCGTGTTCCTCGTGTGAGCTTTCAAAGATCTAGTTTTGTTATTGATTATCTAGTTTGTGTTACACAGAGATTCTAAAAGCTGACGTTTCGAGCGTTAGCCCTTCGTCAGAGCGAATCGCTCTGACGAAGGGCTAACGCTCGAAACGTCAGCTTTTAGAATCTCTGTAAGGTGGCCAATTTACATTATCAACTCCGTTGATAAAACCAAATTTTTGACCCTGTTATTAAGCTCCTTTGTCTTCGATCGATCGCGCAAAATTTGACGAGGTAGCCATTAAAAATTCATGGGACATCCAGGAGATTCTCTTCCTTTTATAACATTTTTTTTAATGCAGTGGTCAAAATAAAAGGTTTAAAATTAATGACTCTGTGCTGCATAAGAGCGCCAAAGAAGTACTGTTGTTTTGCCTATTTTGATGTCTCTTATTCCACATAATTCCTTTTCGCCAAACGTAATCGAAATTTCTCTTTGACATATTATTGTTGACTTGTCGTGATTGCGAATTTGCTGTTGTGTACAAATCATATCTTATGTTACGTACATGTCATAACTAATGTTTTTTTATGTCTTTTGCTACTAGGTAAATTATTAGGGAAATTTGTTGAAATGATTTATATTGTTGCCTACGAATATTTGGATACAAGAGGAACCCCGAATTCAGAACAACAATGACTGTACCCAGAGACGTTTTTACTGAAACAATGCTGTGTCTCTAACATACATGTAAATCGAGCCTGCTTAATTCAAACTTGACTCAGCTTTCAATGTTATATTGGAAAGCCGGCGGCGGGTAATGAGAAAATTAGCTCCAGCTATTAACATCCTGTATCTTTTTCATTATAAATGTACGTCGGCAACATCCTCAAAAGAACAGCACGATTGAAACATTGGCGGTAGGAATAATTTTGTAATTTTCAAAGGCTAAAACTATGGATAAAATTTCGTTTAGTTAGACAGGCAGCTTTTGGGTTCCAGATTGTTTTTCTTTGATAAGAAAGCAATTAACACCATCTTCAACTTACTTGCTTTTACCATTTTACATGTACCTGTTCCGGTTCCTTAAAGCGCCCAGCGCTAGCTGCGAGCGAGAAAGAAAACAAAACACATTGAACAATAAGATGAGGTTGGGTGCCATGTAATCTATGTGGAATTCTTCAAAATCGTTTACCATTCAAAGTATTGTCAATATTATGCAAATTTCGAGCTATTGCTTATCGGCAATGAAAGTCATTGATTCCTATATTGTCCAGGTTAGTGTCGGATCATTTTTTTCGTATAAAAAAGTGTAAAGCCGAGCGCAGAACAAGGCTATAAACTACATATATATGCGATAAAGAATATGGATAGGCATGTACAACACAGTGAGAACTGCCTATAAGTTATTTTACTTCATCATGCATTACACTAGCGTTTATTGCCTTCAGCTGCTCGGCTCATGTGAATCGATGACATGCCTTCCAATAAGAAGGTGAATTCATCAACCGTTGTCATTTTGAGGAAGTGCCTCTTCGATTATGCTATGCATCAAAGTTGAAAAACATTGAAGGTGGTATCTTCAGATGGTGATGTTTTCCTCGATCATTACCAGTTTCCTTCAAGTGATCTGTGAGGTAAAAACAGTGATACTGATCATTCACACTTACATAACATTGAGTACTTTCTAAGATTGTAGGTCTTTTTCAAACTTTGAAACTTTACGAGCATTACGATTTCTTTAGAACGTTCAGTGTAATTATGGTAATTTAGACGCTTGGTTATCTACAACGTTTGTTCCCGACTGTTATTTATCCAGTACGTTTGTCGTAAAACACTTGAACTAAATACCGAAGTCGATCTCATCTTATCTAAATTTGGCGTGATGAAAGTTGTACTGAATATATTTTTTTGCTTGACCATTTTCGGCACGAGGTATCGTCCAATAATTGGCAGAACTCGGCAGACATGTATTCTGTTAATGCTTTTTTTGTTTTCTATTCAATCAGTTCGAGCTCCGGCTTGCAAGACTCTCAAAAAACAGTCTTTCTTCTGAAAGACTCTTGAAAAAAAAAGACACTTGTTCAACACTTTTCATCTAGTGTATAAGTCAATTTACTATTTCAAAATCACGAAGCATTATTGGATTTCGATAGACTAAATTAAAGTAGGTTCTCGATAGACTAAGTCTTTTCCAAAGATCCACAATATCGTAACATCAACTCTCGGACCTAACTTAAAGTTTCTTAAACTCGGCGATAAAAACATTAAAACCATTAAACAGACCCCTTGTCACCGTTTAGGAAACATCAATTGTCTAGTCGAGCGAAAAAATATTTGACGGGACTAGATGAGTAACTTCATGGATGGTCCGTGTGTTTTTAGGCAAATCAGCTGGCTCACTAGAGCACCTGTGATTTACGAGCTGGCTGGATTTTCTCTTTGAAACTGCCAAAGAACGATTTACTTGTTCCTTCATCGGTAGGGTTAGGCCCTATCTGAAACTATAAGGCAAGGCCGGTATTCAACCGTGTATATTGCATTGCCTACCACATAATCTTAACACACCGCTCTTTACTAAGAACTGTGATAGGCAATGAACCATTTGATTGGCCTATTTGGGGATTTCTCTAGGCAGTAGACACCTAAACTAGCTATCGTTCCCTAGTCACAATATATACACAATATATGGCCAAAAAGTAATTACTTGTCGCTTAGACTAGCGATTATAATTAGGGCGTTTTACTCAGAGTAGATTTCCAAATTGAAATGCCATCTTCATTTATAAATTCTGTATATAAAAACTCGATTGATGTCAGTCAAACGTTAGAACCTGTCTCTCATAGTTGCCTAATTGTTTCATATTTTGCAATCGGCCGATGATTTTACTCGTTTTGAACGTATTAGTTTTTTACCAAAAGGTTTAGAGAGCAGTAAAGACACTAACTCTCAAATATAAAACAACAATTTCCAATGTTACAGAGTGACATGTTTCGGCAGAGACTTCTGCCTTCGTCAGTGCATTTGTTTTAAGAGATGCAACTTGGGAATCAGTGGAGAACTGTGGGAGAACCTTTTCCTCAATGTACGTATTTGGACTCATGAACATTTATCAGCTATTTATGTTCAGATTGCACCGCAAAGGGTAGAAGTTTCTATGGAAACATGTCTACTGATTCAGGTTCCTTCGTGTACTTTAAATGCAGTTAATTGTGTGCGCAGCCCATGTTTTTGCTTCTTTGCTTATTTGTTTGTGTATCTGGTTATTTATTAAATTTTAGATGATTAGCTTGATGTGTTTATGTGTGCATTTGTATAATTATTACAGTCTAAATATCTAGGCACTATTTATGATAAATAATTTCTTCCGCATGGCACGATAAGCTTTTGCTATTTCTGAGTGGCTGTGCTCCCTTTTCTTTGCAAATATTTGATTTAAGTACTTTACTCCTTCTTTTTTATCGAGAGCTCAATAAGATTGTTGTTGTTGCAAAAAGTGATTGGTATATTGTTTTCTATCAGACGTGAGGCTTCCAGATCTCCAATTAAACAACATGAAGAACGCGAGTGGTAATTTAACAAATGGTATGAACGATTCCTTTCCTGAAGAAGACGAGGATGACCTATACACCGATGATTTGCTGGACTACTGTCCTCCGATAAAAGAGGTAACTGCTCTCGAAAACACGACCAAGATAACAGCGTTATTAGTGATAATAATCACTTCCTTCATTGGGAATATCTTGATTATAATAGTCACAAAACGGACTCGGAGTCTGCGAAAGATAGCCTACAGTTTTGTTGTCAACATGGCTATTGCAGACCTACTAACCACTGCCATCAACATGCCAGAAACTCTAATTGTGGAGATACGTAATACCGATGAGTGGTTTCCAGGTGATGTGGGTGTGGTCATTTGCAAGTTTTTGCCATTCCTTCAGCAAGTTTGTGCCTATTGCTCCGTCCTGAGCTTGCTGGCAATCTCTTTGGACAGATACTTTGCAATTTGCCTTCCGCTAAAAAGGATAATGTCGAAGAAGCTTTCGACAGTGATTATTTTTTTAACTTGGCTGATACCAGTGGTGGCGAGCGCTCCCATGTTCGTAGCCAACAATGTAGTCGAAGAAGAGGGCGATATTCTGTGCGTCGAGGACTGGCCTTCCCCTTTTGACCCTGTCAAAGCGCCCAACTACTACACGATCATCCTATTCGTATTGTTTTACGCGTTGCCATTGACCATTATATCGTCTTTGTACACTTTGGTCGTCTTAAAGATTTGGCGGAGAAGAGCTCCTGGTAACCGATCCACAGTCATAGCTCAGGTTTACTCAAGAAGCAGAAAAAAGGCGTTGAAAATGTTTATTTCAATCGTTGTTTGTTTCACGCTCTGTTGGCTTCCTTATCATGTCAGCTTCTTTTTATCCTCGTATGTTGAGTTCTACCTCGTCTGTAGCCTCCCGAGAGATATCGAATTTATTTCTTTATTTTTCTCGCACGCCATCAGCGCAATCAATCCATGCATATATTTAATATTCAACAAAGACTATCGCGCGGGAAGTAAGCGTCAACTTTCCTCCTCGTGTTGTTGCGTGGACTCCTCGGTACTGCATTCGGCTGACACGACTACTGCCATGGCTGGTAATTCGCGGACAGACAGAATAGAAGAGCATGAAATGACGTCATTCTATATCCGCAGCAGAAGATTTGGGCGAAAAAAAATAGTTCCAATTCAGGAAGACTTAATATCAGGGCGCGACCCCTTTGTCGTCCAGTCCGATCAAGATTTCCCTTCGAGAGATAAGACGTAAAACATAAGGTATGGCAGTTAACACGAGAGGCAGTAGCTTCCATAAAATAGTACCCATCTTTCTTCTAGTATCCTTTCAACCATGTAGAAAGGTGAAATAAAACTCAAGTCAAGAATTCTATGGTAGTATTTACAGATTTCAAGTCTTCAGTTCTTTATTTTATGAGTATCTCTCGGATACGCGGATACGGAGTATCCTCAAAATCTGTTGTTCAATAAGAACATCCGGCGATTGCCTGCAGAGTGGTCCTCAGTTTTGCAGAAGTCGAACCTTCGACCTTCCGGTTACTAGTTCGGGTTGTCTAACACTGAGCTGTATGACTGAGACCCGTGCGAGCTAGGCCGTTCACTAAACAAGGTTCGTGTGACAACTGACCCGCCATACTGCTAGGGTGGTCGAAATAGAGCATATTGGCGATTGTACTAGAAGAGATGTTATAAATTATGTTAACACCCGCGGTGAATAAACTGAAGAGCCGATTAATTTTCGACGGTGACTCGGGAATACTCGGAAAAAAATCCGAGTGTTCCTTTGCAGTAGAGGTATCTACGACCTTCCGATTACCAGTTTGGATGCTCTATAGGAGATTCATGAGAGCTAGGCCATTAAACGAAGTTTAGGTGGCAGTTGGCCCGTTGTACTGCTGGACTGAGATTGTCACCGTTATTTTTTTTATTTACCAGGCTTTAGTATTTGCCATCTCTTTCAATGCACCATTAGGGCAATTTCAGTCCTAGCAGTGCAGCGGGTCAATCATCACCTGAAGCTAGTTTAATGCCTTATGTTCCACGAGTCTCCGAGTATCTTCGAGTCACTCGGTGATCATTGAAAAAGTACACTTCTTCATTTTAATTACCGGGTCAACATTTGCTGAGACCTTCATCACAATAGCAGCCGATTGCCTATTCAAAACGAATCTCTGAGATCAATTTTCTTGATCTCACACACAAGTCAAATCTGGATCTATGTTCCCGACCATTTGCAAAAAGCAAATAAACGTTAAACCTCCTAGTTTTGCCTGAAGAGCTTCGGTCAGAAACAAATAAAGTTGCAAACTATCATGATCGGTAGATAAACGTTCCTGGTAGAAAATGTCTAACCTATTCGCTCCTCATTCCCACTGGCCTAACTCGCTATTTTCAGTTCAAGTTAAGTCCAGCGTCTTTCCAGTAAAAGCGAGTCTAAGTTTTTCTTATGAAAATAAGTTCTCAATCACATGAAAGTAGTACAAATTACAGAAGTTAAAGTCTTACCGACTTGGTCTCGCAACAACTTAATTGAAGGGATTTATCGGAATGTCTTTGAACTAAAATTTGACGTGTAAGATAAACTGGATAATGTATAATGAAACCTTGTTTGGTTTCAATTTTATGGGGACAGCTATTCCTAGAGTTATTTTCATAGAGTTTTGTCGAAGAGTTAGAGTTAAGTTTCCAAAATCCTGAATTCAAGATTTTGGACTGCCAAAATCCTGAATTCAAGATTTTGGAATTCAAGATTTTGGACTTCCAAAATCTTGAATTCAGGATTTTGGAAGTCGTTAACTCTAACTCTAAGTCATAACTCTACTGAAATAACTCCATTGATAGTTAACCTCCAATTGTATTGGATATAATCATTAATAGACCAATACGGCTAACTCAATGTTGTACCCAATTCAAATCTCTCGGGGTTAAGATTCTTTGTGTGTTGAATTTGTATGACACTGAAGCATTCACATTTAAATGATATGGAAATACTTGGAACAAAACGTTTTATTCCCAAAAGATTTGAATTGGGCACAACATTGAGTTAGCCTAATTGGTCTATTCAATGGGAAAAAATATTGTCCTCTGCATGACCTCACCGCACTAAAAATATTTTCTTCTGACCTACACTTCCAGGTTGGCACTTTTTGTAAAATTGTCCTTTGTTGTCTTCGTTGAATTGAAGAACGAGGTTGTCATCTGTTGTCGTGCAACTGTAGTTAAATAGGAAACTTTTTTTCTCACGTTTGGTAGCTCTAGTTTTGCTTGCGATTTTGTCATTTATCCATCCTTTCAAAATGATTTGAAGATCTCATTTATGTATATATATTAGACAATTGCATTGCTTGTAGTCGCCAAAGTCTCTGAAAATATTGGCTGAATTATGTTTACTAATTCAAAAAGGTAGTTTTTTTTTATTGAAGAGCATGTTAAAAAAAAGACATTACCAGAAATTATTAAGCCCGGTAAAAATTCAAATTTAGTGAGCGAAATTCAGTATCACTTCTTTGATATTTTGACACTCCTTGGCCATTTATTTATTAAATAACAAGACTGTGACGGAAACTTCTCATTTGAGGAAAATAATGCTAAAAGTAGGCAACGCTCTCACAATATCTGATTGGCTAAGAGTCATCTCCACATTTTCGCAGAAGATAACGGCGACCACTTTTCACCATTACTAAGGAAGAAAATCATTGAAATAACAATCTCGGCTTGAGCTGTTAATGATGTAAACAATAGTAGATCAGTTAAAGAATCATTAAGCGCTTCTTTCCATCTACAATAGTAGATCAGTTAAAGAATCATTAAGCGCTTTTCTCCATCTTAAAGAGTCATCTGGTACAGTCGAGGCGTTTTTTTTTTTCATTTCAGATCTTCCGACCACGTTTGTACCACGTTTCCGAAAAGACGGCTGGGGCTGGACGTTTATTTATTTTCAATCAAGATGAACAACAGCAGTATCTTCACAAATAACACTTTTATAGAAGACGACAATGATGTGGACATATATGGCGATGAATGTCCTCTGCTAGGTGGGGAAGACATGTTGGCGAGGGCAAGCAAGATAACAGCATTAATATCGATCATAGCCATATCGCTGATCGGAAATATGTTCCTAATAGTTATCACCATGAGGACTCGGCGTATGCGGACAACTGCGTACAGATTTGTTGTTAATATGGCTATTGCTGATCTCTGCACAGCAGTCATCAACATGCCAGAGTCTGTGGTAATAGAAGTAACAAATACAGACGAGTGGCTTCCAGGTGCTATAGGAGTGGTGCTGTGTAAACTGTTGCCTTTTTGTCAGCAGGTGTGTGCGTTTTGCTCAATTCTAAGTCTGTTAATAATCGCATTGGACCGATTTTTTGCTATTAATTTTCCGCTGAGAAGATTTATCCTTCAAAACCGTTGCAAGCTTATCATCGCGACCTCATGGCTTATACCCTGCATTTCAAGCTTGCCGATGCTCGTCGCTAATAACATAGTTGAATCACACGGCTTGATTCTGTGTCTCGAAGAATGGCCATCTCCTTTGGATTCCATGAAATCATCCAGGAACTATACAGTAGTTCTCTTTGTGATTTTCTATCTGCTCCCGTTGATTGCCATTTCTTTTCTCTACGGCTGCGTTCTTTACAGACTTTGGAAAAGAAAACGTCCAGGGAATTGTTCATCCTCTCGATATGATACGATTTTTTCGCGAAGTAAACGGAAAGCATTGAAAATGTTCATCGCAGTTGTCATTTGTTTTGCACTGTGTTGGCTTCCTTTTCATGTTATGTTCTTTATTGTGGCATACGATAACAATTTGTACAATTGTGGTGTCCCAGCAGATGTATATTTTGTTTGCTTTTTCTTCAAACACGCTATAAGTGCTTTGAATCCATGTATATGTATGCTGTTCAACAAAGATTATCGCGATGGCTTCAGGCAGTTAATTAGAAACTGTGGTAAACATTGAGTTGTTTTGAATAAATTGCCGAAAGTACAGTTTCGCAGTCGAATTGGGCGGTGGATCGAAGCTAGCAAGGGTTTTCGACAGGTAACGGTGGGTTTCCAAAGGAAAAGGATTACGAAACTGTCCATCCCGGCTTAGTAGGGAAACGTTTTGATATTTAACTAATGATGTTGTCAGGCAATTTTTAAGAGTGGCTGGCCGCGATTCCCAACTGTTGCTATGGCAATGGTACATCACTGCTGAAAGACCCTCTAAAATTTAGTTTCTGATATCTTAAAAACTAATTCGGTGAACTGGTATTTTTTCAAATTTTGAAAGCCCCATTAATTCTCTTACCTAAGTGATAAGTAGTTTATGGCTTTATGGTCTGTATATACTGCCCATATCACAAAGTCTCGTTGCAGTTTACAATTCTTTCTCTTGGGTAAGATCGCGGACGTCAGCTTGGAAGAGAAAAAATTATCGAGTAGAACTTGAGCCATTTATGAAAACGCTGTTGTTAGATATAATAAAAATAATTCCGGGAGTTGGTTCCAGTCCCTAGGTTCGAGGGAGAAATGGATATTTAAAAAACGTTTCTGCAGCTCTTAGGCACGAGAAACTTAAATACATGGCTCTTGCGTGTACGTGTTTCCTTTGGGACTTACGAATAGCACTGAACATTCATGTCTATACAAGGCCTTGGATAATCTTCAGAATCTTATACATCATAAACAGTCAAAAGATCCTCTTTCTGTTTTCTAAAGGCTTAAGGCCAAGAGCATCCAACATATTGCTAACACAAGTACTTGGGGTGTAATGGGGGTTCCAAAATGGTGATGCGTATTCAGGCTTGGGTCTAACCAAAAAGCTAGTTTTACACAGAGTAGTTTTTACATTCTCATCACCAAACCAAAACTTTCGATTTATTAAGCCTAAGATTCTATTTGCCCCTTTGACTACTGTTTCGATATGCTCTTTCCATCGTAACCTGTTATCTTGCACCGTTATCTGGTGACATTCTCTAATATTTGTCCACAGTCTAAGCTCCTAGTTGGCAAATATTTCTTTGTTGTAACACACATAGTAGAAATTCTTTTTTCGGGTTGAACTGCATTTTCCACAAATGTTGCCACTCTACAAGTATGTACAAATCGCCCCGTAGAAGTTGTGTCCATAGTAGAATTCACCACAGGAGATAATCGGACGACGGCGTCTGCAAGAAGGCTGACAGTACTCCAAAGATTTGATGGTAAGCGGGCCCAGAACTGTCCAATGTGGCACTTCGCATGTAAGTTAAATTGAGGTGGACGATGTTCCATCGCATACAACCCTCTGTGGTCTTTGGGTTAACCACGAATGAAAGGGGTCTTATTTCTGGTTTCGCGATTTTAGGCCACAGTTTTATTTCCGTTCTCCCATTTTGATCCGTGTGCATATGTGTGGCTTATGTGCGCACGCTCGGCTGAGTGGTCAGCGGTGAGCGTCCAAGATGGCCGAAAGAAAATGCATGACGAAAATGGAAAAAAACGAACTTAGAAATGAAAAGCATGACTTACGTTCTCATATCGACTTTTGGTGTTAAGGTTAGAAAGAAATCTAATATGTTTCTTCGCAAATATATTAGACTGTTGGGATTCATTGTCCTGCCTTTTGAAATTAAAAAAAGATTCCCTGGCCTTATGGATTGAGTCTCTATTGCAAAAATGTTTTTTCAATAGGAATTATTTGCATGTCATTAGAAATATTGTGGGTGAAGAGACAAAATGTTCTGCGACAGTAGTGGGTTTGGATTTGGTGTCAGGGTTAATATTTAAAGTGCGTCCTTTAAACGTCGTTAAGTTTCTCCTACGTACTGCATGTAGATTACACGAAGAAGGCTGGTTTGGTCAGCCGAAATTAATATACTGCATTATTAAAGCAAATCTACGTTTTATCGGCTCTTGCTCAAAATGTTTAGTTTCTCAAAACGATACTCCAACCTCTATAAATCTCTAAAGAAATCTCTAAGGTCCGCTCTAGTCAAAGTCCTCTAGAAACCTGAATGTCGTGCTACTAGCTATAGAACAAGGTTGTAGTACACATACATACTTAAGTTTGACCGAAAAAAGATAAGGCAACAAAACGCTTTGTGTGGTTAGCGAGGTAATAAATACATGGAAATGAATTTATCAATATGGGTAATTGAAACAAACTTATAGGAAGACATAAGGTTATTGAACCAAGTACGTGACATCCATGTAATACATGTTTGTGAAACCACTAGTCGCTGTTGTCCTTCCCAATCTGGATAGGATCTAAACATTCCTTTCGTTCTAGAGGCAGGTAACAGTCTTCATTGTAAGGGTTATCAAGAAAAATGCCCTGTCGTAGCTGGTACGAATTGAGGAAAAGAAAGTATTGGATTGTGCTAGTTTCGTTTCGCTCTTGGATTTTTCCGAATCACTATTTCGAAATCAGGATACGCTTACGCGGGAAATCATGGTGGCCAGTCAGTGGAAAGTACGTAAAAATAAACGTAATTAAAGGCAATATATGGACATTTTATCTTTTTTTGCTTGTCTTATGTAGAATTAAAAAAAAAAAAAAAGATCTTTAACGATCATAAACGCAAAATGTGGTTGAAGGCTCGAGCACGAAACAACGGCCTGGTCCTGATAGGGTGGTTAACTATTGGTGGAAGCGAGCATGTGCACTGCATGAGGGCGTGACATATGCCTTCAAAAAACCATCACCAGCAGTTCATGCGCGTACCCTGAGTGGTTCACAGAGGGTGAGACGAAGCTGATACCCAAGCAGGGTGATTTCACCAGTGAGAACCAGCGCCCTATCACGTGTTTAAATACGTCATACAAATGGTTCACCTCGTGCGCCCTGGGGCCCATGGATCAACATATGAAGGTGTACGATCTAATGGAGGAACAGCAAAGGGGAGCAAACAAAAAAAAAAAAAACAAACACGTGGTGGGATGCAGTGGAACGATCGTCAACCTACTGATTGACGGGACAGTAATTTTGGACTGTCATAGGCTCAAGCGTAGTAGTAGATGTGAGCAAGGCCTATGAATCGCGGTCGGTCGACCATTGGTGCTCAATAAGATCATGCTAGTCCACAGGCTCCCAGTATGGATCTGCGAAGTCGTGAGAAAGTTATGCGCGGTGTGGAACACCAGGATAGTTGCTAATACCAAAGTTGGCAATGAGACCTCCCCCGTGATCAGTTTTAACAGAGGTCTACCCCAAGGAGATGCTCTATGCCCGCGTTTGTTTACGTTGTACTTAAACCCAGCAGCATGGAAGCTGCGCTCCACCGAGGGCTATAGGCTCTCAAGACCGGTAGGGTCCAAAGTCACAAATCTACGGTACATTGACGACTTGAAGGTCTTTCGCGGTGTCTCAAGCAAAGCTTGACAGAGTACTCAAGATGACAAAGGAGGCGATGGAGGACATTGGCTTGCAATGGAATCCAAAGAGGTGCAATGTGCTCAATGTGAGAAGGGGTGTTCCGGTTGATGTACCTGAAGGGTTCAAGTCAGGGGAGACGGTCATCGATAGCCTGAAGGAAGACACAACCTACCGATTCCTAGGAGCACCAGAACTGTTACTTCAAGAATAGAAACTGGCTCTGCAGCGTGCTACTAAGTCCTACCCGCAGAGACTCTCAGTCATCTGATCGAGCCCACTGTCCGGACACCAACAGAGTTCAAGCTTCCAATCAGCTTGCAATGCCAGACTGAGTGCTGTCGTACCTTATGTGGTCCCAGCACTGGTGTCTGACACACTTGCGCGACATCGATAGACAGGCACGGAAGATCGTGGGTGAGAGTGGTGGCAAGCACCCACTAAGGCTGAAAGCAACTGTCTATCTGGCAAGGGCTCTGGGAGGACTGAGAATGAGACCAGTAAAGGAAGAGTACAAAATGACTAAGATCAAGTCAGCCATTAAGCTGTATAGTGACCATGAGCACCATGAGCCTGGTGCGGACGTTTGAAGAGAATGCGGCACATCAAGGTCATCAGTCGCTCATCAAAGAGGCTAGAATGTTTGCAGAGGAATTGGGGATCACCCTTGACCTGAATTTTCCGCACCCCAGGTGTCGTGACAACACAGATGGAGCAGATGTAACTAGAGATAAGACCAAGAGGCACCTCAAAAAGGCTGCACTGGAGCGGCGGAAAACTGAAGTCAAGGAAAAGAGATGGCAAGGAAAGCTCCTCGCAGCTAGATGGGAGGATGACCAGCTGAACCAGCGGGGATGCTTTGCGTGGCTGAAGAACTGGGATGCGGCGCCCACACACACCATCGTGGGGATGCTCGAACTTTATGAAGAGCTAACACCGACAAAGGTCTATTTCTCACACAAGACCCATACCAACAACATAATGACACCCTATGTAGACTCCGTGGAAAAACTGCCGAAAGTATCCCTCGTGTGCTGGCGAGTTGTTCTGCACTTGCGCAGAATAAGTAACTCGCGCGTCATAATGCGGCCCTCAAAGTACTGTTCTGGGAAATGCGTAGAGAGCTTCAGCTCTCTGATACATTGCCACCGTGGTATTCTTCGGTCGTTCCCAAACCCATCTATGAGTCACCCGAGGCCCAAAGATATTGGGATATCCCATTCTTTGCAGTAATTGAGCAAGTGAGGCAAAATAGAGTGGACGCGAGAAGAAGAATGTTCTGGCGGTAGAAATGAGCTGCTCGTGGACGGAGAACAGAGGAAAGAAACAAGAAGAGAAGATCACCAAGTATGGCCCCCTCCGCTGGGAACTCAAGCAGCAGTTCCCAGGATATGATATTCGGCAGCATAAAATCATCATAGATGTCCTAGGAGGGTATTCCAGTGGGGAAGACGAGTCTATGAGGGAACTGTTCGGGGCTCGAGGAGGAGAGATTCTACTCCGGATGCAGAGAGCCGTCATCTCGCACACCCTGAACATTACCCGCACACTGTAAGTGATGTCTTGAGGATAGCAGAAGAGTGAACAGAGACATTTTTAGCAATGTTAGTTCATATATTATATATTATACTAGTTACAGAGTTGTTAGCCTTAGGGCCTCCAGGGTTACATACGTTCGACACCCCAGGTTGGCTGGATAGGGATCCATATGGCATCCATACGTTTTCAATGTCATAATAATAATAATAATAATAATAATAATAATAATAATAATAATAATAATAATAATAATAATAATAATAAAGAGACAACAAGAGTAGAAGGGTACCGGAAGAAGAAAATACAAAGCGATTATTATTCAACGGATAGAGAAAGCCATGGGTGGACAAAAGTCAATAATGACCCCGAAGAAAGTAGCATCAATTATTTCAATGCAAGAACAGGTGGTCGAAATGGGAGACTGGAAAAGGAGCAGGGGATTGAATATCGAGTCAGACAAGTGCAGGGTATGTGGAGAAAAGAAAGAAACGGTGATGCACATACTGTCAGGATGTAGGGTGTTGGCTAGAAAACAGTTCACTGAAAGACATGACAAAGGACCGAAGATACTGGCAAAGAAGTGGGAAGAAGAGAAAGGAATTGCGATTGACAAACATAACAATGAAGAATGGGAACGAGGAACAGTGTTCGAAGGAGGCAGCAAGAAGATAGACTGGGATATTGAATTCAATTTAGGAAAGATGGAAACAGGGAGACGACCTGATTTGGTGCTTGAGGATGGAGAAGAAAGGATGATATATGTAGTGGATATGGCATGTCCAAGCGAAACTGAATGTTCAAGAGAAAGCAGTTGAAAAGTTACGAAAGTATCAGCAATTATCGTTTGAACTTAAAGAAAGACGACCTGGAGTTACCATCTTGATAGTTCCAGTAGTAATTGGGGTGTTGAGGAGGTGGAATGAAAGACACGATGAGACGAATACGAATGATAATTACAAATGAAAGAAACGCAAGAGATTTAGCAAATGGCATGTTGAGAACAGTACTGTAGGAGTGAATCCCTGTTGAGGAAAGTAATGTCAGGGCTTGTACTAGGGACTGAGTGATAGAGAAATCACATAACTGACCAAACGAGAACCAAGTTACAGTTTTCAAATCGCCAATTTTTGTTTGTAATTCGAGATCTGGATAACCAGATAATAATTCGAAATCTGGATAACCAGATAATGGTTGAATAACCAGATAATAATTCGAGGTCTGGATTCGAGATCTGGATAACCAGATGATAATAATAATAATAGCGTCGACTTTCGACTGAAAACCAATTGCGACATAAATGGCAAGGAATTTAGTATTGCAAGGAATTAACTCAACAAACAAATCATGTGAATAAAACTTCATGAGAAAAAGTATTGTTTTATTAAAGCTATTTTTCGATAAAAGGCATAAAAGTAATATTGGATTATCTGTCACTAACGTTTAGGGGACCTAGGTCCTTTATGATTATGTCCTAGACACTAAATTAAATTTGCAATTTTGGAGGATATCTTGTACACCTACGTCAATGTACGAGTTTAACGATGTCGTCGACATGTTGACATACATGGTGTTCCGACATGTTCGAATTCAATTCCGGTGTCAACTTTAGATTGACGACGCCTGCTTTGCAATTCTAAAACCGTCAGGTATTTGAATACAGTACTGAAATATCTCTTTCATCCCTCTTCGATAGTTCTTGTTAAAAATAAAATAGATGCACGGGGTGATCGCAGCGTTCGAGTGCATGATGAAAAAGGCCCAGAATTTAAACTTGAGCCAGTCAATGTCGGACGGAGGATTTAGGTCCCAAACAAAATGGTAAAAACAGCCAAAAATTGTGACAGGAGCAATGCAGGAAATGAAGACCACGACAACCGTCACAACCTGTTTTAAAACTTTTCTGTTTTCGTTCTCTCGCCTTTGTCTCTCTCGGCTCGATCGTTCCGCAGGCCCAGTATGCCTCCGTACTTCAAAGCCAATCGCAGTGTAGAGGATTGTAATCAGCGCTATTGGGAACATGATAAGAAATACACAAATGATCAAAAAGTAAACTTTTTGTGTCGAGAGGGTATTGAAAGCCGGCTCCCACGCAGAATGACAGTAGGTAACATTATTTTTAACGACTAGTTTGAACGTGTAGAAGTAAGGAGAGTGAATACCCATCGCTAAAACCCAAATCAGGCATATAATAACACGACATATTTTCGGAGTTATTAAAGAGGGCTTGAGAGGGAATTTTATCGCGTAAAACCGGTCGAAGGCTATAAACACCAAGCTGAGAATGGAGACCGCTGTTGAGATGTCTTGAGAAAATGGAACAATCTTGCACAAAATACTCCCACCAGTTCCGTGAATCAGCCACGTGCTTTGCCCTGTGAAGATTTGCGCGGTTTCGCGCGGAACGGCAAGTAGAGGCAAGAGTAAATCACTTGTAGCCATGTTGGCAATCAGGTTGTTAGTGGTAGTTCGTATTCTTCTATTTCTGCATATTATTGCTATAACCAGAGTGTTTCCCACCAAGGACATCAACATGATCATACTGTAAAGAAACGTTTTCATCACTTTGATGGCCACACCTTCCTCTGTCGATAGTGCGGCGTCTGTATTGTTGGTCATGTTCAGCCCGGCGTCTTGCGGGAAAAACATTGTTCATGGCTTTAAAAAAAAAACAGTGCCACTTCTATTAAACCAAATATTCACCACCTGTATCTATGGCATAACACAGTATAAGGCAACCCTATCTCCATTTCACCGAAAGCAACGGTCTTATTATAAATGCGGCATTCCACGAGTAGTACTTTGTTTGAGCCGGTACGACTGTGTTCGGCAACCAAGAGTTAATTCAACTAAAGCCAGTTTGAATGCTGTGTTGTATCTTCCAAGTTACACCGGGCTGTCTCCTTGTCTTACATATGATTGATGAGCTCACAATCCGTATTTACTCTACGCTGTTATGATTTTTAGCGACCGAATGACAGCATATGATTTTCTTGCGTTAAAAATCCTTTTAACGGCACATCAGGCTACTTAAAAAACAAATCCACGATAAAACCATGATATACTTCGCTACCTTTAACCTCTTAGCTTAAGTATAAAAATTACCTTTTTAGTCATTTAAAAAGTCCGTAATATACTTTGCTTACCACCTGCCTATTCATTTGTATAATTAAAACAACAAAAAAGAAAATAAGATGGTAATTTTTCAATCGAAACTGAACGGGTTGATTTCTACAGCCAATGCCGATCATTAATCTACTCAAAAAATTACCGTAAAATTTCGTACTGAGTAATAACAAAAATGATTGAAATGCACATTAAAGGAGGCTTTTGTTGGCCGACCTTGTCTGATGGACATTTTTTGACGTCCGCGTGAAAATTAAACACGGTAAGATTACAGTAACGTTAATAAAACGTATACAGCAGCTGCGGCGAGTTAGAGAAAACGATTATCTACACCGAAGAGCTGAACTTAAAATTAACTACTAAAGGAAGAAACAGCGAAATGTCGTTATAAATTTGTCTCTTTACTGTAGCATTGTAAAACAAAAAAGTTTAAATTAAGTCGTCGAGAATGAGCATGGATACATTAAGAAGATGAAAATGTCTACCTTTTAATGGGTCAACCATGACAGTTTCTTTTTATTTTCATTGTTATATATTTTGCACAAAAATAATTTCATGTATTCACTTTGAGTCATATGATAATGCTAGTGCCAGGATGTTGGCCGCGGAGTTCGATTTAACGACTTTCCAAGTTGGCTGTGAGTAAGAGTTTGACTATAACAACTGGCAACGACTCTTCAGATGGATTTTGCCTGTTGGTGTTCTCGAAACAATCACCTGTCAACCACGTCCGATATATCAATATTCGCACATGGCTACGAGTCTTCATGATTAAAATTTGAATATCGTTTAGTTTAGAAATCTCTCTTGAGACTTGTGAGACAAAGAAAACAGAAATGAGCCGTGAAATTTGACCATAAAGTCACATAGCCATGCCTGAAAATTGATATATCGAACTCGGCCTATTCTGGATCGTTGAGCCTTAGCTTGTTACCATATTTCAGGCTCTACGAGCGGGCAAGATGAAGCGAATTCTGTGTCGTGCTCTCATTGGCTGCCCAAGCAGGAAGAAAAGTCTCCATCTTGCCTGCTCGGGACGGCCCGTTTTGTTCCCGCGTAAGAAAAAAAAGAGACCATATAACTGCTCCTATATTGACCAAGCTTATTCTGTCAAAATGGCTGAGATCATCGGCGTCGTTCTTCTTTCTCGTTTATATGGACCATGACTTCGTCGATGAAAAGAACTTGATCAATATTTAGCCATATTCACCCCACTCTTGGTCAATAACACATATCTTGCTCTAACCCAATACTGAAGCAAAGAATCAGGGGTTATAGTTAATATGTGAACGCAACAGGTTCTTCAGTGTCAGTCTTTTGTAAGAGGTTACCAGAGCCAAAAGGTTCTCATGGCATTTAAACCAGTTCAGTATATATTAGGCCAGTTTCCACTGTCTACGTCTGGGTGTTATATGCATTACTAATTAATTCCTTTTTGTGTAAGATTTATGCAAGTGACCGGAGAAGCAGAGCTTCCAAGCCACAACAAGTTGCAAAAATAGTGGAGACACTTCACCTTCTTGGGGCGTTATTAATTTCCCTATTATCTCTCACACTGCAGCCCCCCTCCC
>OX421445.1:15650365-15665365 GCA_949126865.1 Montipora capitata | reverse complement strand
GATTTCGTTTTCCCACTTCATCTTTAATTCATTGCCGAGAACGTTTTCTCTTGCATCGGCCAGGTATATGACAACTTACGTAATCAATGTTTACTGTCTCGGAATAGGTCAAACGGTGGATAGATTAACTTTTGAAACAAAACAAAAAACGACTACAAAGAACTTAAATTGGGGGTACTTGTATTAAAATTTAAACTCAATTCTACATACACAGACCCATCTCCACAACAGTTGGACAAAACTAAAAAATGGATTCAATCTTTCAAGTATTTAAGTTTAAATACAATAAGTACCTTTGTCAACAAACTTGGCTCGGCCAAAGCCAGCCTTCGAGGTATTTTTCCAAACCATCTGCGTAAATCTTTGTGTTGCCGGAGTAAGTGCTTTGATGCTCCAGTTGAATTTCTTGCTTTCGTTGTACCACAGGTTGGTGGCTCGTCTACCAGTTAGCACAGAAATTGGCGCTTGTGAAAATTAATATTAATTATAATGACGTTGATAATCGATCGGCATGTGAGAAATTCGTTTGGTTAGGATTTTTTTTTTAATTAGGGGATTTAGCATATCGTGAATAAACGAAGAGATCAAAATCACACTGAAACTTGTGGCTTTTCCCTTCACAAAAAGTAAGGATAACGCAACGTTCAGTGGGAATTAAATTTGATGCGATAAACTAACAATCTACTGACAAAAGACCTTGAAATGAACTTAAGTATAACATGATATGAAGCCGCGTAATATATATTATGCATATTAGCATATTACTCATATGCTGTCTACTTCCAGTGCTTCACACTTAGATTACTTATATAGTCCATTTCTGAGTTCATATCTGCTTCCACTTCAAAGTCAAAGTGCGAAGTTTTTGTTATGAAAATTAGACCAAGTTTTGATTCATATGTAAAGTAGAACTAATTACCATAGCAAATCGCCTTGAAGATGAGGCAGACATGAACTCGGAAATGGCCTGTTGATTGTCATAACGAAATATTAGCGGAAAAAAATTATTTAAAAAATTCGCAGCTGTTAATGGTGTTTGTCATCTCAAAAAGGCCACAGAAACAAAGTAGCAAGTAGAGAACTTTCATACTCAGCAAGGGAATTATTGGGAGCCTCGCAATGGTAATAGCTAACACTGGGTAACGTATGGAAACTAGGTAATGAACACATAAGAACAGGAAATTTTCAATACGAATGGATAGGTAACATATGGAGCATACTTTTCGTCTGGTAAAAGATGTTGTTTTATCTCACTAAACTGAGAAAAGGGAAAAGTTTATCTAGTATTTAATACATAAGACCGAAAGTCATTTATTTATTTATTTATTTATTTATTTATTTATTTATTGCAATTTAATGGCAGAAAAATGTATATACAGGTATAATAAAGAGAGATAAAAAATGGCCGTAAGGAGAGTCTGCAAAAGGGTCCCAGACCCCACGTACAAGCATACCACCAAATACATATAATACAATGGAGATACTTATTATACAATAATAATAATAATAATAATAATAATAATAATAATAATAATAATAGTAATAATAATAATAATAATAATAATAATAATAATAATCATCATCATCATAATAATAATAATAAAAACAGCCAACTAATTCAGTACAGTAACATCATGATTTGCCCTTAAGAAATGTCTTCACTTTAAATTTAAAATTCCCAGTACAATATGCAGTACGAATGTCCACAGGCAAAATATTTTTATGAATCTACTATTCGATGGAAATAAGAATATTTAAGGGTATTAGTTCTTGGATATTTTTTCTTTAACATCAGATGATCATAATATCTAAAAAAATTATAGTCACAGTTGGAGTAAAAATCTACAAAATATGTGAAACATCAATGTCAACAAGTCCTTTTAGTGCCTTAAAAAAGAAGGTAATATCAGTTAAAATAATACCTTTTAAGGCGCAGCGAAGTGCAATGTTTTCTCCCTGTCCTATCCTATCTCGTAATGGGGAATGTGTGATATTTCCTTGAATTGCCAACTTCACAGCAAAACTCTGTGCTTGTTTATCGAGCTTAATATCCTCCGTTAACAGTGGCACTTTATGGAGTTGGCGTTTAAAGTTGTGTGCACCAAGGATTTCTTGCCTGAACTTGGTTAGTTCGGTCGCATGTGAATGTGCTGGAAAGAAACGTGTCTAACGTTAGTCCACTGCCCATCCATTTGATGTGCATTGGTTCTCTCGGAGATCCGGGAAAATCTCGACTAGACTCATAATATGCTAGCTCGTTTATCAAATTTTCGACCTCGGATTTCTGATTGGTTCACTGAATCTCGGTTATCAACTCATATACCGTATGACCTATAATGGAAACTGATTGCGTCAAACGTTGCGAAGCTGGAAATTGCCAAGTGTCCAAGCGTTCAGTATTTGATGAAAATTTAACAAAACAATGATTCCATTTACACTTGCTGGATATGAGACTGGTTATGGCCAACTCGCCGCTACGCGCATCCTTGGCTATTTACCACCTCATATCCAACGCGCCCTCGTAGAATATTTAACAATTATTCCATGAGCGCGCGATGGATATGAGATGATAGATAGCCAACGAGGCGCGTAGCGCCGAGTTGGCTATAATCATCTCATATCCAACAAGCGCGAGTGGAATAATTGTTTTATTAAAAACGCCCCCAAAATATAGAAAACTAGACTACAATAAAAATAAAAAGGCCCAAAAAATCACGCATATGCTTGCCGTGTTTGTAGATCATGGTATGATGGCTCATAACCCATGATGGCTTAGCCAATCAAAACTCTCGAATTGCATTATCCAATGATTCAGTTTTTAATAATTGTTAATTATTAAATTTTCAACGTCGCTTAATTAATGCCTTTCTCGTGCTCTGATTGATTTACTCAATCTCGGTTATCAGCTCATATACCTTAGTCTGACCTCTGAATAAAGCAAAAACAAACCCCTTTTGTGGAACGTTTGGATCGATTCCGACGTTTAGAAGTACGCGAAAAGGCAAGAAATGCTTTTGTGATGAGCCTGCGTCTGTTTGACCACAAGGTATTACACAACATCACATCTTCATCAAGCTTTTTCGATTTCGCTCGGATTTTCTCGCTTTTCTCGCTCGTATTTCCAAACTTTTGGAGTTAAAGGAACCGTTAATAAAACAATTATTCCATTCGCACTTGTTGGTC
Source organism: Montipora capitata (assembly GCA_949126865.1). Lineage (NCBI taxonomy): Eukaryota > Metazoa > Cnidaria > Anthozoa > Scleractinia > Acroporidae > Montipora > Montipora capitata. Next base: position 15,662,182 of record OX421445.1, on the reverse strand, counting down.
CCCAGAGAAAACAAAAACAATGCTTATGAAAAATTTGGGGGGACAAAAAAAGAGTATTATGGTATTTTCCGAAAGAGCCTATCCAACGCACGCTCATGACACAATTGTTAAATAAACCGTATGACCTTAAGAAGGATTTAGAGACGCGGTAGCAATCAAAGGCAGCACTTTATACTATTCTCAGTACGTTGTTTGAATTCCCTCAGTGTCTGTCGCACCGGAGTTAAGTCCACCAACGACTTACCACGCGGCGAACCGATACGGTGTCCCCTGAACCGCCGATCGGTGGCTGCAAACGCTTGAGAAGGATTCTCAAGTCTTAAGCCAATTCCTTCGATTTGAAACAATGACTGATCGGCTAAGAAAAGGAGGAGATAAGCCGGGTAATTATGATTAAAAGTCAGTTGTGGAGAAGTTCGATCGAGAGACGTGTGTCTGTGTAACGAGAAACACCAATGCACTCCAGTTTCGAAATCATAGTACAAGTAGCACTATTAAAAGGTAAAAGCTTCATTTGATCGTAATACGATGAAAGAAACCCTTGAGGAGATCAGGCCGGACTAAATACACTTTGAAACTGCAAGAGAGAACCAAGTGAAACCAGTTGGCAGTAGATCCGGTTGCCTTCTCCAACGTGAAACTTTTCGCAATCGACGAGGAATGTTAATCAGAAGTCACAAGGACCCGACTGTGTCTGAGCTTCGGAGTGTTCTCCTCCAAATTAATAGCAAATATATTTCAAGTGACGCCCATATGGCGATGTGTTACCTCCCACTCAAGAAAAGAAAGTCAACGACTTACTAAAATTGCTATGGCTATGTTTGGTCAACTTCGACAAAAAGGGACAACCTACCAGAGGGCACAAAATCTCTGACGGCGGATCGAACATTGTGTAGCACGTGTCTTTTTGGAATGAAAAGCAATGATGGGCCAATAGTGTTTGTCTGTTGTTGTCGTTGTTGTTGTTGTTGTTGTTGTTGTTGTCGTCCAGTGTTGTTGTTTAACGTTATATGGTTAGCTGTGGGTATGTCACCTTGTAGGACTCCAGCAGATAATCCGGAGGTTGGTGATGTCGACGTACCCTCCTGGGTTGAAACTGAGTCGAGATTTGCGTTCGGACCCAGGACTTTTACTTCATGAGCAACATACTCAGCGGGATATGTCTTTAATTCTGGTTTGGGTGTCCCACCAGAAACAACAGTTAAGGCATCGGGCTGTTCTCGCTTCTTTTCTAAACGAAAAGTGAGAGGTAGGAGCAAATTTAAGTTTTGGAACACGAAATGACTTCTTCTACAAGGGAACAAGAAACACCACGGGACAAGTTAAAAACGGAAACATATCACTGGAATAGCAAATATGAGCATTTCTCTGAATGGCCTGGGTTTGTGCTCCAAAGACGAGAGCATTCAAGGCAAGGTTCAAAGTCCGGGAAAATAAGAATACAAGGCACAGCCTGAGACAACAAAGTGACCACTGAAAGTGTCATTTCGTTTATTGGTTGCCCTGGGAGACGTGCGAGTACTGAACCAACATGCGCTCCAAAAATCCTCGAAAATGAGGAATTAACCTGGGATTGAGATTAAGAACGATTTCTTTTAAAACTCAATGGCGCCGTAGAAGTACCTATGTCCATGATAAGCCTAAGATTGAGTACCAGGTTGACTGTTGGTGGGGATTTCTGCTTACTGTTCTCGGTAACTGGAAGAATGTACGTCCCCTCAGGTGCTTCTGTTGCAATTGCAACTGGAGTATCCGCTGACCCTGAAGTTTCATGGGTGGTATGACGGTTGGGTATCGGAATATGGATTGTAACTGAAACATACAGAGACACAGCACGACAACTGGGGGGCTCGCAATAAGAAGCAGCATGCACATTTGCAGTGATTGCTTAAAAACATTCCAACAACACTAGTCCTGAACTGAAAATGAAAGAGAAAGCTCTGTAGAGCAATGAAATCATAACATAATATCATAGAATTTTAGTCTCCTTTTGTTATTATCCATGCCTTTTTTACGTTTTTTCATCATGTAATCATAGACTGTCAATTTTGTCCGTAACAGCACCCAAAGCTAACCCTCCCAAATATTTAAGCTAGTTGATACAGCAGACTTGTCTTGAAGAAATTGTGGACAATTCTCAGTACAGTTTTTTCTAAATGATAACTTCCTTAATTACAGCGATCCAATTGTCTTACTTGGTGCAGTGTTGATAGTTTGCGTTCTTTCCTGCTTAGATTCTAATTCAACAACAGGCATCGGAGAGACACTCTTCCGCTGAAGATCTGAAATGGAAATTTTAAACCGCATGATTCTCAAAAGCGCGCAAAAAGGCTGCTCCGCTGTTTGTCGAGTACACCAACGAGGTATGATCTGATAATCTATTGTTGAAAGGATTCAAAATTACGAGATGGCTGTTAACTTGAACCAACCCAACTTAACCCACAAGTGACGCCAAGTATGGGAATCGAACCCGGGTGACATTGGTGGGAGGGGATTGCTCTCACCATTGCGCCAACCCCGCTCCGCCCTAATATTCGCAACCAGAGAAGATTTCTTAGTGTGCGCCATTGATCTGTTGTCTAAATGATGAATTCGACGAAAGAAAGGTACCTTTTAATGGACTTCGCACCCTTTCCTTTTTTGAGCTTCAAGTGAAACTAATAATTGCGATATAATTATAATTTTTTAAGACTGCAAAGAATCAAAAGCCAGGTTCTGAGTTTCTTTTGTAGGCAAACTACAGGTAATTTGCATTGTACGGTTTCAAAAGATAGCCTGTATTATTTTGGTTTGAACAGGTTGCGCTACATCAATGTCATGCAGCACCCTAAAAGCCAGTGTCAGAATTGCTGGTCTAGTGGTCGATCTTGCTGCTAATTTAAAACCATAAATAGTTGGAATCAGGAGCTCGCGTGCTCCAGCTGGAATTCATTGGGACCAAACTTCAATTTGATAGATCACAGGATTCGACTTAAATCATGCTTGAGGTGGCTCTTCTTAGATTGAGCTATGGCCGAGTCTGTGCATTGGAGACGGGAATCTGTTTAATTTGCGCATGTACCAAATGAGTCGACCAGGCAGATATTTGCGTGATGATTGACCGGACGGACGCTCAAGATGATTCTTTCGTGTTTCATGCTTAAACTTACTCTTGGTTTTCATGTGACGTCATCAAAATTATAAAATAAGGAATCGTCAATCCTTTTGAGATTGATAGGGTTTTTTGTCTTTGTGATAAAGCTAGGTTGAACTCCTAATGGGTGATAATGATGTCACGTAGGTTAAAAAAGTCACTTACTCGCTGATATTTTGCAATCTGAACAGTCCTTAATAATAATAATAATAATAATAATAATAATAATAATAATAATAATAATAATAATAATAATAATAATACTTTATTTACACACGTAACACCAAGGAGCTCGTAAGTGCTCGTTAAAACGTGTAGTCCTTTTATGGGAATAAGTACTCATCTAGATGTTTATGAGCCCTCAGAAGAATACTACAGGCTTTTTATAAACTCGATGGCGTATGTTTTTGTTAGCTTCCGGCCGCCATATTTGTGCCCCTCAGAGGGACACAAACATGGCGTCTCCGTACAAAGCCTTATAAATTTGAGTAAAACTTTCTTCGAATATGTCACGCACGAAACATCGCACAGACGCGAACCTTTGCGAGACTGTTTGAATATTCATCTTCTTGTATCCCTTTGATTCTTTACTTTATTTGTTGAATGGTTTTGATGATGGTGTGACAGTGAAAACTGTCAATTACATCAGTTTCATTTCCAGAAACTGTGATTATCAACACATCGTTAAATATATTTAAATGCCTATTCAATTTTTTCACCATGAAGTTAGAAATAACGTGGTACTTGAGCCCACACTTAAACGAATAACAATCCCTTCAGTTGTACAGCCAACAACGTGTGTTCTACTTAGTAGGGAGATGACAAAACAAATGAAAGCTCATCAAATTTGTTGGTTTTGATGAAAAGGGAAATGCTGAGTTCCCGGTGAAAAACCGGTCTTGGAGCAGGGTTGAGGACAAAGAATTTGAACCCATTGATTCAAGTCCGGGAATTGATCCAAAACAACACTGGTTCTGGAGGACAAGTGGCCTAACAACTGGGCCAACTTTGCTTCAAATATGTCACAATTGTGCAGGAGTATGTTAGTTTTCAACTGAGATAAACACCAACCCTCAATAGGCCGGCTCGACCTGTGCACTCGAGTGACGAACCAACACTCCCATGGGCCAGGAAATTGATTTTTCAAGAGGTAGAAGAAAAGAGCAAAAACTTCTCAATGCAAATTTGTCGCTCTAAATGGTGTAATGAGCACAGCTTTGATCATTACAAAAGAGTTTAATTACTATCTGCCAGTTCCCTGTGTTTTTTTCCTTATTTTTGTCTGTGTAATATCGTTCTTCTCAACCTCCCTTGCCTCATGAAGACACGAATGTAAACGTATATTAATCGTCTCAGTGTTAAAATGAAATCAAATCATTATACCTGCTGCTGTGAAAACCAAGCGTGCAGTGACCAAAACCCAGGCCAAAATCATCATTGCTGGCATATCGCACCAGTGAACGTATACCAAGGAGCACAGGTTTACACCAGCCGTACCCAAAATAAAAAATACGGGTGAGATTAACTACGACTACTCCACGAAATATCAGAGATCTTTCATTGAGAAATGGGAATCTCACAAAATTCTGCTTTGGAGAGCACGCTGATGTCAGGGCAGTGAGATAAGCAAGCATTATAGAGCTTGTGACCTCTTGTTACGCTTGGCAAATTTAGAGAAGTGTTGACAGGTTACAACGTTTCTCATGAACCGGACACCGGTTAGCAATGACACTTTACTCAAGAGTTCTCTGAATGGCCGGCATCACTTCGAAGCGTCATCTGCGAAAAACTTAATGTTCCTACGTTCTTTCTGATATAATCAGAGCGATGGCGAAAACGAAAGAAAAGGCAGTTTCTTAGATTAATTAATCAAAACGCAGAGACAAATTAAAAGGTTTTTTCAATGGTTTAACCAGTATAATCTCTTTATATCCTTGTTGATTTTAGAATAGATATGAAATAGGCCATTTCCGAGTTCATGTCTGCCTCCTCTTGAAAGCGAGTTTAAGTGCGAGGTTTTTCCTCTGAAAATAAGTTTTAATTCATATGTAAAGTAGAATTAATTACCATCACAAATAATTCGCACTTAGACTCGCTTTGAAGAGGAGGCAGACATGAATTCGGAAATGTGATCATCAGTAATGTTTTTTTAATTACCGCCGGAATCAAAGGATAACGTTGCCACTAGACAAAAACTCAATTTCCGAAGGATTACAAAAAAATTCAGTGGTAGTAAAGAAACTGGTAAAGATAAGTAAAATGACCACCTTCGTCCTACGTTCGCCCAGACGAAGTGCTAGCGCTCGAAACGTGAGCTTCCAAATATCAAAACTGTGGCTAATTCAAAACCCTTTAATGCCAAATTTTGGTGTTTCTCTCACCGACAGACACAGCACCAGTTTTTTTTTTTTTTAGAAAAACCAATCCCGGAAGATTAGTTTGGGGTATCAACATGGTCGATTCTTTGTCTAGGTCACGTGACGTCATCACCGGTATTATGATTTAGCAGTTCTGCAAACAAAAATCAAATTTCACATTTTTCGCCATGGGTAAATCAATAAAAACACAACTGATATTATAGCTTTGTACAGCACACCGAGATGAGCAATGTTACGGCTTGAAAAGTTGAACCTCACATAATTGTTCACTTGCCGAATTAATCTGAAGTGTCAGCCGTCTCCTCACCCAAACCCACCAAAGGGGCCCCGCCTCGCCCCTTTGGTGGGTTTGGGCGGGGAGGCGGCTGACACTTCAGACTATTGTCGAATGAAAAGCTGTGTAGCTGTTTAAATTTGGTCGCTTGCTGTGTCACCATGGAAACGAGTAGTGATCAGGGACTTGTGAGAGAATGGCACTGACTGAGCAAATAAGGACGATGGAGAAGATGATCAAAAATATTCTATCAGCGATCTGGGAAGTAAAGATCCAGAACTCTCTGTCTCGTTCATTGTCTTCTTGTCTCTGGGAACTCTTGGCAACCTCGTCAATTCCATCCGTGATTGTAGCGAGAGTACTTGTGGGTTTTGTGACCATCCCTGGAACCACGCTTGCAATCAAATTGCCGGGTTGAAAAGGGTTGGCTCCCGCAAGCTTTAGGTAGTTTAATTCGATCTCATCCACCTATCAGTAATGACAGAACAAAGAACAGCATAGATAAAGGTGAACAATAGAACACAGCTGTTGGATATTAGAACGTATCTTGAAGAGCATTAAGAACAACATGAACTACAATCCTGGCCAAAACGTTTGAGTTGCGCACAACCCTTTTGTTCGTCTTTTAGGAAGCCTACTTCCAAGTTACTATTCTTTTCAATTTCACTGAACATACTCCACTGGTTAGGACCATTAGTAAAAATTAAATCTACGACGTCCACTACTCTGAAAGAAAGCAGTACGCAAATATCTTACCGTCACATCTACTCGTCTTGTAGAACGTACGTTCGCTTTAGGGTGGCCAGTATTGATACCCAACATTCTTGCCAGGTAGTGAAGAAAAAACACCCGAACCCACTGCGGCATCTCCGTGTTCTTGTACAAATTCAATGAGACGCAATTGGCAATGAGCGCGAGGCCTATTTGGAACATGGCGGCCACAAGAATTTTCACAATAAGGGGTGTGGCATCCGACGTCACTGGAATGCTGTCGGCGACAGTAAGGATGACAACAGACATGGCGAGGAACGATTCTATGACAAGCGTGATTCTCTCGCCGAATTCCGGGGGGAACGCAAAGGTAAAAACCGAGAAGGAAGTAACGACCATACAAGGGATGATGATGTTGAAGAGAAAGAAGAACGGTATGCGACGGATGTGGATGTAGAATGTGATATCGGGGTAAGGTTCGGGACAGCAGCTGAGGGTGGAGAAAAAACAAAGGCAAAGTCCGTTAGTAAGACAGATACAGGAATAGTCCTTGAAGACTTAATGTCATCATTCAGGGCAATTGTGTTCCCCGTTGCACCAATGACAAAAGAAAAATAAAAGTCGAACACTCGGGGTTTGATTATTCCTTTTAAAGACGTTAGCCTCATTTGACAGCACAAAAGATCAAAAGAGTGTTTTTACTGACGAGATCAGTAACCTTGTTTTTTCACCGAAACAAAAAAAAACATTTGCATGATAATAGAGCTCAATTCCCGGAGTATTAGTTGGGTACACCAAAATGGCCGCCGTTCCATTGTTTAGGTACACCAACATGGCTGCCGTGACGTCAAGTGAAAACACTCTATACATAGAGAGTACTTTCGATCCCCCCACCCAACCTCCCCTCAAAAAAAAGTATCCGAACTAGTAATTGGAAGGTCGTAGGTTCGACTCCTGCAAAGGAGCACTCGGATTTTTTTCCGAGTATCTCCGAGTCGCTATCGATTAATAAGTCTCTTCAAAGAAAAACACGGTTTGGATGAGAGTACAGTTATATTCCCTAGAAGGTCAGTTTGGGACCGCAGCACGGCCGCCGTGTCAGTGTTTCCGGAAATCAACATTACCTCTGTGACGTCATGTGAGAAGGCTTTACTTTTAGGCCAGTATTGTCTGAGTGGTAGCGTAGACGTTTGCTTTTATTTGTTAATTCTAGCAGCTTCTATTGTTCTTAAGTTAAAGTCATTTTTGACCGTTTCTTGATCTTGATCTCAGTTTGAGGAACTGAGCCAATCAAATCGAACCTTGAACAGGACCTTCATTTAAACACACTCTGACTGTACGTCTTTAGTTTATCGACATTCTCCAAAATTTATTATATCCAAACGGAGTGGTCCGCTCAACCTGAGGGAAAATTAGGCTGGCGATGCAAGAATTTCTAACTTTGTTAAGGCATGACTTTTTAGACACCTCCAAAATAGCATAATTATGCAGAAATTCGTGTAATTTGCACTGCTCAAAGTCAAAAGAGTGGCTTACTATCATTTAACAATTATTGGATAAGGTTGAGCATGATAGCGATAATTATCAAGGCCACAGTTTGTGTTATCTGCCGAAGCCGAAGGCTGAGGCGGATAACACAAACTGAGGCCATGATAATTATCGCTATCATGGGAAAAACGAATCTAATAATTGTTTTATTATGCATATTCCTGAGCTGAGCTCCGCCATGACAAAACTGATCAAACTGCTGGACAGTGTATTAGGTGACGTCACTTCTGCGTGTATAAACCTATTGTCTGTAAGTATGACGTCAATCCTACATATAAAAAAAATATTGTCCGTAGGTATGACGTAAGAGAAACACAGCAAGCAAGAATTAGCTGCATGCTAATAGCCAATCAAAATCGAGCTGGTGACACCAATGTATTATAATAACAGTTAGGGGTACCATTCACGTCAAATTTCGTCTTTTTCCCGGACTGTTTCTTATTGCATCACAGGTTATAAGTGAAAAAAGGTAGTTTATGACTTAAGTTAAAGCCTGGTCACCCATACATTAATTTTGTATGGAGTCATTCAAAGAGACAGAGCTCAACCTCATCCAATAGTTTTTCACACATGATCAATCCTTCGATTATAAATAATAAAGGACTGCTTTTTAGTACTTTCTGGAAACTTGTATACATGGTCAAGCAGAGCTCGGTGTAACTTGTTTAACTAATGGCTTCGAAATGTTCATATTTTTGAAATAATCCCCGTGGTTATGATTCATACTTTATTAATCCACTCCGGTCACATCAACTCCGGCCAATCAGAACTATGGATGATCAAAGCGACATAGAAACCCATTCCTTCAATACTAAATGAGGACATATGAACTCATTAATATTTAGAACAGTTCCAGTTCCATAGAGATGTCCTGAAAGCTCTCAGTTTTGGCATGAATAGCAGAGCCGTTTCGTAATCCTTAAGAAAATAACTAAGTACTTTACAACCCTTCGTTAATAAGTCACAAATACAAATTGTCACTGTCAACGTACCTGTAGCGGTTCCATGTTGCTTTTGTGATGTCGTGTCCTTTGAAAACCGTTGAGTTTTAACGACAAAATATCAGACTTCCATGTTTGTGTCCCGACACTCTTCGTTCAACGCGTTTGTGGGATAAGTTCTTTTGGTAAGTGTCATCAGTTCTTTCTGATTTTGCTAGTGTCTGTGTACTTAACTGTACAAAAGTTACAATTTAGCTAGCTCAATTTAAAAAAAGGGTCTTTTGTAATAATGTCAGAGGACGAAATCTTTGATTGAAAAAAGAACTGAACATTTCCGCGGCTCACATGACAGTACCGTGTGGTAATTCAGCGTGAGTTACAATATAGCCCAAAAAAGAGTTAAGTGATAGTGTGTATATTGATATCTCAAACGAACATATGACACTGAAAAAAAAAAGAAAAAATCAGCAAATAGAGAATTAAACGGAAGCAACTCGTTTTCGATTGCAAACATTATCACGGCTGCATGCTTTTAAAGTGTCAAGGAAAGCGCCATACAGCGCGCGTGTGGTGATTTTTATTACTACTTTCAGGTCAATACCTTGTCTACCACCGAACATAAATTTTACGAAAATAATTCGGTTGGTCTTCCTAAATAATAGAACTGAACAAATTACATAACTAAAAGATAAGAAGCCGCCAGTTCCCGACAAACATAAATTATGCAACTACAAAATTAAAGTGCCGGGAAATAAGTTTCCTTTTACACGGCCGTTCGCATTTAAATATTTTGGTGTTTATTGGTGGAAACGTTTCTTTTAATGGATATTTGACAGTTGCCTTGCTTTAGCACTCTGAACGCCCATCGAAGGGAATATTATTTTCCTCCTTTATTACGGACTACTTTATTTTCTTCAAAAAAACTAAATTATATTGACGAACATATGAAAAGAAAACTGATATGTCTGCATGCTAATTATTCATTGCTTGAATTCTAATTATTCATTCGGTCCAAAAGAAACTAAACGAGATCATGAAAAGTGTTTGGAGTATGCGTTTGACTGAGAAGACGAAAAACGCCAAGACGAGTGAATTATTTACACAAACATATCGTGGGGCAGCATATGCAAAGGGACTCGAAAGCCCTTCTAATTGTGGCTTAGAAAATAATGAATGTTTCTGCTTACTGAGAGTTTTTAGCACAGTAGTTTGTCTATATACAGTCTGGGTTTCAAGTAATACTTCCTGGATTTAGCTCTTCTAAAACTTTCATGGTTTCCTGCTTTATTGTAGCTTGGCAATGAATCTCCTTCTGTTCTTTCAGGTTTTCCAGTGTTGTTATTTATTCAAATACAGTTTGTGTTTAGATTAATACGTCTTTGAAATTGTTTTGAAGTCGACTTTTGCACTGTTTTTATTAGTTTCAACTTTGGCATTTGTTACAGCTAGGAAACAAATAACCCGCGAGAGATAACTCAAAACGGTATTTTGGGAGAGCACTTGAAAAACTGCGAAGGAGAGGACTTGATAAATGTAGTTCATAGAGGTCAACCAATTGACATCAATTATTAATATTTCTCATAAAACCAGGACTAAAAATAGTCAAAATGAATGTTTCACGGTGGTTGTTAATTATTCCAACGATGTTATATGAGTCGTGTAGTTCAAGTTGGGATCATGTTCGGTTTACCCTGAGAAAAAATATATGTTACCTCGGTCACAGTTTTTCGTTATAAGGACCGACCCTTATCTGGTAAATAACTTATTCAACTTTATCTGGTAAATAACTTATTCAGGTTGGCGGTCAAGGTAGAAAAATTCCACCCGCTCCCAGAACCAATCAGATTGCAGGATTCGCATAATTCCGCCTGCTCGCGCCGCATTGAGGAAAAAATTACGTCAAGTACGACACAGAGAAAGGGTGGGTTACAACAAAATACCGAAGCCTACATTCTCGCTGACGCCTTAAATTGTCAAAACATCAAATTATAAGAACCACGAGTGTGGCCCAGATTTGCCATGTCCTCCTACCACTTACAATGCGTAACTTTATGTTGTTTTATTTTACTAGAACTTGATCAACGGGCGAACGTTTGTGGTGTGAGAAGTTCAGAGGTTTCTGTCCAATTAAGATCTTACAGGACGGAAGAGATCATAGTGCAGTCATCCTGAAATCGTCAATGATTGGAAGCTTAAAGATAAATCAATATTGCACGGAATCAACATGCTCTCGTTGTAATTCATAAAAAAATAAACAGCTATATACGATACGCTGTAAAGTACGTTTTCTACTACTCTACAGGTCAAAAAACATCAAATATTAATTTTTCAGTGCCTAAAAGACTAAACCAAGAGAATGTGTGGCAAGAGAGCGGATGATAATTACTTGCAATCTATCTTTAGATGGCGCCCGTGCTGTGAAGGGTATTTTTATCTCTTGTTTATACCATGACCGAGCGATCTACTTTCACACCAACTGACCAATAAGGTGCCGGCTTTAAAATAATAACCGCGCAGTATGACACGAAACTATTATATTTTAAGTAATTTTCATAGGAGTAAGGCCAAATATGGGAGATCCGCTCCCTTACCTCATACTCTCTTGAGTCTTGACTGAACTTAGTACAAAAGGTTTATATCAGCATTTTAGATCCTTCCTTTCTTCAGTGTCTTTTTTAATTATCCAAGGAAACTTTTCGGACCAGGTTCCAAAATATAGAATGTTTTTTTTTATGAAGGGCCGAGTTGTTAGAACAACAATTTGCGCAAAGCCGAGTTTCATACTTTCATCGTACTTAACGCGGGTATATCCATTATCCATCTCCGAACAAG
>OX421445.1:15642865-15645365 GCA_949126865.1 Montipora capitata | reverse complement strand
TAACTCACCTAAACATAAGCGAGGCTTCATTTTTCGCGCGCTTTCTGTGGCTCGATGCGGCTACACGGCCATACTACATCAACTATAATTCTTACGCAGTCAACGCTTTTCGTGTTCAGGTGGAAAACGGTTTGGAAGATGTTTTCTTTCTCCATTTTTCGCTGGTTTCAATCCAGTTTGACATATCATGATATCTGTGGTCCACACTGGTGGCTACGCAGTTATTCAAGTCAAGCATCGGCGGGATATAAGCTTAAAGTTGAGTGTTTAGATCAGCTTGTTTTCAGGAATGAAAATCGAATTTTTATTGTCAACTGGAATTAAATAATAATTATCTGTACTCTTTTGGACATAAGGAAAAAGTTGATTTGTTTGTTTGTTTTGCTCTGAAATGCGAGCGAACATCTGCTTTTTTAATCCGTTTGCCCAACTGGTTTTCGTTGTGCCGCGACAGTGACAAGAAAAATTTTGCCCTTATGTTATAAACACGTAATTGCAATGAGTTCTCGTAAAATTAGGGGGAAATCTCACTAGCTTGTGTTTTCAGAAGTTTGTTTAAAGCACCTAAACGTTATTTAAGTGTTGGAGCGGATCTTGTTTGAAGTTCGTCTTTTCTTGGTTGCATTGCCGTATTTTGTCGATTCTTGCTTGTTCCAAGCCAAGCTAGCGTGTTTCAATAATATACTTCAACATGTGAATGATCTCGTTTTCAGAGATAAAGTGGAATAAAAAGCATCAATAAAACTCTTCTTTGACCTTGAAATGACAAAGTTGTTTTTTTTTTTTAATGGCTTCTAATTTTAGCGTGCACCAGTGGCTCAGTTGGCTGAGCACCAGGCTGCCCTGCGGGAGGTCGTGAGTTTGACTCCGGCCGGACCAACACTCAGGGTCTTTAAATAACTGAGGACAAATTGCTGCCTTTGTAATTACATCCACAAATGCTTAGACTTTCAAGTCTTTTCCGATAAGGACTTTAAACCGTAGGCCCAGTCTCTTTTAAAACTCATGCGGATCAAGAAAAATTCATTGCCAAACTGGTGAATTCCAAAATAAATTTCACTTGAAAAACCGATATCGTACTCATCGCTTCGTCATTCATGCGATATCGGTTTTTAGCGTAAAACTTACCGTGGAATTCACTAGTTAGGCAATGAATTTTTTTATAGAAGAAAGCAAAGGAAATGATTTAATTATTAAAGCAGCAACCGGAAACATCAAAACTAATCCTACAGGCAGTAAGAATAAATAATCAGGGAGCTCCGCTTTTAGGCTTGGTTAAATCCATATATTATGTCAAACTGGATTGAAACTGTGCAGAAAGAAAACATCTTCCAAACCGTTTTCCACCTGAACACGAAAAACGTTGACTGTGTAAGAACTATAGTTGATGTAGTATGGCCGTGTAGCCGCGTCGAGCGACAGAAAGCGCGCGAAAAATGAAGTCTCGCTTCAATTCCCACCCTGGTCAGAGTTTTTCTCTGTCCCCGTGTGGGCCCATTTCCATCAGTAGGGCTAACGCTCACATGGTTCATATGGGATAGAAATCTAGCACTTCACATTACACTCTATTCAGTTAACTATGTTTAGGTGAGTTAACCTGGGTTGAGCCTGCGATCCAATCGAAAAACAGTACCTGGTCAGCGGTCAACTTTAAAAAAAAAAAACCAGCTGACCTCGGTGCGCTCTAAGCTTGAGCCCGCGATATGGTCACGTGATACTGGTCAGCGGATTCCTTGTTTTGACAGGTGTCAATTGATCAAAACATGGATGTCCAATATCAAAGATGTATGCTGTAAACTAGCATACATCGACGACGAACGCAAGAGACTCCAAAAACCAAGGCTGAGGAACTGCCTGACAAAGTTCGTCCAGATGAGCCCACCCGTGCTCAAGCCAAGGCCGAGGAACTGCCTGACAAAGTTTGTCCAGATGAGCCCACACCACCATCAATAGCGCCGACCACGGTAGAACAGCGTCCAGCTAGCGGAACCTGTACAACTCCAGTTCTAACAACAACACGCAGTGGCAGGATTGTCAGACCTCCAGAACGCTTTCAATAAACCTTTTTTTTCTTTAAGTTTAAGATTAAAACAAAAAAAAAAACAAACAAACAAAAAAAACTGACATTGAATCTTGTTTCATGATGATAAGTATATAGAGTACCAATTAGTTGTCATACCGTTTAGATTATTGAGGATATTCTTTTCTACTGTAACTCTCGTTTTTTTTTTATTTTCCATTACCTCCGAAAGGAAGGGAGATGTGACATTATTCTAATCCCGTCACGCTCGTTGTAATTCAACACGTCCTTGTTTTACCCCTACTTAGCAGGATATCTTGCGTTCGTCGCAAGTGTCTTCTGTTCCTCCCGTACACGCTGCCGTCCTCAGTCCTGACGCGGTACGACCTTATGTCTACCTTCTCGTCCACTTGGGCTTGCACCCAATTCTTCTTTCCCAGCTTCAGTGGTTGTACACGTACTGTGTCACCGGGCTTAAGC
>OX421445.1:15622865-15637865 GCA_949126865.1 Montipora capitata | reverse complement strand
TCTTCATCCACTGCAGCTGAGGGGTCTGGAAATTATATCAAATCATCAACGGAAAGAAAGTTTGATTACAATCCCCCACATTCCCCTGGAAAATTTCTCGTCATTATCACCAACATCTTGTTCAGCAACTGCAGCTGAGGGTTATGGAAAATTATACCAAATCAACGATCAATGGAACCCTTAATTGCAACATGAAACCTTCTGGAAAGTTTCGCTTTGACGTCATTTGAAATGCAGTAACGTGATTGGGCAATCAAACTATTTACTGCTAATATTAGGAGTTTCCTTGGTGGGAATAAGGAGAAGCTTTGTTTCAATCTGGCAAACATTGGTCCGTAAGACAAATTGAGAACATTTGGAGCCTGATAACTTTAAGAAACAACCTGTTGCCTAATTTTACGAAGCCTTGATCGGAAACGTAGAAAACAGATCCAGTTGTTTGATTCGAACTTTACACGCAAATCAGTCCCACAGGATGACTCCCCACAGGGATTTTTAGGTCAAAGAAGACAAACTATCGAAACGAGTATAAGACAACATGGACTCCAACCTATAGATTCATTCCCTCAAGAGTAAATAGAGAGATTTAGCAACGGGTTCGCGTGAATTGGCAAACGGCAAAGTGCAGGCTACACCTCGTCATAAAAGCAAGATAATTGTCTAATTCTAACTTTTCGCTTTTTTTTGGAGAAGTAAATTTTACTGTTGCTAGATATCTGCAGCTGACAGGCAGGATCAAACGCAAAAACTTTTCTTTGATTTTTTGCCAAACTCAAATTTTAGCTTGATTTTTGCCCTTTCCCTAACCCTAACCCGACGCTAAATCTCTCTAATATGTAAATATGTACTCAGTTGACCACTCCTCGAAGGGGATTTTTAGGGCCAAAGAAACTGCTATTCAAAGTAACATAGTAAATTCTTAAGATTGCCAAATGCCAGGAACCATGGCAATTTTAGAAGCGAAGAGCCAAGACGTAGAATTGAGACCACTCAGAACAACTTGAGCGATGATTAGAATCGAAAAGTAGAATTCGGGAGCTCCGTATCTCAACCACTTTACCACGACGATGCCATTGTGATAGCCATCCAATAATATTGGAAAGAAATTGAAATTTCGTGAAGGTTGAAAAAAGGTAATAGTAATAGAAACAACATTTTTACGGCCTTTTTACATGGAGGGATGGTGTCCCGGCTGACCGAGTTACCCGGCTAGGAGGGTTAAAACATAGCCCGCCTTTACATGCAATTCACCTAAGCGGGATGGCCAGTGGGCTATCTCTTGAGTGGCCACTAAGCACAACAAACAAGATGGCGGACAAAAGCAACTTTTTGTCACTTGTTCCGTTAGCGCCCACTTTCAGTGTCCAGAAAAACGTTTTTTTACCTATAGGTTTTGATACCTCTTAACCAACGGTTAGCGCTAATCAGACTTTGAGCAACCGGCCCCAGGATGGTAATTTCGCGCCGCGATGTTTTCGCGGTCTTCTCACCCCGGTTGGCCGGGGTAACCGTTTACATGGCAAAAAGATAGCCCTCCTAGAAGGGTCCCTCGGGCAAGTAGGCAGGATACCCCTTGAAGGCGGATTACCCCGACTGAGCATGTAAGCGCTTGACTGCTACTAGTACTGCTAAAGAAACTTATAAAAAGTTGGCTCTTCCAGGGTAGCTTGCTTTACCGGATAACTCGTTCAGCCGGGGTCCCTCCCCTTCATGTAAACAGGACCTTAATGTCATAAGAGATGCACTCACCATAACCTTTTGTAATATTCTTGGACACCGTGGTAATGTCAGTCAAACTAACATTGGATGACAGTTGAGAAACTGACTCTGATAAAAATAAAGGCAATTCAAATTTATAAGAAAAGGCGAGCGAGGTTTTTTCTTTTAAGATAGAGGGGGTGCTTCGCAAGGCCAAAGCAAGCTGAGGAAGGAGCTATAACTGGAATCGCTGATTTCCGTAGAAAAAAAAATCGATGATTCCGGGACTCAATATCTGCAAGAGCTCACCATCGAGGCATCAGGGTTTGAATCTTTTTAAAATGACCAGTTTACCTCCTCAAATATGTAATGATTTAACATTACATTTTATGAAATCTACAATTTATTGGCTGAACACTCGAAACAAGGTTGGACGTGCGTTACATATAGATTTCCATGGCGATGGAACTCTTAGCATGTGTCTCTATATCAGACAGCGACGTCAATTATTTTTACATTGCCCACAAACTATCACCACTCGACAGATACTACGTGAGTAGTTCGTCTATCAGATTTCCGGATTCGTGATGGCCTGCCAGTATGATTTTACATTGCGATTTCCGATAAATTGCTAAAATAAAACTTGGCTATTCGTGATCACAGGTGCCTCAAACGGTTTAATATAAATGGCGATATGCAACCAACCGAAGACGGTTATCAGCCTTGAAGCAATTACTGTCAGTCATTAAGTATTCGCCTTATGGGCTAAAATTCAAGGAGCGTTATTATTCAGGTTACTATACACAACAGCGGGCTACGGTTTATGATGCAGTCTGCAGGGCCGAATTTTCTATACCAAGGATTTCACACATTCACGAGAAATTTTCATAACAAAGGAATGATATGCTCCCCGCCCAAAAAGAAAATGAATCATATTGATTCTGGAGCGCCTTAAGCATACTGCTCTCCGTGAGTTCTTAATAAGTAATGGTTTCATCTTCAAAAACAGCATTATCATACAGTACAGATTGAAGAAATAAATTTTTATGTAATTAAAACTGCCTCGATTGGTGGCTTTTTTTCCCCTACCCTGGTGGTTCTAACTTAAAGGTAGATTTCTACATTTTTGTTGACTCGCAACCATTTGAAAAAAGTAAGATTTAGATTTTCATGCTCGCCAAGAAAATAAATCATTTATTACATCAATAAAGTCGCGGACGTGAAAACTATTATCATTGAGAATATTTTAACGAGTCAGTGATACGGCATACGATGTTAAGTATCTTTCCAATTGGGAGCTTCAGTATGAGAGAATCAAAGTTTTAAAGATCAAAACGACGTCCTTTTGTAAAAGAAATAAAAATGCTCCACTCCAACATTGTCAAAGTATGGTATTCTTGGAAGACGGACTTTGATCGCGTATTTCAAGTTTGATTTAATATTTCTTTAACATGCAATGTTTTCAACGCATGATTTTGGAGCAAAAATAGCAAAAATGTATACTTTAAAGAATCCAAGACCAAATAACAATTTCTACTTTCCCACTTTTCAAGGAGAACCACAACCATAATATTTTGATGCGATTTGCATAGTTGCGGTCGCCTAATACATTTTTCTTTTGGGCACACGACGAAGTTTGAATCATGATAGTAAAGAAGAAGACAGAAAGACTGTGGCATTCTTCCGAAAGAAAATTGCTCAGTTCCTGCAGTAAGCAGGCTAAACTGTAATACTTCGACTTACACAAGCAGTTCGTTTCAATCCTCATTTAAGAAGTAAAACTGAGTAGTATAATTTTGCTCTATAGGAATCTTTGCATGGGCGAGGCGATTGAATATACCCACACATCCGTAAAACAAGAAAGTACTGTCTTACCGTCAATAAACAGAAGGGCAAACACGCCGAATACAGTTATAAATGTGCCAAAGACCATTGCGCCTTCGTTGAGTTAGCCTAGATATTCTGTCTCGAAGCTGCAGGTGGAACGATGACAAAATGGCGGGGAATTAAACGAAGTTTAGCTTGATTTTGCCTACAAAAACCAAAAAAGTTGAATAATTAATTACCACCAGCTTCTCTTTTCTTTATCCTAGTCTGCTAGGATTGCGTTATTATCATAACGTATATATCGCTTATTTTTGTAAACTAGCTCGCGAATTCAAAATACAACCTATATGAAGGGATGTTCGTCTCGACACATTAATTTTCTTCCACACTACGAAGTGCATTCACACCCAAATATAAAAAAACTGCGGTAAATTTGCGAGGTATTTGTTGGCTAACAAATCTTCCATCGTGTTAAGCTTTTTCAATGTTGCTATTATAGTTAAGAAAACACTTAACATGATACGTACCAGCTTCTATGACTTAATTTTCACAACTTGTGTCCTTAGGTAAAAGATTTTTGTAAAATGTTATTCTCATCATGCTGACAACGTCAGTGAAGCCAATTTCAATAATTACTCGGAAGAATACTATTTGACAGTTTTCGCGCTAAAAAGAAACTCATCCTTCTTTCAAGAAATAATTTATTAGACAGACAGTTTAGATTTCGGCATTGATAAAATTAAATTTAGCCAATGAAAGAAGGAGACGGCAGATTTCTAAAAACATCGAGATTGCATTACTTGTTGCAACTGTCATTTCAGGCTTTACGATGTCTTGGAACAACCAGGAAAAAAAAACCCAGAAATTTCACCTGCTCCTGTTGGTATATTATAGTTTTCACTTTCTAAAACATCAAAATATAAAATTTGAAGGAAGTTCAAAACCTTGAAATAGCTTGGTTTTTTTTTTCAAAAGAGTATAAAACTTGTAACTTGAGCGAAGCCTTTTAATTCGTGGATCATTCACATTTTTTTGGCAAACACTTTAGATACAATTTCCTTATTTGCCGAAATTTATCCATCAGATTTTAAACTTTACTTTCATTTCATCACAGATTGCTCCCCGGCGGTAATAGCTTCTTTTCCTTTGAAATTGCTGAAACCTAACTAAACATGAAATGGTAGTTGACTCTTTATGTGTAACATAAGCCCAACATAGCAATTGTGCCAGACAAAGGAGTGAAAAAGCTGCCTAAATTAATACATTGTCGTACGGTCTGTTGAGATTGACACTCGCCAAATGTGGGTGGCAAACTTTTCAGCATTATTTATGCTTTAATGCTTTGAAATTCTCTACATAGCAAAGGCTGAATCGAGCGGGGTATATTTCTTAGATCTTACATTTTCAAACTACAATTCTTTAGTAAAGTTTCCAAATATGTTCAAAACAACCACTCTGTCACACTCGACATGATTTGTTTGAAATTTGGGCAGAGATTGTGGTAAGGAGGGAGGAAATTAATTTGACCTATAAATGCACACACGCACACATACATTAGTATTATCTGCACTTCACAGTCCTTTAATAAATAAAAGAGCCGGTCGCTGGGCATACATAGGGAATTATTAATGCCTATCTCACTTATAATGCTATCGCATCAGGTGCCCACAAGGAGCGAAAAGGCTGGGAACGGTAATTAGATTTTCCAGAACCAAATGGAACACAAAAATTCCCAGTTTAAAAATAAAATCACAGAACAATCCTTTGAACAAAGATTTTAAATGTTACGTTACCGGCAAAACTGTGTTTGTTAAACAAAATCGATAGTCTGGCTTCATTTTGGCACTATCATTAATTCCATTCCCACATCAACCGTTTTCCCGCTAATTCTGCAAGTTTATGTATTTTATGTAATCTTGAGGTAGCTTAGCAAAGGTTATTGTCTTAACATCCTGCCTCAGTTCATCACAGCAAAAGGTTGGGTGCACTATCAATCACGTTGGATCAATTCGAAAGTTACTTGACGTCTCATTCTCTTCCCGATCCACAGTTCGCCAAGGATGCAAGTAGCTGGCAAAGGTAAACTTAAGAGCCTGAATTCAGTAATCAAGCAGTTACCAAGTTTAATTACTGTATTCAAACCGTACTTCTCTGTTTGATGCCATAGTAATTTCCCTCAGACGATAGGGTTTAGTATTAATTTAACACACAAGAGCAAATTCGAAAGAAGGTTCAGTTATTATATAATTATATCGTACCTCCTCGAAATTTCCAAAAGTTGCTTGGTTGGTG
The DNA here is from genome assembly GCA_949126865.1 of Montipora capitata. Classification (NCBI taxonomy): domain Eukaryota; kingdom Metazoa; phylum Cnidaria; class Anthozoa; order Scleractinia; family Acroporidae; genus Montipora; species Montipora capitata. The sequence goes on along the minus strand of OX421445.1, from coordinate 15,632,048 downwards.
AAAAATCAAGGCCTACCCTGGACTGTACAGAAGAGAACGAGCCATGTCAATGCCTCTTTGCAGTTACTCAAAGTGAAACAATAATTGAAATCCCCATACACGTATACGAAACGACATTTTAAACTACATTTGCGGATACTAATACTTACTAATACTTATTCATAAAAATAAAGCGCTTAAAGAAATTTGGAACCATAAAAAATAAAGAATAAGAAAATCACTAGGAATCAAAAAATTATGGCAATAGTCACTAAATGACAACAATAAAAATGTGCTATTCCAGGGTCAAGAGGAAGTTAAAGATAAGCGATACGAAGCACATAGATTTTCAATTTAGATGTGCACTGGTTTCGGTTTTCGGTAGATCTAATTTCATATGGAACAGAAGTCCACAATATGTTTAGGCGCTGCAACGCTGAAAGCACGGTCTTCAAACCTGAACGTTGTTTGTAACTTCTACCGAACAGGTTTATTCCGCTCACGCTGTACATGTAGCCATGGACAAGCTCCATACAAATCTTCGGACGCTTTTTGACATCACGGTCACGGCCGATTGAAACGCGCTTACTGGCACGTTTCACACTTCTTCACCGTGCAAAAGAACACTTGTTCCATCTTTCGTAAGTTATTCTCCATTCTTCTCAATTGTTCTATCTGTTTTAACAGTTTTACGTCAACTTCAATGGTTTTCTTAAGTTCGCAAGGAATCGGGTCATAAACACATACTGGGGTGGTGGAGGACTGCCACTGTGGTATAATAGTTTTTTTAATGACAAAATGCAAACGTCCTTCACATAAATATGTTCAATGGCTTATCAACAAATGCAAGTTCACTTGAAGTGGGTTTTGATATTTTTTGGACCTATTTGGACCTATATACGCTGACAATTTCGTCGTTAGATTTTGACGCGGAAATACAAGCCGTGAGTTAAAAGCAAATGTTGGTGCTTCACTCGGAAGTTTTTGAGCTATACAAGATCGCACCTGGATCCAAGATGGCAGCCACTTAGGAACCGGAACGCAATTGCTAGATCCTGTTCCATCACTATTTCCTGATGCACTTCAAAATAGGAAAGATACTATCCGTTCTTTCCATAAACTTACATTGCGATTTTCATTATTCGGGGCTGTCGTATACGCAGTGGTGAGAGCACTAGTTTCCCACCAATGTGGCCTGGGTTCGATTCCCACACTCAGCGTCGTATGTGGGTTGAGTTTGTTGGTTCTGTACTCTGCTCCGAGATGTTTTTCTCCGGGTCTGACTCCGGTTTTCCCCTCTCCTCAAAAGCCAACATATTCTTGATTTGCGCATAGTTAATCTAGGGACTGGTTATGAAACCCTGAGAATTTCAAAAGCAGGAACAATACAGTCGCAATTAGATGTTGAACCGACCGTGACCCTGCACAATCTTTTGTTTTTGGTTCGCAAGTTAATTTCGAATAAATTAGTCGAAGCTTTTGATTGGTTATCCTGCCGAAAAAAGCGTGTTTTTGTCGGGTTTTGTGCAGGGTCAAGACCAAAAAAGCGAACAAAAACATGAAACAAAGAAACTTGTCGAGTTTCATAACCAGCTTACATCTATTAACTATGATTTGCGTCAATTTGTTAATTTCAGTTCACAGCTTCCCCAGTTAATGTTACAGCGCTAGAAGAGTAGACAATCATCAATGACCAACGACCAATCGTTTTGGCTTCCATCAATCAAACTTCCGACGCCAAGCCGAGAGTTGACCCCAACCACGGATGCCGAAACCAATTGATGCGTGTTATAACTGACCTACAATCAGAATCTATCAATCAGCAGCCCACGTTACATTCGGACATTCGAACTCGACGCCGATGGAAAGTGATGGAAGCTGCACTAGTATTTTGCTGAAAAACCTCTAAGAAGATATCATAATGGTATTTGAGCTGTGAACCAAAAAAAAGGCTCAATATACTTTCCAGAGAAGGAGTCCATCTTCCCGGCTATGTTCGGAAATTTTATTGATGGATGCCAAAACGTAGTTTGGCGCTTAGAGGTGAGATTCCGCAGAATAATGAAAATCGCAGTAAAAACTGCCGCAGATTGTTATTTCAAATTAATTATTTTACAGTCAAGTTGACTCAAAGTGTGGCTCAGCAATATTCAATGGCAACCTAGACAATAGGTTATGACTCCTTTAACAAAGGGTCCATCGCGCCCAACCTTTTGACAAAGCGTCTTTCTCTGAAGACTGACGGACGTCTAAAGTCCTCCACGCTTAAGTCGTTTGATCAAAAGAGCAGAACTCCTGTTAACAGGACTGATTTGATAAACATTCGTCACAAATCGTCTATACCTCAATGGTAGCTAGAGAATCCGAGCCTTGTAATCGCAAGGTCGAAGGTTCCACCCCTTTAAAGAGGCACTCGAAGTTTCTCCGCGTCACCACCGTAAAAAAATATCTTTTGTCAGGAAAAGTTACCACAATGTGGCGGCCATTTCTTGTTGGAAATAAGATGTGTTTTGTACTTAATTTAGGTTTCTGAGCTACTGAAAAAAAATAATACGGGGGAATCATACTCTGTAATACAAAATGTAGATTTACATCAACTGACACTTTATTTATTAGAGATAATTAAATACGCACCATGCTCCAATATGACATGCTGATACAAATTTTGTGCCACTTGACCTTGGAGCAAAAATTGGCATGAAACCAGCTGGGGAAAAAGGCTCAATTACTGAAAAATGTCAACTCGTACAACAGTCATGCAGTGAAATCCTTATGTTGAACTTCCTTACAAACGTACAATGCGTTAAGGTTTGCTGAAAGGGAAGACGTGGGACCAACATTCAGGCCATTTAAAAATAGCTAAGATGAGGGGGCCTTCTTCAAGGACAAAGTTTGAGTCTAGTCATTTCATGTCATGGCTTCACGCGGCAGATGACGGAAATAAAGGTATCAAAATGTAAAACGACAGTGGCTCTCTCTTTACCGTCGACGTCTTACTGAGTTAACGACACCGTCTTACTAGACAGCCGTCAACGTCTTACTGAGTCATGTCAGCTCACAGACACTTGTGTAGGACATTAAAGAACCCACACATTTCCTCAAACTGTTGTGGACGCGGTGCCCGGTGTGTTGATCGATCGCTCACCATGGCCGATTTATTTAAAAGCCGAATAACACTAGTCCGCCATCAAATATAAATACAGGATTGAATTTTGCCCATCAGAAAAGCCTCAACCTCGTAACTTATGCTAAAGGGGGGCAAAGGTGTAATCAATTATGGAGGCTAAAAATCTCGTGGAAACTTTTTCCTGATCAGAAATGATAGACTGCAATTTAAGTTTCTCTCAATCCTGGATTAGCTTAATCAGGCTTTCATTAACTGGGCCCAGGTGCTAAAAACCAGGAATATCCACATGACATGTTCCAACAGAGGAACAGATAAAGTCGTATTTAATTTTTATCTGTGGGATTCAGACGTATCAACAAAATGGCTTTACGATGAAAGACAACCGCTTTGTATCTGCGGAACTTTTCTTTTCATATCCGAGAGCAAAATAGAACCATTTGATTGGATAAACATGCCTGCCCACGTATCTTAGCGCGCCAAACGCTTTCCTATAAAATGGTAATGGGATATGAACGTTCCAATACTTTTAGATAAATTCGAATTGCATAGCAGCAACGTGCACCATAAACAGTTCACCAAAGTGCTTTAAGACGCATTTGAATATTTATGAGAAATAAATGCCGTAGTTTATTCCCCATTGGTGTCATTAGCGAGAGACCATATCATCGATCAACTTATTAAGTGTTTCTCCTGCCATTGGGACGAATCATGATGGTTAAAATTGGGATAACTAGCTATAGATAAATAAAATAAAAAAGCGATGAACAATCGTTAGCTCTGGTCAAGGCTATACTTTTTCTAGAATATGACGTCTTTACGTTGGTTCACAATTCAAGTTTCGACATTGCTTTTAGATGAAGAATGTGACATGGTGATTCTTGAGATAACCATATGGTATGTGTTCCTTAACGTTATTACTTCCAAAGGTCTCTTTTCAGTTTAAATCATAAACGTTTTGCGGTAAAGTCTGACCTTTCATCATGACACATTGGTGGATGTTTAGTGTTCCTTTTGCTCAATCTGGAAACAAAATTTTTATTCACCGTGTTTTGAATCCTTTTCAAATGTCATTTTTTGAACATTTTTTCCCTTGTCCAGATAGTGCACATGGTATGTAGGAATTTTTGTTTACATCGTCATCTACAAGTTTAAAAACAAAACTAGCTACCTACCGGTAAAGGAATAAATTATTTTTCTTTTCATGGTGAGTCAGTCATGTCTGTTACTAGCGTTTTGAACTATAAAATGTTCATGAAATGACTTGTACTGTTGTTCGTCTCCTGCAAATGCCCTCTGGCGAAGGTACACTGTTATTTCTTAAGGTTACTGACAACTTACATTATTGTATATAATAAGAGGCTACGGGCAGCCTGCACTTCGTTCGAAGGATTTTTAGCCGACTTCCTTTAAGTTCACAGTATTTCAATGGGTTTTTTATGTTACAATATCTTCTAAAAATATCCAGTTTCAGTTCCATAGTCCGAAGTCCACAGTCCACTGTTATTAACGGCATTGATTCCAATCAAAACCAGAAAGCAGATGCTTTGCAAGTCTCTATGATGACATTTAAAAATATTTAATACTTTTTCTTACCTGTTACAGAGTCATACGATAACCGGATATTGCCTTGCGTGCAACGAAAACACAAAAACTCGTTTCCAGTCACGTACACAATTCTTTAATTCATATTTCCCCGTTAGTCTGTCAGGTAGTCTTTCGTGGTTTAGTGGTCATCGCGATTGCCTCTGAAGGAAGAGATACCCAGTTCGAATCCCACTTGAAGTGCCTTCTACGAGACAGAGAAACCTTACGCATTCGCAGCCAAAAATAATAATAATAAAAAGTACAAAGTCCAAAAACGGAGTCGAATAGTATACTTTGTTAAGTAATATGGGCTTACGTATTGCTGGGTTGCCAGTATGGCAATCCCAGTCGGAAAACGGGTGGAATTTAGTCGTTTTCTAGTTTTTATTTTGTTCTCTTCCGTGTCGGGAAAACTCTCTCCTATCCCTCCCCTGCTAAGTAATGTCTTTGCGCGTAGCGTCTTCTGGGCGTATGTTTGGTCGATTTCAGTGGGTAGTAGAAATGCATAGATTTTATCCGGTGGACATAGCGTCGAAAGTCATTGCAACGCGAATGGCGTTTTAGTGGATCTTTAAACAAAATAAACCCTTATGGAGCTCAATAATGGAAAGTCAATTGGATAAACAAGACAGGCGATGAAAAATAAATACCTGGAATCTTCAAAGCGACGAGTAATGGTCTTTGACAACAATTACATCTTTCACCGTCGAATATCACAAAGTGAGCTTCGTTTCTAATGTTATTTGGCTTAAACTGTGGTGTTATGTACAACAATGAAACCAAATGGCAAATTCTGTATGGGTTTAAAAGGAATCGAACGCCTTGAATGCAACCCATTGTTTACTTATGTCGCATCTCAGTTGTCTGTCAATTTCCATTTATTTTGTTTTCAACTTTGCACAGTCTTCAGGTTAAAAAAAAAAAAGGAAACGTGACAGTGAAGAATTATTTGAAAGGAAGCTTGTTGTATTTTTTGTGCTTCATCATTCACGGTTTCTCAGTTCCTAAAAGGGTATCCTGAACTGTGAGACTGAAATTTATTTAATGCACGCACACAATTAAAACAGGAAGGGTTTTTTTCCTCTAATAGCAAATATTTTGTTTGTTTCAATAAATTTTACGCTGGAAAAGGTTTTTGTGACATTTTTCGTCCAAATAAAGGCCCAAATATAAAGATTTTTAACGACCTTTCAGTGAAATATTTTTTTAAAATTTAATATTTTCTGTCAAGAATTTGCATAAGAAGCTTGAAATAAACATCGCCACTCGCACAAAAAATTTAGTCGTTGATTTACCTCTTCGTCGAGTTCTCGTTGATATTTTATTAACTGTGATGTTATGTACAACACGGCAAAATCTCTGGTAACTTTTTCGAGTTGGATACCGGAGACGGAATCGAACACCTCGAGTAGCCTGTGTTTACAATTCTCTGGCTATTTATGATTTTAATTATTTGTACTCAACTCTGCACAATCTTCTGGTAGAAAACAATTTGAAATTTGACTAATTCTTGTTAGTCAAGAATTATTTGAAAGAAAGCTTGTTGTCCATTTTTTGCTTCATTATTGAAAGAAATGGTTCTTCAGTGAAGGGATTGATCATAAGAGCCCGGTCTTGGGTCAATAACCCGACAAAGAAGTCTTCCCGACCCGACAGATGAAATATAAACATTCAGTTAAATATTACAATAAAATTAAAAAACGAAAGACGTAAGTTTCTTGTCTAAAAAGCGAGTTGTTTAACACTAAAAGCGACGAACGGTTAAGGTTAACATTTCTTCAGAAACTTGACGCAAGCTGATCACGTGCACCTTTGTGGTTGTCTAGCAACGGAGGAGGATTATCATCTCGCAGAGAGGATTATCACCTCTCACTCACTACCCTGGGGGATTTTCACGCCCTAGAGAGGATTATCACCTCTCACTCAATACCCTGGGGGAATGTCACCCCCTAAAGAGGAGTATCACCTCTCAACCATTACCCTGGCGATTACTAGCGCCAACACAAAGTGACCTGTTGTCCTCTTTAGAGTACTTCATCCCTCGGTACCCCTTTTCACGACAATTAGTCTGGTTCAGCTGTTTGATTCCATAGCAAAATTTAGCGTACTGTTCAATAGGCCCATCATGCGCAAACTGTCAGAGAGATATTAAATTCAAATGAGTTATTTCTGCTTGTTATAAGTAAGTAAGTAAGTAAGAAATAAGCTAAGCACCAATAATTAATGGTATAACCCCAGCAGTCATCGTTGATTTTTGTCTTGAACGTTCCAATGAGACAGTTTTTAATTTCCGGCAAAGTTGTCTGGAATTCCTCTTATGGGATTACAGCATGATGCAGTGCTGCTGCAAAATGGCAAAAATGAAAAAAACGGGAATTTTTCTCCACACCGCAGCTTGCAAAGCTCTCTTAACATCAACAAGTCAAAAACAAGAGGAAACTCAGATGCAAATGACAAACATTGGTTTCGTGACGATAATTTTAAAAGTACAAATGAATAAAACCCACAGAAGGTTAACATGTAGCGCGCCACACATATTCTTCAAGTTATCGGGCTTGTTTGCAGCTAATCTCTAGAGACACTGATAACAAAGCTGCAATGTACAATTGCCAGGGGCACCCAACGTCAATTTTCGGATCACTAGACTTTCAGATAGGAAATCCGAACAGATAAAAAATTTCTGGGGGATAAAAATATGCCTATATCTACCGTTTAAATACTAAAATACGTTTAACAATGCTATATTTAAGTGGTTTTGAACCATATTCTCGTTGGATGCCTCTGAATTGCTGGTGGACTAACAAAAGGATCGAATGAGAGATCTTTTGTTTCCGTCCACCAACAAGGTGGCGATGACTTCGCGTGAAAACCACTTATTCTCTTCGCCCTTCTCCTTCCTTTCTAATCCACGAGGAAATTGTGAGTGACGGCGAATCGACAGCGAAAACAACTACGGTGATGGTTGTAATATCACAAACATTTTTTTCATTAAAATTAATTACTGAGCATATCAACGACATAACAATTCCCTTTAAACACAAAGCTATTGGCTTCAAGCGCTGGAAGCAACCACATGGCGTCAATATTATGGCGCCACCCGCCTGGTGCGCGGTTAGGAGAATGAAAATGTAAACGAAGGTGACTTCTCGATTGCAATAACACTTCAGTCGCAAGACCTTCCAGGTCTAATTGACATTTCTAGATGACATTCGGTGGAAAAATCGATGCCATTTCCAAGACAGCGTGTCAAGACGCCATAAATGATTAACCGGCCAACGTCAGCTTAACAACTTGACCTCTGCTTAAACGTAAGCTCTTGTTTTTGATTTGAATAATTGTTAATGTTTAACACCACTGAAACTGTATTTATTATTCTTTCTTCAGGATATTTTAGTCGAAAAAAGCAAGTCAGAGAAGACCTTGAATTCATACACTGCCTAATTTAACTCGCTTTAACAGCCATCAGGTAAGTGCTGTTCATAACGTGCAATGAAATTGAAAGGGTAAACCTGATTTTATAACTTCCTGTACATGACATGGGCGGTCCAAAAACTACGCATATATTCTAATAAGTAGATTGGCTGAAAGAGATGCTGTATCTGAACTCTAAAACCAAGTCTAATACGTCAGCGAATCTCAAGGACTTAAAGGTAGGCAAAACGATATGACACTTTAAAAATCCGCTTCCTGAATATGACTAGAAAAAAGTAGTCACAAGCACCGCGCAGAAATACCTGCAAATATTTTAATAAACACGTTAAAGAAAATAATGTTTCCTGGTAGCTAGAATTCGGATGAAATTTTATCAGCAAGTCCTTGTTTAAAGGCGAAGAAAAGTTGACAATTTTAAAAATTGTAATCTTACCGGCTTAAGAAGGACTAATTAACTTTTGAAGTCCATTATTGCGAGACTCTTGGTCTGCGCAAGAGGACAGAAAATTTACTAAATTTAGGAGACACCTGGCTCAAGATTCGCACGTTTTCCATCATTATCACCGCGTCACTTTAACTGTTTTCCTCTCTTGCCAGAACGTTATCGTATCATTGTGCTTAAGATGGAATCAGTATGATGATGTACCCAACGTGGTAATCACTTCGTCCGATAGTAACAATGAAAACGATATGACACTTAAAGCTGATTCGAGTTATAGAAATATTCAAACACGCGTACGCTTTCCAATACTTTTTCTTGTCGGAAAGATATTGGACCCAAGCACTCCCCAATTAACAAGTTCCCCGAGAACAGCTGGAAAGACTACGTCCCTTAATTAAGAAAGAGCCAAAAGCGTAACGCGTAGTGTAAACTAAATGCTAGTGCAAAGAAAATTCAATACACGTGTAAACACAGATTCCTTACAAAGGTGCGAGCAGCACGAGTAAGAAATTGAACTTTTTCACTTTGATTTGCCCTCAGTTGCGCAAGGTAAAATGCGTCAGTATTTTATGCTTTCTTTAAGCAATAGACCACAAGTTTCTATGGTTTATAGGCTGAT
>OX421445.1:15615365-15617865 GCA_949126865.1 Montipora capitata | reverse complement strand
ACTGAATTTTATTTTATCATTCCTTTGTTTTCAACCTCGATATCTGGCACTTATCAAGATGTCGACTATCAAGATGACAAAAGAAAAATCATCCCTTGACCAGTCTAGAAAAAGCATGAATCTTCCCTCGACATCTTGTATAACAAAATCTATAAATGCAATCTCCTTCTCTGAAACTTTGAATATATATAATTCTTTTCAGCGCCTTCAAATCGAATGTTTTTAACAGATAAGGACGGACGACAGCGTACTTAACAGCAAAATAAAACAGCTGCCAGAAAATAATACGCAAGTCACTCAGTGCTGTTATTCAAAAAAGTATGAAAATCATGGCCGGTAGCGGATTAATAGCTAGTCTAGCTCCCGTATTTCTTTAATTGTCCTTTGGCCAATTCGCAGTATCTTATAATTCATTTAATTATAAGTAACATGGCCAGAAATGAATACCAAATATTGTTAATATCTAACGACGACACTTCGTTAAATATTCATTACCCTCTTTAAAACAGGTGATAGAAGCCCTCTGGAAAGAAAATGGTGGGCAAAGCGTCTCTCAGGCTTTTATGCGTTGCAATGTTGGTCCTACACACAGGTATATCTCGATCTACCAAACTTTCTCTTTATCTCATTTCTTCTTTTTGAAAATCTGTATTCCAGTGTAGACGCCGTGAATACTCGTCTTGAACCAACCGCCAAGGAATCGGAAGGAAAAAAACCTTTTGAAAGTACAGTCCGCTGCGCACAAGCAATGAATGCGCTTAATTAAGATGCATTCGAGACTCGGCTTGAATCCAATACTGGTGTCATCGTAAATATAGAAAGCCTTGTTGATACTTCGTATTTTGTCTTCAAAAGTATCCATTTGGGTGAAATAATGAAACAGTATCACTTGAGGCCAAGACTTTACAATCGCAGAAATGAAATAATTTTACGTTTTTTTCAAATGCACGAGTTAAAAAATCGAAGTATATCCAGTATTTTAAAAGAAATTACCGGCCATAGTTTTGCCTTAGTGTAGTGTATTTCCGTGAGGTATTTGCTTCAGATGTCAAACTTTAGACGTAAACTAAGTTTACATTGATGTTACTATAGTCTAACAACAAATGCGGTTCGTCGGGCACAAAACTCAAAATGTAACGAGAAACCAGTATCAAAACGTAAGCATTGACTCAACAGGGATCCAGAGTTCTGGAGTCATTATACATTGGCAAAACTTCCATGCGGGTTGCAAGTAATTCACATGGAAAATTCTTCTTCTAGATCGTTCTTAACTTCAAAAGTCCCCACAAACTGGAATCAGTCATCGTAAAGTACTAGCAATTGTTCAAAAGAACTGATTTGAAGCGAGCCCGAGGAAAGCAAGCTAACGAGATTTCGCCCCGTTTGGCCACATTTCGTTCTGTTTTGTTTTCAGTGAAAATGATTCACATTAAGTTATTGTTGTTTATTTTTTTCCTGCCCGCGGTTGTTAGTTGTTTTCAGAAGCGTTACCTCTACCTTAATCAATCAAACGCGGATGAATAATAGAAACAATCAAGTCAATGAGAGATTCTGTGTAATTGGTCGGAACAAAGTAAGTATATTCAAACGAAATACTGAAGTCTTTACGCACACGAATGATACACATTTGATTACAGCAGGTTTTCAAGTTCGTTTCAAGCGCATAAGTCAATCAGGAACAACTGACGTACGCATAAATTTCCGATTTCCTTGGTGAGTTTTGCGATCGGAAATAAAGCTATCGAAGGTTGTGTTCACGACACGAGAATGACACGAATGACGTGTCGTCTTTTTCACGGCGTCTTCACGTTGCATTGGCTCACCACTCTGATGTGGCTCGGTCTACAAGGCAAAGGAGTCGGGCTTATGACCTCCAGCCCGAATTTTGGTGGTGTAAATACCACGGAAGCAACGACTACGGAGCAATCAAAGGATTTGGATACCCGCCCAAGCAAGGATCCTCACAACTACACACTGGGTACGAAAATAATTTCTTAGTCACGTAGTCTATGTTAATAAATTCTTTACTCTCCTTTTTATACCTTACCGTCAATAATATTCTGTTTGCGATTTTAATTCACAACGATGTGTTAAGTCAAAAAGCGAAACCGTTTTATCGTGAATAAGAAAATTCACTCTGTGTGTTCATTCTTAGTGATGAATGTTTCATAACATGAAAATTTCGCACAAGAAAATGCAGCTGAAGTGATTTATATCAACGGTTACAAAATACAACACAATGGTATAGAAGTATGATTCTAAAAGCGAAATGCTACCACTTCGAAATTGGATCTAACGCCAATGGCGGGCACATTCGACTTTTCCCGGCAAAAGTTACTTTTAAGAGCCCGAATACTGACTTCTACAAGAAAGATTTTAACACTTTCATGCACTTAGTCTAATTATATTCTGTAGCCGTTTGAAGCAATTATAGAGAGAGTGAGAGTCTTATCCAATAGAATTGTGCACATTCGTGTTCCATGTACCAATAACATTATTT
>OX421445.1:15597865-15605365 GCA_949126865.1 Montipora capitata | reverse complement strand
AAGAACCAGACTCGAAGGGGTTGCAGGGCCGGCAACAGCAAAGGCCAATTAGAACTGTGATTGCATTTGAAAGGAACGGTCTTTCTTGAGAGAACTCTCCATTTTGGCTTGGTGGTTTTTCAGTTTTTGAAGACTCCATTTCTTCTCGCTGTGTGCAAATTGATGCTAATTTACACAAAGCAACACTTCTGGTATATCATCAACACCTTTGCCCCTTACTCTCCGACACCAAAACACCACAAAATCAATTCTACATCGTGCACGCCCATTTCTTCTAAATCTGCCTTTGGAGGCTGTAATTTTATTTCTATTCGTAAGTCGGTTAGGGAATCTTATCTCCAAAACCGGCGTTCAATTGCCAGTGATTCCAAGATCGCTGTTTGGAATGCTCGGTCTGTCTCCTCTAAAAGCACATCCATCTGCGACTTTGTTCTGTTGAAGAAATTGGCTATTTTGGTACTAACTGAAACCTGACTGAAAAATGACTCGCGTGATGATTGCTTCTTAGCTGACATCACCATCAGCCTTCAAGATCACCAGCTAGTCCATATTCCAAGATCGTCTTCAAAGGGAGGTGGTGTAGGTACCGTTCTTCGCAAAGGCTTCAAAGTGAGACAAGAGGACCGTACTAGATTCTCTACCTTTGAAAACTTAGAATTACATATTACGTCTGCCTCCAATAACCTCAGATTAATAGCTCTATATCGTCCTCCACCATCAAAGAAAAACCATTAACTTACATCCTCTGCATTTTTTGCTGAGTTTTCCACGATGCCTGAGTCTATTATTGTATCACCTCTATCCCTGCCATATTCAGACTGCGACGTCCTCTGTGGCTGTCCTGACAGACCATACGATCTATGAGTAGATTATCAATTGTCCCACTACAATGCTCCTTGGCGCCGCGCTGCTCTCCTTGCATCAGCCCGTTCTCATTTAAATGTCTATCTACTTGTTTCAAGAGACGGGACGTGAACCACTTATATATGGTGTTAAGACAAGTGATTTACCGCTTTTGGAATCAGCGAAGTCTTCCCTTCTGTAAACCAGAAGGGCAGCTCCTGATCACTAGGCGCTATCGCCTGAAAAGACTTAGCAACACCCTCATGAACACAGTTCACCTTTTTCCACCAGAAGTTGACAATTCGGTCTGGGCCTGGCGCGCCCCAATTCCGTTTCTTCGTGATCACACTGTTCGCCTGCTCTGTACTCAGCTCAAAAACCTTATCAGGCGGTTCAGGAACCCTTTTATTTATTGCGCTTCGAATTTCCTCAAGCCACTTGGCTGAAGTGTCTCCAGTCCCTTTAGACTCTCATAAAGACTTCCAAAACTCCGTCGCCTCTTCCACACTTCCAAACAGCGTCTCACCATTACCATAATCCCTTATGCCCGCATCATATATAGGATTCTCACACCCCTCCTGTTTCTCAATGATCTTCTTAAAGTTCGAGTAAACTGGACCAGCATCCAAATGAAACTGTTTGTTCAGTTTTCTTGCCTCTTCCTGTTTCACCTTGCCCTTGTAACCTTGCTTTAATTTTCTCAGTTTTGATTTCTCCTTCTCCATATATGATACTAGGCATGCAATCGAACTTTCATCAACTGTGCACGATTCCTCTTTCTTTTCTTTGTGATTTTTTTTATTTAAGTGTAGCGAAATATGCGAAAATCAAAATTGCGAAATAAACATGTCGCGAAAATTTCATGTAATAAGGTATTTTTAAAAAAATCGGCTTTCAGTTTCGGGGCGTCCGCAACACCGCGGCTAAATTAAAGGCCCACCTTCAACCGACAGGCATTGCGTGCCACGAAACAATTTTCATATATGAAAATTCCACCCGAATCAGCGATTCATCCAATTAGATCGCTACGATAAGCAATGCGAATTTCCATAACAAAAACAAACGGTCGAAAAGCCTGTCGGTTGCAGGTTGGTCTTTAAACGTTCCGATATCATTGGCTTTCATGTTGGACCGGCGGTTCAGCACCCCATGTTTCATGAGGCGTGGTCGTTCAACATTTTTCTTGTTGGGTAAAGATTTTGCTTTTCGTTAAACATTTCGCCCAACATTATGTTGGACGCAAAAAGGTTGGAACGTCACAGTTAGCCGGGCCTCAAGGAAGCCTTGGCAAAAACAACAGCCACACCAACTAAACCATCACTTAAAAATATAAACAACTGCGCGATGGATTAGCATCACGAGTAGGGGGACTATTAGTGCTGTCAGTTTTTAAAACCAGGTTAAGCTCTATCCTTGTGATCCCAAGGAGCTCCTGTGACTTAATCACTTTCGACACTTGTGCTTCAACTGAACTGAAATTTGCTCTATGATTCAGGTATTACGTTAAATACCTCCTATTCATTACGTCAAAAGGGCTATGATTGATGTTTCGATCCCTTCACAATGATTCACTTGATTTGCATTGTTTCTAGAAATGGAACAATCACTTGCTTCGATGGAATGAATCAAAATATGGAAAAATCAAGTCCATTAACGTGGATCCAAAAGAGGTCTGGGTCCCAGATATTGTGCTGTATAACAAGTGAGTACATCATCAACGAAACGACGATAAAACAGAGAGATGCTCATGTTCTTCACTCTTATAAGGCCACTCTCGCTACAGGAATCCTTTTTCGTTCACGTACATGCGCGACTTTTAATATCAAACAAATAAAAACCAAACCCACTTGTGACGTATTCACGCGCCTTGCGTCATCATCATGTGCTCAATTTGAGATTTGACTGGTTCATTTGAATGCCTGTGCCCTTCTCTAATTGGTCAATTCTGAAGCGAAGATTTGTTTCTTCTTTTAAAATCCTTGGATGCTTGTTCAGTTTCACTGACTATGACGCCACTTTCGGAACATGCTTCTATGAAAGCCACATTAACAAGCTTTAGCAACGCTGCAAAAACAAGAAGTGCGGACTGAGCAGAGAACAATTTATTTGCATGCTATGTACGAGAGTTTTACATTTTGGTATATTTCCATACCGTCCTACCATGTTTAAGCAACAGAGAGATTCGGCATAGCGGTAGTGTTCACGGAAAACAGCAAATGTCAGGCCGAAATTTGCGTTTTCTAAAACAAATCCGAGAACTTATTGAGTTTGGTGCATTTCTTGCCTTTTAGCGGAGCGTAGCAAGTGACTTCTAAAGAGAAAAAAGACAAGTCAGAGTGAGAGAATTTTAACGCTTTCATGACAAGCAGCAGCCTGCCATTTTCGCCGGAAATGGCATCGCGTTTATGTGAAATGGCGTTTCACGTACGTCGGCGATGCCATGCCAAATCCTTCCAATGACAACGGCGGCCACGCCATCAAAAACGCCACCTTAAAATAACAGTACATATCGATATACTAAGGCAAGCCTAAAAGCGGAGCTACTCAATCATTTTTTTTTTTTCTGTTTTCGGATGTTTTTTTATATAGCTGGTTTGCATGTGATGTTATGGTGGCCACGTTGGATGGCAAGAACAATGACCAGTCTCTCCGCTGGGAACTAAACTTTATTATAATGCACCGTCCTTAATAAAAGAGCTAGAAATATCGCAAAGCGATAAGAGCTCCATACAAATTGATAGCCATTTCTCGTTCTCGCTGCTAGTAAAAGCTCTCAATTGGAAAATGCGCACTGCCTTCCTTAATCAATGATTTATTATTTATTATTGATTATTTGAACAATTCTTTGGAGCGAGTTTCAATTGAGTGTCGTAAATCAAAAAGGATGGCGGCAATCCAGTAAACCAATCAAAACTCGAAGTAATTACACGCAGCCGACACAAAGCGCGGGAAAATGTGAACGCGCGAACCACGATTGGTTTTGGTTTCACTTCTGATTGGTTGAAAAAATGGCGCGAGAACTTTGAACTAATCACTGAGAGAAGTAATACAAAACCAAAGCAGTTCGCTAATTACTTTCGACACTCAATGGAAAACCGCTCTATTTGAACAATTCTTTACAGGATTTTCTTGATATTCCTTATGCTCTTTTTCCCATTTGTTCTTTAGCGCAAACACTGGAATAATAAGCGGCAACATGGACCAATTCAAAACAAGAGTGATTCTTAGTAGCGACGGGACTAATACATGGTGCGTCTTAAATTAAGGAATAATTAATATTCCTTTTCGCGGTCATGTCATCGCATGTCGATAAACGAAAACAAAAATTGATCTCTGAAATATGAGCTTCTTTTGTTCATAGAGCAATATACGTTTATTCCCCGGATACAACTGTGGTTGTTTACCATTGACCAAAAAAAGCGGAAATTTCGGTTAGAATGTAAACGGTGAGCCTATTTTGGTCTTCCCAAACGGAAAACTTGATTTGCGGAGAAAACGGGATTTCTTGAAAGGTAGTCCACAATTCCCAAACGGAAAGCATGCTTACCATTTGCATTCTCCCATGATTATGTCTCCTTCCAGACTTTCTCGGTAAACTTGAACAAATTTTGTAAATGGAACACGCCGATCTCAAATGAATTTTCCCGTTCGGGAGTCTTTGCTTACCATTTGAACAAACCTAGTACCAACCCCCGGTTTCCGCTTGTAAATGGTAAACAACCTGTCTCAAGGGATTGTTGGCAAACATAGGCCCCGTCCACATGTATCCAATTCGTTTGAAAACGCAAACGTTTTTCTCCGTTTCAAAAAAAATTCGCGTCCACACCTAGCGTTTTCGCCTCGCTTTTGCCCATCCACACGTATACGATGAATTGATGTGAAAACGATAACTTTTTTTACGATAATCCGACTGCGCATGTTTGACGCATGAGTATTTGATTTTACGATAACTATTTGGGCTAGAACCTTGTCCCACTAAGCGCTAGTACGTCCAGGTCTAACCCAAAATCGTCGAGGTCTTGGCGGGCAACCACCAAGTCGTTCCAACCTTACACACCGGTAGTGAAAGTCACCAAATAATGTTCTGCCGCCTTCTGGAATAGTCAGCTTCAAGACAGGCAATTAGGTTTGAAATAAGCCCAAGTATTAAAAACAAGAAAGTGAAGCACCTGTCCGCCATCTTGAATAAGTTTATAATGTTGCGCGGAGTGGATTGGAACTGATAGTGTGGCGTAAGCGTTTTCGAAAAGTTCCGTTTTCGTCCGTCCCTCCACACGGACACGCAAAAATAGCGTTTTCAAAAAGTTCCACTCCTGAGAGCGTTTTTGAAAAGTTCCGTTTTCAGTGATCGTTTTCATCGGATACAAGTCGACGGAAGCCGTCTCCGTAAAGAAAATGTTGCGTTTTCAAAGGAAAACGGATACGTGTGGATGGGGCCATAATTGTTTAAAAGTTCAGTATTAAAATGTCGTTGAAAGCAAGGATGGACACTTAACATTACTTAACACTCTGACGTGAGCACACAATTCAGTCAGCTTTGAAAAGACATAGTTGGCTTCTGATTGGAGTTCGCCCTGCACTGAAAATGTACATGCATGAGCTGGAGTAAATTCCAACCTAGAGAAACGGATTTCTTTCACAGGTATGCTCCCACAATTCTGAGAAGTCGGTGCGCTATAGATATCAAATACTTTCCTTTCGATGACCAGAAATGTGACCTACATTTCGGCTCGTGGACCTACGACGGTCTCAGAGTGGACTTGGTGAACGCAAGCGACGGCGTTGATCTGAAATCCTACATGCCGAGCGGCGAGTTTGACATGGTGGAGGCGCCTGTAAAACGAATTGTGCTGAAGTATAGGTAAGAAAAAAACACTTCACGCATCCCCTCTCTCGAACGTCCATTGCTGTACTAATTAGGGATCGTTTGCACCGACGACGGCACATACATGCAGGACGATGTTGATTAGCGCCTCAAAATAGAGGGTCCTGAAGGGGTAAAATGAGACCTCAATGGTTACAAAACGAAAAACAAACTGCTCTACTCGCGGGCCGAAATCCGAAATTGATAACAGCGGCCGATAAGAACACGTACGCCGGTTTAGTTTTGAGCTTGTTCACTCAATATAGAACTCGATGGTTCGAAAATAAATATTAAAGAACACTCAAAGCAAGTGTACACAACATAATGGTCAGGGAAATGGGGAAAAATGTGTTTTCACTCACCTACGAACACAAGATTATCAATAGTTGCGCACGTCATGCAAGTTTGTCTAATGCATCACACATCGAAACACGCGCTTTCATTGGTCCCTACTAAAATCTCCAGGGAACCTTAATTACACTACGTACACTTACATTACATTTTTCATAGCACGATAGATAATTTTTCTGCCTGCTGCAATACTTCGCGCGGCATTAAGCTGGCCGCCTCGCAAGCCTCCCGTCTTTGCTCGGCTTGCTCGTTGGCAATTAATTCGCGATGACATAGCATCTCCATTATGCGACTGTATCCTAAGTTGCACATGGATGGATCAACAACTGTCATTCAATTTAACTTTACCGTTCGTCATACTCATTTCGTTCACTACTTTGTCCCATGGTTGAAATCCTTTGTTTTTGTCCTAGAAATCTTTGCATTTGCCTGTCATAAGTTTTCCGAAGCGGCTAAATAGGCCACTTCGGAAAATACCATAACAGTCTTTGCTTGTTCCCCCAAATTTCACATAAGCATTGTTTCCAGTTTCTCTTGGACTTACAATGGTCCCAAGAGAAAACGAAAACAATGCTTATGTAAAATTTGGGGGGACAAAGAAAGAGTATTATGGTATTTTCCGAAATGGCCAATACAAGCCCGGTTTACACGACAAACATTTTGGGCACGGCACCCCTCCGATTTGGCACCCGTGCCCATATTTCCGGTCCACCCATCCATTGCCCGTTCACACGACAAAAGTTTCTTTATTTGGGGTACCACAATTTTTTTTTTTTGGGGGGGGGGGGGGGGGGGGGGGCACCGTTAGAATTACAAACGGCACCTCTAAAATTGTTAAGCATATAGATGCCTTTGTCAGCGGTTTCACTACTTTCAAGATGGCGGACATGAGAACACGAGGCAACCGTGCTTTTTTCTTTTGGTTTTTCATGAGAAAGCGAAGAAATAAAGATAACTGGATGCTTTCATCGCTGGAAAGTGCTATCAACGCCTCTGTTGCCTCCTCCCACCACCTCACATTGCTGTTCGAACTCGACGCCATCTTGGATTTGATCCATAACTCTGAGCGCGAAGAGAAAACAATCTCATTCCCAGGGACTCTGGGTTTGGTCATCAAGATGTTGGCAGCTTCGACCAGAAAATATGGGCACGGCACCCCTGAAAAACAGGCACCGGACCACCTATTCACATGGTCCCGGCACCCCTAAACTTTTGGGCCCCCGTGCCTACAAAATTTCCATTTACACGATAAAAACTGAAGTAGCCGTAACTAAAATTTTAGGCACGGGTGCCAAATTGTAGGGGTGCCGTTCCCACTATGTTTGTCGTGTAAACTGGGCTTGTTACAGAAATTGCACCAGCCTGTGATGGGAGGTTGCAATTGGACATTTCCTTATAATTACATAAGATCAAATTCACATCAATTGGATTGAAGTCAAAGT
>OX421445.1:15567865-15592865 GCA_949126865.1 Montipora capitata | reverse complement strand
TTCTTTCGTCTTTGGGGGTAATTCTACGAGGAGTTCCACAAACAAGGCCCGAAGGTGTCCAAGATGATTTTAAGACTGCCTAGTCAGTCTCAAGTTGCGTACATATTTTCTTTCGTCTTTGGGGGTAATTCTCTGAGGAGTTCCACAAACAAGGCACGAAGGTGTCCAAGATGAGTTTAAGAGTATCCGTACAAGTCACGACCACTCAGTATTGGCATGGTAAAGAATTAAAGAGTAATAAGGAGGGGACTTTGAAATAAGTTTTTCTATCTATCAATCAATTCCACCAAACGTCGCTGTGTCACACACGCCCGCTTTGGTGAAGAAAATCGAAAGCAACCACCAGTTTTTCCATTTATTTTCAGTATCAATGACAATTTTACCGGCATATTTGTTTTTCAACGAATGACGAGATGGCAGAGGAGAAAGCTATCTTGGTTTGCCTACTGGTCACTATACCGATGCAGTGATGGACATTGATTGAATGCACTCTTACGTTCGAGCATCCAATTGCAACTTGCATGTAAAAAGAGTATTTAAAGCTTTAGTAATGTGCATCAAAAAACGAATTCCACATACACTATGTTAAAACATTTACATCGCCAACAAATTAATTGCATCTAATAAACAACAGTGCAGAGAAGGAATACCTGGGATGGCTGTTGATCGTTCAGATTAATTTAAAAATAAAATTCACTCAGGAGTCCCTCGCCTCTTGCTTGGCTGCTCTCCAACTTCTCTCTTGTTACCAGAGGCTCTCCCGTAGGGTTGGCGCAGTTCATTCGGTGCCTTTCATGAACAGAATAATAGCAAAATTGATCGCTTACAAAGCTTACATGACCAGAGCTTATTCTATTTAAGCCTTGACAACTGCTCGGAACATTGCAACTTAATTCCAAATTAGATTCAGCGGAAAAGTTGGTCATTCCGCCAGTCAAGCGACTGAGTGTTTGACGTTAATTTTTTCTCGACCTAGCTCTCTTAAGATTTTGAAGTTAAATGATGGCGGATCGTTAAAGAAAAAAGATTAAACTTCACACAAAATATTTTCTGCTTGAAACGAAGATTTGAAATTTCGAAGGTCTAGAGATAAGCAAGCACACTTTCGAAATAAGAAGAAACAAAGGGAAAAGTTTTTTTCATCGAAACAGCAGCTGGAAATTGCGGAAATTCCTCATTTTAAACATTTGCTTTTAGCCAAAAAAGACCCACAAAATGGCGATTATAGTTTCATTATCTCTAATCAAACGTTATACGAGATAACCCGTACAGTTCCACTTCAATACTTCATTGATAAACAATTCCTAAAGTTCCAAGGCCATGTTACCCGTCTTCAAAACAACAAACTCCAAAAACAGCTCCAATTTATGATTCCCGAGGTTAAAAACACGCAGAATCTTTGGAATAAATGTGGCAAATTACTAGGAGGTTACGATGGTATTCAAACTAGACGACTCATGCAGTCTAGAGCAAAATTCAGACAAGCTATTGATTCGCGGTATGGAACACGCAGAACAAAGCAAGCCAAGTGAGACACTTCTCCCGGCTAATTATCATTGTCATTGTCATTGGAGTCAATTTGTTAATAGCCCGAAGGTATTTATTTGACCGTTGACGCGACAAAACGCTTGAGTTGGAAGAGACAACGTAGGTCAAAGGCCAACACGATGGAAGGGCCAGGATCTGATCCCCCGATCCTGAAGCCGAGCACCGGACACGCTCACGACGTGAACTTGAAAACATGGAAATTTCAAACTTCATACGTTGTTTTTTGACAAATAAAGTGAACTGACGAGTTCGTGTTGGGACAATATTTCTGTCATCTTGGGTCAATCCAAGACAAGATCTCTTTCAAGGTATGATAAGCTTGCTAGCAGGATCCAATTCACTTGGTCTCCTTTTTCAATGCTAAATACCATAAAACTTGCGTAGAAAGATATAGTAATACCATTGGAAATGCTGATCACACGCCAAAGCGTTTGGTATCAACCTCAGCCCAGTCCGAGACCTAACAAAACAAAACAAAAACACCACGTGAACCGTGAACCAAGAAGATTTAATGTTCCAACAATAAACATATTTCCTTTTAATGCACGACAGTGGAATAGACCTAATCGGCTAACTCAATGTTGTACCCAATTCAAACCCTTTGGGAATAAAACGTTTTGTTCCAGGTATTTCCATATCATTTAAATATGAATGCTGCATTATCATGCAAATACAATACACAAAGAATCTTAATCCCGGAGGATTTGAATTGGGTACAACATTGAGTTAGCCGATTAGGTCTATTATGGAATAGTGTAAAGAAACTGTGAAATCAGATTTGGATCCAGATAGTGAGAATAGAGAAAAGGATGGCAAATAGAATACCTAGTATTATTAAATTTCGACGCCTATTTACCATCTCATATCCAACGCGCGCACATGGAATAATAGGCCATTTTCGAGTTCATGTCTGCCCTCCTTTTCAAGGCGAGTCTAAGTGCGAAGTCTTTCTCGTGAAAATTAGTTTTCATTCATATGTATTTAGTAGAACTGGAGTAATTACCATCACAAAAACTTCGCATATAGACTCGCTTTGAAGAGGAGGCAGACATGAATTCGGAAATGGCCTAGTGTTGAATAACCCGTGAGGGACTAACTTTTCTCGGGAAAATCGCTTGGCATTTTTGTCGAGGTGCCCTTTCGTGACGGCAACACGCAAAATGCCACAAATTGGGCATAGAGTGGTTTCCAAATCAGTATCGAAAAATTATTTCAAGATGGCTTCTTTAATTACGACGATTAGCTATTGACTTGAAAATATTACTTGTGGCATATTCTTAACAAAGCAAAACCATTTGACACTTGCTAGGGTGTTTTCCTGCTCTTCGAGCCGGTTGCATGAACTTGCTCCGCATTAAGCCTTTCCCAATATTGATTGTCAGTTGTGATGAAGCATTCAGTACTCTTTGATTCGTGTTCTCACGGTTGCACTGAAACGACAAGTGATTGGGGCGACTGCATCAGCCTCAGCTTCATGCTCGTCCCAGTCCAAATACGATGATATCAAAATGGCCTCTTAAAAACCGTTTTGAGAATTAAAACTACCTCTTTAGAGTGAACGAATTTTAAGCAACGGTCGACAGACGCGCTTCAACTCTCTTACCAGGTTGCGTTTATCATGGAATAGTGACTGGTAAAAGCTCGGTCCAAACAAGAAGAACACATTAACAATTCTCTTGCGTCCACAACTTCACATATTGACTTACAACACTTGACCTGAAAACAATATTATCCAAAATGTTTTTAACGCCAGCTAGTTGCCGCATCAGTTACATAGTACAGCACCGAAAATACCGGCAGGGAGATCTCCGATAAAATCAACACTTGAGGTCTTTAATTTATTAATTTGTTTGACCAAGTTTAGACTGGTAAGACTTTGGAGTGAGTGTTCTTTACAAAAGGATAATAAACCCACGGCCCACCCCTTCAAGGGACCCCGTTTCTTAAAGTTGACAGCTTTGTAATAAGCATTTGGGAAATCCTTAACATACTGAGTTGAAAAACAAACAAACAAAAAGTTAACGCGTTCATGTTCCAAGTAACACCAATAGACCACACTTTCTACGCTACGCACACGAAGTTTCTATTTCTGTATGCCTCGGTTTAATAGAGCGGTTTTCAATTGTGTCGAAAGTAATAAGCGAATTGCTTTGGCTTTGCATTACTTCACTCAGTGATTGGTTCACTTTTTCAACCAATCAGAGGTGAAACCAAAACCAAAACCAATGGCTCGCCCGTGCACATTTTCCCGCGCTTTGTGTCGGCTACGTGTAATTATTTCCAGTTTTGATCGGTTTACTGGATTGTCTCCGTCCTTTTTGATTGGCCAAAGTAATTACTTTGGTTTTGGTTTTACGACACTAGATTGAAACTCGCTCTATACCCTCAGGTTGTTGTTCTCATGTGGCTGATAGGGGCAGTCTCTTTTTTTGCGTTGGTCCGTGGAAAGAACGCGACATTATGGCGAACATCGATCGCTTTCAAGATGAAACCCCGATTCCTTTGTATCTTGATGGCGGTAAAATGAGCTACATGACTCGCTTTTAATGAAAACGTCTCGACTGACCTGTCTTTGAAGTTTGTACGAGTAGAGTTTAGTATGAGTCGGATATTCCAGGAGATGATCAATGAGATGTCCCCGACCATCACACAAAGTTAATCTGAAAAACAATTTGATTTTAAACATTACTGGGAATCGCCATTTTCCCAAGTCAAAGCGACATTGGACCAATCAGCGTTTAACCTAGGAAGTAAAACGATCTGGTGTGACCACACTGAACTGGGGCCCGTTTCTCGAAAATCCCGAACACGTTTCGGACTCGAAAAGCTGTGGGTGAAACTTCCATTCCCTTGTTTCGGAAAGCTGGTCTTCTGACGTTCATAAAAGCGACACAGAAGAACAAGAAAACGGAGAAAGCTCTTAAAATCAGGGTACATACTTACCCACACTCAAAACAGTAAGCAAGATTGGACCTGCCACCACAATCACTGCATTTCACATCCGTAGACTCGCGGAGCTTTTGACATCTAGAACCCAAAAAAAACATGAAAAGTGAAACTTCAAGTTTTGTTGGAGATTCGGGCTGCTGTTCAAACAAAAAATACCTCTTGAAGTATTCTTTCAACGATTTGGAGTAGTATGATCCCTTCGAATTTTTCTACAATTGCAAAGAAAGAAACAGTGATTGCAAAAGCAAACTATTGACAAATGATTGACGTTATGAGTCAGAGGAAAAGAAAAGGAGATTACCAACGAAAAGGCTG
Organism: Montipora capitata; assembly: GCA_949126865.1. Lineage (NCBI taxonomy): Eukaryota > Metazoa > Cnidaria > Anthozoa > Scleractinia > Acroporidae > Montipora > Montipora capitata. The sequence continues at coordinate 15,588,053 of OX421445.1, read as the reverse complement.
TCGTGGTTGCTGGTTTTTATTGGATGAGCTGTTAGCATTTAAGAAAAAAAAATTCTGCCGGTATTTTTCAGCAACTGCACGGATGAATTCTATTCCACTGCACTTCAACATTTCTTACCGTTTTACCTCTATTGAGGTAATTAATCATTCACAAATTGAAACAGCAACGACCAGACTGAGGCCCTCCCAGGGGTTTTGGGGAACAAGGGAACAATTGGCTAATTTCAACTGGGTAACATGGAAACAAAGACAAAATACATGTATCCTTAAGGAAAACGAGAACATAAACCATTTTATTGTTTTGTTACAGTATCGAAACTGCATGCAACTTACCTGTTTCCTATAATCTTCTACACCTTCTCCACCTTGTCCTGTATTTATCGATGAACCTGCCACAGGAAAACAAGGAATAAGAAAAATGCGTTTGTTTATCCTCGATAATGAAATGAACATGGGACAAAAACGACCTTCAAATAACAAATTCCTTTAAATTCTCACATCAACAAGAGAAATTTTCATACAGCTGTATTTTCTACCTTGCAAAGAGTTGCTGATCTGGACAGTGCAATCCTGTGGAAGGTGCCCTACACGGCTGCATTTCCAGCTACAAATTAAACCAAAATATGCACTGTGAAGCTTCAAATTAAATCACCATGTCAAAAATTGATGTATTATTATACCACATTATTACATACTTAAGAATGCTCAAGTATCAAAGTCTATGTGTACAGTATATCTGCCTCAATCAAAGAAGACAATAGGAATAATTATTATAGTAAGATTGAAGAGTCAGAATATTACTAGGATCTTTTTCGTTTAAATAATTATGCACAACAGTTGCTCAGAACAGTATACTCATAGCCGCTGTGACATACCCGTATGGTACTAGGTTGTTTAAATTGTGGTTGTGGTAATGTAGTTGTGGTTATAATAACAATCTTATTCAAGTGAAGTTATGATCCTCGCAGTTATGAATGCAATTTTAGCAATTGCGTAGAGAAGCCTAAAAAATTCAGGAAAATGAACTGCGAGTATAATAACTTCACTTGATTTCATATGTGCAGTTCAATAATTTATGATTCATTTCATTTATCAGTTCGTTCAACAATATTATTATTCACCATTTGTAGCTAGATAGAGTACTGATTGGGTTGTTAAATTTGAGCTGTGTGCTGTCCCATACAATAGGCTGCCTTTCTGCTTTGATTTTCTGGTGACACCGTAACCTAAAACATTTAAATAATGTACTGTTAGTAGAACCATTGAAAGAAAATGAAGAGACTGAAAGGATGAGAAGGGGTGTTGACATGGATTAGTGACTTTAGGTGTCTAATAACCAAATCACGAGTCATTTCCCAGTAGTAACAACTACCAGGTACATGGAGTCACGAGCTTAACGACCACAAAAACATTCAACCCAGTCAAAATGGTTTTGAGTAGTAGGTATCTGGCCCTTGCCCAGTAGGGAAGTCCAGGGTATGCTCACCTCAAAATATTTTGGAAAGTTCGGCTTTGAATGGTTGTATCTGGTGCAGGAGGTAAACTCAGCCCCTCAGTCTTTCAGCTTACAGATAACACTACTTAAGAGCTTTTTCCCTTAAATGCCAGTTATTTTCCACCAGACTGAGAATAGCTTTACTGGGAAAGTCCTTATGAAATCAACAATTTTAATCACTCTTCAAGTCCTTAGAAATACATTGCATTTAAATGCAAAACTATAGGTTTCCAAGTCAACATAACTGAGATCTTACAAAATAATTTAGAAATTTTTGGAGAAGCAGTGGAATCACCTCCACAAACTCTTTTAGGCACCATCTTGTTTGAAACTGCAAGAGCTTTGACTGCTGACCATTCCTTTGGCTCATTTTTACATGTCATGTTCAAGGCTAATTCCTAGGCCCCCACCGTTGAGTGTTTGTGTCAATTTTTTTTTCAAATTTTTGACTCATTTCACCAGATTTTGCCTCCTGCCATAACATTTTGACTGGGCTGAACATTGCAGTGTGTGATGGGTCCTCAATGCAAGGGGGACCACACATTGAATTTATTGTAGTAGTATTGTTGGCTTGCTTCTAATGAACATATCAGGATAGAGAATTTCACATTATCATAATTATTATCCAGGTTAACTCTTTGACGCCTAAACCGGCCTTAAAACAGGCCAGACTTAGTATTTTACTAGACTGTCTAATGCCAGACGATTTTACTTGTCAATAGGGACCCCCAGGAGTCAATGGGTTAATCACTCACTGAAAAACTATGTCCCATTAATAATCAGCTATAAATGACACACATCTGTACCTATCTTGATTTGTTTGGCTCACAAGTCTCACTGACGTTTCCTCGTTTGAACTTTCTCCTGAGGTTTTATTTGTAGAATTTTCTAACCTTGACTTCTGCAAATTATTATACCAAATGCACAAAATTAATTATGATAAATCTTTCCATGAGGAGGCACAACAAAACAATAGAATAAAAAGTCAAGTAACTATGAATCTTGATTTTGCATGATACATGTAATAATGACAACAGGTGGTTCTTAGAAATGTAAAACACATGGATTGCCTTCACAGTATGTGGTTGAAAGGGGCAATTGTTGCCACAGGGTTAAGTCAAGAAATGGTCACTGATCCAACTTTTGATAAACAAATTATGAAAAAGCCATGAGTGATGGTCACCCCTTTATGTATATGACTGTTAGATTTTTTAATTAAGGTTTTTGAAGCTAATAGTACTATCCCAAATTAATTTTAGTGCCAACTATTTATTTAATAAGTGAGTTCTTTCAATAAATTAAATGTGACAACTAGCTGAGCCACTCTTTACATGTATGTACCTCTTGCTTAGAACTCAGTCCAAAGAAATCAACATCACCAACTCCATCATCGCTACCACTGCAGCTGCTTGAAGATGAGGAACTTCCACTCTTGTACATTTTAGAATCATCATCATTTGAGGTGCTGCACCCTTCATACGCTAAGCAAATTAAGGGCAAATGATATTAAGTTAACTTAATTAATTGTTGCATACAGTACATGTATATTACTTGATCAAGAACATGAATGCAGAATACAAGTCAGAGGCAAAGAAATTAAGACATTTAGCTACATGTATCAAAAAACAAATGGGTTAAAAAGTACTTTTAATTTGAAAAATATATATATTAAATTCTATTTTAAGGACGGCGCCTACTAATTCAAAGGTATGTTTGCCCTGGTTTACGATTATGCAGCAAATGTAGATCTTAACAAGTGTTATTGAAATCCAAAAAGAAAATTGGAGGTAACCACGCATTTTTCGAAGATAATTGATGAATAATATTTGTAAAAAGCTTTAAAATATAAAGCAATGTATGGCATTCTTTCTCAAATTGAAACTTAATTATCTCTCAAAAATACATGGTTACCCCCAAGTTTCTTTTTGGATAACAAGAGTAATTATTAAGATCTATACTTTCTCCGGATACTTTTAAACCGTGCAAAAATATCCTTGTATTGGTAAGCATCACCAATAGGAAACCTGAGTATCTCGAGATGCGCAGAACGTATGCGCAATAACAATAGAAGGCACCGTCCTTAAAAGATCAAGACATGTACAGAGTACATGTACATGACTTTTGTATTTACAGCCCAGTTTACATGTAGTTATGGCAACAACCAAAATCTGAATCCTGTACACATCGCTTTTGCTGTAATCAGCACTATAATATTACCAGACGAGTGTAATTCTCAGGATGCAGTGGTGTATGTGAGTTCAATAAATAAATTGGTGACCAGTGCACCAACTAAGGTTATTAAAGTGTGTATATAAGACATAACAGCCTTTAAATTACCAAGCAGAGCTGCTGGAATGCTAAGTGGTTCACCAAGAGGCAAGGGTTCTGAACATGAAATTTTTGATTCTGGAGTAGCATCTTCTATTTTGTCCATGTTTGGTTTTCTTCTTTTCCGTCTCCTTTTCTTTGCTTGCTTCTCTCTCTTTATGCCTATAATTTGAACACATGTGTACAGCAATAAAATGCAGCATGCATCAAGTTCTCATTAGATCGATTGCTCAGTAAAATTAATTTAAAATTTGCCACTCATCACAATCAAGTTTCTCCTTGTGGTTGTTCCAGTCATCATCACCTTCATCATTATCATTATCATTAATGTCAAGCCCTTCATATGGTCCTTAACATTATCAACCTTCCCAATGGTCTTTACTCGCCATCTCTGGATCTCTTCCTCCTCCGCATCATCATCATCATCATCATCATCATCATCATCATCATCATCAAAATAATAATAATAATAATAATAATAGTCATTGCCGTCATTTAGATTGTCACCTTCATCATCTTTATTCAAAACATGACACTTACAATAATTATAATGTTATAATTTCTTCTATACAGTCAATTAGTTTTCTACATGTATGTTTATCTATATACTGGTATACCTTCATTCAGGAAATTGCCAGAAGCATTTGTAATAAGTGCTCCAAAAACTGCACCTTCATCTGATCCTAGACAACAAAATACATGTAGTATTAAATAAATCATAAACTGATTTACCCAATGATTCCTGACAAATAACAGAAAGATGGAGATGAGGGGTAATAATCTGTAATAACAATAAAAAATTGACCATTAGCTAAGCTATAATGTGAGTAGTGGCTCATAATCAGTGACAATTTTTTTTAAGCCCTGGCCTGTCCCCGTTGACAAGTAAAACTGTCTGGCATTAGACAAAGTAAAATCTATTAAGTCCGACTCCTAAGAGTCAACGGGTTAAATGGGGACATACATGCACATGCAGTTTTTGAGTGGATGTTTTATTGATATTAAAAAATACTATCAAAAGTATCTTCCATATAATAGGGAGGTCAGTGAATTTGGGGCTGGAGGGGGAATCAGACCGACAAATTATAGGGTCAGGAGGTATGATCACTTGCATGACACTAGTCCTAAAATCACCTAATAATTAATCTTTTTCCCCTCTTTCCCATCACTGCAAAAGTTAGGTTTGAAATTACAGCAGTAAGAAAATTGGTCTGTAAACGTCATGCACACACACACCATATTTCTTGGACACATCTTTGAACTCATCCTTACTAACTTGACCAGTGGCAATTTTGTAACCCTAAAACATTAAAAGTTAACATGTTATTCGTGATGAAATATTTACACAGACAATAAGGAAAGGTAGGTGGACATTTCTTGGCACCGATAATAATAATTTATAATATTGTTCAATTCCATCCTGAAAAACTCAAACTCATTGCTATTCTGAGAATGATAATGTTTTGTATTATAATATTTAACCCACTGACTCCTAAACTGTAATTCCCCACCCCCAATTCACAAGTAAAATTGTCTGGTGTTGAACAGATAATCTACTAAGTCTCACTCCCAGGGGTCAATGGGATTAAAGTTAACTATAAACTTTAATTGACACGAAGCAGATAAAAAGTGCCTTGAAAGAACTCAATAAAAACCAACAATCGACAGATTATGGCTTGGTGGTAATAGTTGCCATCCATAGTAAATTCCACTCATTTTGTTCCTCTCTCAAATTCTCTCCCTTCTTTCCTCATTTTAAATATTCAACAATCAGCAGTCTGTTTAGCTCTGAAATTGCTGTCAATGGAACAAGAGTGCACCCTAAACTTTCACACTCTATCACAGCTCTACAGGTATATTACAGGTTCTTTAAGCTGCATTGATCAAAAACATCAAAAAAGAGACTCAAAGTTCACTCAGAACCCCTGGCGCCAAGTATCACCTGCCTAGCAAGCACTCCTTCCTTGAGATTTTGCGGCAAAGAAAGATTTAGAATGGGAGTCAAGCAGCCAAACAATGGAAAATCCCATCCTCAGTGCTTACAATAATTTCAAATGCAAAGTATTTGACATTTCAGCCCTTGTGCAGAGATGCCAACCTCTGGTACTTAGCTCTATGATGGCCCCATCTCCCTCATCTAGATCTCCTTCCCTACAATTCTTTGTAGAGAATGTTAAGCTTAATATTGCAAATACTCCTCTTCCTGACCTGTAAATTTCCAAGGAATTTGTCAAGCTTAAATCCCTTGGCATCTGTAAGTTCAACAAACAATAATTTAATATGAACCTTAGATTTGAGTGACACGTCTTTTGTGAAAAAAGCAAAACGAAGTCTCGGTTTAAAGGGGTGACTTACACATATAAGCCGGTCTCTTATTGTTGAAAGAGTTCATCTTTTTTTTCTCCTACTTAGTAGTCGCTAAATTTCACCTTACACAATTTAAAGCTATGGTTGTTCGAGAGACCACAACAAAACGCCGGCTCTAAAATTACCATAGACAGTCACCTGCGCATAAAGAGATTGGGCAATATTGCTGACTGAGTATTGCTGATCGAGTTCAGTGTCCATTCCCAAACCGACAGTCTCCCCCAGTCTCCTCAGTCTCCCGACCTCGGTAGACAGAGAGTGTCTTTAACCAATTGTGGCTGTGTCTACGAAGATCTACCAATAATTATTGTGGACGAAAATTGTGAATTGGTTATAAAGTGAAAGACGCTGTCCGGATTGATAGCTCAGGCCGTCTCACCCTAAGCGACTGTAACAGTCCTCTGTCATGGAAGAAAAGGAAATCGACTTCAAAGTGGAGGCTGAAGCAGTCATAGAGGACATTGGATTCACTGTCAAATCGATCAGCATTTCAAGCAAACTTCCGGCTTCGCGCAATTATGCTTACCTAAATGTTTTGACTAAGGAAAACAAATGTCTCTGCATCGAGCTGAGCGAGCAAGGTTTTCAGGTGAGTGTTACAGTAAAGGTGAGCATATATACGTAAAATACAAATACAATACATGCTTAATTGACCGCTCCCCATAGGGGCTTTTCAGGGCCAATCAAAACACAACGAAACGATTGAAGAGAATAACAACAACAACAACAACAACTGTTGAGACTCCTAACTGGCCGGAGGCAAACCAGTCGGCTATTTACAAATGCAGCCGAGAACTTGAACCAGGGACTACCAGGATAAAATTCAACGAGTGGTCAGAGCGCGTCTTGAACCCGCGATCTCCGGATCTCAAGGCAAGCGCCCTAACCACCTGGCCACACTGCCTCCAAAAAGACTTTCTCTTAGCTTAGTGGCCAAGTAGCCTACCCTGACCGAGTAGCTCCTAGTGGCTAACGATGACACACAACCGAAGAGCAACAACGTTAAGGTAGCTCAAGCCGGTTTCAACAATAGACCTTATTCACGATGGCCGCCATGTTGTATTTGCTATATCATGCAGATTAGCTACACACTTCTGAGAGGGCAAACAACACAAGTTTGAGAGGTTATAACGAACATCTTAGCCACACAGATGATTTGTTTCACGCTCATTGAATGTTTATCACCTAAGTAGTAAAATACAATGATTACACAAGTTACTTCCGATCGATGTTTTTTTTCTTTTAGTGAAAAATGAGCAGATAACGAAGTAGAAAGTCAAAATGTCAAAGGCAATCAAAGATATAATTATTATTAAAGGTACTTAATTTTAAATTCTAAAATGTACCGTTAGCAATGTTATTTCAATATTTCGACGAACCGATTTTCCGCAATTTGCCTTTTTTTCAATGTTTGCCCCCCAGCATAACACATGGCTAATTTGCATGACAATTGGTAAATCAACATGGCGGCTATCGTGCATGGGGCCTATTGCTGCACTCGTTATATTGACGTAAGAGGTTGCCATGGCAACAAAAGAGCCATCTCAAAACGCCCTATAGTTGGTCTTTAAAACCTCTCAAACGATCGGTGATCCCCCTTTTTTTTATTGCTGAAAAGTGATTAGCAGGCTAAGACTAATACTACCAGTCTGCACTGACTATAAAATAAATACATTTCATTTGGTACCATACATTATTAAACATTTGCCATTATGTGAAACAGGACCCAGTTGGCCTGACCCTGGATAACTCAATTAGTTTTGCTAGTGTTTATCTGCTGGATAGTGATTTATCTGGTGGATAGCATTATCCCCCTTTTAAACAACCAAGGCCAGTTTGGTACAGCAGTAGATTCAATCCTCTCAATAGTAAGAATTCCCAACATTCTGACCGGAGGCAAACCAATGGGGCTGGACAAATTCTGCGAGCCAGCGAGCCATGTGAGCCATGCGAATTTTGCATTTAAGTCTAAGCACCCATTTCAAATAACACTGATAAACAGTTATTAAGTCTAAGCACCCATTTTATAACGGTTAGCTTTCAATAACTGTGTGACTGTTGACTCGCATGGCTCGTCATGTTGGCTTGCATGACTGACCTCATGACTCGGAACCATGACTCGCATGACTCGGAGTCCTAACTCCAAACCAATCGGCCATTTGCAATAAACTGGTCACATGACTGGATAATTGGTGAACTTAAAGCTCAGACTTGAATTTATAAAAATTCCAGAAATGGAAAGATTGTCTTTGTCTTAGCCAGAAGCCAAGAAGTTGAACCAGGGACTACAAAAATTGAAGTCAACGACATGTATTCTAGATTAGTATAATCAGATCTCTGGATCTCTAAAGGAAAGCATCCTAACCATTGGAATGCACCATCGGTCCTCTTAAACTGATCTAGTAATCTTCAGTTCTTATTCATCATAGCAGTTGCTAATTAAATAATATTGTTTTAAAAGATTAATACAATTGCAGTTCAAGTTATGTAATGCAAATACTACTACCATGTGATTTTCCTCAGGTCATGTTGTATAATTTATCCAGGTTGTTGGAGAAAACTTTGATGAGAATAAAGTGAGCATTGCATCCAAATATTATGAAACAATGAATGCCTTGTTAGACTCCATCAGCCCTGGTTACTCTCATTCATTTGGAGAAGCACTTGTACAGAGGCTGTCTTCACTTCAGGCTGCAGCTGATGGTGAGGTTGATGCAAATAAGCCCAACAATGAAGCCATAGACAAGCTTGAATCTTAACAGCCAATGGATCTCTAGTTTACAGTATTTATCATTCAAAAACTCTTTAATAATTCATGAGCCTAATGTAACAGCCTATCAAAACATTGATAAAACATCACATGCATGAGCCTTAAACCCATTTGAAACAGTAGCTGCTAATTAGAATTCTTAACATAAAGAATAGTGATGAGGTGCGGCGTGTTCTTCTTTTATGCAATATCTTCCCCTCACATTTTGAACCTTTGTTCGGAAGGCTGAGGGCGAGGGCGAGGGCGAGGGCTGAGGGCGGGAGACGACTGACATTTCAGGCTAATCTTGCGAGACAAAGCGAGAAATCCCGAGCTGGCAAGATAGCTCCATCTTGCCCGCTCGGGTAGCCAATCACAGCGCGCGATTTAGTTCACCTTGCCCGCTCACGGAGCTAGTCATATAATAAATGTATGTAAGGAATACTAATGAAGAAATAAATGCCATGTAGGCTTAAACCAAGAATCGTCATTAAATAGTATTTTAAGGTGGAAACTTCTCTCTGTAATACATGCAACCACTGACTTGCAGAGAAAAGTAAATCATGTAAGTGCTCATAGATAAAACATATTTTTATATCTCTCAGATAGTACATGCGCTGTGATTGGCTAAATTAGCAGGCCGTATTCTACAGTACGGTCCGCTGTACAGCCCGCTAAATTTAAAATATCTAGAAAGTTTTTCATGTCATTTCTCAGGGGCACCCAACGTCAATTTTCGGAAAATATCTGTTCCGAAGACGATTTGAGATCTAGAATTTTCGGAACATTTTGTAAAATTTCTTGCTTGCCTGCCTCTCCTAGGATTTTCGAACATCTGAAAAATGGTATAATTGCTTATTTTTAAAGGGTTTTTGCCCTAAAAAGGTCACCTAGAATTTTCGGGAGCCTTTTTTCTGGCTGAAATTTTCGAAAAGGTAAGTTTTGATCACTAGACTTTCAGCTAGGAAATCCGAACAGATGAAAAATTTTTTGGGGATAAAAATATGCCTATATCTACCGTTTACATACTAAAATACGTTTAACAATGCTATGTTTAAGTGGTTTTGAACTATATTCTCGTTGGGTGCCCCTTATTTCTGTTACATAAACTTGTGAAACTGTTTGAATTTTGCAAACCAACTTACTATATTTCAAACAGCCAAGAAGATTTAGTTTTTCGGATTTTGACACAGCAATCTTTGTGGCAGTTGAACCTTCCAATTGACATCGACTAGTTTCCTTGCCCGCGCGCTGGATGCCTGGATTAACCTCAGAGATACAATAAATATCTTAAGTACTAACCTTGTTTTCTCGGTCCATACTGTAAGTTACGGATCCTCCTTTTTTCCGTTAATTTATGGCCCGCGCACGAAAAAAACTCGGTCCATAACTTACGTACAGTACGGACCTCGAACTCGGTTTAGTAAGAGGTATAATATTTATTTCGCATGATTAGAGTGATAGCATGACTAAGTTCATTGTGTACAAATTATTTCAACAGAAGCTGTTATTTAGAGGACATCAAAGAACTATTTAAATAAAACAAACTATTGCTCCATGGAAATGTGCATTGTAAGCTAGTTGATCTGAGATGATTGTTTGTTTACAATTTGCTATGATCGAAGCTTCACTTGATTTCATATCTGCAGTTCATATATGATCCGTTTCATATATCATTTCATCATTATTTTGATAGTTTTAAGGTAATCTTGGCTCTGTTCAACATAACTTTTTTTGTTAGTGAAATGAGAAATAACTGTTTCATTTGTTCACAAGGGAGTGTTTGTATATAATAATTTTCAACTGCAAGGTTATCCTGTACTTATTGTCAAATAGATTCCATGTTGCCGTGCGTCTGTTCAGTAATAGATCACAGATGACGTCAAAATGTGGTAAGAACAAAAAAGTGGCACACGAGGCGATAGCCAAGTGTGTCACTGATGTGTGTGAGTGTGTCACTGGCCACTACGGTGGCCCACAGCTGCCACGGCAAAACTTACTTTTCCACGGCAAGACTTGCTTTCTCACGGCAAAACTTACTTTCTCATGGCAAAACTTACTCTTCCACGGGAAAACTTACATTTCCACGGGAAAACTTTCTTTCTTTCTCACGGCAAAACTTACTTTTCCACGGCAAAACTTACCTTTCCACGCGGCAAAACTTTCTTTCTTTCTCACGGTAAAACTTACTTTTCCACGGCAAAACCTTCTTTTCTAAGGGTTTGCCTAAAATCGGGAATCCGAAAACGAAATCCGGAATCCGGATGAAAGTGGTGAAAAGGCTAAAATTACCACGGAAAGCAATAAACTCAACGATGGAGACATTCGCTTAGTAAGGTACTCCTAAATTCGAAGATAAATAAAGTTGATAAACCATCTCGTTTGTGTGTATGTATGTTTTTGTTATATTTCGCCAAGAGGACTCTTGATTTCGCCCGTTCAAAATTCACAGTGGAGAGAAGCAAGGCTGCGTGTGGGCACCCACCCTGTTTGGTATTTTCTTTTCTCTCCTCCTCAGTTCAGTCACACGCCCCCCAGTTCTGCAGTGAGGGTAGCCCCCTCCACCGTACACGCCACGACAGAAAGCTACGGAACTTGACTCGTCTCTGCGCTAAGACCAAAGTGAAGACTGCTGTTGATTAAGAGAGATGCTCTTTGCCGACAACAAGCGATCATAGACCGCTTCGCGACTGCCTGCGAGGACTTTGGCCTTACCATCATCAAAACGACTGAGGTACTGACAATGGGGACCCATGCTGAGCCAACCATCTTGATGAGCAACCAAGCACTCAACTCTGTGGACGCCTACAAGTACCTTGTCTCAACAATCACCTCCAATCTCTCCCTGGATAGTGTCTTGAATGCTCTGTATGCGGCGTCCTCATGCAGCACCCTGTTGTATGGGAGAGAGACATGGCCTACATACGCGAGACAAGAAGCTAGACTGAACACACTCCACTTCAGATTCCTCCGCAAAATTCTTGAGATCACCTCAAAGGATAAAATCACCAACCAGGAAGTACTTGAAACTGCAGAACTGCCAACTATCCAGTACCTCCTCTCACAGCGTAGGCTACGCCATTGGCTAGGCCATGGGCCCCGAGCGCCTTCCAAAAGACCTACTCTATGGACTGGCTGGCTGGCTCAAGGCAAACGATCGACAGGGCGGCCGCTTCTTCGCTACAAAGACGTCTGCAAACGAGACATGAAGGCAGCCAAAATCAGTGTCGGCAACTCGGAATCGCTGGCTGACGAACTTATTAAGTCGAGGGTAGCGGTAAAGGCGGGCTGCAAACGGGCAAAGGTAGAGAGGATGAGGGCCTGGGTGGAGAACAGACAGAGCAAGAAGGCTTCCACGCGTCGAACGCGATAATTTACGCAGTGTTCTCACTGCCACAGGCCTTTGCAGCTCCAGAATGGGTCTTCGCAGTCACGAGCTTAATAAGTGCTATACCAATGATCCATTGCCTGCAAGGCAGAAGGAGGCCATGTATGTACTGTGAACGAAGTCGTAATCGAACAGCACTTTTTACAGCATTTTCTCTTTAGAAACTGATCGAATGCATTTAATTTTTTTTTTATCAAGAAAGTTGTGACACTTATTGCGCCCAGTATAGAGTGAAGCGCCTGTAAGATCGAGAGCAGACCCAGTGTATTTGTGTTAAGAGAGATCATTTTCCATTCCGATGTGTTGACCGTGAGTCCAACTAGACTCTCTCTGGCTGCACTCGTATATGCGTATCATTCGTCATTTTTCTAGGTGCAATAGTCACACTTTACAACAGGGAAAATGTGATTTCTGACGTTTGAATGGCGTGAATGAATTAGTCAGAAATTAATATTCTGACGGCACGATTTTGAGGTTCGCAGGTGGTTGTGGGGGTTGTTGACGAGGTATTTAGGGCTTTGGCGGGAGATTTGAATCATTCTAGGTCAGTTAGTCGTCCTCTTCGCTCGTTTTTCTTGAGTCTTCTTCCTTCGCGTTTATTTAATCATAGCGGTTCCCACTGAAGTGCGGGAATTTATCAGCAGTTCGCTCGCTGAAAATAACAGGTCCTTGTTGGGGCAGATTTCCAATTTAGTAGCTGATTCGGCTGAGAGTGTTAAGCGTTCTAGTGTGGAAGCTGCTGATGTGCAGTTGCGTGAAATTAAAAAGCTTCGTAGAGAGGAACCGAAATCTTTTAAGCGTAAAGGAAACGAAGTTCAGTACAAATTCAATTCAAAGCTGCCGGATACCTTGGTTGAAGCTAAGTCTCACCTCGAAGCCAATGCAGTCAGCCTCCCTGTCAGAAGCCTCCCTCGAAGCCTCTCTGTCAGAAGGTATGTCTATGGTGACTGAAAAGCAAAAGCTTATCCTTTTAGCAGACAAGTCCGAGTTCGGTTGGGAGACCGTTCAAGAATACACCCAGCATATGAGCTTGCTGATAGTGAAGCGGATGGCAAGAAGATTCGCAGGGCAGAAGAAAGAGCTGAGAAGGCTTTAAAGTCCGCAGCTGCTAAGAAGTCTGCAAAACGGCGTCCTTTGCTTCGGTCTTACCGTTCTCAGTTTTGCTCCCAGGATTATGGAGGTTCTTCTGCCTTTAGTGCTACGCGTAACCAGAGTGATCGGCATTCCTTTCCTCGTTCGTCTGGGGCACCAGCAAGATCTGGAAGTTGCTTCGCTTGCGGAAAATGTGGCCATTGGAGGTCCGAATGTTCACAGGTTTCTCGTTCTGGTTCGAAATCTGCAGCATGTATCAATTGATTAGGACTCGACGAAAATCGTAAGTGTGACGTTTGCTTTCTTGATCCTCCGTGTGATTAGGTTAATGGGAACAGCTTTGAATTTGAAGATGTGGTTAATTTCTGTTCGTAGTTTCGTTAACTCCCGCAAGTTTCTGTTAAAGGCAAATTGTTGAATTCTATCGATCATTGGAAATCTGTGAGTGCTCCAGATTTCATTTTGAATATAATCAGAGACGGTTATAAGATCCCGTTTATCTCTACGCCCTCGCGTCATCATTACAGGAACAATGCGTCGGCCGTTAAAGAGGCGGATTTTGTTGGCGAAGCTATTCTAGAACTTTTGCGCGACAATCGTATCGAAGAGCTATTCTCTCCTCCGGAGGTTATCAATCCACTGAGTGTTTCAGTACAGAGCAGCGGCAAGAAGAGGCTTGTTTTAGATTTAAGACATGTCAATCTGCATGTGTACAAGCAGAAATTTGAGTGTAAAGGTTTGCACACCATTAGGAGTGCTTTTTCTAAAGAATATTTTGTGTTTTCATTTGATTTGAAGTCAGGATACCATCATGTTGACATTTTTCCCAATCATCGCCGTTATCTGGCATTCTCGTTGGATTTTGGTAGCGGGCATACTAGATATTTTCAGTTTACTGTTTTGCCTTTTGGGCTTTCCAGTGCGCCTTTTATTTTCACTAAGTTGTTAAAGCCTATGGAAGCTCATTGGAGGGCGCAGGGTATTCCGATTGCCATATTTTTCGATGACGGAGTTGGTGCAGGATCTTCTTTGGAGGCTGCCAAATCCAGTAGTTTTCTGGTTCGTTCTGATCTTTCGCGTTGCGGTTTTGAAATCAATCATGAGAAGTCCAAATGGGAGCCCGTGAATACATTTTCATGGATTGGCTACGATATTGACACTCGCACCGGTTATACTTTCGCTAGTAGTGCCAGAATTGAAAAGCTTTGTTCCGATCTTAATGGTATTTGTGCCAAATTAGAGTTGTCTGCTTTTATTCATGTGAAGGAAATTGCATCTATTGTTGGTCAAATTATTTCAATGGCTTCAAGCTGCGGGAATGTTTCTCAAATTATGACGAGGTATTTGCGCCATATTATTGAACTCTCGTAGTTCGTGGAATTCCGTTGTTTTCGTTCATGATCAAGGAAGAGAGGAGCTTGACTTTTGGAGGGGCAATTTAAGAGTTTTAAATGTCCCTTTTTGGCCGGTTCCGTTCGTTCCTTGCAAGGTGCTGTTTTCAGATGCTTCTTTCGACGGGCTGCGGCGCTTTTATTCAAGGTTCCAGTTTAGTTTGCCCCCCGGTGGCTATTCAGTTTATTTGTGCACACCCCCCGGTGGTGTGGCACTTGCAGCGTGTTGTTGTCTGAATTGTTAGGCTCCTGGTGGCTATTTAGTTTATTTGTGCACACCCCCCGGCGGTGTGGCACTTGCAGTGTATTGTAATCTGTATTTGTTAGCCCCCGGTGGCTATTCAGTTTATTTGTGCACACCCCCCGGTGGCTATTCAGTTTATTTGTGCACACCCCCCGGTGGTGTGGCACTTGCAGCGTGTTGTTGTCCGAATTGTTAGGCTCCTGGTGGCTATTTAGTTTATTTGTGCACACCCCCCGGCGGTTTGGCACTTGCAGTGTATTGTTATCTGTATTTGTTAGCCCCCGGTGGCTATTCAGTTTATTTGTGCACACCCCTCGGTGGCTATTCAGTTTATTTGTGCACACCCCTCGGTGGCTATTCAGTTTATTTGTGCACACCCCCCGATGGTGTGGCACTTGCAGCGTATTGTTGTCTGAATTGTTAGCCCCCTGGTGGCTATTTGGTTTATTTGTGCACGCCCCCGGCGGTGTGACACTTGCAGTGTATTGTTATCCGAATTGTTAGCCCTCTCGTGGCTATTGGGTTTATTTGTCCACACCACCCAGCGGTGTGGCACTTGCAGAGTAGTGTAATCAGTATTGTTAGCCCCCTGGTGGCTATTGAGTCTCTTTGTGCATGTCCCCCGGCGGTGTGGCTCTTGCAGAGTGCTGTTTCCAGAATTGTTGGCCCCCCAGTGGCTATTGAGTTTCTTTGTGCACATCCCCGGCGGTGTGTCGCTTCCAGAGTATTGTTATCGGAACTGTTAGCCCCCAAGTGACTTTTTAGTCTCTTTTGCACAGCCCCCGTGGTGTGGTACGTTTCAATATCATGTTTGTATTGTGGCACGTTCTTGTGTATTTTTGGCTGTGATTGCTATGTCAGCTCCCGGTGCCATTTAGAATTTTTGTTTGCCCCCTCTGGTGCTGTGGCATGTTTTCGGGCAGGCATTGTTATTGTTTTTTCCGGGTTCTTTTCAGATGTTTTCAGTTCGGGTATCTGGTCTTCGTTTGCTGAGCTGTCCGATCCATCTTTAAAGGAATTGGCTACCAGGTTGAAGTCTACTGTTCTCGCGTCGAAAGCAAATGGAACGACTGGTGCATATAGACGCGCTTTTCTACGCTGGAGAGGTTTTGCTTCCTCAAAGGCCGAAATGCAAGTTTTTCCTGCCAAGGCTGAGCACGTGGCCTTCCCCTCCAGCATGTGTTGGACACGACGCAGTCCCATTCCGCGGTGGATTCTGCCATTTACGGAATTCAGTGGGCTCACAATTTGTCTGGCATTCCTTCTCCTACTGTCAGTCCCATCGTTCATTCTATTAGTAGAGCTGCCAAGAGGTTAATTGGAACCGTCGCTTGTATTTTTCTTTTGACAATTGCCGGATTTTTCAGAAAAAAGAAGTGTTACACATAAAGTATGGTGATGTTATTTTCCATGATGGCTACGTTGCTGTCAATCTTAATATAAGTAAGACTGACCAGCTTAGGAAAGGCAACCAAGTTGTTATTGCCGAAAGTCCAAATAGTGTTACCTGTCCTGTAAGGATTTTCAAGCGTTATTTATCTCAAGTTGAGCGTTTTCCTGTTGACGCTGATCATTTTGTTTTTAGGGCCCTCGCTAAGACTAGGTTAGGTCATACCCTCGTTTCAGTCAATAAGCCAATAAGTTACTCCAGTATTAGAGATTATTTTAAAAGTAGTTTCAAGGATATTGTTCCTGACATTACGTCGTTTGGCACGCATTCTTTAAGGGCAGGTGGTGCTTCTGCTGCTGCTAATGCAGGTTTTGAGGATAGGCTTTTTCAAAGGCATGGTAGATGGAAATCAGTTTCTGCTAAAAATGGCTATATCGATGATAGTTTGGATTCTAGGTTGTCAGTTTCCCAAAGTTTGGGTATTTAGTCCGTTTTGTCGTATGTGTTATTACCTCACTTACCCTTTCTTTGTCTCTATTTAGATCCATTGTATCAGATGACTGACTGACGCATCCTAAATAAACTTTCACATTGAATCTCTCGTGTCAGTGTAGTCAGAATAAGGAGTTTCTTCAGGCTGTTTCGCTCCGAGTCAGCAGCTGAAATTAAGTTCCACTGGTTTTTCTATTGGCATAGGTCAATTTAATCGTTTTCTCAATTTGTACCGTGTTATTGCGATAGGTCCCTTAACTACCTCAGGCAAAAGAAAAGGGAAAACGAAAAGCCTTGCAGTGGCTTTTTTAGTCAGGTCGAACACCGTAACAGCGAGAAAGAGCTAGCATGTATGCGAATAAAAGTTTAAATTTTGTCCATGTTTTAGGACACAGATATGCATCTTGTTTAGATTACTCAGTTCTGACCTTGGTCAAATTACCAGATTGAAGCCAATCGCAAGCACGACTGGGATGTCGTTGACATCATTGTTTTGTAAGAATTGCATTCAAATCCAACAATCTTCTTCTTAGAGTCGGCTTCTTTAATGAAATGAAATTGGTGTGCCAGATTATTTCTTTTTACATAGCCTTCCACGAAGATCCGGGTGCACCACTATTTAAGACAGGACCAGTCTCTTCTATTTAACCAATGACAACTGACAAGGGCTGTATTTCCAATGCACTACCAAAAAGAAATAAGAAGTATTTTGTGATCGTGAACAGTGAATTATTGTGAAGGCGAAAGCGTTTGGTCTGAGCTTACAGCGGTTATCAGTCACACGCGCCCCTCAACGATTTTGTTTTCATTTTTCGAAGCTAAATTGATTGATTGACGTCCGACACCCAAATTCAGTTTCGAAAAATTAAAAAAAAAAGTCGTTGAGGGGCGCGTGAGGATGGTAACCGCTGTAAGTACTTGGGAAGAAATTGTTTTGATTTGAAATAGACTGAAAATTGTTTTAGACATTAGCTATTAATTTTTCCTGTATGTTTTTAGAAAGGGGGATCTGAGACGAAAATTTTTCATTTCCGTGTGGTAAAATGCTTTTCCATAAGTATTGTACGTATGTAAGGATGCGTTCGATCGGCCTTATTCCGGAATAGGAGTACATAGATTTGAAGTCAGAAATCCTTCGCTTTTACAGAGATTCACAAGGAAATTGTCACACACCTAAAATGAAATTTTAAACATATCTTCAACATCCTAGTTGCTTAAAAACTACGCCAAACATACTATTTCAAATCATCACTGCACCTATTTTTATTCCGTAACGCACCCCTAGGAGATCAACAAACGAGTGTAATCAAGAAAATCGAGCGCTCGAAGACAATTGCTGTTAGTAATATTTGATGTCAAAACATTATCACCCCACCATCAAGAAAAAGAAAAAGCCCAGACAGTTGGATTCTCTTCCGAAGTTACGGCATGAATCCCCACTCAAATGGAGTCAGCATGTGACAAATTACTCAGCGAGATGAAAGTAAACATTTGCACGACGCAGGATCATTTTAAGTGACCTTGGTTCAAGTTCTTATTCCGGATTCCCGATTCCCGATTCCAAGAAAGTAAGTTTTGGAGCGATTGTCGTGGAAACGTAAGTTTTGCCGTGGCAGCTGTGGGCCACCGTAACAAACCCACGGCAACATGGAATCTATTTATTTTATATAATAAAGAATTTTAAAACTTTATTTGCATAAAAGCTGATGGTGACGTCAATCGTGCGTCTGTCCTCTAATAAATCATAGACAAGAACCAATCAAATTGCGAGAATAACTTGGGTTATTATTATAATTGTACTTATTAATACTTGTGATGTGCAGATAGAAAGTGGGGAGTGCGAAGTAAGACTGATAAAAATAATGCTGTTTGTTTGAGTCTTTTTTACTTCATTTCTAAGCACAAAATCCAGTGAATCGCCCTAAAAGTCAGTTTGTCCTACAACCTGTTGAATGAGTTGATCCACCGGCCACACCTTTATTCTGTCTTAAAAGAAGCTATTGACAGGTTTAAAGTACTGGGCCCGGTTGTTGAAAAGCCGATTAACGCTAATCCCAGATTCAAAATTAACCAAGGAGTTTATTTCTCTACTCTCAAATGCTGTTCAACCCTGATATTCGGCAAAACTTTACATCGGAGGAAGTCAATCTTGAAAAACAAAAATAAGCAAAAGAAACTTTCACCAAAAAGTGGAAAACGTAAAACAAAGTTTACGCTAATCCTGGATTTATAGGTTAATCGGCTTTCGAACAACCCGTCCCAGGTCATTTTTCACACACCACTTGCTACAAAACCTAATTACTAATGCTAAACTTAAGCCTTGTTTGGTCTAAAAACGATGTTTAGGGCAAAGGTTAGCCAATTTGAAGGTGTTGGAGTTGCTTTAGTATATACTACAGAGTCACCAGTAGAATGTATACAGTATAATCCACAAGTCTGATCAACCTTTCAAATAACTTTTTTTATTGTATTTTGTGTCACCAATTAGTGCTATGCGCTAGAGATTCTCGAATCATTAATAAAGTTCATCATCATCATCTCTACAGTTTACAGTATAGCACACAATCACAATGACTTCACTCAAATGCACTGGGCTTCAAAAGTCACCAAACTGGCTACTGTTCCCAGAAATTATATTTATAATTATATTATTTTTCTTTGACCAGCATTTGAATTTAAGGCCACAGTTCCTGCAATCAAGTCTCCTCAATGCAAACCAAGTTGAGAAAAAGATACATGCACTATACATCACTTTTATAGTAAATTTTACATCTACATGTACATTGTATGCTTTGTATCTAACACTACTGCTAAATTGCAACTGTTTTTATGTGCATCAACAATATTATTCTCGACTATTTATTCTGTATTACTGCTAGATCATTAATTTTACCTTCAGTGAATTTGTATTGCTGTTTAATTAACCCTTTAACTCCCATTAAGCCGGCCTGAACCAGTCATACTTAGTATTTTACTCTGTCTAACGCCAGACGATTTTACTCCTCAATGGGGAACCCTCCGGGAGTCAGTGGGCTAATTAATGCATGTTAAATAATTTCTACAGATGTGCTTATTTGTGCATGCATGAAAAACGTTCACTGGTGGATCAATAAAAACTATTGCATGAAAGCACAAAGGGAAGGACTTAAATTCTGCTACATGCATGTAATTGACACTACAAATTTTCAACCCTAGAATAGGCTACAATGCAACTCTGTCCAAATTGGCCATCTTTACAAAAGGGGCGGCCAA
>OX421445.1:15550365-15562865 GCA_949126865.1 Montipora capitata | reverse complement strand
GTCCATTTGTGTATGTCCATCCATGCTTCTCTTTCCTTTTGCTGTATAATTCTTTTACGTTGTTCAACAGTCTTTAAGTGGTTAACATTAAAATGTTTCATTCTACTTTTTGGGCCTTCAGGGTGTCATGAAAATTCACATCATTTCGCATGACATAGACCTTTAACTCACTATCAGTACTCACTTCATATAAAAATGTAATAAATATTATTGTTAAATGAATAGGACAATAATTAAGGTGAAATAATAATGTTATTGGATGATTGGTCAGCCAATTTCCCTGGACGAACAACAGTGCTTACATGCTTTTAATATTACACAAGACGACAGAGTATGAAGCAGACAAGAGGTACATATATACAACGTAATGACTTCCACTTGGACGATTTCAATGATAATTCCTTGTTTCAGGTCATCAGACAATGCCATTCCAGGGAAAAAAAAAGTGTTTGAAGTTCCTTAAAGATCTTTCAGGATCTTTTCAAGGTCCTCAAGGATCTCGGCCGGGATTTTCAATGATCCTTAATAAGAATCCAGCCTCTTAATTAAAGATCTTTATCAGGATCTTCAAAGATCTTGATCAATGAAGATCCTCGATGATCCTTAAAAGATTTTCACCAGGGACATGTGTTCATTGTTGAAAAAAGCAGAATTTAATGTACTTGCCTTAAGTAAGGATCGAAATAATTCCAATTTTATTCATTCAATACAATGAAAGGGAGAGATACCAGAGGTTATCCCAATACGAGGGTATACGCCCAGATGTTATTGATCTAGAGTCGACTTTGATGAGGGAGGAAAACTGGAGTACCCGGAGAAAAGCCCTCAGAGTCAGATTCAGCCCACATATGACCTCGAGACCAGTGTTGAACCTGGGTCGCAGAGGTGGGAGGTGTGGTTGATTACCACTAAGCCACCCTGACTCCCCCTGAAATAAGATGCCCAAAGACTTTTTATTTAAAAATGGTCATTGTACTTCGTTTTAATATACTAGGTTTCAGGTATGCCACGGTTAATAAAGTACAAATTTGAAAGAAAAAAATTCCTTATTTACAGATAAGATAATTCTACTTAATATCTATGGATTTCAATCTTTGTCCAAACATTTTGCAAGCAAAATGTTCCTCATCATCCGGTAAAGAGTTTAGTGTTGCTGTGCAATATCCCCATGACTTTATCTGGCATAAAAAAAATAATTATTTGTCAAATTTACCTTGGCAGGTCCAGTTTTAAGGTAACTCCAAAGCTACAGTGAAGGTACACCTTACATGTAAGTTTACATGTGGTTAACCCAGGGACTTAATTTTAATAAGGTCTCAGCAAAGGAAAAATTGGGCCTCTCGCTCAAATTTTTAGTCTTTGCATATCTTGAATCGGTGGGCTGTGAAGTAAATTTTCCTGAAAAAAATTCTGAAAAATTTTAAATTTTAAAACCATTAAAAAACCACTTTTCTTTGTTTCCTGCAATAATCTGCAGGCAAAAAATGATTGGCGTATGTATCATGTCAGTCACACGTGAAATGAGTGGGTGTCAATTGACAGCCTTCATGCGCAATCTGCTACCTTGGCTAATGGCCCAAACGCTGATCCTCTCAGCATAATTGGCTTTCAAGTATGGGGTGGAGATAAATTATTCAGCAGACCGTGAACTCCACGCAAAAATCTTCAAGCTCGATTTTCTAGGGGTTTGTCCCAACGGGTTTTAAGATAACACTTCCAAATTTTCAGTTCTAATAGATGATTATGTACACTACACTTTTTCTGCCCAAATTAAGTATGAGAATTTGGTGTGTGATATTCCCTTCAATTCCTAACATAACAAGAATTCCTCACACGGTATTGGAGTGTATTCATGAATCTGTGACGAAACAAAGTGTGGTTATTTTCACAATAAAGTGAAGGGGCAGGAGCTTCTGCAGTAGACTCGGTTGTTCTGAGTTTGAGGCCTCAAAATTAAAAGGTAGTATTACATGTAAATACCAAAAAACTAAAACTTTATTCAAATAATTTGATTTATTAACTTTAATATGATACATAGTTTGACCCTAAAAAGTATACAAACAAATAGCAGTGCGACAATTTCATTTTTCCGCAGGTCTACACCTCATTTTCCTTTACCAAGACCTTAAAAGCATTGCTAAGTATTATTTATCATCAATTGTTATTCAAGTACATGTAGCCCTTGACAATTTGACACAGTATATCAACATAATGTAAGTATTACCTCTCTGAAGTAAGCTTCTGCCAAATACATGATTTTCTGTGGAGCACCCAAACACTTGATAGGGGTATTTGGCACAGTAAAAATTGCATTTCCTTCTTGGAAATTTTGTATGGCCTTCCAAGTGTCATTAACTGTCAAGGGAGAGTAATTACTCCCTACGCCAGGCGTCCCTAATGCTCGCTCAAGACCAACAACCTATAAACATCAACAAGAATGATATACTGTACACAAGAAAACGTACACAGTAAACAAGAAAAAAATACAAGATTTGTTAACCCAGTCACACCATTACTGATGTGGTCATCGCTAACCCAGGCCACTCTATTAGTGAAGATGTAGGGTTTATAATAGGAAAATACAGGACACATACTGTACATGTATACATGGCTTTTTGTAGTTGCTTTTAATACTCACACAGAGTTTCAGAAAAATAAGGTCCACTTCACCTTCCATAAGAGGTTAATGTCACTATTCCACAATTTAAACTAGGAGTAGAGTGTAACGCAACTAGGTAGTGTAACAACAACAAATAAGCAAACAACAATATGGCGTAATTGAGGGGGACACAGCCCTGTGGCAGGTTTTACGCGACTTAATAATAGGTGCACAAACTAAAAGCCTCACTTATTCCCCCACTAACGTGGGAATAGAACAAGAGTATTGCCCTTGCGAATTAAAGCTAGGAATTCCTAGGAATTCCTAGGGTTTTCTTAAGAATTCCTAAGAATTTATTCTTAGGAATTCTTAAGAATTCCTAGGAATTCCTAGGAACAAAGGTGTGAATTTTCACGGTAATTGGAACATGGAATTCCTAGGAATTCCTAGGAATTCCAAGCTTTACTAATCTTGCTTGGTGAGCATGCATAATTCCTAAGAATTCCTAGGAA
This sequence comes from Montipora capitata, assembly GCA_949126865.1. Classification (NCBI taxonomy): domain Eukaryota; kingdom Metazoa; phylum Cnidaria; class Anthozoa; order Scleractinia; family Acroporidae; genus Montipora; species Montipora capitata. Next base: position 15,559,754 of record OX421445.1, on the reverse strand, counting down.
TTCCTAGGAATTGTTTCACCCTGGAATTAATTGGGCTGAAATTCCTAGGAATTCCTAGGAATTCCTAGGAATTGTTTTACCCTGGAATTGAAATGGACAAAAATTCGTAGGAATTCCTAGGAAAACTTACATGTAGCTGACTCAGCAAGAAATGTTATAATAATCTTGTAGAGCTCACACTAGATTTGATACTACACAGGAATATAAAATAACAACAATCATTCCTCTGAAATCATTAAATTTTAATCAAAAAGTAATATCTATTAAATTGCACTTTCATTAAATGGGTACTTTTATACCAACATAATACAATTAAATAAGATCTATGAATCAATTTTGCATACATGTAGTTGTATTTTAGTACAGTCAAATTAACTTCATAAAATTTTCATATGTATTTACTTAACAATTTAATATTTTTGTTAATAAATTTGTCATAATCATCAAATTTCCATTTATATAATAAACTCTTTCCCGATAAATAATTAGAATGTAAAAGTTCTCTTAAATAAACGTGATCAGAAACATTATGAAATTTTCTTACATCCTCTATTTTTTGGACATTGAAAACAGCAATAACAGAGTTGCAAGTTTCTAATGAACATTCAATGAACGTGAGACAAATCATCTGTGTAGCTAAGATGTTCGTTATAACCTCTCGAACTTGCGTTGTTTGCCCCCTCACAAGTGTGTAGCTAATTTGCATGATATGGCGGCCATTGTGAATAAGATCTATTCAAAGGTGATATTTAGATTAGCTCTTGGAAAATATGAAGAAATTCCTTGACATGTTTTTCTTCACATAATGTACTTTTTAGAGCTTTTTAAATGTTTTGTCTTCATGTTGAACCCAGAGTGAAAAAAAAAAAGTGAAATTACTGATCTTTTGGGCTCGACTAGGACACAAAATATCAAGAGTCCAAAAGGATTAAGACATGTAGTTTGTTAATATGAATCTTGAACTTACAGTACAGTAAATTAGGTCCAATTTTTGTTTCTGAAGGCCAACATTTTCTCCTCCAGTTACAGTTGTTCACCCCTTTAGGGATGACTGTCTCACTTCATCTGGAGTGAAGAGGTGAAAAAGTAATACTTTCAATCCCTCAAGGGGCTTTGTTGTGTTTCTCACCATCTGAAGCAACTGGGTCTGAAAGAAAAATGTTAATTTAGGTTTAATTATTACCAAAAATTTAATCTTAGCAACTGATGTAGTTATCTATAAGTGCACAAGTCAAAGTGTTCACCATGTGAAGCAAATATAATAAGTAATAAACATCTTGCTAACCTGTTTTTGTGGGGAAAGAAACTTTAAGGAAGCAATAATCAAGTACAAGTAGCAAAGAAATCACATGTTACACATGTCATACAATGTATAGGGAAGATATATGTTTGAAATCACCCTCTTTGTTATTCCAATGTCAGCTACCCAAGTGGGGATAACAAATCTTTCTTTGAGCAGCTGCACGTAAATTACAATAGGTGATGTAATTGATATCTTTGTTATTTTTTAGCTAAATCAGGCACACATTGATTTTCCTCAAATTCAAATAGCATTTTGATTAGTGCCTCGGGCTAGATGACTTGCTCAGCTCGTTAATTTATCAGTAGCATTGTGACTAGTGACTAGCCTGTGAAATACATGGGACGATCATGAACGGGCCGAATTGGAAAGGGCGAAAGGTATGTAAGTTAATTCCAAGAGGAATAAAAATGATTTGTGGAAAACCTGGTGCACCATATAGACTTTGTTCAAATAACCGGCCTTTTAAGTCCTAGGATCTAGCGGGAAATAACTTTGCTTTCAAGAAAGGAAATGATACAAGTTATTACAAGTGTTTCAATGATCAAAATCACAAGTGGAAGGTGAAAGAAAGCAGACAATGGACACGCAGCATGAAATAACCGCCTGTGAACGCGCACTGAATGCAGCGCTGAATGCCATGCTTTTTAACAACAATCGCCTGACTTTAACAATAATGAGTTATATTTAATACTTTCACCATTAACAAACACGGATATTTTTCACATTATGAAACATACTTACCAAAAACTTTAAGAATTGTTGCTTTGTAAATGGCGAGCCTTCCTTTGTTTGAACCGGTCGATATTTCCACGTGAGTGCCTTCTTGTAACTCTCCATTGCCAACAACTTGCTTTTCATTCACCGCACTGACAGTATCCTCGTTCTCCCATTGAACAACAATAAAAACCATCTTAACTCATTGTAAAAGCCACAAAAATCGATCCCCGGTATTCAAGTAAGGGCGCCAAAAGCGAATGAGAAAGGCTTCTTTGTTTCGAACACGAGGTCATTGGCTCAAACGGTAGATGCTTCATATATGCAACAATAAAAGAGAATCCGCTGGATTATCGCAGAAACAAGCAAGAACAGTCACACGAAGATCGCATAACTTCGCCGATTCAGATTATATTCCATGGATCCAAATTCAGTCGGATATATTGACGACAACAGACATTATGAAAAGCTCACTCATGAAATGGAATCCGCTTTAAATGTTTGATTTGTCATCGAACGTTGTCGAGGAAACATCGACACTAATACGTTCTGTCCACCGGGTTGTCACTGCGTAATATTATAGCGGTGTCTGCATCTGAAGTATGCAGATTTCGAAGCACTGAACCAATCAAATCTGCGGTTTCAAAGCTGCTGTCAATGCGTTCGAACCCAGAGGCAAAGGTAAAAGGTAAATATTATTGGGACTAATGGGACAGTGTATAATTTGGGAATGCATTTAACAAGAGTCCTGAAGGTGTATTTCCTCCACAGGCTCTCTATTTTAGCCCAATTATTTGAAGGTGTTTTGTGCTGAATAATCAAATTTGGTGAAAATACAGAAGTGTTGAAATGGAAATAAATTTTTTTCCCATGATTTTCATATTGGTCTCTTCATTTAAATATTTTAATTGGTTAGAGAGTAAGGACCATTAATTATTTTCGTTGTTGTTTAAGAACTAATAATGTGACATTCCAGTGTGTAGATAATAAACTTGTCTAAGTTAGAAGTACAGAATGTGAATTAAGTCATGGTAAATTTCTTATTGAAGTCCATTCAGCCCTAATTGTACCTCTTTGCCTTGAAATTCTCAATATTTCCCAATATTTCCCAGTGGTCTATTATTGACCATTCTCAAAACATCTTAAAAAATCCCCTTGTTGTCTACTTCTGTCTTGGAATTGTTGGGAATTCCTAGGAATTCCCAGTAATTCCCAGCAGTATAGTTATCCAATCTCAGAAATTCTCAAAAATTCCCAGATTGTGAAGTCTTCCTAATTTGCATGAATTGGAATTGTTGGGAATTCCTAGGAATTCCCAGTAATTCCCAGCAGTATAGTTATCCAATCTCAGAAATTCTCAAGAATTCTCAGATTGTGAAGTCTTCCTAATTTGCATGACTTGGAATTGTTGGGATTTCCTAGGAATTCCTAGGAATTCCTAGGAATTCCAAGTTTTTTGGGAATTCATTTCGCAAGGGTGGCAGAGCCTTTGTTATCTCCCCAGCACAGCAGAGGCTGGATCGGACAAGATAAAGGCAAGGATATAAGATGGCAAGACACAAGCAATGCCAAAGCTTGGGGGAAGTCGCTACGCAGACTTAACCGAACCACAAGGAGTGACCCCAGTTTATTGGCAAATAACAAACAAAAGCCCGTCTCCCGGGGAGGGAGGGTGGGAAATTTTAAAGCAAAATTGTTACAAACTGTGTACTCTCGTGCAAGCTGCCAGGATTATGCCCTGTTACAGTGTATTGAGATTTATATAGCAAGACAGTGTCTCAAAGTTCGACCAATAGGTACAGCTGTACTACGAGCTAAAGAGACGCCACGTGGCGAGCTTGTCAGCCATGAATGGGGCTAACAAATACAAGGACCAATCTAGGAAAAGCTAATTAAGATATATCACTAGATTACTCAGCAAGATAGAAGCTAAAATACAGACATGAATAGCGTTTGTACTAACTGCTAGAATAAGGGAACATTCATTCATGAATTCAGCATTCAATATTGTTCTATTATTTATCTTACTGGATTGCGTGACGAACGAAAGCAGTCTTGCCCTCTAGGGGTGTCATGTTCCATTAACTGCGTTTTACCAGCCGGTAAAAGCGTTAAAAATGGAAAGGTTTAAAACATTTGATTTGATGCCTTATAAAGTTATTATCTTCAAAATGAGGAACGATTTACATGCATGTAGAATTCACATTTTCACACCTTCGAGTCAATTTGTGAAGCAAGGAGACTCAATTTGGCTTAAATGCTATAGCCCTGTAAAAAAAAAGGTAAACCTTTAACAAGAAATAATGAAGTTACTGTAGATCAAATGGTGAAGTAAATGATTTGGGAAAAAAGTTCTTATACGGCAAGTTACATGGATACGATTGACAATTGATTCCTTCTCGTAAAAATGCTAATGTTTCTGTCACTTGAACTATTGTAATCAATGCAGAAAATGCCTGAGAAAGCTATTATGGACGTTTGTAAGTACAGACCCAAATTTATGAGTCTACTCTTCACACACTTTAATTGTAATAGAAATGATCAGTAATTTAGAGGAATCACTACATGCATCATTTATAAATAAGTATAATTATGTACTGCATTTTTTTTAGTTGCCATGAAAGAGTATAAAGAGAAACTTCAGACAAATGCTAATAGCAGCCACAGTCTGTGACAAAATTCGTTGGAACAGTCCACGACTATACAGATCTGAAGCTTTCGCAGCTCACTCTCCCCTCACAATGTTGTTTTAATGCCAGTTTCTGAGCCCAATTGTCAAAACAACATTGTAGGAGGGCAAGATATTGTAAAGTGTTTCAACAATTTTGTCCGGGACTGTATTTTTGAGGAATTTCAGTTATGAAAAGCATTGGCGGGAAATATGCTACATTTTAGGAGAAGGAAACCCTTGATTTCTAGCGGCCTAGAGTGTGATGTTGCGCCACATTTGCGATAAATTCGACAATAAATGAAACATACATCATGTTCAGGTTTCTTTGAATTTGGTTGGTTGTTTCTCGTTAAAAAAAAAACGCCATTTCATAGAAGGTTGACTGTGGCTCAGCATGTTCTGCTTAGGAACGACCTTAACCAGGATGAATTTGCAGAGGCCGTTCGAGTTTTGTTCCCTGAAGGAAAATATCGTAATATCTTGTTAACGGGGGTTGCTGGTTGCGGCAAAACACTTTATAATTCCTCTAAACTCTGTTTTCGAACCGTTTTGTAATCCTGGTACGACCAAGATCGCTTTGGTTGATACTGTAAGTACAGACAGCGATGAAGTGATTTTCTCAAATGACGTTCGTTGGTGTCCCTAAATTAATGCACGGCACGATTTTTCACTTCTTTTGGCAGGTCACAAAGTGCATTTACCTAGACTCAAAACACATTCCGCACGGGATGTTGACTTTTCACTCGCTTCTCCAATATTTTGCAAGGAAGAGTTCACCTTTGTTAGATGCGCGATCGCTGGTCGAAAGTCTTTTCATTCATTTCATGCGGCACAAATTCCCGAAAAGGAACAACAGTGTATTTCCCCATGCTCCCGTTTTATTCGGCCTTGATCTTCTCACAAAGTTAATTAGCGTGCATCTGTAATTCAACGAGTCACCAACGAGTCACCATTTTTAAGAAAGCTTTTTTGGTGAGAAATATGCACAATTGAACCACCATGATAAAACAGTCAGAAAGGGCAGTAAACACAGAAGGTGAATCGATTGTTTTGGACACTATAGGAGAGAAAATAGCCATTTTTGAGGCGAATGTGCATGGTGACGCTGTCAATGCACTGAGAAAAAGTATCCTGCTAAATTTAATTAATACAGTGGTGACTCGTGCACACTAACACAATGTCGTTGTTTTCTTCTCTTGTTGGTTTTGTGTAGCGAAATTCGACTCGAAAAAATGTTAAGCGATATCAAATTAGCCTACAATGGAGCTGTTATGAAAAAACAGTCAGTAGAAAGCGTCTAATACTGTTACGTTTTTAAACTGCGTGTCACCATTAATTTTGGTACAAAGTTGCTCACGCAATGAACTAAAGTAAACAAGTTTTTACACCACGTGTCATAAGTTTCTATCCTTGTGCGAAATTCGTGTTTTTGATAATTACTATAACTTGTGTTTCCTGCATTTCCATGTCTCCTACCGACAGAAATTGTCGAAGAGTTATAAAATAAAAACTATACTAACATAAAAAGTATTCTTTTAAATTTTCCGGGTCTTACGAAGTTCTACTCGCGTAACATTGGGCCGGGTAATACATATATGTGCAAACTAATTTTAAGCCGTAACAATATTTGACAGTTGGCGATGCATCGTCATTTTATGTAAAACACCGCATCAGTTAGTATTTTATACGACCTCCTGAAGGAAACTACATCAAGGTAAAAGGCAATATCCTTTGTCCATATATATTCAGTATGTTGTCATCTCATTTTTAGAGCAAATCTTAATCTTTTTAGCACATCCAAGAAGTCGAAAGTCCTTTTTTGTTGATTGTAGGTAGTAATATTCTTTAGAAGTTAGAAAGCGACAAACATTTCTCACAGATACAGCAATTGTAGAAAGCCTGCCTTCTTCACTCTTGTGGGCCTCCCTTGCCTTCTATAACATAACTTCCATGGGCGTCCTGAATTAAACAATGGCTGGATAGGTTTTCTCTTAACTGTTAAACCTTTGTATGTGCTTTCCGTTCCAGGAAAATCATCATTGATTAATCTCCAAGCCCTTCTAGGAGAAATGTAGCGCATTTTAGCTACTTTACGAAGAGAAAACCTTTGAATGCGAGATAAAACAAATACGCTCCTGCCCTTGTCACGCTATCAGTGGCAGCAAGAAAAACCATATTTCAGATCATGACTCTCTTCTTAGCTAAATCTAAACAATTTCGCTTATTTTATCATTGTCCATATATAACAAAAGAAATTCGAACACTGTACATCAAACTCAGTTACGAATAAAAAAGTTACGCAGCACTATCGTACCGGTTATGAAGGCGACTGCAAAGTTGTGTCACTTATGACCCTGTCAGCACGTCCTATAAATAGTTTAAATTCCTCACAAATACAGTCTGTGACAAAATTCGTTGGAACAGTCCACGACTATACAGATCTGAAGCTTTCGCAGCTCACTCTCCCCTCACAATGTTGTTTTAACACCAGTTTCTGAGCCCAATTGTCAAAACAACATTGTAGGAGGGCAAGGTATTGTAAAGTGTTTCAACAATTTTGTCCGGGACTGCTGTTCTGTCTCCTCAACCAGTTATGGTTTGATGTGTTTGGGGATCTCTCTTTGCAGACTTGTTATTTATAATAGTTCTGTGATTTATCTGAAATGTTTTAAAGCTTTTTTTGTTTTTAAATTTAAAACAAGAACCCAATCCAAAGATTTTGGCATGAATTAAATGTTTAGGTTCATGCAATAAAAAATGGAACTGCTTTGAAATCTGTAGTAGGGCTCGAAATTAACGAAAAAATCCAGTCGCAATTTTGCGACAATATACGAAAATTTAGTCGCAATTTCGCAAATTTTAGTCACAAAATCGCCACGCTGCATTGTGTTGTCAGCGGTTTAGCAAAAAAATATGAGCCCGCAATACTTGTGTGTAAAGAAACCGCTGAAAATGGCGAATGATCGAAGGAATGGAGCTGTGCACGTAACATCGCAGCTAAATTACTCTACAATTACGCTATCTGAGAAAATTCACAGCGAGAAACAAAACAATTTTGTCATTTATTTACTTATTTATTTATTTATTTATTTATTTTAGCAAAAGTAGCAGCAAAAGTGGCAACTGCTAACCCTTTTGTTTCGAAAGAGCGAAGGTGACAACAAGTCGCAAATTTGCGACTTCTCCAGATGTTTTAGTCGCAAAGGGAAAAATTAAGTCGCAAATGCGACTGTATTGGTCGCAACTTCGAGCCCTGTGTAGTCTATTTTTTTGTTTGCGAGCTATGGTAATAACTGTTGATAGCTTGACTACAATGGATTTTTTGTAGTTTCCAGCACATTTCTGATTTGCTGGAATATTATTTTACAGGGGGAGGATATTATAACCTTGCTTCTTGTGTTCCATGTACACTAGTACTTCTATTTCTCAGTGACTTCAAGCTATTTTTCTTGATTTTTCTGACCCCGTTCAAATGCAAGCATTAGGCATGAGATGTGTAATTCCTATTTCAATACTATTCCATTAATAATTAATTAAAAAATTAATGTTTAGAGGAAGCCTATTTACCGTACATTCTATAGTATTTCTATGTAAGAGCTATGTACATGCAATTTTTGCTATGGACCCTCAATTTCAGTTAGCTGGTAGATTCTATTTACACTATATCATTAAGTGCCAACAGTTACATGTATGTTGGTCCTATTTCCGTGTTTTTTTACAGCTATGTAAAGGCTATTTGTAGCCTACTTACACCATCCCTATGTTATCACTATGTAAGTGTTCAGGCCAATGTCTCGGCCTTATCATACACTATATGAATGTGTTGTGTATTTTCTGTTTTGAATCTATGTAGAAACTATGTTGAAACTATAATTTTTATTTTTTGACACAGAAAACCCTATAACATAGCCTTTACATATGCTATGTACCGGTTCCATTTGACTACCTCAAACATAGCATTTCCTTTCAAAATATATAGATGAGGCATATGTATAACATAGGCTTTGAATAATGCCTCTATGTCAAATATATGTATATCATATGCATAACATACCATTTACATATGGTCGTTACATAAAAAATTAGGATTTACATAGATTACACCAAGCAACCCAAACTGAGCACAATTTTCTCCATGAAAACCAAATCCAATTGGTAAATAAACACACCTGGCACATGGAATACAAGATACCCGAGACTCTGAAGCCACTAATTTGAAGACTCTCCAGCAAGCTAGCTGAGCTAAGAAAGCAGTCGCTCCGTGAAACTTGTAAATCCACTCTCCAAAGATCCGTGGTAGCTTGAAAATGACGGTTAAACTTGGGGCACCTGGTCACGAGCAAACTACAGTATGTCCCTGGCCAATGACAAGTCATGATTTAATCATCACCAGACACCCCATGGCAAGTTTAACCGTCGTTTTCAAACTAACCATGTCAAGGTTGTGATCCCCACGGATATTTGGATGGTGGATTTACAAGTTTCACAAAGCCTGCTGTCTTTGCTCAGCTAGATGGAGATCCTTTAGTGGTTTCAGGGTTTCGGGCATCTCCTATTCCACGAGCTGGATGTATTTGTTTACAGATTGGATTTGGTTTTCGTGGAAAAATCTGTGCTTGATTTGGGTTGATTGGTCCAAGTTGGATGTGTCAGCTTCCTACATGTACCTTTCTGTTTTCCTTGTATGGAAGGTGAAGTAAC
>OX421445.1:15532865-15540365 GCA_949126865.1 Montipora capitata | reverse complement strand
CCACTTTCAAAAATACCATATTACTCTTTGTTTGTCCCCCCAAATTTTGCATAAGCATGGCTTTTGTTTCCTCTTGGGAGAGAGAAACTGGCCTATAGACCATTTTCGAATTCTCACGGCTGGACTGGATCTAGCATGAAATGAAGGCTAATGAGGGCAAATATTTTCTGCCCGCATTAGCCTCCATTTCATGCTACAATACTCGTCAAAAATCTTGAAACACTTGTGTCTGTTTCCCCTTCCCCAATGTTGATTTGGGTATCACAGTGGTCTCAGTGCTTCAAAATACGCGTGGCTCAACATTGGGGAGGGAGAAGGCACATTTCAGTGGGGAAAACAGTGTCAAGTAGAAATCTCAGGATTTCACAGAAAATTCGAGAGAAACGGTGTCTGTTTCAACGATTTGAGACGAGTATTGTAGATCCAGTCTAGTCGTGAGATTCTTGCTAAGGCTTTATTTTGACGCGAAAATTACAACTTCTCGGACCTCCTGTCTGGACGGGTTTTAAGATATCGCTTTCAAACTTTCAGTTCTAATAGATGACTGTAGTACCCCAAAAACCGCGTGAGGAATTTTTCGTTTGTCTTCGGAGACTGACTTTGTGACACTTTTTCTGCCCAAATTAAATATGAGATGAGAGTTTCGACTTTGGTGCGTGATATTTTCTTCAATTCTAAACATGTCAAAAACTCCTCACACAGTATTGGAGTGCATTCATCTGTGACTAAAAGTGGGCAGATACGAGGGGTCATGTTGCAGCCGCAAAAAAAAAATTGTGTAGTGCACACTGAGGCGACATCTAGCAGGGAAGTGTAGCGGGGACACGAAGCAGGGACAAAATCACAACATGTGCACACACATGAAAATGTCGCGGGTACATGTCTCAGGGATATGTTGAAGCGCCATGTCCCCTCGAGTGAACTGATACTTTTACAACTTTTTTTAAAGTTCAGCTTGTTGAACTTCATGGAACACGTCGCAGAGACAAAATAACCCCCAAATTGATGTTGCACAGTTATAAAAAGTGCACATTTTGTGATTTTGTCCCCGCTACGCGACCTTAATACATGTCACCTCAGTGTGTACTACACACCTTGTTGTACTTGCAACATGTCCCTGCAACATGACCCCTCGTATCTGCCCACCTTAAGATGCAACAAAGTGTGGTTGTTTTCGCAATAAGGTGAAGGGGCAGGAGCTTCTGCAGCAACCGCGGTCGTTCTGAGTGTGAGGCCTCAAAACTAAAAGGCAATATTTGATATCTAAAAACTAAAACTTTCTTTTAATAATTCAATCTATTAGCTTTAATATGATATATAGTTTGACCCTATAAAAAAAATCGTGGCGCGTCATTCTTCAAAGGCCGGCACAAATTTGTAAAGAACAAAACAAATACTGTTTGGCGAGAACTTTTTTTTTTCTCCTTCTCGCGGTAGTCTTGGAAATGCGGTGTAAAATCGCTTCCAATTTGTAAACATCAACGTGCCTTATAGAACCAGCAAAATGCTGCGCATTCGCTCAAACTTTGAGACGAACAACTATTGGCTGTTTCATCAAATTTCTCCCAAACTCGTCATTAGATTTTCCAGAAATTTGGGATTAAAACAGCTCTGAATACAAACGAGTCGTCTATCCAAAAAACAAAAACAAAAAAAATCAGAATTTTATCAGACAAAAACTTCGGAAAACTAACAAAACGTCTATCAGCGAATCATGTTGAAAAATCCGTCTGTTGAATTGAAATTCTGTGATGACAGCTGTTAAACGTACTTTATTTATGTACGCAAATGCTGCAAAAAGAAAAAAAAAATCGTACCGTGTAAATAGGCCCTCTCACGGTACGACTTTTGTTGCATGCGACAAGCTTACGACAGGCTACAACTCGTTTACGATTGTCGTGTACATCAGAGAAAATGTCGTAGCATTTTAAAACATGTTTTAAAACGCTGCGACAATCGTACGTCACGTCGTCGTAGGCCTGTCGTAAGCTTGTCGCATGCGCCAAAGTAGCATCGTGTAAATCGGCCCTAAAAAACAGTGCCTTTACGCCTTGTTTTAAGCCACAATGTAGATGCGTTACCACGGTAACAGCCTGCAGAGCACATCACCTGTCAAAAATATAATACAAAAATTTGGTTTTATCAACGGAGTTGATAATGTAAATTGGCCACCGTACAGAGATTCTAAAGGCTGACGTTTCGAGCGTTAGCCCTTCGTCAAAGCGAACCTCCGTGATGGCACTCGTCAAAAAGGGAGCTTAAGTACTTAAGCACGCTCGTTTTTGGGCCGCGGACGGCAACCGGAAGTGAGCTGTTTTCCCTTTTAACTTGTCTTCACACAACAACATTTACATTGCTAAGTACCTTTTCTCCATTAGGGATGATTAGTATTAAAATCTGGGAGACAATACTGTCCGGGCAAGCGAAATGTTCTCTTCCGGTTTACGTCCGTATCTCAAAAACGCGCGTGCTTAAGTTCCAGTGACCAAGTTTCAACTTCAGGGTAAAAAATGCAGAAATGTGGCAGAAATGGAAGTGTAAGTGTTCACTCACCTTAACAGGCTACGGAACGGAATGATGCAATCCTTTTCCCACCGTAATTCCTCATGTTTTGGGTACTAAAAATCAACTGAGCTAAAATGCCAAATACCTATGGGAAGGATATGAAACAATATGCTAGGCAACGGGCGAAGTTGCCGCCTGCGGCAATTTCACGCGTGTTTTATAATTGCGAAATGCCCGTGGGAAGGATGGGAAAGAAGTTTCTTGGCTACGGGCGAAGGACAGTACTTACTAGTTCCCCAGGAGTTGTAGTAGCTCAATAGGGTCTTTGAGGTCGTTTGTTGGACCTGCCTTGGCGTCAAGAAATTGTAGTTTTCCGGAACTGAATCGATTACTGCTTGCATTTCTCCTGATTTCTACTTACGGTCCGCACAATCGCATTGTCCCTCCCCTCCCCAAACAAAGCATTTTCTTTGTTCGACACACAAGGCGGACCCAAGATGGAGGTTGGATTCTTTGAGACTTTCAGCAAAATATATCATCATTGCTGGCTCGAATGGGAAACAAATGGCCCAACAAGGACATTTTTATTAGATTTCATCAATGAACTTTCCATCTATGGCTTTATATCAACATACGACATCTTCCTTTGCGTTGCTCTCGGCGTAGTTTTCACCATCTTACGATATTTACTGAACATAGCAGTCTTCAAGGTAGGGTTATATGCTTTCTTTAGATTCTTTCCAAACAGGGATTACAAAATTTCATTCCGAGGAATTTTGGCGGTATATCGATGCAATTTAATTATCAGCCAGCGAGCTTGGAATAGTGGATGCGAAAGTGTAAATATACACCAAATATAGTACACCACGTTCGGAACTTTTTGTCGCAAGAACATTCGACCGAAGGTCGGTTAACATGCATGTGCACCTTGAAAACTTCCAAATTACGGTCGTTGCAAGTCACGAAGCTGTCCAAAGTTGTATCTCCACGATAACTGTTATTCTAGAGGTATAATATTTGCCATCAAGGGAGTAATTTTTTTTTTAACCAAGATGTACCCCCTCCATTGCTTCTTTCCTCTTGATGGTGGTCTGTTGACCCTACAGTAGTTTATCTCATCCGGAAAGTGACCAAATGAATTAATGGTAACTCGGGTATTTAATTTCTCTTCTTGATTCGTAAGTGGCCATTTTAGATATTTGAGAATGGTGGAACATTCGGGCACTATATATATATATAAAGGACCAGATTTGAATATTGTCGCACTTCTAAAATAAGCTTACTTAACCCTTAAAAATATTTACAAGCGTGCAATCTTAGCCTTCAGACCTTTTTGATCTGTAAGGTTAAAGTTTACTACCAGGTCGACATTTTTGGCTGTAAAGGACCTTGATAAGTATAAGACATAATTTGCATACAGGCGGAAAGCTTAGTACTTAAATTTATTTGTTTTGCATTTTGAACTAAAATTCACCTTCCATCATTGCTAAAAATTTGCATATAAATTCTCTGCCAACTGAAACAGAAAGACGTTGCTAATAAATAGGGTTTGTTTTTGACACGCATCTGCTGGTTCATATATCACTGGATATTTTTTATTTGCTTAATTACCTGTAGTCCTATATGCAATTATATATATGTCCTTGGACTTTGAACTCATTCACTGTGACATTTCAATGAAGAAAGCATAGAATTATTCTGTGGAGAGCTTTCCTTGGCTTAAGCCTTGTATTGCTGTTCCGTAATATTGTTTTTGAAAGAATAACTAGTGTTTTACATAATTGCACATAATTTTGCAGAGGCCATTTAGTACTGGGTTGGATTATTTTAAATTTGATTATTAAACCTTTTCACCCCTGAACCAGCCTAAACTGGCCATACTTAATATTTTACTCTGTCTAAATTACCAGACGATCAATGGGGAACCCCCAGGAGTCAATGTGTTAAATTTATGATAATTTTAAGTACAAACCGCATCATTATCATTTCAAGAATTGAAATTTTTACTTTACATTTCATTTCAAGTGATTGAGTCCTGATACAAAAACACTGTTTCCGCTATATTTGATCAAGATTTGTGAGACAAGAGTTAGAATTAATCCTGGAGGATTAGCTTGGATCTACAATGTGACTCCTGACTGTTTTTTGAACAGTCTTTGTTTGCAAACAACAATGTGCAGCTGATGTGAAAATGACAATGATGTATTTTGATAACCCATTCACACCCTAGAATGCCCCCCATTGAGGAGTAAAATCATCTGACAGAGTAAAATCTATTAAGTCTCGCTCTCTGGGGTCAATGGGTTGTTATTAAAATTTTTTTATTGGGTTTTAAAGATAGCTATGTACAACACTTGCACTACACTTAAAATTTCAGCACTGATTACAAATTTTATTACCACTACAGATAGAACCAATACCGAAAAAAAAAAAAAAAACCCCACTATTTACAGACATTTGTGATTACTCACAAACATAGTACTTGGACCTCAGAAGTGCTAATGGTCAGGAAAGAGGAAGAAAGATGAAACTAGGTTCACCCAATCTGCAATTCTTCATAAGTTTGGAGGTTAGGATAGGTATTTTAACTAGCAACACAAGAAAGAGGAGAAAAAAAAAAGTGGCAGAAAAATGCTACAAATGGTTCCCATTTCTTTAAGATGGTCGCTTGAGTTTTTTTGATTATGTAGATATGTATGCTTGAAATAACAGAGGAAATCGATTAATTTTGGACTGTTCGTTTTATATCTGCATAACCAGATGTTAGGCAGTAATGTTTGGCGAGCAGAAGGGAGAAACATATTTGGAGGTTGTTTTTTGATCTATCTGGCCTTAGACCTAGAGCACTATCTACATGAGGAAAAATTTTTGTATTTGACAGGACTCAAGCCACGAAAAAAACACTAAACCAAAAATCCTGCGTTAGTGGCACAGGACCCGACCAAACCAAATGACAAAATTCCCGCCTTAAGTAGACACATGAAATCCCTGGGTCACCAGTTAAGGTTACTTCTGAACTTCACGGATGTCCTTCGGGAAAAAATTCCCATGCGCATTAGTTTCAATGAAATCCTATCAAACTATACATCAGAAGAAAGCTCAGTAAATGTTGTTTATGATGATAAAAATATTGTTTTTTATAAGCGAGTTTGGTAAGTGTCAGGATCGGAGCCGGTAAGACATGAAACTGTTGAGGGTTCTTCTATTGAAGGTATCAGATGCCGAGCATGAGTAAAATCACTGCACAAAGTTATTCACAAGGCATCAATCAACAACAGTTTGTCAGGAAATTCAGATATTTAAAATATTTTTCCTCTAGCGTCCATTTACACAACACGTCTCGCATATTTTTGGTTACTCCAACCTTAGATGCGGATATCTAGATAACCAATCAGAATATCGAAAACGGCCGAGATATTTTCGTTGATTGATGTCTTGTGAATAACAGTGTGTAGTCATTTTGCTCATGTTGCGTCATCCGATACCCGATAAATTAAATAGAAGAACCCTCGGCGGTTTCACATCTTACCGGCTCCTGACTCTAAAAGGAAAATGCGGTTAAACTATATTTTTTATCGTAAACTACATTTATTAAGACCAAAATAAGTTTGTAAAAATTATTTTGTTTGTTAGGATTTTATTGAAACTAACGTGCACAAATTTTTTCCCGAAGGACATCCGCGAAGGTCGGAAGTAACCTTAATTGGTGACCCAGGGATTTCATGTCCGGCCCGGTCTGGTCTGGTCCGATCCGATCCGATCCGGTCCGGTCCGATCTGGGTTTTTCCAACGGCCCATTCAAAGTATAACCTCCACCTAAAATAATTATTGGTTGTTAGAGTCTTAGAAGATCACAGTGAATTTTCAGTGTCACTAACATTTGGTATTCCAACTTTCCTTGAATTTTCAGCCTTTCTTCAGTTGGTGTAGGGTCCCAGAGAAAGAACAGACAAAATCTCCTGAAAGTGCTTTCAAGTGTTTATACTACACTGTGGTTTATTCCTATACCTGCTATCTGTTATTTAATGGAAAATATAACTTTTTTCAAGACCCTGCTAATTGTTGGAAAGGTATGTTAATGCAATTTATTATGATCATTTATTGCTGAGCACTGTTTTACAGGTATTTTCCTCTGGTGTCAATCACTGTAATAATAACTGATCAGGGCTCGGTTGTTTGAAAGCTGATTAACTTAATCCAGGATTAGTGTAAACCTTTGTTTCACGTTTTCAACTGTTTGGTGAAAGTTTCTTTTGCTTATTTTTGCTTTTCAAGGGTGACTTCTTCTAATGTAAAGTTTTGCCGAATATCAGCGCTGAACAGCATAATTTTGAGAGACGAGAAATAAACTCTTTGGTTAATTTTTAATCTGGGATTAGTGTTAATCAGCTTTTGAGCAACCGGGCCCAGGTCAATTAGGAACACAACATTAAAATGCTTTGTGTATCAATTGGCTCTCATTTATTTTCTACTTTTATTTGTAAGGTTTTTAATTTTGTTTGTCATAAATGATTCACAGCACCCTGCAAGCAGAACCTCTTCTTACGGTACATATGCTTTGTACCGAGAAAAGGCTCTGCACGAATCCTGTCAAGTTCTTGTTGAGCATGCTCAGCACATTGCTAAGAAGCAGTTTCAAACCCAGGCCGAATCGGTGTTCATTTAATAGACCACGAAAATGACGTGTAAACAAAGGCCCAAAAAAATAGGGAGCTTTAGCAATGACAACGGCGACGACAATGAGAACATCACAAATTTGCATATTTAGTGGTCAAAAACAATTATACATGTAGCTCTGCACGTGCGTTTTTCATTTTTGTCCATTTCTTTGCCGTCGTCAGCAAAAAGACAACATGGAATAGCTCGTTGAGCTTCACACATTTTAAACCAAAAACTTCTACACATGGCATCTGACAGGATGCGACTATGCAGATCCGCGTAATTCCATAAAATCCGCATTCTCTGCATAATTACGATATTGTCTGCTTAAAACAG
>OX421445.1:15515365-15527865 GCA_949126865.1 Montipora capitata | reverse complement strand
AAGGTAATCCGTTGATTAGTATTTCTCACAATCTATTGAATACATTGGAATAAAAGCTTCCTTTTTCATTTCTCCGTGTACAGAGTGATTTTATGTTCAAAGTTTGGAGCCTTTAAAGGACATGTATTACGAACAGTGAATTAACTCGAAAGATAACACATTCACATTTAGCTTGTTATACATGTATTGAAGGTTGAAGTTCCTGTTTTTTTTTTTTTAGTGAGTGCTATGTAAAGACTATTTTACCCGAAGGCATAGTAAATATATACAGCAGGCCTTTGCTTTTACATAGGAAATAGATACCAGTAGAGTCTATGCAAATTTTTACTCCTGGTTTGTTTTAATTGGTGCAGTACAGGTCCAAGACATAGGCAATTTAGGATCTTGATTCCTGTCCCATTCCCATTTAAGATCCTGTTTAGGATCCTGTTCCTATTTAGGATCTTGATTCCTGTCCCATTCCCATTTAAGATCCTGTTTAGGATCCTATTCTTCTTTAGGATCTTGATTCCTATCTAGGATCCTGAGTAGGATCCTATTCTTATATCAGATCTTAAAGGATCCTACAGGATCTTATTAAATCTTACAGGATCCTACATAGGATTTCTACCAGCAATTTGCTAAGCAAGAGATTTAAGTTGCTAAGCAAAAGAAGGCCCAGGTTATCCTAGGCAAAGGGCTGTGGCCTGATGTAATATTTCCCGCATATGCATGCAGTGTCGTATGAATGATGATAATAATGATTATTATTATAATAATAAATAATAATAATAATAATAATGATCATCATCATCATCATCATAATGCCTTTTTGTGTAGTTTACTATAGCTACATGTACATGTAGCACATTGATTTCGTGGTGATTTTTCTATTTTTTCTAGATTTCTAGATTTCATTTGAAGAGTGCTTTTTGCTTATTATGTCCATGCAGGAAAGTTTTATTCATAATTTCATCAGGAAAACATGAAATATTTCAGGAATTTGTTGGGAATTCATGTATCAAGACACATGAGAAAACTTTCATGTACATGAACAATGCAATAACTGTGTTTATTATATGACTAACTCTGTGAGAGGGCAAGATGAACCAAATCGCGCTCTGTGATTGGCTACCCGAGCGGGCAAGATGGAGCTATCTTGCCCGCTCAGGATTACTCCCTTGGTCCTGCAAGATCAGAGATTATTTTGTGGTGTTTTAAGTCATACATATATAATAAATCCTTTATTGACCGAGCTTGTTTTGTCAAGATGGCTGGATATTGGCCTCATTCCTTCCTTTTTTGCGTGTTTATGGACCTCGACTTCGTCCATATCCAGCCATCTTGACCTCACGCTTGGTCAATAATCCATATAATAAACTAGTAATAATTATTGTTTTCTTATGATTGATTTGATTTTGTGGGGGTTTGGTGGTGTTCATAGTTTTCTGGGTTTTAAATAAACAATAATAATGATAATTTTTGCCTTTGTTTCTTGTTCTTTTCTAGCCACTTCTTGCTCAACGTGATCTCACTTCTTTACTCTAGGTTGGTACAAGGGCATGCCAATTGAACAAGACATATATGTCCTATATGTGATACAAGCTGGATTTTACCTCCATGCTGTCTATGCCACAGTTTTTATGGATCAATGGAGACAAGATTTCATTCTAATGATTTTACACCACGTTGTCACTATAGCACTTATTGCCTTCTCTTTTGCTGTCAGGTACTGTACTGTACTGTAAGTTGTACACAACAAGATGCTAAGTAATCTATGCCTTCCTTGGCTGTTTTCCCATTTAAATTAAAGCCATTATAACTGATTATGATTCAGAGTCATGTGGCACTGCAGAATTGGATGTTAATTTCACTTTTCTGGTTCAGAAGCTTTTAACCCATTCTTCCCTTAGTGGCTGTATCACTCAGGAGAGAATGGGTTCACAGGTTTTCGCCAGATAGTGTTTGTAAGAGTACTTTGTTGACCTAGGAAAGCAAAATAAAACTAGCACAAGCAATGTACCGTAGCCACAAACAGTAAAGCTGAGGCAGCAATCTCCAGGGGCCACGGAGTACGTTTGAAAGTTGGAGGAAGGGGGGAGGGGGGGGGGGGGGGTATGGTATGCATCACGGAAGTGTGAAGGGAGAGGTGAGAGGTTTTCAGTGTAAGAGAAAACAACCCTCCCCCCCGCCCCCCATCCCAGCCCCTCCTTCTCTTCAGCCTCTGATCTCAGAGGTTTCCAAAAAAAGTTGGTGTTAATGGCAGCTGCTTTGAGTAGAGTAATTAACTGTATCAACAAGGAGCTTAAGGACCCATTTCTTTAGGTTTGTCTGGGGCCATGCCATTTTTAAAAGAATGCTCCCAAACACCATATTTTAAAGTGCCCCTGTCATCTTATTTTTCTTTGGATTGATTTAAAAAAGACACCTATTTATTTTAACTGGAATTTTCCTGCAGTATTTAATGGTCTTCCATTACCAACTTTAAGATCTTGAGAGAACTGGATTGAGGAGAAAATGGCATCAAAGGCTCACTAGTTTAAGAATGCAATGCGTGTGTATGCCACAGAATTAATATGCAGCACAGGAGTTTTGGGCTTTGCATATACATGTACGCTGAAATTTGAAGCTAGTGAAACCTTGACGTCACCTTTCCCTGGATCCAACCCTCTGAGGTCCAATCGGTCAGTTTTGAACGTGAGTTATGGCGGGCGGTGAAATCCAAAACTTACACTCAAAGTAAATGGCCTTTGGACAAAAATCAAAGCTCAAAATTTTGGCAGTCAAGTGCCCTTTCACTCCTGTGGGGTTCCCCATTGACGAGTAAGATCGTCTGGCGTTAGACAGAGTAAAATCTATAAGTGTCACTCTTGGGAGTGAAAGGGTTAATGGGGACATAGTTTTTAAGTGAATCTAGCTGTTGTTAACCCTTTCACGCCTGTGGGGTTCCCCATTGATGAGTAAAATCGTCTGGCGTTAGACAGAGTAAAATCTATAAGTGTCACTCTTGGGAGTGAAAGGGTTAAGCAAACACAAATCTTCATGTTGTTGTTGTTTATGAGGTTAATCTTAGGTTTTGAAGAATCTGTCTTCAAAAGAAAGAAAGGTCTGCACAAACTGGAAGCCGTTTCACATACAAAATACTGTACAGGGGCCATGTGCAGCTTTAGTTTGCAGATATGTCCAGACTCTACTAACTATGGTCCAGAAATGCACATAATAATATGCATGACGCTTTTGATGAGCATGCATCATGAAATGGCCCCTTTGCTCTTCTCCCCTACTTCAACATCAGTCACATCTGGGAGTACAGGCAATTAAGGTATTAGTATACCCCAAAATTGATAATTTTGCCAAATTTTAGTTTTTGATAATTATTTCCAGGTACATCTCATTGAGTTCTTCTGCGAAAAAATGATCCTTCTAGACAAAGTTAAAAAAGAAAAATGATTTTCTGAATTATCTCTAATGAGAAGCTGTCAACAAGTTGTCATTATCAATTAAACTGCCATTAAAAGTCACATGATAGAAGCACAGCATGTTTTGCTTTGCATCACGCAAATTAGTCTGTCACGCGTAATCAATTTGTTTGTTGTGGAAGATGTCTTCAAAAAAGAAATACAAAAGATTGTGTCCTTTTTCAAGTGCGAAGAAGGCACAGACGTGGTAAATCTCAAAAGTAGTTAATAAGGAATGGGCCGAGTGCTCGCCGCTGGTGATGAAGGCTCATACTTTGAGCAAGATAAATTGCTATTGTCTATGTAAGAAGAGCCCTTACTTTATCGATCAGCAGGTAATTACTTTTCACACCTTTTGAGATCAGATATATTATAATCTCCCAACACTGGAAAAATGCCAGGTATAGTGTAGCCTGCGAACGCAGACGTATTTCCGGCGGTTGTTTCTCTCCCCCGAAAAGTGAGAGAAACGACCGCCGGAAATACGTCTGTGTTCGCAGGCTAGGTATAGTGTATTTTGCTTTATTTCCCAAAACTAAAATTTCATCGAAAGAGGTGCACATTTACAGTTCGTTTACAGCAAGTTTTCATCCTTTTTCACTGAAATTTGGCAAGAATGTTGCCAGATAATGTGGCAAAAAAACTGTGTCAGGGAATTTTTATTTTTTGCCTCCTTCAAAAGTAATGAATATTTAAGCAAAGCTAATGCATGTTTTATAAAAACCTAAAGTTTAACAGCGTATAAAAAACAAACCAGGCAATGAATCAAAATTCCCTGACACAGATTTTTAGATGAAGGTGTGCAGAAAATGTTGCTCGCTTTCTCCGGTTAAATTCTGACCGGAAACGAACTCAATTTGTGAAACTTCATACTTATGGAAAATGATCACTATTTTGGGAAAGGTTTGTATTTCTTGCCTTAATTTAAATCAACTAAAATTCCTAAGCTTTCAGAAAATGTGTACTTTATTGGGGTTTTTATGAAACGTGTGACCGTGAAGCAGCGACAACGGGAGGTTGTCATTTGGGGTATACTGATACTTTAATGCCACAAAGTGTCCCCTAACTCTCATCTCAAGTAAAGATACTCTATAGCTGCAATTTAATCTCTGTCACCAAAATAACTACATAACCCTTACACTTTCATGATTGCTATATATTTGTAGCAATGATTATGCTTAACCTTAAAGGGGCAATTCACGTTCATTGGATGTGAAAATGGGCCATGCATTTCTGGATTCAATTAAGTGTTGATTTGCCTTGTTTGATTCAGATATCACAGAATTGGTATTTTGGTACTATTTCTTCATGATGTCTGTGATGTTTTTCTGGAGTTTGCAAAACTTTGTGTGGCTCTCAAGTTGCGTGATGGAAAGTATCACCTTATTCCGGATGTCCTAGGTGGTGTTAGTTTTACCTTTTTTACATTATCGTGGTAAGTTTGCTAAATGATGTGACACTAGGTTAATAATAATTTTATTATTGCTTTAAAATGAAACTGCAGGTGCCATTTAAGGATTGTGCCACCACATACCAGTACTATACCTTCCCAGTAACCATAAACATGGAGACTCCATTTGAATTGCAGTCAATGGTTTCATTTTTGGCCACTGCCATTCTGGTTTGCCATGGCAGTTTGTGGGATAAAGCGGTGCGATCAAAATCGGCCAACTTGACCCATTTACATGGTTCATCCAAATTGATTGATACAAGTGAAAAATTAAACCGCAAAAGTGCAATTTTAAATTCAGAGTCCAAATGGTTTTAAAAGGCATAGAGGAATTTTCCTGGCGAGGTGTTGGAAGATTCATGGTTGCTGTTCTATAAGTGTGCTCATTCCAGAAAAAAATTAATACCATTAGTCAGAGAAAGGTTAATGCCATCTGTGTTTGTATGATAATATAAAATTTTATTATGATCAAAGCAACACTGCAGAAATGCATAGGACACAATTAGGTATTTTTCTTTTCACCCCTGTACTGGGACTTATTGGTAAGTTAAACCATCTGATGTTAATGTGGACGTCTTACTCTGAGGTGGGAAGGGGACATGCACAATTTTGGCCTCTTTACAAATGGAGGAGTTGTGCCAGTCTTTTTTGTTTACAACTGCACTGTAGATCTTTTTTCCTGTGGCTCTCCCATGTTATTATTAATTTTTCTTAAGTAACCTAACCTAGTGTAGGTACCCTTAAAAATGTTTTACAGTGTGTTTTACTGTATTTCTACATGTAGGTTCTAATTTTGTGCTATCATCTTTTGCAAAAGGCTTTATTGTCGTCTTTACCTCTACCCACTGAAAGTGCTCTACGTTTGTGGATGTGGAGGGCGTGTTCATGTACCAACAGCACCCTTTTACTTTTTCTTCAATCCCTTGCTGTGGAGTTTACTTCTCATGAACCTCTGGTGGTTTCAATACATAGTTTTGCTGCTTGTTCGTATTGTGGCTGGTAATAGTGGCTTGGAAGACACTCGTGAAATTGAAAAGCGTGAAATGACCAATGAAAAAGTATTTGAAAATGGGGATAGTTTGGCTGTCAATCATGGTAAGTTTCATTGTTTAGTTATGCACAAATTATTTTAAAAAGAAGTTCGTCTTTTAAAATCTATCATTGATCGCAAACTTTACTTACGGTAATTAAGGAATCAAATGTGGTAATGATTATGGATAATGATTTACTTGTAGGTACAGTAGATCACAATGTATACATTATGCATAATCTTGTCTTTTGCCTTTAAATGGCCTCAAATCACTAGCTTTAATCCATGAATTGCTCCTTTATATTTTGTTAAATATAGTTAAATGAAATTTAACATAGTTAACGACTAGGAGCTAGTCTGGTCAGTGGTGTTTTGCAGGCGGTTGTTAGTGTGTTGGCCGTCTGTTCTAAAGCGTTTGTAGAGCGTTTTGGTGCGTTCTGTAGCGTTTGATATAGTTACATAGTTTACGAACGGGAGCTAGTCTGGTCAGTAGCGTTTTTGCAGGCGTTTGTTTAGCGTTTGATGCGTTCTGTAGCGTTTGCAGCAGTCTTAAGGTTGTGGGAGCCCTGGGGCTGACATTGTCCAGCGGTATTCCTGGTTAGTGCATGCGTTGTTGTCCCATGTGTTTGCAGCGTGTTTGTTGCTCTGTTGGCGTGGCGTTGTGAGTCGAAGTAGTTTAGTGTTTCTCGGCGTTCCCTCTTTTCGTTCCCTTTTTTTATATTTTATTTATTTATTTATTTATTTTTCTTTTCTTTCCACTGAGCTATCTGGCTCAAGTGTGACGGGTGCCTGAGGGGGGCCTGGCGCCAGGGCTCGTGGCTGACTGTTGGGTAGCAAAGCGTTTGTTAATGCAACCTCGAACATCTCGAGGGAAAACACAAAGCCTGCAAAAGGGCAGTAAATGATTTTGGACCACCATTGTCTTGATTTTGACCTTTGCTACAGCTGCATTTCCATTTAGGCCTTTTTTTATCCAGAGGTTTTGCAATATAATTTTATTACACATAATTATAGAAATCACCAATTACTGAAGGTCAAAGTTATTTTAAGTTGCCAATCAAGAATTCCCAAGTTCTGATTCCTCAAGTCATGTGTGTAGATGAGCACAACTGTTTTATGATGGAAGGGGGGGGGGGGGGGGGGGCGTCCAAACCTTGACTCAGAAAAACACTACAGAAACTTTTTTCAGATTAGTGGCAAAATGGAATGGCTCTCCATCAAAAAGCAAGTCAACCAGTTGAGTAATAATAGGCGATCCTGCAGATGCGAGAATTTTAGACTCAAACAAGTAGTAAAAAAAAATCAGTTAGGGAAGGGGGGTTCCGGACCCCCCCGACCCCCCTGGATCCGCCACTGTGAAGTGAATTTTCCAGTTATTTAACCAATTAACCCGTCAGTTATGATACAGTACATGTATGTGACTGAACTCCTGTAGATCCAAAAGTTGGTTGGTATAGCTTTGTGATTCTCATAAGGCGGCCCGATTTTATTTCATTTACGACGTCTTCATATTATGCTGCCACATCAGTGGTTTTAAAGTCAGACCAAGCGTTGAGGCATACCTTGTAAAAATCCTGTAAGTAAAATAATGGGACGTCTGCGGATGTCAAAGTTACAATCCACCTACATGTAAGTACATACCCCTACATGTAACCTACATGTAAGTACATACACCTACATGTAAGTACATACGTGTAATACGTGTCAACAGTATTTTTCCTAGGGTTACTATACTTCTCAACATATCTCTCTTCAATGTAATTGACCCTTTAAAAAAGAGTGTGGTCATCAACGGGTGACTATCTTCTCGGGAACGTGGGGGCTCATGGCTGGGTTGTCAGGTTTTGCCAACCATTGGTGCAGTCTCCATCTTGGAGCTGGCTGCCAGTAGTGGAAGTTCCAGGATGTCGCGGCACCCAACCTAGGGTTTTCCCTTACGCGCAAATACGCGTCAGAGACGCGTTGTTTAGCCCAAAAACAACAAAGGGACGCAAAATACCAATGAGAACTGGTCCTCGCGGACGCACGTGTTCTAGAGCAATAGTTTACTAATAGTTAGTTTAGAACTGAATAGGTCTGCAGAAAAAGGTTTTTTTTTTTTTTTTTTTTTTTTGAGAATAAAGAAAATAAAGGCTTTGAATCTTCTTCTTTTGTCCAACTTCTTTAAATTTTTTAAACTAAAAGAGCCATCCTCACTTTGAATGGTTCTCAAGCTTGCTTTTTTGATGTTCCGATCGGGGAACCACATTGAAACTCCTTGCAGAGGTTTGGAAACTTGTAAGTGTTTCATTGTGAAGCATTCTGGGACAGAAATTGAGTTGGAAAAAAATGGCGGATTCGGAATCACAATCACAATGCTAACCTTTGTTATTGACTTAACGGATTCTGGAGAACATTTAGTTGGGGTGAGTATTCAAAGAGGAGAGAAAAGGTAGCATTTGTCACAAAAAAGATTCATATTAGCCCCCCTTGGTACCATCTTTCTTTCTTTCTTTTTGAAGGTTGCAGGCTGAGGCACCTACCTTTTTTAAACTTAAAGAGAACCTCCACTATAAACAAGAAAATAACTTTAAACCACAGAACATGATGTTCATACATTTTCCCAATGAAAGCGTTTGTATCTGAAATAAATGAAATTCAATAGCGGTTGTTTTGGTTTTCAAAGCTCCTGGGTGCCGCCAGATGTCGGGAATAATTATTATTGTGATGTGTCGCAGTTGCGCTACCCGTATTGTTTCAAAACTAAAGCTCTTTGTGTAAAAACTATAAGGGAAACTATAACACGTCGCAATTATTCAAGATGGCGGTGCCCAGGAAAACTGAAAGTGAAAATTAGTAAGATTTTTTTTTTAATACAAACACTTTATTTTGAAGGAAATTGTCAAGCAAATGTTTTTGTCGGTTTAAGATTATTTATTAGTTGTAGTGGAGTGGAGGTTCGCTTGAAACTGACCTTATCACCATTTACAATGTACATGTACAACTACCTAATTGGTGAACATTTTTTCTCCAGCTCTGCACAACTACAATGATGACATAAAAAGAGTGGATGACAATGTTGATAATGTCGCAGAAAAAGATCGCAAAGAGCAATTCCGACGTCGACAACCTCGTACTAAGCCAGCTAACCCGTAAAAAGCGCAGGACACATACAGTATGTCCACAAATAAATTGTAAGTGTTTTGTGTGTACATTGTAACAGTATCACTAGTCGAATGATGTTGATATTTTTATATTTATGATATCAAAATACATGTACCACGTACGCAATGTT
Organism: Montipora capitata; assembly: GCA_949126865.1. Taxonomy (NCBI): domain Eukaryota; kingdom Metazoa; phylum Cnidaria; class Anthozoa; order Scleractinia; family Acroporidae; genus Montipora; species Montipora capitata. Next base: position 15,518,674 of record OX421445.1, on the reverse strand, counting down.
GCAAACAGGTTTACGCCTTACAACTGGTAGGAAACATCACTATATGGTGTATTGCCTGGCTTGTAAGTTTTGGGAGTTTTTGGCATACACGTTGGGTGTATATGTATTATGTGTTGATTATTATTTTTTGTTTGTATAAAAGCATCAATAGATTCTTTGTTCAACATAAACAAAACCTATGTATTCATTTTGTGGCATAATTTCAGTCTTCTGTAAGCACGTGTTCGTCTCTGTTTTCAGCAGTTTTTGTTTCAGTAATTTGTAATAGTAATTTCTGAAAATTGCACATTGATTACAATAATAATATTTTTGACAAGAAATAATGTCAACTCACAGAGCAAAATGTTGTTAGTACTGTATGCAGTGGAGATTTCACCAGTGTTAGACCTGATGTTCAGTGATAACAGTGGTGATGTTGGGGATTTCTAATTTTAAACTTTCATGTGACTCATGAATTCATCGTCATCCGCATTTAAAATGGGTTCCGATTATTATATTTTGCTTAAGGTACTTGAATCTTTCACATTCACAGGTTGAAGTTTAGGTTTAAGGAGAAACCAAACTCGTGCATTTAATCATCTTACTTTAGTAGGCATCATTAAAATATTTAATTGTATTGGATGCGTGCTTTATGTAAAGTGAGAAAAAGGCTACCATGGGCTAGTTTCATTTCCTAAGAATGGAAACACCTTTTTGTTAAACGACAAAAAAGCTTGCTCTTGGTTGTTGCCAAGCGTACATGTACACAGCAGAAACATAAAGTGTAGTAACCCTTGATGCCAATCATAATCAACCAAAGTGTGTATTTTTTTGTAGTTTGTGGCCGCAAAATAATAATTTATCTACAGCCTTTTACACCATTTTGTGATTTTCGTGGAAAACCGGAAGGGATAATTGTTGAAAATTCAAGATTACAAAATTAGAGAATAACGTTAACAGTTGTTGTTGTTGTACAGTTGTTTTTTTAAAGCCACTGGCATCATCTTAGAGCAAGTTTTTTCATGCTACTTAGGTTAGGTTATTGTAGACATGCGTCCATTCGTCCATGTGTAATGTTATGTTTAGTTATTTTGCGAAACAGTGAGTAGTCCCACAAGTGTGGTATCACTGGACAGGTCATGCCCTGTTGGGATCATCTGCTTTGTCCACAACTTTTTCAGAATTTGTTCAGTAAGAGTTAGCTTTTCATTGATTGTCGTAAAACTTTTGTTCCCACGACTAATAGATCGTAACGCGTAGTAAATGCATTTAACCTGCTTTTAACAGACTGAGAGGGAACCAGCTTATGCGTCAGTGAGTTTTGATCTCACTCGTGATTGTTTGAGGAAGTGGATATTGATCTCAAGGGGTTTAAAACAAACAAGATAAGTAACATACTGAAAGGTACCCAGTTGCCAGTGTTGTGTACAATTTTGTGAAAGGAAGTTGTATGACTGTCCCTCACCTTTTGGTTTGTTCAATTTTTTTGGTGTTCGTACTTTTAAGAAGTACTGGTAGTGCCATGGATTTATTGTACTTGTAGCCAGTAAATATACAGTACCTTAGATGTATTAATTTACCTGGCGATCGATCCTCGGTTGTTATATACTTGCATCATAGACAAACGATAGGGACGGCGGAGACAATTTGATAATGGTAGAGCTAAATGATGTGGCCAAGTCAAATAAGCATATTGGAGTCAAGTCACTGTTCCGTCACTTGTCATTAATTGCCATATCATTTTAAAGGGCACCAAAACGCGAATATTATTAGTCTACAATATTGATTTCCCCACTGAAAGCAAACATGTTTGACGATTCGTACCTTAAAATTTCGCTTTTCATCTACCTGGCAAGACGCGCTAAGTTTACCCCTGACGTAAGGGGATCCACCCCCCAATGTCCGTGACTCCCAAAATTTTATGACATGCGCAGAGTACTTTCCTTGACGTGTTCATACTGCGCATGTCTATAATATTTGTATTTTGACGTATCGCATTCGTTGCGTGAGGGTTAAAGTTATCAAAACTAGCCGGTCATTTGGACCAACGACCGTGATGTGAGAGGCATGGGTTTATTCTCGATTTAACGTCACATTAACAAATTGATGTCAGTTTTTCATGCGTCTGTCCTGTTATTGATCATAAATTTCGTCATAACATTGTCAATGTAGCTGTGGATCCACGAGGCGAGACAAAAATGCCAGAAACTTCAATTTTATTCAATTTGACGCGACTAAATTCATGACTTGCCTCGCTCTCTTACTTGCTAATGGAAAAAACGGAGACGTTCTATTGGTTAAAAAGTGACAGATCGACGTTTCACAAATTTTTGCATAAATTAAACTCTTCGATACGGATAAATTATAAATTTATGTGTCTGTCCGTTTATTGACAATAAAAATTAGCCAATGAGGGCGCGAGAAGTTTGCAGTCATTGTAAAAAACAGCTTTGAAATTAAAAATGTCTTTGAAAACAGGTATGCAAAGCAGTTTGTGACGTAAAATCGAGAATAGACCCATGCAGTCCTCTCTTACCCACGATCGTGGGTAAAATTACTGCTAGTTCTGTCAAGTTACGTGGCTTGCACTGCACAGAAAAAGCGAAATTCTGGGTAATAATGGGGTTATATGTTTGCATTGGATGGGAAGATTTATATCAGAAACAAAAAGCATTTAAGTTTCAGTGTACTTTGATGATTTGAAAAAGCAACCAAGGCCAAAACACTCTACCAATCCTTCTGTCTCCGCTGCACCTGGTTCAAGTTAACACAAATTCATGGTTTTTCAGTAGTAGATGTACATTAAATTCAGTAATCATTGGGAGACAAGATTAACCAAGTTACGAAAATCGGGTTTCGTAAGTTAAAACGCGTAATTCCCATAGAACGCTAAAAAATTCCAGGATACTGTTAGGCATTTGCATAATGTATTGTCATGCGAGTGTTTTTGAGGAGTAAGTATAGCAATAAGGAATACTTTGTAGTGAAATTTAGAATAACTAATTGTAGTAAACGTAGGAGGCGATCTTTTACACTGTGTTATTTGAGAACACCCTTGTCCAGCAGCAAATGCTGTCTCCGGTGGATAAAGGAGTCCGGGCCAGGTTTCATTTCCTTTTTTTTTTCTTCCAGCCCGTTTCTGGAAAGTCCCTAAACTTTTCGGGTGCAAAATTTCCCTTTCTATCTTAAAAACGAAGATCTTAAGCGGATCTCACTTTCACGAATGGCTTTTCAGGACTTCCTTTGGAGCAGTGTAGTGGTGCCTAGAAGGACCTAGGAACGAGATTGACAAAGGCTTCTCCTTTGACCTCAAAAGCCTCGACCGAGTTG
>OX421445.1:15505365-15507865 GCA_949126865.1 Montipora capitata | reverse complement strand
TATATTGTTGAAAAATCCACAGCTATCTCTCTTCGTTGTAATGAGTAATGTAAACAATCTTCGCACCGGTGCGTCGTAGTAATAAATTGAGAACTAGTAAGTTAAGGAGGCTCAAATCAGTTTTAGAACTTTCAACTGTGCTATTTGGAACGATTGAATCTACCCAATTGTTTCACGTAAAGGCAAATGATTGATCCCCTGTGAAACACCAATAATTGTTTAACAAGATGCACTCATTACTGTAACGTAATAGGTTACCATGGCAACGAAAGAGTCCTCTAAAATCACCCTGTATTTTGTCTTTCAACGCTTATATCTCAAAAACGAACTCGGCGACCCCATTTTTTATTTCTGAGACAAAAAAGAGGGAACCTATATTATGTCACATTAATGAGTGCATCTTGTTTAACAAGTATTGGTGTTTCATTTGGTACCATAACATTGCCTTGATGTGAAACAGTGTTGCAGAGTTAATCCTTCAATTAAGACATTCCTTCCAATTTATTTAAACCGGTTAGAGCCCCCTTATCGTCTAGGTTCACATGTAACACAAGTAATGGAAGATTCACGGAAAACGGAATTTGAAATGTTATGCATTTGAAGGTAAAACAGGTATATTTGTAGACTTTATGCTTCGATGTATTGTGCACATAAACAAGTATCTGTTCTTCTCTTAATGGCTAATATTCCATGACAGGCTTCTCACCGTTCCAAAAGAGTTTGCGTCCACATTTCAGGGATGGCACAGTGGTGAGAGCACTCGTCTCCCACCAATGTGGCCCGGGTTCGATTCCGGGACCCGGCGTCATATGTGGGTTGAGTTTGTTGGTTCTCTACTCTGCATCGAGAGGTTTTCTCCTTGTCAAATGGAAAGGCAATTTTCCGGAAAATCTTTTCGGAAATTGTGGACAACCTTCAGAGGTAGTTTTTCCGTTCGGAATGGAAATCGGGAAATTCCCTTACAATTTGCGAGAATCGTTCCGTTTCCAGGCCCTTTCTCACAAGATCCAGTAAATATGCTAGATGGAATGTCGGGTAGTCAATAAATTCTGAAAATCGCTTACCTTCATGCAACGATCATTCCATCCGGATTATTTGCCTAAATGGTAAACACCCACTGTTTCTTTTTTTGAAATAGTTCCTTGTTTGTACTTTTTTGGCGATTAACGGTCTGCAGCACTTGGCTTCGTCGTATAAGAAGATCTCATTCAAACATCTGTGGTTTTGGGTCAATGTGGGCTCTGGTATGGGCATCACGTGACAGATGTCCACGGTTCGTGTTCGGGGAGCAAACGAGTTGCCTCAAATCGTGTTCGTTTTATACAAGTAAGGGGCTTTTAGGGCCATCTTCGTCTACAGAAGTCCCCACACTAGCATCATTAAGCTGGAATGCGGGTAAAGGCAAGCCTTTGAACGAAAACAGAGGTGAGAGATGGTTTCATGCAGACTTGGACGCCTAAAATGTTCTGTTGTAAACATGGCGGTTCACGAGTGAAGGTGTCTCTCTGGCCTTTCTGTCGACGAATTCCAGGACCTACCGATACAATTTGGGCAAGTTTTGAAAGCTAAAAAGTTCCATCGATGCTGTGTTTTGCTGGTAGGACTGGGTGGGTCCGACACTTATAAAAAAAAATCAATGAAATAAGAATGGAGGTTCTTTCCTTGTCATGGAATGGCAGAATTACCCAGGCAACTTGAGAAGCACGAGACCGGCTGGCTCTCATCAAATGGCTGAAGTGCGGCCGGAGGAAAAAGTAGAGAGAAGATTTCCAGCTAGATACTAAGAGTAACCCTGCTGTGTGCTGTTAACGTAGACGTTTGATTTCTGAACAAGTTTTTTTATCATAAAATTTGTGGCAAAGTAGTGCTCTTTTCGCTGTTATCCTCGTAGCAAAAAAAGAGTAAACAAAAAAAATTGGCCTCTCGTAATTGCTTGTCAAAGGAACGGTATAAAGTAAATAAGACAATACTGAGATTTGTATCTGGCAAATTACTTGTCCTCTTACTACTTAAGTCAAACTCTACATCTCTATGCAATAAGCGCATTCCCGCAAAATTTCCTCATATTAATTAATGTATAAAAGTTCTATGTTTTTTCTGCTTCTATGAAAAATACGTTTTCTCTCCCTTCCTCTTCTTATGCATAATCTTCGCGAAAATTACATTCTGTCCCTCAATAAACCTAGAACAAGTAGTTATGGTCTTGGTTCTTCTTCTTCTTACGTATCAGCTAAGTTGCGGAATGCGCTACCTGATTTTATCCGTACCACTGAGTTGACTGGTTTTAAAAGAGAATCAAGGGCCGCATTTTGTACATCGGCGTTTCTTTTCAATTAAATGTATCTTTAAAATATTGTGTATTTAGTCATGTACCTGTATATGCTATGTATTTTAGCTGTAAATGTAATGCTTTACAGGTTTGTATTTCGGAGTAAAGCATTTAAAATTTGTAAAAGCTTAAAAAGAGTGCTTTTCTCATATCTTTTTTTCTTTCTTGTAA
>OX421445.1:15492865-15500365 GCA_949126865.1 Montipora capitata | reverse complement strand
CAAACGTGTCGATGACATGAGAAACGGAAAAAGGTCCGCTCAAGCCTGTCTCTGATGATCCAATTTTTCGTGGTAAGTCTCAGTAATTAACTTACTTTAACATGTTTTGTGACACTTGGATTTCTCGTGCTATCTGGATTAGTAGAATTCTACTAGTATACTAATGCAAATGCTGTAATTTGATTGGCTGAGCCATTGAACACTATCAGCCATTAGTGTGTGTGTGTGGGGAATGGGGGAGTTTAATGTCGGACCGGAGTGGACATTGGATATTTGCTCATATCATTACCTGTTCGGTGGCACTGAAGAAAAATTGACGAGAAAAGCATGCAGCTGAATATAACTCTCTGAAATAAGTCACGATCTCGGGCGGCGCGGTGGTCTCATGGTTAGTGCGCTCTACTCCGGATCGAGTGGTTCGGGTTCGGGGCCTCGTAGGGGACATTGTGTTGTGTTCTTGGACAAAACAATTTACTCTCACGGTGCCTCTCTCCACCCAGGTGTATAGATGGGTACCGGTGAATTTAATACTCCTCCTAGTCGCTTCATGCTACAGTAACCGGAGATAAGTGCCGGCCTGATGGGCCTTCTGGGCTCGTAGCAGACTTTCCCTTTACCTCAGACTTCAGGACATAGCTATATTATGTCCAAAGTTAAGCAGGGCCCCTGGCCGATTTATATAGCTAATCTATTTAAGCAATATGATGGAGACTACAGTTTGAGAAATGCTGACTTTGTAATTCCACGTTTTTACACAGTGACGAACGACAAGCATCCCATTAAGTATTTTGGGTCTTCCCCATGCATGACGCAGACTCCTTAAATAGTTTTAAGAATCATACAAGAAAATTGAATTCGTCTTCAATTATGAATGACCAGACCTGTGGGTCATTTTAATGGCAGTTTTAGTCAGTTTATAATTAGGATATTTCAAGAAAATTTTATAGATAGTCTTTTTAAAATTGCTAATAAATGTATGATGCTTAATATTATTTCTTATTTAATATTTTGTTTGTGTCACCAATTAGTATTTTAAGCTTAAGTATTTTGATACTTCAATAAAGTTATTATTATACATTAGCCGGATTGCGAAGCCCCGGATAGGACACCCATCCAGAATTTGAGATAAAATAAGACTAACAAGACGGCTTATAACTCAAGACATCCAAAACGACGTTTTCAGTAGTCCTTAAACTTTAATAATCATGTAAGACTATCAACATTTTATTATAATAAGACAGGTTTACTATATTTGTTACTCACAACTAGCAAAGCTGTTCAAGGTGGGCAACAATAAAACATAATAGAAAAGGCTCAAAGAAAGCAACCATACTTTGAGATTAAGGAAAATGTTTCGATGTTCCAAACATCATCTTCAGCCATAGTGAGTCTAACATTAAAAATTTTACAAGATAATTCGTATATCTATCTATCTATATATATATATATATATATATATGTGTAATTAATTGTATAGGAAAAGAAAAAATAAAACATTGCACTACAGAGCTGTTTCGAAAGGGTCTGGTGGTCCTCTCTCGTCAGGTGTATTAAAAACTGAACAACTAAGATTCCTTTTTTATAGGCTGATCGTTCAAGCATGCGTTATCAAGTACTTGGTTGCATGCCGACACACACTCGCATGTTCGTTCCGTTTGTTTAGGGTGCCCGCGCCCGGTTTACATATGATGAGAAATTTTTCCGTTATGCACAGGTTGCATCACTTTGTCACATTTGAATATGGTCTTGCACCGGGCGCGGGCACCCTAAACAAAAGGAACGAACTGGCGAGTGTGCGCCGACATGCAACGAAGTACTTGATAAAACATGCTTGAACGATCAGCCTATAAAAAAGGAACCATAGTTGTTCGGTTTTTAATGCACCTGACGAGAGAGGACCACCAGGCCCATTCGAAACAGGTCTGTAGTGCAATGTTTGAAGTTTTCTTTTCCTATACAATAAATTATATTATATAGCTCCACGATTGTACATCGCTCTCCGACTCAAGGATTAGGATTTCACGATATTACAAGGATTTTTTGTAGATTAAATGTTCGTTACAAGTAGTTAGACGACTTAATTAAGGAATTTTGTCTTTCTCTCATCTATCATTGAGGCCACCTGAATTTTTTAAGGTGACTATCAGAGACTATTGCTTTTAATTGTCCAGATAAGTGAGAGGATCTCTTCTCACTTTCACTCTTAAAAGTGCTTGTAGTTTTCGCCACCTGTTATTGAAAAACGTCGTAGCATAGACCCATATCACTCAATGTCTAAACAAAAGATTTTGCCCGTCGAACCTCTCATTCAGTGCGAGGCTGGACGGGCAAAGACAATGCAAAGACAAAGCCTTTATTCCCCACGGACTCCAAAATGGCCGCCTCGTGATAAAGGTGAATTGCTCCGGCTGTTAGATTAAAAAGTGCCTTGTGCCCATGTGAAAGGGTGTTCATACCTCTGTACGCAAGAAGTAGCTCCTCTGATGACCTTGGGCAAGCCGAGATAGGCTAGCCACTGTCGCTTCGGATCTTACAAATCAACTTATTTTAAAAAAAATAATTAATAACAGTTATAATTACTTGAAAGGGTGTTGCAATTGGATTTCGAAAGCATAGTTTCAGAAGGCATGTCTTTTGGTAAACAGTAAATTGTTTTTGCCGTTCAAGTGATAGAGACGGTTACAGCCCCCTTAAAGCACGAGTGAGTAGGTAATAGATAGTAGGATTAATTTGAAGTTCGTTGGTAGAAATCTCGAGGCTTTGAGAAGATTCAGTTTATTGACGACGGTTTTCTTGACGTCCCAAATGCATTGCCCCCAGTGAAACTTTGAGTAAATTGTTACCTCTAGAAGTTTGCTCTCTTATTAACCCAGCCAATGGGTCTGCCACCTAGCCACTACAAGGAAGCATGATTTTGCATTTCCGTGGGTGTGGTGTAAGATGATTCTCAGTGCGCCACTTATAAAGCTGGTATAAGGCGCTATAACACTTATTTATACATGACACCAGTTTTATTATTTGGCTAATGTGCAAATTAGCCTACCAAGCCTCATTTTAGGGCAAGAATTCTTTTCAATTCACTGAAGGGTATCGACTGCAGTGCACTGCACCATTTTAAGGTTCTGTTTACAAGAGGGAGGGTAACCCTGGTGCGAGGATTACCCAAGCACTCACAGGTTTTTTTTCCAACCGGCGTGTTGAAAAGGCAGACAGGGTTACCCCGTCCACGAATTAAAACAACGCCAACCTTGAGGCCGGAATCCAATTATTTTTGGTTGACGAATAAGATTTCTTTGGAGCGAAGTAAAGTCGACTTGCAAGTCGTCTTAAAGTGATTTTAAAAGTTTGACGAAAAAGTCGTCTTTGATGATTAGAAGTCCTTTTTTATTCCATCTCAATTTTTTGGATGAATAGCCTATCCGGGGCTCGGTCCGTAATAATATTATCTGAAGCAATTTTCTAGATAAGCTTTTTCCTTCGAAGGACATCTGCAGCTTCCTTACAGTTTGTCTCTCTGTCGGCAATGCTTTGGTACCTCCGTTCCTCATCACTACTTAGTCTCATTTTACATCCCAGGGCCCTTTCCATTCGCAATCATATTCTGAGCCTTAAAGGACCCTAGTCATCCACAAGGCGTTGCGTGCTTAAGCGGCGAAATCCGCCATTTTCGAAAATGGCTTTCTAGTAGCGAAACGAGATCCTTTCCCATCGACGCAAGTGGACTAGTCTGAAGTACATTACTGTTATACTGGCCTTTTTCAATTCCAAGAGTGTAGATCTGATTGGTTCTTTTTGTAGTTTTGCCAAATCGTTTGGCAAAAAAATTGACAAGGAAACGGATCGTTTTTCATGGCCTCTCGATTGCCCAAACGTGGACAGCCGAAGGCCCCAGGAGGAAAATATACGACAATTATACTTCGTGAATACGGGCAGCGCTGTTAACTGAAATACGGGATTACCGAGTTCAATAATTTCAATGGCTCTTTCCAAGAATAGCATTACAGTAATGTTTTATAATATGCAGTGCGTTTTTTGAATGAGTCGATTAACCTTAAGCCTAGTTTTCACAAGCGGCACAAACGCAAGAACAAACGCAAGCATAAGAACGGTTATTTCACCGTGAAAACGGGGTTGTCGGGTTTTCCTTGTGTCTGCACTTATGCTTGCGCTATGTCGACGTTCGTTTTCACTTAGCACCTTATGCTTGCGCTTGTGATTGCATCGCTAATAAAAACTAGGCTTTACACTAAAGAAGGAAATTTGTGCATTGCCCATAACAGAATCCCCAAACGTTTCCAGTTTCCTTTCATCTTATTTTAATCTAATTTTATCTCTACCATAAGTGCCGTTACGAGAGTCAGAAAACATTCCGACAAAAATACATAACTAGCCTATTTAAGCTAGTTATTTAAAGTGCCCCTAACCCCAAAATGTTTTTTTCGCTAAAATGAATCTTTGCACCTGTCCGAAACGCATTGCGGCAATTTTTTCCTTTTTCTAACAAACTCTGTCATTTTATAGGCTTCGAAAGTTGCGAAAATCCAAGCATCTTTTGTTCACGACCGAGTCAGAAGGGGAGTGGGTCTATTCCTGATGTGACGTCACAAACTGATTTACATTGCATTAACTCTTTGTAAACATGCATGCAAAGTAGATGGTGACGTCACATCAGGAATAGACCCACTCCCCTTCTGACTCGGTCGTGAACAAAAGATGCTTGGATTTTCGCAACTTTCGAAGCCTATAAAATGACAGAATTTGTTAGAAAAAGGAAAAAATTGCCGCAATGTGTTTCGAACAGGTGCAAAGATTCATTTTAGCGAAAAAAGCATTTTGGGGTTAGGGGCACTTTAAGCTAGTTATAGCTAGTTATACAATAAAGACAAAACATTACCCTTTTTGGCCCGAGAGGACCTCACTTTTGACGAGAGAATAATTGTTTGTGTTCCCTGGTAGATAGTCATATTGGATGTATAACCTTAGCGCGCTCCTTCTCACCCATCCCACCCGCTTTCGTTCATTCCAATCTATTTCTTTGATATAAACGATAAAATCAATACAATATGTCCCTTTAAAAAACGCAAACGCATGCACTCGGTTCTAAACGGTACTATTTCCACCAAGACAATCTTTGACTATAACATTAACCATAATCGTCTTGGAAGAGAGATGATTCTCCTGAGTCGCAGATTAATGGCCACATTTATATTCGAAATGGCTAATTCGTCGGAGATGCATTATGAGTAACTCTCCAGTTGAGCCAACTCGAGAGTAACTCTCCAGTTGAGCCAACTCGAGAGTAACTCTCCAGTTGAGCCAACTCGAGAGGAGCTCTCCAGTTGAGCCAACTCGAGAGGAGCTCTCCAGTTGAGCCAACTCGAGAGGAGCTCTCCAGTTGAGCCAACTCTAGAGGAGCTCTCCAGTTGAGCCAACTCGAGAGGAGCTCTCCAGTTGAGCCAACTCGAGAGGAGCTCTCCAGTTGAGCCAACTCGAGAGGAGCTCTCCAGTTGAGCCAGCTCGAGAGGAGCTCTCCAGTTGAGCCAGCTCGAGAGGAGCTCTCCAGTTGAGCCAGCTCGAGAGGAGCTCTCCAGTTGAGCCAGCTCGAGAGGAGCTCTCCAGTTGAGCCAACTCGAGAGGAGCTCTCCAGTTGAGCCAACTCGAGAGGAGCTCTCCAGTTGAGCCAACTCGAGAGGAGCTCTCCAGTTGCGTTTTTTTTTTTCGAACATTTCGTCCGCGCATGCGTAAATGTTTTGGCTCTCCGATACCTAGCCCACCAAAAAAATTAAGATGCTTGTTTTTACAAGGAAATGACATACAGAGGTGAGAGATGGTTTCATGCAGACTGGGACGCTTAAAATGTTCTGTTGTAAACATGGCGGTTCACGAGTTAGTGCGGATTTATCGTTAAATCCGTGAGCTCCAAAACTACATTTCTCTGCGTTATGCGCGATTTTATTTCTGTACGTTGTCTTTCGCTGTTCACAGCCTTGCCGGAATGTGATTTGTACTTTGTAAATAAGGTGTAAAAAATAAGTTCCTTTTAACTCCCTGAAAGTCTGTGTAATCAGACGGGACAAGTCGGAGAAATAAAAGCAAGTTGAGGAGATCTGTTGCTGTGCTGATCACTGTTATTTTTTTGTCCAGTACACGACAAAGGTGCATTAATCGGGTAGCCTTTAAAGTCATCTACATGCTCTAGCCAGAATTTCAAATTCTTGTAAAACGCCTTCGGGAGCAGAAAGCACGTCATTCCACGAATGCCTGAGTTGAAGGAAAAAATATTTTTGCCTAGTGAACAAGCGGGCATAGGGCTCCAAAGCAAAAGTGACGAAAATAACAAACCCCGAAACACTAGCAACGTCTCGAACTTGAAGGTTAGGAAAATCATTAATTAGCCTGCTCAAAACAGATGTCAAGTTATTTTTCTCAGGAATGACTTGAAAAGCATGCGAATTGTATCCACAACAATTCCTACCCACTCACCAATCTGACGGAGTGAGGTTTCCAACAGAACTTATTTTCCTTCAACCTGCCAGCAGAGCCTTTCTTAACTTGACGAGAAAGGAAGGACTCTGCAGAAATCGTGTTAAGTCTTTATTGAGCATGCGCAAGTCTTTTCTTGGAGTCTCAAACCCAAGCCAAGTCTCGATCGCACTCCTAGACGCCATATTGATTTTCGTACTGAGGGCTTGATTTTGACCTTCGCCTTGTCAAAAAAATGATGCGCACGCTGCCTAAGCCGGTTTGACCGGAGTGACTAGCCCAGAAACTTGGGCTGCGGCGACTTTAAAGACTTGACACGATTTCTGCAGAGCCTCTCTTTCTCGCTCTCTGTCGAGTTTTAAAGAGACCCTGCTGGCAGGGTAATTTTCCTTGTACTTCCAACAGGAATACTGAAGGTCAGACCTGACCAATGAAGAAGCAAATCTCTCATCGGAAAGAGATCTTCCTCTAAAGTGTCTCGAACTTCCACAGGCTTCCTTGACTGATCTAAGGGCAGTCATAGCATAATCGATATCACCGGCGATCTTTTCCTCGTGATGCTACTGGTCTTCCGACTGCTCAAGCCTCATTTTCTTCATGACAGAATGACAAAAAACGTCTAAGCTCCGAAAACATCTGCCGAGAATCTGTTGAAGCTGCCGCCGATTAAGTCATTACGTACAAGAACAAACTAACGAGAACCTTTGGTTACCAAAACCGATAGCCGTCCAGAAGGCAAGAAGCCTGAATAAACTAGATCCACTAGTTTTATACCAATAAATCTCATCAACATATCGTGAAACGTAATTGCATAATCGATACGTAAGAAACAATAATGAAAAGAAGAGGAACCAAAGATTATCACATCAAGTGAGAACAAAGCTTGCTACCAACCGTAACGAAAATGCTTTCCAAATGCACGCTGTTACGTTGGAAAGCAGTTGCAAAGTCTGCCTGCCAAGTAAAAAATACGATTGATTGAATACAAAATACAATAGGCCATTTCCGAGTTGATGT
>OX421445.1:15475365-15485365 GCA_949126865.1 Montipora capitata | reverse complement strand
TGTTGCAAGGGATAAAGGGGATTCGGAGGCGGAAAAATATTCGATTATTTTACGCCAGTGCCGTCCTCTGGTTGGCAGTAAAGCGCTTCACAGCGTACTTATAAAGTTGGTAGCGACCAAGCAAGAGGCGGAGGTAGCTAAGGTTGTGAAGAAAGCGTTGAAATCTGCTAATCAGCTAAAAGAGGAGAGAGGGCAGAGAAGGACACGCCCTTTCCAAATGGGAAGGTAGAAGACCCTTTAATTCAAAATGCTTTGCATGTGGGAGACCCGGACAATTTGCGAGATTTTGTCCGTTTGAGCAAGCGACATTGGATTCGAAAAAGGACATTAAATGATGTATTTTGTGTACTTTTGAAGATTTGGCGATCGATTATCTGTGCATTTATGAAACGGTTTAAAGGACTAAGAATTATGGACTGAACTTTAGTTATTTGTTGTGTCTTCTTAATTGTAATAAAGGGCATTTAACAAAGTGTTTTTAAAGGTTTTTATTCTTCTGTGCGCTCTCCTACTTACACAAACATACATACACACACGCACACACACGTACTTCCATTGGTTTTGAGCGCATTTCGAAATCAATTTTTTCTTAACCCTTGAACGGTGGGACATTCCCTTGTTGCCACGATTTTTCGGGCTGATGAGTCATTTCCTCCGGGCTTGGGTTTCCATCTAGGAGTACTAGTTCTCCTAGCCGAGTATAATAGTTTTTCTTTTGATGATTGTAGCCTATGACGAAAAAACAAAGGTTTGTATGGCAATTTGACCCACTCTCGGCTTGTCGAAAGGCGGATCTTCATACAACCAAATGGGTACTCCTGGATGGAACCCCAAGCCTGGAGGGAAAGATGGATCCTGAGATGTTGCTCAATGAGGTTCACCGTACTCTTAGTGGAGATTTGCGCCAAGTGGCTAATATCTCTTTCCGTGACCCTGATACATTTAACGCGGGAGAAATTCATAAACATTTTGATACCTGGAAAGTAATTTTAGAGAGCTACGAGCAACAGGAGAGGGTCTTACAATGGATTAGTAAAGGAGTAAATGTTGTTAACTTCATGAGACCCTTTAAAGGAATGTTCAGGGGTGTTCAATATGATTTGTGATATCCCCCCAGCAAGGGTCATGGGTAATCAAAGTTCATGCAACAAGTTTTCGGACTCCATTTCTCCGATTGGTACTACCGCTGACTGTCGAGCGTTCTAAACCAAGGCTGTGTATTAATGCCAGATTCCTTAATCTGTGGATGAGAGATTCCCCCTTCTTGTTAGACAAGCTTAGAGATGTGCCTCGTTATGTTTATCCTGATTCGTTAATGTCAAAGTCAGACGATAAATCGGGATATGACCACGTGTTACTTACAGAAGAGTCTATGCAGTCCTTTGGAATAAGGTGGGGGGATTGGTGGTTGGTTTGCGCAAAGCTTCCCTTCGGTTGGAGGAATTCTCCTTTCGTCTACCAAACCTTAGGTTTGTCGGCAACGCATTTCTTTAGGAACATTGGAATTGCGTGCTCCCTTTGTATAGATGATCGTCTGAATAGGGAAATCTTCACCAATGAGGGTTATTGGTCTAGGCTGATAGCAGAGAGAGATACTGTTTACAGTAAACAGTCTGCGGAAGCTGCCCTCTACATTGTGTGCAAGCTATTAGTTCATCTGGGCTATTTTTTGGGTTTGGGAAAGTGTGTACTGAGACCTACTAATTGCATCACATATCTTGGAATGGTGGTGAATTCCTCCTTACAGGCATTTCAGATTCCTGTCGGGGAAATGGTTAGCTACGCTGCACTGAGAGAGGAGGTTTTAAGCGGGTCTGTGAATATCCCGGTTAAGACGTTGCAACGACTTATGGGAAAGGCTATGTCTTTTTCATTAGCTTTCCGCGGCGCAAAGTTTTTCATTCGGGAGATGGCTACAGCGGTTGGTTTGGCGTCTGGTACTGGGCTCGCGAAAATTACCCCGGACCTTAAAGAAAATATTCTTTTCTGGAGGTTCTTAGATCATTGGACTGGTCATGTTTCGTGGCGGTTGGAAAAACATGTTGCGATTGAAATCTCAACAGATGCGTCTCAATCACGTTGGGCTGGTGTGATTCACCGTCAACCTACAGATCTTGTGCTGGGTGATTTCTGGGAGGCACCTTTAACCAAGGAGAAAATCAACATTAAAGAGTTTTGGGCGGTAGCTCGAGGCATCGCCTGCAGAGATAAGGGATTGTCGAGTTCATGTCCAGATGGATAATCAGGCAGTTTTACACACATAAATGGGCCGGGGCGGACGCGCACGTAGCATGAATCCGGGTGCAAAGAGGATTTTTCAATTGACCCAGGAAAAGAATCTCCATTTAACCATGTCCTTTGTCGCTTCAGCGAACAATCCAGCGTATGAGTTTTCGAGAAATTTGTCAGCTTCGGACTCTATGCTGTCACCCCAAGTGTTGGAATAAGGTCCAAGACTTGTTTGGTGGTCCTTCTGGTCATAACCTCGACTTAATGTCGCTTGATTCTAATGTCCAGCGAGATCGTTTTGGCGAGTCGTTACCGCATTTCACACTATACCCCACACCTGGCTCTGTTGGTGTAGATGTTTTTAGTCAGAACTTGCAACATTGTGACGGGAAGGAGGTTAATGCATATGTTTTCCTTCCTTTTGGTTTGATACACCCTCTGCTAGGTTATCTTCAATCCCAGAGAGCAATTGTGACAATGGTGGTCCCTGGGAAATCCCCTCGTCCTTCTTGGTGGCCAACTATTGTATCCATGTCTTCGACAGGCGTTGTCCTTGCCAGAAATGGTGCCTTAGATGTTTTGCTCGCCCCTGCCAAGCGTGGATTTAAACCGACAAGATTGAATTTTGACTTATCGGTTTTCCGAAGTGACAGATTCTAATATGTAGGGTTTCCTTTTCAGGCGTTACCAAGGGTCCCTAAACTTTTTGTGCCTTCAGTGGGGTGTCTCCAGTACGCCTACCCTAATGATGAAAGTTTCAGGTTCTGTCAATCTTGTGGTTACCGTAGGGCGCCGTTCAAGAAGTCACCCATTTCTTTAAAGGTACCTGTTAATATTCAGGATATTAGGAAGAGAAAGTGTGAACTTACGTGCCGTCGGAGTGCTACTTCCTATGGCTAGCAAAAATCAGCACTGGAGAAGGAATTTACTGGTTTTTTAGAGAATCTTGACCCGCCGTTGGACATTCTGTCGGCAACTCCGAGTGCAGTTGTTGACTTCCTTATATGGAAAGATAATTTTGGAAAGACAAAGGTGCACCAACAATGTTACCTTTTTTTCTGGACAAAAGTACAATACACAGTGTTCTTGTCCTAAGAGACTAGCTTATGGTACTATAGATTCTCTGATAGGAAAGCTCCGTTCTATATTCTGCTTGTACGGTCGCGGTTCGGATGAGTCGCCCATTCTGGGTTATGGAAACCCAGCAGCGTCGAAAGTGGTAAAAGATTATCTTTCCATGGTTCGGGAGGAACAATTGCGGGCTAGAATTTCTCCTACTCAAGCCCAACCTTTTTTCATTGCTGATCTATTGGCTTTATCCGCTTACATTGCAAAGAGATTGATAGACAGGTATATTTCGTCAAAGGAGCTTTATACGTTTGCAAGAGATCAGGCCTACTTTAAGACTTTATTTTTTGCGGGGGATAGAGCGGGAGATCTTGGGAGAATGAAAACTGAAGAAATGCTTTATTTTTCACGCAAAGAGGGTTTATTGTTTAATCATCTATTACCAAATCTCTGAGAGATGGTACATCCAACTTGTTTTCACTCAAACGCTATAGTAAAGATTTGTCTCTTTGTCCAGTTACTCTTATAGAAACATATATTGCTATTTGTGATGTTATGAAGTTACCAGTACGTCATGGTTTCTTGTTTAGACCCCTCTCTCCCCAGGGATTTGTCCAGCCATTACCGTTTGACTCGCCAGAAGCGCAAGCGCGGTTGAATTTCTATGTGGGAAAACTTCCGCATGTGTTCGGGCATCGGAAAATAACTTTGCATGGGCTGCGTAATGGGTGCGCTATCTCTTTGGCGTTGGCTGGCGCAGATATTCAGACGGTAGTGGATCACATAGGATGGAAGACCCCCTCTATGGCCCGTCACTACATAAAGTTGAACCAAGTTCTGGGTTCGGGGGGCGCTGGTGATTTGTTATCTTTGTTGCCAATGAATATTACAGATAGTTATCGAAGGCAAAATGACTTACTAGGATTCACTCGAGCCTTTTGTTGAATATCACATAGTCTTCTTTTTCTATAGTAACGTTTGAATAAAATGAATAGAGCCTTACTCTTTTGTCTTAGTCGTTTGGGGTTGGAGTTGGAGGTTTGGCGATAATACTTATTAGGATTGGGAGAGTTTTTTGTGTAGGGTATATTGAAGAGCTTCCTTAGCCGGACGAGACAGGGAGGACTTCCCATACCTTAATGCTAATGAGGCAGCAAGATGGATAATGAACTATTCAAACCTCATTGAATATTCATGATCCCTCACGATGCTTTATTAAGCACGTTATGATATTCATCGGTGTCAGTGTAGCTCGTAAGTCTCGGAAAACAACTCGCCCACCCTCCCTCTCTGGTAGCAATGCGTAGTATTACTTGATTCTCGACAGCCCACCTCAGTTGGTTCACAATGTACAATGTTTACCTGTTCGCTCTTTCTTTCAATTTTTGCTCTTGGGCACAGCAATCAATTGTTGCGGTTGCTCTGTAGGGGCCATTAGTTTTTTCCTCTCCCTCATGTTGCCTCTCTTGCACTCCGTTCTTCTCTCGGTCGTTGACTCGACAGGGAGGACTTCCCATACCTTAATGCTAATGAGGCAGCAAGAGGGATAATGAACTATTTTTATGCAAAGGCTTTCTTTTGTTTCAGTAATCCAATATGGCTGCTGGTCACGTGACTGAAAACTCTCTACAGAGCAGTTTGTTTTTCGCTTTGTGACCATTGAGTCTGAACAATTCAATTTAATTTTCACAAAAAAAAAACTGTCTATAAAGTGCACAATTAATTAAAGGGACAGTTTCAGGGTTTTGCGCATGTCCAAGCTTTAGCGCTAGCAGTTGTAATTTTACGGTTTCTTACTGAACCAGATGATGTTAATTAAATACATAGAGTATTAAAGCAAATACACTGAATGACTAAGGCCCAAATTTGGTGCAAGACACTGCGGGTTTACACAGAAAACATCGAATTTAGTTTTGATCTCGAATTTATTGTACGGGTCGAAAACTTATTCTACGCACGAGTTGTCATAACGCACGAGTAATCTATTCGCATGCAGTAGGTTCATAACACAAAGGAAATGATTACAAAAGTAATTCCAATGAGTAATCCATTACTATGGGATTGTTTCCGTTTCCTGCATCAGTGCTTTTGATTGTTTCAATAACAATGGAATTAAATGGACTGATGTGACAATTTGCCTATGCGCAGAGACGTGAAACTCTCCCTTTAAACGATCAATTTGACATATACATGTAATTCATGTGAAACAACTTTCAGGTGTCATGCAGGAGAGTTTGATTTCCCATGAGTCAGCAGACATGTCTCACACTGAAAACGTTTTCAATATTATTGGAAAGCACGTTGACATTTACATTGCTGTTAGAGATGCAGTGTGCAAAGTTTTTTCTAACATGTCTATTGATATTGTTACCTTAGACAAGTCAGAGTTGCAGTACTTTGGAATAAAAAATTACAACTACTGTTGGGTTCCAAAAATGGCTCTCTGATACAAATATGCAAACTGCATGTCATAGGCTTTTGAGTGTATCCTTTCACGAGCTCCTTTTCAAAGCGTCGGCCACAAAGACTTTGTGCGATCATAGTTAATGGTGCCTTTTCATTTAACTTTTGAACTCGGCTAATGATGTTGTTATTGTTGTTATTATTTATTACAATGTTTGCTTGTTTGTTTGTTTGCTTTTTTTTTTCTGTGGAAGAACAACGGTACCTTGTATGGTTTAAATTAGCCACTTTAATTCTCGTCCCACTAAGAGAACTACAACGTTTTAACCCGTCTACGTGAGGTAGAAATCCGTTTTTATTTCATCTTGTATCAGCCGAGTACGTAACTGAATGTGAAATATTGAATTTACAATCTACCACTGAGTATTTAGACTGGCATGGAAACCTTAGCACATGCCCAGAAAAAAACTAGCTATGACAAGAAGTGAAATGCGATAACCGAATTTAGACAAATTGGAAGCTGAGGTTACACGGTCGTTTGGGTTTGAGTCGCCGGAAAATTTCATTACCATACAATTGTTGCTGGTTTCATAATGGAAGGATTTTGCCCACATCGTGTTGCACAACCCCTTTCCGTCTTTGTACACCTGAAAGACAGAGTCAAATTCAAGTACAAGTTAAACATTCTGTAAAAAATTGCGGGGTTTTTAAGTTTCGTTTGGTCGCTTTGCGCGTCAACTAACGCATAAAACTTGAAGGTAATGATAATTTTATAAAACAGGTTGATGAAAATAACTTCCCAGTTGTTGTGTTGGACCAAGCCTAACGCCATTCTCGTCCCCAGAGTCCGCTTTTCTTTTGGTCAGCGCCAAGAACACTTCCGGAGCTTCTGCGCATTATACCACTAGTTTCCACTACATCTGCCCCCCCCCCCCTCCCCCAACAAAGATAATACGGATGGCAGTTGAGGTGTTTTCCAATTAATGTGTGCTGCACATTGTGATGCCTTCATATTATTTTACATGTAATTAGGTAGGTAAATGAAAGTGAAAGATGCAAGGAAAGGATGGGCAACAACAATTGAAAGGCTATCAATTGAAAGGCAATTTATATAATTATGGAAAATGCCTTGAAAATATGATAGTAAAACAGGAACAGGAACATTAACTAGAAAGAAACATTTCGCCGTCATCTTTTTTATCCACGTGGTTCTTTCCACGGTACCTTGAAATACCATCAAATAGGAACAAATGGTCAGGAAGAATATGATCGAAGATTGTTTGAAAATGCTAGCTGATACCGAGACTATACTCTTGCTTTGTGAGTTTGCGTCTCGCAATTTGTGGGCCGAGAAAGTCTGTCACCAGTTCTGTCACCTTTGTCTCTGATTTGTGTCTGACAAATCGTCGCCCCTGTTGGTGCCGGAAAAATCTATTTCTGATCCAGGCAATATGATTTTCTATCAGATACTATAATCTTTGATTTTCAAAGTAAAAGGAATCGCTGTAAATATTCGAAAATTACTCACCTTCAATGGAACCACACTTCGTTGCGACTTTCTGCCTCGTGATTCAAGTTACCCAGAACACCTCGCGAACGAGGTGAACAATACTGATATCACCTTGCGCGCCCGGTTGAGCAATACCGATACCTTCTTGCACGCTCGGTTGGGCAAATTGAGATTGCTTTCCCCTATACAATATCTACAAAATTACATCTTTTCACTTTCTACGTGGGGGCTTCTAGATTGCTTCTGCGGGGACAATTACCGCGACTGCGCGTATTTTTGGCTGTGGCCAGAGTCTGTGCTATTGGCGCTGATAAAAAGAAACAGATTCTGGCTACAGCCAAAAATACGCGCAGTCGCGATAATGTTATGATGTTGTAACCGTTGACGAGCGTTATTGCTTCAAATTTCTGAGAATGCGCATAAGAACCGGAAGTCCGTGATTCACAGACGTCCTGATTTGTCTGTAGCCAGAGTCCGAGCTCTTGGCGCTGATCAAAAGAAAAGCGGATTCTGGAGACGAGACTGGCCTAACCCATGTAACGCGTGTCGTCGCGCGTGACGAAAATTATGAGACCCCTGACAAACTACTGAGTAAAAACTTGTCACTCAACTTGAAAACAGGCCAGATTTGATAAAGACGTTTAAGCATTTCAACCTATCATTCTGCACTATTTGAAATTAGCAAAATGTGATAACTCTACAATCAACACATTGCACCAATTCGTATTTACTCCTAATTTCGAATTGCTGTTCATGAATTGCGCTGTTGCTGTATTTTCTCCGGTGAATTCAAAGATACTGTGTTTTGGTTTGTTAGAGCAATACATCAAAAAAGTATGCCACATAAAATCCTTTTTACCTCGGAAAACGTGCGACAGCGAGAACTGGTTGGACAGCTGTAGACATTCGAAGAATAATTAAATCCGTTTATCCAATCTTGAGCACAGGTCATGTCGTCCTTACAAGCTTCAAACCAACCATCACAGTAACGGGAGCATATTGGAACACGATTCAAAGCACCCTGACCAGTATGCCACTTGATCAAGTTAGGTTCACATTGCCAAAAACACTCTTCATCTTTGATGAACTGTTCACAAGCCTTTTGACAAGAAAAGCAAAAGACGCTGGTTTACAAAGACAGACGAGATACTGTGCTTCAAAGCCCTTTTTTATTATAGGTAGTAATTAAGGGATGAAACTAGGCCGGGTGTCTACTGTGCTTTCCATAATTTTGCGGAATGTCACCCTCATAGATTCCTAAGTCAAAATATATATTTTGATTATGTGGCAAGCAATTCTCAGGCTAAATGCTAAATGTGGAGCACTCTGAATGGCTAGTTTTGGGCCGGGATTTTACAGTACGGATCATTACTATGGAAACGCTCCGTTTCCGTATTTTTCTCTCTCCCGAGAAATTCAACTAATTAACTAAGGAACCGGACAAACTTTTTCAGTTAGGCTCCGCCATTTCCCTTAGCATGTAACCTGAATTCCGAAACATTAAAGGTTATGATGATAGCGAAATGGCCAAAATTTATCAATTCATTAATGTTTTCTCCAAAAAGATCACCCTGAGCAGACATTGAAGTCACCGCATTTATTTTCATCGCGGTGAAATAGCATAAGCTGCGTTTTTAAAGATAAGAGGAAAACTAGATTCTTGGGAGACGGGGAATTTTAACATAAAAGCTCGAAAATCTTACGTAATCAATGATCAATGCTTGTTTAGCCGCCTCAGGGGCATCGAAATTAAATTTCTGGCTAACCATGTCCTAACCGAACAGTCAATTCATAACGCTGAGTGCCCCTGCCGGGCAGTTTGAAGACATCACTGGCATTGAAAGTGACATTCCGCATACTGAATCAGGGAAAGCGCAGTGAACCCGCCCTGATCTACGGTCATTTGATCTTCTGTGTTGTTCCATTGACTGCTATACGTGGATACGCCGTTGTTAATATCACCCCTTCCTCCCTCCCTTGAACTTGGTGGTGTCGCAGATACGCACAGTGTGAAGTAAAAATGGAAGTAAAGTCAAAACCTGCCGTCTTGGGAGTACGTGATGATTAAAGATTGGAGACTAGCAAACAAGCTCCTTAAACCGAATCACTAAAAGGGTGCTCTTTCATGTATTATACCATCGTCTTATATTGTACTAATCGCATAAACAAGGGCATTTTAACGGACGAAAAGAAGTTGATTCTAAAGACAGATTCTAACTAAGTGTGAGGAGTCGGCACGGGAAATCATCATACGTTTAAATTGTAGATTTTCTGAAGCGTCAAATTTCCGCCCGTAGTAGGAATTCTCACGTCCCAACTTGTACCTCTCTCCCATCTGCTTTACCACGTGACCTTTTGATTTCAACCACATTTATTCTACACTTGAAACCAAAGCTTTGAAGATGAAAGATCCCCTCTCACATGCTCAAAGTTATTTAATTGATTTAAAGCGGAATTATCTGCTCATAGCCACATAGCTTTCAGCTTTAAGAACTTCGAAGCCATTTTTTGTCACCAGCAAAGCCAGAGTAAAGATAAACGCTGACCGTGTTAACGAGTGTAGCTTGCGAGCAGGTTCTTCGCTTTCCCCGCGATGACATCCTGCTTACAACTTAATTAACGTTTTGTTAATTTGAGTCTATTGTTCTACGAAAAGGTACCAATTATAATGATCACCCTGGTTAGCGCCAATCAAGCTCCAAGCGACCCGAGCAAGGACGCTATTGGGTTGGCGTATCTTGCTTGCCTCCTATTATCTTTACCACTTCTGGAGTGGCGGTGCATTCACTA
>OX421445.1:15465365-15470365 GCA_949126865.1 Montipora capitata | reverse complement strand
AGGAACCGGTTTGCTTCCTCTATGTACAGTCAATTCCCGCCTTGCGGACACCTCGCTATTACGGACACCCCGCTATTACGGACAGCAGCTAAATCCCCGGCGAAAGTTACAGACGTTTGACTGAAATAAACTCCCGCTATTACGGACTCTCGGTATTACGGACTTACGGACACTTTATACGGTCCCAACGTTACAATTTTATTGTTTTCTCTCTCGTTATAGCGGACACCGAGCAGCATCTTGGAAAATTTGCACACATATCAAGTCTATTTTTTCTGCTTTTTTTATTCATAGAGGGGAGTTCAAGTTGCTAATGAATTTAGTCTCCTTGGCGGCAAAGTGGGGGAAGTTGCAATTCAAAGGAGAAGTACACAGAGCCGATTGGAACGATATTTCAAGGCAATGTGATAGCTGATGCAATCACTAGCTGATGTTCAGGTTTTTCCTTGAAAATAATTTTTTTAGAAATGTAGGTTACTGTACTTCAGTACAGTAGGAAACCAAAACGATGATGGACATTGCTGCAACATACGATGACTGTTTTTTACGTACTTAGTACTGTACACAAAGGGTACGTAACTCCTGTTCTGTTAAGTTAAGTTTTTCTGTTTGTAAATAAAGTTCTGACGCTCTTTGCGTGCGACAACGGGTCTGAAAAAGTACTGGAGTTAATGAAAATGAACACACCTGTGACCCGCTTCTGTAAATATGGTTTAAAATAAAAATTTTCACGCACCCCGCTATTACGGACTCTCGCTATTACGGACACCAAATCGTGGTCCCGAGGGTGTCCGCTATAACGAGAGTTGACTGTAGTTAGGTCACAGAAACAATCGTTATTTTCCCCATACAAATCCTTATAAATATGCAAATCCCTCGAGTCACGTAACAATGCAAAGGATCGTTTTCACTGTCACGCAATAAAAAAATAAATCGAAAACCATCCAGTGGAAAAAGTCAAGAATTCGTGATGTTACAGAAGATAAATGAAGAAGACACTTCTCCAAGTTTTAGGCCTGTTCGTTTCCCCAAACGTCAGATATTCGTCGAAATGTTTCGCAGAAATTTACAGATCCCAGTATGAAAACGCCCTTGGTGTACATCTGTGGTGCACCAATATGGCGGCCGGAAAATAGTGTCAACATCTGTTACTTACTTTGGCTATCTAGGCGAGTGATCATCTGTACTGAACAAACAGCTATTTACCTAAGCACTTTCCCTAATGCTTTAAATTCTAAAAAGGCTCAAAACCATGAGATAAATATGTTTCTCAATAAACTCGATCGTCGCCTCGTGTCACGCACCGCTAGAACGCAGAAATTCAAAATGCTCTGGTTTCCAAACGAAGCACGCTATTGAGCTTTAAAATTGCAAATGGATACAAATTTACCGCCTCTTATGCCTGATGAGGATAAAAACTTTCGTGGCTCTTCAGTTTTGGATTTTAGAAAATGATGACGTCACGTGAAAACGATCCATAAAGAGCTGCTCATATATCGAGCTTGGGGTACCTGTGATCCCAAGTGACCAAAAATACAATGCTTTCCGGTACCTGCAGAAAGACCTTTTTTTTTTACATCAATCAAAAAATAACACACATGTTAAATATACTCAGATCTCTGATAGATTTGTCGGATGAGAGAACAAAATGGGACTGGCTAAAATTTAAGATCAAAACGAGCTCAATTAATTATTCAAAACAACTATCAAAAGCTCGACAAAGAAGTTACAGAGCAATCCGTCTGAAACAACAAGATTAGAAACAGAAAAACTTCAAAAAGATTTAGAAGCTTTATATGATGAAAAAGTAGAGGGTATTATCGTTCGATCCAGGGCAAGATGGCATGAGCACGGTGAAAAAAATAGTAAATATTTCTTAAATTTAGAAAAGCGTAATAATGTTAAGAAGCATATTCGGAAACTTTATGTCAGCGGCTCCATCTCCGCCGACACCTTTGAAATTTTGAATGCTGAGAAGCTTTTTTACAGCAAGCTTTATACCAAACAAAGAGCGGTAAACCGACCTAGTGGTGAAGCGAATTCTTTTCTCACAAATCCGAATATACCAAGACTTTCTGAGGAATTGAGTACAGTTTGTGAAGGAGAAATATCTTTTCAGGAATGTGAGAAGATATTAGGTTCCTTTCAAGCGGGCAAAACGCCCGGAAATGACGGAATTCCAATAGAATTTTATAAGACATTTTGGCCATTGTTAGGTAAGTTTATGGTTGCTTCATTAATGAAGCTCTTGATAAAAAGGAAATGTCGCCTTCACAAAGAAGCCATTATTACACTTGTTGAAAAGAAAGGAAAAGACAGAATTTATTTAGAAAATTGGACACCAATATCACTCATTAATGTAGACGCTAAAGTAATTGCGACAAGGATTATTTGTTAAGTTATCCCAGAGATAATTCATTCTAATCAAACAGGTTTTGTCAAAAGGCAGGTTTATTGGCGAAGCTGGAAGATCGATTGTAGATATCATGGAATATGCAAAAAGCCAGAACATTCCTGGATTGTTACTTTTCATTGATTTTGAAAAGGCCTTCGAGCGACAGCTTGGATTGGGATTTTACGGATAAAATGCTTAGATGCTTTTGGTTTCGGACCAAGTCTTAAAGGGTGGGTAGAAACATTTTATAAAAATATATCTAGTTGTGTAATAAATAATGGAATCTGCACATCTTACTTCGAAGTACAGAGAGGAGTCAGACAGGGTGACCCGCTGTCACCATACCTATTTATTATTGCGGCAGAACGTTTGGCAATTACTATTCGAAGTAGGACAGACATCCAAGCAATTAAAATAGGGCGGGAAGAATTTAAAATGGTGCAGTACGCTGATGATTTAAGAGGGGAGAGGAACGGGCAGTTAAATTTCTTGTCTCCCTATTTTATTTTTCTCCCTCCTCCCTAATTTTTTCGGCCGTTTCTCCCTCCTCCCTAATTTTTCACCTTTCTCCCTGATAAGCCTTTTAAGAGGCTTATTTTATTTGCTGCTTCACCACAGTGCCTCGTTTCCACATATCTTAAAAGAAGGAAAACATACGAAACACGTTTGTCATGTCATTATATTTCGTTCTTCCCATACTACCTTATGCTAGTTCTCCCGTCTCCCTATTTTTTTAGTTTCCTTTCTCCCTCCTCCCTAAACCGTTCCTCTCCCTCATTTAACTTTGTTTGTGCCGGATCTTGAATGTGCACAACGTATTTTTCATCTGTTTGATCAATATGAAGCCTGCTCGGGTTTAAAAGTTAACTATTCCAAAACAGAAGCCACGTGGATTGGATCGTCTCGAAATAATGCAGAGGCACCCTTGGGATTAAAATGGGTCAATAGTGTTAAAGCACTCGGAATTGTCTTTACATATAAAGAATCAGAACAATTGCAAAAAAAACTTTTACGACAAATTAAAAGATATTCGGTTGCAGACGCGACTGTGGCGTTGCAGAGGTCTCTCGCTGTTTGGTAAGGTAACCATCATTAAATCCTTTTTGCTTCCGAAGATGTTATATGTATTCGCGGTTCTCCCAGCTCCGCAGGATTTTATAAAGCAGCTTAACACTATTATATACAATTTCTTATGGAATGGGCCAGATAAAATAGCTCGATCTGCAGCAATTAATGACATAGGATTTGGAGGGGTCAATCTAAAAAACTTAGCAACCTCAATTCGATCACTAAGACTAGCGTGGCGTGGAAGGCCTTTTTCTAGTGGTTCTATACCATGGAAAGCTTACATTAATCACCTACTCAAGGATTATGGTGGAAGTTTTTTGTTTAGGTGTAATTATGATATTAAGGAATACAAAACAAATTCCACATTTTACGATGAGCTTCTCCATTGGTGGGCCGACTTTAGAGAGGATTTTTCTACCAAGCCTTCTAAATCTGAAAGTGTTATTTGGAACTGAATAAGCTTATTTTTATTAAAATAGATGGCAAAAGTATATATTATCACAACTATGTAAAAGCTAGAATTATTTTTTGTAACCAGATGCTATTTGATAAGAATAATTTAGAATCATACAACAGTGCCAAATGTAAAGGATTGACACGTGAAAAGATCACTGCTTCTCTGGTTGCATACAAAAATCGCGATTTTGATGACGTTGTATAATAAATAGAATGTTACATGACCGAACAAACAATCACGAGGTGCGCAATCATCATTTGCGCACATGACGTATCAATGCACGAATGACGTAATTCAAGAGCAGAAGAACGAAAAAAAGAAAATGTGCTTAAAGCTCACCCTGTGCAAAGGATACCCAAGATTAGTAATTGCATTGTCCTAATGTCGAACGCAATTATATTACTATCCGCGCCGATTACAATGATTCCAGCTATACTCGCGATCGAGCTCATGGGAAGACGAGCCACGGGATCAACGGCGGGTTCTTATGTTCGTCACGGTTCGTTCATCAATCCACTCATTTAAAATCTCGTATTCATTCGAAAGTTAATCACTTTTATTTACTCCAATAGCAAACTTAAATGACGATGGTATTTCAAATAGCCAAAAACCGAAGAAAATAACTCTACTGAGCTTTGCAATAATTCAAAACCTGGCGTTGTTCTCACTTCGCGATTACTTCGGATTTCCGAATTTTACAAACTATCTTTCTTTCTTACAGATGACGACATAGTGCGTTACTGGCTTTTATTAGAAGCCACCAACCACGATGCAATAGAGCGAGGAACTATTCTGGCTCGGATGGCCCTCGTCTTCGGGCATTCACTCGATAGCCGACTACAATGACGCTAGCTATACTTGCGATCGAGCTCATGGGAAGACGAACCTGCAGGGTCAAGCGTTTTGGCTACGTTTGGACGGAGGCATATTAAGTTCCCATTTCGTTCATCAATCAAAGTGCTCCTTTAACAATTTTCTGAGACTCAAAATCCTGGCTCGGATCCTGGCTCGAGATCCTGGCTTTGGTATTAATCAGTCTCCGAGAGACGTTTCTACGCTTAAGAGCTGTGTTCTGACGTA
>OX421445.1:15445365-15460365 GCA_949126865.1 Montipora capitata | reverse complement strand
TAGCCTTATTATCACACAGCGAATATAGTATTGTTTAATGAATTTTATGCCCCGTTCACACCAAATCTCAACCATGTTTTAAACAGGGTTTTATAAAAGTGTTTTCTTTTTAAATCATTTTATATTGATTTTTGTCGACTACAAATTTAGCACAGATCAAAGCATGCATCGAAACAATCTCTTGTAAAAGCCAGTCCTTCATTTTTCTTTGTCTGAGTTTCATTTTGTTAAATCCAGTTGAATTAAATATGTCTTGTTAGTGTGAATGGGGTATTTAAATCAATTAATTGGTTGAGTTGATCAATCAAGGCTTTCAGAGAGTCGTCTTGTGAGTTAGATGGATTGAGCAAATAGTGTCAAGAACTGACAGGTAACTTTTGCTTGGGAATTCATGAGGGAACAAAAGCAGGAATCACCTGTTTGTAAAACCAAATTTATCTAGCGAGTATTTAGGGAACTGGTCAAAACTACTATACTTGAACAGGACCCACCTTTGGGGCAGGGGGGTTCTCAAAGACACCACCTATCTTCGAACTTTTTCACATGAACATATTACCGACAACATTTTATTGGCTTTTGAATTTGAATTGACACAGGAATATTCAGCAAGTAAGAGTCGGCATTACTAGACAAACAAGAATAGTGAGGTTTGAATCTCACTATAATTTTTTACTGCTGGATAGAGGGGTGGCTATGCAATATAGAAACCATCTTTTGACGTTAAGCAAGGAGGGTGTACATGTAGGCAGACACCACCATCTATTTTTTGGTTTGGTGGGTCCTGTTCGAGTGTAGTAGTTTTGACCACTTCCCTTAGAGCAGTTTTCAAGTGACTTTTGAAAGTAAAATTATGCAATTGCAATTTGCTATGCTTGGTGACTGGTTTAAAAATCTTGCACCAGTTTATCAGCCAATGAAAAGGAAAACCAAAGCCAATCACTACTTGCGCACACCCTTTTTCCCGCACTTTGAGCAAGTCACGTGGAAGAGACCATATTCATATTCTCAGTATTGGACTGGAACTAGCTTGCAATGCAGGCTAATGCAGGGGAATCTTATCAAATGCAAATACCTTTTAATATATTCCCCCACATTAACCTCCATTTCAAGCTAGTTCCAGTCCAATACTGAGAATGTAAATAAAATATGGTGCATTGGTACGAATTTGGATTGGTTCATTGCTCTGTTGGCACCTGCTGTGATTGTTCAAAGTAATTACTTTGGTATCTGTTTAACGGCAGTCAATGTTCTTAAGTTCATTTCCAGTCAACTTGCAAAATATGGTTTAGTTTTGAGCAAAACTAAAAATCGGCCAAAATTGTCCCTTAATGGGTTTTTGCATCCACCCCTTCAATTGAAAACCGCTCTAAAGTACTGAGAAAAACCTTTTACAAACTAAGCTTTGACAACGTCACTCATAAAATAGAAGAGTTAGACCACCAAGAACTACACTACAGTCTCCCTTATGAATTTTTAAGTGTTTTATGCTCTATAATGACAATGACCATAAATTAACACATTGACCCCTGGGATTGAGACTTGAAAAATTTTACTCTGTCTAATGGCAGACAATTTTACTCATCAACTGGGGGCATCCTAGGGTGTTTGAGATGTCAATGTCCCCTCCATTAAACAAATGGACAAACAAAATTTGTTAGTTTTTTTAGAGCTATGAAGAGCTCATGAAAAGCACAAAAAAAGTTAAGAAGTTTAGTGTGGAGACAGGGAGCAGTTTGATACCTGCCATTAGCTGTCATTCCTACATTGTCATGCAAACCATCTTAAAGTATTTATTTATCAAAGTAGGTAAAGAAATTCCTTTGCTCACTTTTTGTCTGAGTTTTTAAAGAGTGCTGGTTGAGCTGGGAATAAAAACCAGAACGTTCCCACGCTGCAGAGAATATCATGTACAATAATAATTATGTTTAACTTTATATTTGTATGTATTAATTGTGCTATATTTAAATAATTTCACATCTGAAAATGGTTAGACTTTCAAGTCTGCTTGCATTAAAGGCTGTATTCTCTAAGAGTAAGGCTTGCAGTTTCTTGTTTTGTGGTCAGACCTATTAAAGGTTAAGTTACATCAATAAGCCAATATGACTAGTAGCTGTTGCAATGATCCTGTCTTACAATGGTATTTTGTCTTCTACTTTGTTTGGCATTTCGTTCTTTTGTCAGAGTTCAAAGAGTGCTTCAGTCTTTTTGATGGGGATAGCGATGGAATGGTAACAGAGAAGGAGCTTGGTCTAATAATGCGATCCTTAGGAGAGAATATAACCCATTTTGAAATTGAAGAATTCATGAAAAAAGCTGGTAAGGGCAATGAAAACAATACCTTTGAGTGGATCAATGTAGTTTTGAGTTTGATTAGAACAAATTTGACACCTTTAAGTTACTTAATGGATTGAACGGTAGAATGCAAAATTATTGTTCACACCAACACTAAATCAAACTTTGTGTTGTTAGGAAAATTAGAGGTACTCAACTACACAAGGAAAATCCCCTTCTAGGAAGAGATTTCTGAATTAACAATCTCACCCTGCATATACATTGCCAATGCCATATGAAACTGCAGTGAACAGCAGTGATTTTAGCACCACGCCTGCAGAGTTCACCCATCTAATTTTCTTTGCCATAATTTAAAATGTTTTACCTGCCTTAATCTTGAAGATTAACAATCTTGAGTAAGACATTTTTTTGAATGAAATGTCTCAGTGCATTACCCTCTCAAATAATAATAAAAATTACAACTCATCAAATGCATCATCATCCTTAAAAAGATAAGTCTTAAGTTTGGTTTTTAAAACGGTTAGTGATGGTGATTGCCTAGTAATGTCCAATTGTCAGGTGTACAAATGTTATCTCATTACTTTTCTAAGTGCAAAGCAATAATTATATTGGAGACACATAATTTTATATAACATGGATTTCAGTTGATTTAACCCATTCTGTGAATATTGTACATTTCAGGAAAAGAAAAGGTGCGGTTTCCAGAATTCTTGAAAATGATGGCAGAACAAACTGGCAAGATGATTAACACAGAGAAAGAAATATTGG
Source organism: Montipora capitata (assembly GCA_949126865.1). Classification (NCBI taxonomy): domain Eukaryota; kingdom Metazoa; phylum Cnidaria; class Anthozoa; order Scleractinia; family Acroporidae; genus Montipora; species Montipora capitata. The sequence goes on along the minus strand of OX421445.1, from coordinate 15,457,305 downwards.
CAGCTTTCACTGCTCTGGACAGAGACAAAACAGGCAGTGTAAGCCGCACTCAGCTACTGCATCTTATGACTGGATCTGGAGACAAGCTTAGCCGTGAAGAATGTAAGTTAAACATTTTCAGCTTTATTCCCGTAACCATCAATAATTTTTGACATCTGTAGACCTCTTTCATAATGGCGGGCAAATAAAATGTTCTTTTATTTAATGCTAATAAGCCTAACTAGCCTTGCTACGCCGAGCAAATTTTAAAACAATTTTTGTTTCAAATGAGGGCAGCTAAGGTCTAAGTTAACATAAAGACAAAAGAATGTAAAAGTGGTCGCCATTATAAAAGTGGTCCATAACGTGATATAAAAACCAAGCAACAGTATGGTGTCTCAGTTTTTTGTCTATAACAATCACTTTGGAAGCTTTTGGTTTGTAACTGTACTTCCAGAGTAAATTGACTTGACATCAAGACAACCTATGAGACAAAAGATCTGAATTTCCAACATTTGGTATTTTGTTATGAGTGGTCAGGGTTGCTTGAAGCTAATGGTTAGAGCTTACCAGTATTAATTAACAATTATTCGCCGAAGGCGAAGTGATTATCGGTGAATATTCACCGATAATACACAGGTGATTATTTCAAAAAAGGGAAAAAAAGAAACATTTCAACGCCAAATTTTATTTACTTACAGTGGCAAAACGGCTACTGGCAGCCATTTTGTCCGTCGAGGTGATTATCGGCTGATAATCCGAGATAGCGAGCCAATGAGAGCACGCGATTTTGTATAATCACCTGTGTATTTATACTAAAAATACAATGTACCAAGACAACGTCAAGATTTTGATACTTAATTATAGCTGTGAGTGGGGCATGAGCAAATAACCCCAGCATGGACTATAGCTAAAATAGCTTGATTTTAGTGAACTATTTAACACCTGCCTTGTGTAAAAGGGGGAGGAACTGTGGCCTCATGGTTAGTGCATTCGACTCCAGATCCAGTGGTCTGGGCTCGGGTCCTGGCCAGGGACATTGTGTTGTGTTCTTGGGCAAGACACTTTACTCTCACGGTGCCTGACTCTCCACCCAGGTGTATAAATGAGTACTGGCGAATTTAATGCTGGGGATAACCCTGCGATGGACTGGCATCCCACCCAGGGTGTAGTAGAAATACTCCTAGTCGCTTCATGCTATACTATAATAATAGTCTGCTGGCAGCCGGTTTTTTCTCTAAGGGTCACTAGGACGAGAGCTTAGTCATCGCGAACTCGAAATTGGGGTATGGCGTTAGATGTGTAGAGAAGAAGGTGAGACAAGGGTGGTATGGCCATTCTCATTTAGCCAAAACGTCTCGCCTCATACCGGTAACCCCTACTAAATTACGAGAGAAAAACAGACTGCCAGCAGTCTATTCATGCTACTGAAACCGGGATAAGCGAGCTCCGGCCTGCTGGTCCACTGGCTTGTATGCAGACTTGCAGTAAAATATTTTGTCTACTGAAGAATTTACTTACCATTGATTTTAGGTATCCACTGGTTTAACAATTTTCACAATGTTGGCCAAATGGTGTATCAATAGTTGGCTGTAAATAAACATCTGTTCTCTTTTGTTTGTTCTTAGGTGATCAGATGCTAAGAGATCTTGGCTTGGAGCATAGTAGCAGTATTCAGTATGCAGGTGTGCTCAGTAAAGCCCTTACCTGAGTTAGCCTTAAAGTGCACCTACAGAATACATAATTAGAAATTCTAATATTTTTCGTTCCTTATATAAATCTCCCCATTCAAAGCAAACATGTGTCACCAATTTGTTACTCAGAAGTTCACTTTTTCTGTGCCATGCAAGCCACATAAACTTTGCAGAACTAGCAGTAATTTAGACCCACAAGTGTGATGGGAGGGGCATGGGTCTATTCTCAATTTTGCGTCACAAACTGCTTTACATTCCTGTTTTCAAAGAAGTTATTCATTGCTACTTTGCGACTCACTCAGTTTTGAAAAAAGCATTTCGCAAAAAAAAAAAGCATTATTTTCCAAAAAAAAAACATTTTAAAAAAAGCATTCGAAAATCAAACAGTCAAGTTAATTATTATTAATTAACTTCAATTTTTATATTCTCTCTTTCACCTTAGCATTTCTTTTATCATTCTTGGGGGAACTTTCTCGTATTGTTTCTATGTGAATATAATATTTTTAAATTTTAGTCAGTATCACATTAGCATTCTTACAATTATAATTACAATTATTATAATTATACAAGTCATGTACATTTAAGCACATGTTATATTGTATCCTTCAACTTGAAAATGGTTGAAATGTCGTTCCTTTTGAGATTAATATTTTAGACAAAAAAATATTAATTTGACTTTAGGTGCACTTTAAGGATCAATTTGAAGGTAAAAATGTCTTATTGTGACTTTTGAGGTCACCGTTGGCTCAGGTGCAGTGGCAAAAACACTCACCTTTGGGTTAGATTCCAGGACTCAGCATTATGTGGGTGGAGCTTGTCGGTTGTTGCAAAGTGATCAAACAACCAGCCAAAAATCACTACAGCCGCAGTCTTTTTGGCCTGGAGCCTACAATAGCTCAACCATTGTGAAGTAAAGTACATGTCTTTTGTGACATAAAAGGTCGGACCAAGCACTTTAAATGGCAGACCCAAAATTATTAAAAGATAACCCACACGCTCAGACATATTTTTATTGATCTTTATTTTGTTTATTTTGAAACTTGTGCAAAATGCAGAATCTACAATGTAGGATTTGGGACTAATCTGTGGCATTAGAAATTTCAGAAAAGTGGCATTAAGTACATTACATACTTTTGGGCCAGTGGCAACCATAGTGATTTCAAGACTGCCATTCTAACCAACCCTGACCAAGGGGGACTTGTTTGCATGACAACTAATTCCATCAATGTTGTCATTTCTGGCTGCCTGCCTCGTTTAACTTTTGCAGTTACTCGAGACAACCATCCCTCTCCTTGTCAGCATGTGAATTATTTTTTTAGTGAATAATAAGCTAGCATTGTAATGATCTTGAGTTTTGGAAAACAAAGCTTGTTGTTGTTGTTGTTGTTGTTGTTTTGCTTACCACCTCTCAGTCGCACTTATGAAATAGTAGACAACTTGTCCGCCCACTGCCACTTGGGATTTGTTATTTGTCATACTGTTTCATTTGCCACTGAAAAGCCCCTCGAGTATCCTCAGAGACCCAGGGGAAGGTAGGCCATTTTTTCAAGGTTTGTCTGTTGCTTAAACCGTTGCGAGCTGTCGTGATTTGTGCAATAATGTTACGTAGTATAAGAATGTGGTAAAACTGACATTTTTTGAGGCGTGTCGACGACTGCGTTAAACAACAGCGGAAATCGCCTTTGTTAGGCAAGAGAATTCTGGCGAGACAAAACGTGAAAAAAAACTGATCTCCTGACGGAGAATAATTTCTGTGAGTGAGTTTTTGTTGTTGCAGTGAAACCAATTTACAACATAAATTTTATTTTATCAAACGAGTTGATAAAGGTCTGCCACTTTCACGGTGGTTATTCGATCTTTATCAACTCGTTTGATAAAATAAATTTCTGTTTCAATCTCCCACGGAAGCAGCACCACAGTTTCTTTAGAAACTAAAATTTTGTTCAATTTACAACATGGCCCATAACCCTCAAAAGTGCCTTGTGGGTGTCGAGAATCTCCGGGGTGTAGCCTGCGGGCAGGCTATCCGGGCTGGTCAGAAACTTACTTGTACCCGGGATACAATGACAAGGTCCCCATATGGGACTAGCCTCCTTCGCAGCCGTTTTTAGGCTCGTCCCTCCCTTGTGGGGAGGGACGAGCCTAAAAACGGCTGCGAAGGAGGCTAATATGGGACAAGAGCAGCATCTAGTCAGATGCATCTTCAACAGTGGTTTTTCTTAGAACTACTAGTTTACCTTGTAATTTGTTTCAATTTAATTCATCTTTGCAGATCTTGTACGAGCTGTAACACACTGACGAGCTGGAAAATAGGCATTGGGAGGCAGCCAGCATAAATTCAGAGTTTCCGTGGCGAGTTTTTCACTTTTTTGATCAAAGGAAGTAGCACTTTTCACAGCTTATTTATTGTAATAACAGTTTGCCCAATAAATTCACAGGCACCTCAACCTGTGAAACAAAATAAATAAATAAATAAAGGGACCTCTATGTTTCAAAATTACTATATTTGAATTCTGTGTGCTTTCCCGCCACTTTAAGAGATTTTAAGGGATTTTTTCAGTACCACTGTTGCTGCTCTTTTATAAATATTAGCCCATCTTTAGAACGCTCGAGAGAAACATTTAATAGAGAGGCAGCCGCTATTAAGTGTTAAAATCCCCTAAAGCGGCGAACAAATACACAAGAGAAGAAACTCAAGAAATGAATCCAGCTGGTAAGAGGATTTTAATTTGAAACTTGCTCATATTTTTTCCTGTCAAATACGGTTATTTTGCTCGGATACAAGTCCTCACAAGTTTTCTGCTCATCACCTTGGTTGCCTCTGGCTCATTATTAGAGAGATTTAGCCTCGTGTTTTCGTGAAACGGTGAACGGGAAACGTCAAGCTGTTGCTTGCCATAGACGCGTGTAAGTTCTCTTATCGCCGCGCACTGGTGGCTCGTTTGGTTGATCATTGGACAGTCACGCGGTGGCTCAGTTGGTTGAGCATTGGGCTGTCATTCGGGAGGTGGTGAGTTCGACTCCCTCCCACCGGACCAACACTCAGGGTCTTAAAAATAACTGAGGAGAAAGTGCTGCCTTTGTAATTACATCTGCACATGGTTAGACTTTCAAGTCTTCTCGGATAAGGACTGTAAACCTGAGGTCCCGTCTATATAGCCCTTGTTGGAAATTAAATAGTATGGGATGTTAAAGAACCCACTCACTATTCGATAAGAGTAGGGGACATAGTCCCCGGTGTTGTGGTCTGACCTATCTTTCACTTCCTAAAATAATTGTAAACAGCTTAATGAGCAGTCTGGCTAAAGTCCCCCACAAAGCATTGTAAATTAGTCCTGAAAAACCCCAAGGGGAGAGACTAATATATTCACTTCACTTCGGTCGCGGGTTCAGCTAACCCCGAACGGATCAACACTCAGGATCTTAAAATAACTGAAGAGAAGGTGTTGCCTTAGACTGTTAGACGGTTAGACTGTCAAGCCTTCTCAGATAAGGACTTTTAACCAGATGTCCCGTCTTACAAATATCTTGTATGTTCAGAAGTTCCCTGTGGGACGTTAAATAAGCCACACACTATTCGAGAAGAGAAGGGGATGGAGTTCGCGATGCTGTGGCTGCCCCGGCTCTTCTCTCCAGCAGAAGTGGCCTGCTTGGCGTGATGTCGGAAGGCTTATGATGTGTGACGCCACCTAAGCAGAAACAGCTGTAAGTCAAAAAGAACTTTTCCGCATGCTGGAACACGTAGGTTTAGATTTAGATTTAGATTTATCATAACTTGTCCTGTTCCTTTGAGTAGTAGCTCGGTATCTGGAGCTCACAGGCAAGAATGTGCTAATATCAAACAAGTGTCTTTAATCTTTGGCAAATCGCAACTTTCAATCCAACGTTTGCCAACTGCCGCAAACGCCATGCTTAATCTCTATTGAGTTTCAAGCATCTCTCCCGCTCACAAATTCGTCAGTGTTGAGGCGGCCACCATTCGTAGCTACGGCTCATCGACTTGCCATTTAGCTGAACGGTAAGATCGGTGTTCCCCGTTCTTTCTGCGTGGTAGTTATCGGAGGTTCGATAGCAAGACAGCTCTGTGGTGGAGATGGTTGATGGCGATCCTTCCAGGTTACAAGATGACCTCATTTGCGTTTTAATGCAACGCGATTCTTTGATTAAGGATTACGTGGCCTTGTCCTTGCTTTAGACACAATAGCATTTCACGAAGTTGTTTTCCCACTTTTTAGGTGGAATTTTGCTTGGCGGAGTTAGTTATAGGGTGAAAGAGAACGGAGGAGACATCCTTCAGGCTTTGGAATCTCGTTTCCGGTTTCTTAAATCAGTTTCTCTTACTGGGTCGTTTGGGTGTTCGTTCTTGCGCGAAATATAGCTTAGGAGAAATGTTTTGACTCTGACGTACTTCTGACTTTCTGAATGAGAAAGGTTTTCTTGCCTTCATTCAGTTGTCATACAGGGGAACGACGCCTTTTGATATTTTGCGGAAAGGAGGTCGGAAAAAACCGAAAATGTGAGCACTTTGACTTAAACTGCAACATAAAGCAGACAGATATCTTGTTTTTTTACAAAAGTAACAACGATGAAGGCTTGGTATTGCAAATTGTTGCGTTGTCGGAGACTCTACGAGAACATCTTTACAACTATATCGCGCGTACGAATTATATACGTACCGAGATTTACACTCCCAAAAGGATCGAGATAAAAATAGTCCCTTTGCGCTAGAGAAGCCAGCTGATTGGTCATACGATTTTTTTCACTGGTGAAAAACGACGTATGGACGCTCTGATTGGCTATATCGTTATTTTCACTAGTGAAAAATTGTCGTATCAGCCTTTTAGTTTTGCGAATATGATGTTGAACTTTGGCGCGGGTGGCCTGTGCACAGATTTGTAAACATGGCGGCCGACTAGTGTATGGTTTTCAAAGTTTTTGATCTTTTATTGCTTAGTTTTCTCCACAAAAATACTTCAGAAGATCTTAAAAAGTTTTAAAAGTGCTCAAGCGAGGTATGGAAGGTAAAGATTTCTTTTATTTCAAAAATATTTTGTTTAGGGCTTTTGTTCACGATCGGTGGTTTGATAGCCTCACCATTAACACTTACCTCGATAACTTTATGATCTCTGTACTTATATAATAAACAAATTACTTCATGATTGGCTCGTTTGTACGATTTTTATTACTCACTCGTTTTGAAGGATCGTTAAACTCACTCGTTCGCTTCGCTCACTCGTTCGTTTACACGATCCTTCACAACTCGTGAATAAAAATCGTACGCACTCACTCATGAAGTAATCTATATTTACTTCGACAGAATTATTTCAGAATCCCGTGTGTGTGCTTTTTTTTTGGGGAGGCGGGGCTAAAATGAAGTTGTAATTGCGTGAAGTCAGTCAGGGTGAAGCGTCGAGTGAAGGGGAAGCGGCCACTAATAGAGCGAATTTTGTTTTGTCGAGTTTTGTTCTGCATTTCACTCACCCGGTAGCGTCAATAATAAAAACTCCTCTTTCTTGAAAACATCATCGCACCTTCGAAGAGTTGAGCGCGCGCACAAAAAAAAACTGAAACTCGATTATGCGTTTGTGACGTTCATTTCCTTCACTTCGTTTTGCTCCGGGTTGAAATCTCAGCTGCGTTGCAATCAAGAAGGAGAAGGCATAATTCTAAAGAAGATGGAAATGCTGCCACTGCTATGTGTTTTATTCCTAACGTTGTTAGGAATCTTGTCTGCCGCGGGAAATCCCACCAATGAAGGTAAGGATGTTTTTTTGATTAAGACGCGGTTTTGCCCGTAGCGTATGCTGAGAACGAAAACTAAGAGCGCATGCTAGAATACAAGTTTCACATTTTTCACTCGAAAGAATCTGTCAGACCAGATTCTCATGGCTGTTATTTCAGTTTTCCTGAAAGCTTGGTAAAAGTATTTTTAATGTTTTCCTTTTATGTTTGCGAGAGTAACCATTAGAATTGGCTTTGATGCATTGGCCAGCAAACGCTTAACAACAAGCCAAAACAAAAGGCGACGCGGTCGCTAACGTCCCCAGGACTCCCCGGCTCCGGTTTTAACCGCTGACAAATGAATCATAGACAGTACTGGGCTGATGACGAAGCCTTTCCACGTGTGCGCGCGCAAGAAGTCTTCTCTGCTCAACGTGCACAGTTTCTGGCATTATCTGTGCGTTTAAAAATTAATATGACCTTAATTTTCGTTTCGACATTATAATAAGAAATTCTCTTTAAAGCTGTAGGCTTTCAATAGTTTATGGGAAATGCTGGTTCGAAAGCCATTCTGATTTCAATTTGAGCGTCAAAGATTAATCGAAAACGTGAATAGATAGAAACAACTGTTATAAACAAAACTATTCCACTTTTTTACGTCGGCATACCTAACCCCAGCATGCATCCTTTTATTCCATGAGGAGTGACAACTACTTCTGACGGAGGGGAATCGTTTCTTCGCCGTTTTACAATCAATGAAGATTTAATGAAAAAGAACGTTACCATTGAGGTGCACCTTCAATCAACTGATTTGCTTTTGACCGTGCAAGTGGATTCAAGGAACAGAATTAAAAGTTTCTCTACAACCTATCTACCAGGAAAAACTGATGCGAATGGAGTAAGTACCAGCTTTGTAATATCCGATTAATTAAACCATTCGTATTTCTCCGGGGTAATTTTGGTAACGGCAAACATTCATTGACCATCATTGGCCATGGCTGGACATCATTGCCTCTGGTGACCAAATATTTTGCTCGGTCAAACCAAGGAACATGAAGGAAATTCCTTAATTTTACGTTACCCGGGAGACACATACCATGGATTCCTGAGGAATTGTCGGGGGGTGTACAGCAATAAAAAAAAAAATTTGTTTGTTTTCTGCGTTTCGTATAGTATCGATAAAAAGTTGTATGTGTATGACGTTCCGAGAACTTGCTACCTACCAACTCCAGGGGCAAGTCAACTCGATCCTGTGAATGTTTCCGCTCGGGTTGTCAAAACGACAAGGTACGATGAAATTCATCTCCACTGTTCCTCTTTGTAGACGGATCTGGCAAAACCGCAGGAACCGGAATCCGACAAGGAAAAGATTTCACCGAATCGTGAGGCAAGGATATCTTCGAGATCAGTTCCAAACGCTGACTTGACTCAACAGATCATCACTGCAGAATCAACCGGCAACGGCTCGGTTTGGTTTGAAAAGGCTTACAACGGTTTCTCCAGTGCTATGATGTCCTTGATGAAATGGCTCTACATTGGTATCCAGTGGTCAAGCGATATCAACCAGGACGCGTTTGCCCGTAGAACGGTTACGAGATATGACCCCATTCATTGCTCGGCGGACCGCGTAAGTTGAGGATTTGTGTTACGTAAAATGGTAACTGGTCGAGACTTAAGTTTGAAGGCGAGATAAGGTTTTTTTAATACCGAGTAAAGCGTTTTTGGCTCACAAAAACTTCCATACTTCGCGGGAGTTGTTCGCCAAAAATAGGCACTGACCGGTACAGGCGAATGACTAGATTGTATTTTTAAGTGCTATCTTTATTCCATTCAATTCGATCTATTTGAGCGCTAGCTATCTGATTTTCATTTTAGCTCAGTCGGTAGAGCAACGCGACGGTGATCTAATCAGGAGGTCGTAGGTTTGATTTTCACCCTGGTCAGAGTCAGTTTTTCTTTATCCATGAGCGGCCGGCCCATTTCTATTAATAGGGCTAACGCTCATAATGGCTTCCTTGGGAATCAAGAAAGCACTTGAAATTGCTTTCTAATAGATGGTCTTAGATATCTCTGTTGTGTTGGTTAGTTTTCGAATTCGTTGAAAGTTTAGAGATGAGGAAGTTGAATCGAAAGGGAAAAGGAGCAGAACATAAAAGGATTGTGAAGCCTGGGGGAGAGAATGGAGACAGAAGGGCTCTGATGATGATGTATTTTGTAACTTGATTCCAGGCTTTAGAATGCTTGGAATTTTTCGCACTACTATTAATGTAAAGGTTGACTGTGATGGCGAACTCTCCCGCGCGATCATCTGGGATTTTAAAGATGTCACACCAGCTTGAGAAGGTCGGGCAAAAATACCCGCCCCTCACTCTCTAGTCTAAAGTGTCAGCCGTCTCCTCGCGCCCGCTTCGGCCCTTTGGCGGGTTTGGGCGGAGAGACAACTGACACTTCAGACTACTCGCTCTCGCGTGGCTGTTGCGCGTGTCATTTGATTCCAAATTGCTCCGACCTCGCGGTTCACCCCGAAATGGGAAGCTTGCTCAGAGACTGATCGATCTCTCATCTAGAAAAATACATTCTTTTCTAGTTTGGAAATCACAGCTTGGTCAATCTGGACCTGGACTCGGGCGCCATAAACGTGAACACCTCTACTCGTCCAGTAAGCTTTGTACCTCTGACTACTTTGGGTGAGAGGGACATCAGTCGTCGACCTGACCAGAAATCCCCCGACAACAATCTCACCAGTGAATTTCAGACCGGAAATGAAACTGCCGATGAAAAGGGTAACGAGGGAATCAAAGGCCACGATTCCGTCGTGGTTTTCATTGAACCTTACGGGAACGTGTTTGATGACTGGCCTGAACTGCTCCCAGAATTTGAACTTGTCGATTCCTATCGTGGTTTTTACCCTGAAATGCTGTCAGCTTTGCCGGTACAGAGTCAAAAGAACGAGGCGTGCCCTGGTAGCGAAGACTCCTATCGTCCTAAACAAGATGGCGATTTGAATAATTCTTGGTCTGATTCACCCCCTGAGTTTGTTGCTGTCGGATACTTTGGTTTACCTTCGCGCAACGCTGAATATCATGTTGACGGTAGTGACGATATTGATGTTATGACAGAAATGCCTGGGTTCTCTTTGGCAGCAACTCCAACCAATGAAACATGCAACCAAGTGGAGGCGATCTGTCCAAAGCAGCTTGTGGGTACTTGCTATTGGATTCAGGAAGATGGCGATGGCGTTCATGGCCCTCCCCCGGAGATGGATGAACCATTAAAAAGAGGAATTATCAACAAAGGAGTTGCGAGAAAGATCGGAAAAGACGTGTGCTTTGCAAAAATTACCTTGAACGAGTCTGTGGTGTGTCCGGTGCGTTCGCACGAACACAATCCGGTAAGTGTCGATTTGAATTACAATAGTCTTTTTTTAAGCGATTTTGTTGTAAAACATGCGCGTAAAACTTGAGATGCTAAAGTGAACCGATTGGAGCTGGACACTTGTAAGCGCGGGAAACTACTGAATCTGTGTTTAAAACTCAGATGTTAAATCACCCTCAAAGCTAAAAAACACTTGTGCAAACAGTTAGAGAGCCAGGCTTTCAATTACTGGCTCTTTGGCCAGTCGAGAAATCCAGCTCATCAACTACTGTTAGTTCTCCCTTGCGGCTTCATATCTCTGAGCTAAGCTTTTCAGATGCGAGTCGCGTTTGCCAAACTGAGAAGCTTAGTTCATTTTGTCTTTTTACAACCTCCTTCTGCTTCACAAATTCACAAAAATAGTTTTAACCCTTGAATCTCGCTTTTAGGAAACGGAATTTTGTGCAACGAAGGATGCTAAACCGTTATCTCATTCCACATGGCAAATCAGGAACAGCTGTTGGGCGTATTTTCAGTGGCCCAAATCGAAGGACGTTTTCATCCAAACCACTACACAAGATAATGGAGTCATGAAGAAAGTAGCTCCAACTAACGTGAGTATGGACTCATTCAAGTAATTTATCTTGACTTTATCCTTCCATTGAAATCTCACCGAAACAGCCGAGCCTCAGCCTGTGACTGTTTTCGGATATCTGATATCCGTACTTAAGAGTCAATCTCCCTAACCACTGCGTGACATGTGGCACAAAGTCAAAAAATTGACCCCGATCATTTTTTGTCCAGAGATAGCCTATGGTGTCCTAAGAAACGTGATATAACTTTTAAGTTCTGGAAATTTTCTAATTTCGAGAAAAGCTCGAGAAACTCCAGGCGGCTCCTGAAATGGAAAAATCACCAAAATGACGCCTCAATCAAGGGCCATAGAATCAAAACTCTCGTGAAGGCGCAAAAGAAAATACACATTTCTTTGTTTTGTAATTTGCTTAGGGAGATAAAAAGCTGATGATTAAGGCCAGATAGAAACAGATAGCTATCGATTTAAAATTACTTGTGACAACTCAAAGATTTGCCGAAATTTCGGAATTGGAAAATCCCAAATTGCGACCCATTTTCAAACAATCATCAACATAGGCGGTAAAATTCAGAATTGGCTGAAACTTCGAATTTCACG
>OX421445.1:15432865-15437865 GCA_949126865.1 Montipora capitata | reverse complement strand
GTTTGAAAATGGGTCGCAATTTGGGATTTTCCAAGTCCGAAATTTCGGCAAATCTTTGAGTTGTCACAAGTAATTTTAAATCGATAGCTATCTGTTTCTATCTGGCCTTAATCATCAGCTTTTTATCTCCCTAATCAAATTAAAAAACAAAGAAATGTGTATTTTCTTTTGCGCCTTCACGAGAGTTTTGATTCTATGGCCCTTGATTGAGGCGTCATTTTGGTGATTTTTCCATTTCAGGAGCCGCCTGGAGTTTCTCGAGCTTTTCTCGAAATTAGAAAATTTCCAGAACTTAAAAGTTATATCACGTTTCTTAGGACACCATAGGCTATCTCTGGACAAAAAATGATCGGGGTCAATTTTTTGACTTTGTGCCATATTTTCACGATGTCACGGAGTCCTTACAGAGAGTCGCTCTTAAGGACGGTGCCTACTAATTCAAAGGTATTTTTGCGCGGTTTACTGAATATGCGGGAAAAGCAGATCTTAACAAGTGATCTTGAAATCCAAAAAAAAAAAATTGAGGGTAACCACGCATTTTTCGACGATCATTAATCAACAATATTTGTAAAAATCTTTAAAATACAAAGCAACGTATGGCGTTCTTTTGCAAATTGAAGCTTAATTATCTCTGAAAAATGCATAGTTACCCCCAATTTTCTTCCAAGAGCACTGGCTAAGTTCTGCTTTATCCGAATAGTTTTGAACCGCGCAAAAATAGTCCTGTATTAATAAGCACCGCCGATAGGAAATCCGAGTGTCTCGAGATGCGCAGAACGTATGCGCAATAACAGTAGTAGGCACCGTCCTTAAGAAACAAACAGGCAGTTTATCGTTTTGTTGAACCAGCCTCTAGAACCTGTATATTTAACATATAGAAGGTCTGTGATTTCCTTTATTATTAACACTAAACTACTTTGTCTCTTCTTAGGAATCACTGTTTTGTCCACGGAACTCCGGCCAACGTTCACCTCGCTCCGCACCCTGGTTTGCAATCGTCATGCGCAATAAGAGTGTGGATATCACTCGCTGGATTGCATCCCTTGAAACTCCAAAGAGCGCGTTCAATTTCACTTATTGTAAGTGAAATTCGATACTAATAATGACGATAAACATTGATGGTCCTTTACAGTGAGGACACTCGAACCATGAACACTTGATATTTGTTTGTACATTTTTTTAGTGACTATAGAATGTGGGCTCGTCTCTTTGACAAGAGTATTTAATGTTTTTACACTTACAAAATGCTATACATGTAACACTATACATCATAAGAAGAGCCTTTATTTCTTAGTCGTCGAAAAAAAAAAGTCAGGTGTTCACGGATCAAGTGTCAGAAGTGTCCTTACTGTAACGTGTCTCTTGTCTTTTGCGTTCTTTTTTAATTTTGAACTTTCGCAAACTAACCAATGATTTTTTTTTCTGATTATCTATTGTCTAAGCTCTGGCCCTCTTCTGCATATTCTCTTTGCATTTTCTAGTTAATGAATAATCAAAACAAACATTTACTAATATTTATTCGGATTTGATAAGATTCTGGTGAACTTCATTTATAATTCCAAAACGTATAGTTTTTGAGCCCCGAAGAACTCAGCTGCCTTGGAGCTAAGTGATTATTAAATTCTGATTTCCACTTTGAGAAAACTGAGGCATACAACTTCGTCATTCGAACCATTTCCATTATATTGTTTTCTACAGATTACTGGATAAATTTCAAAGCTACTATGAGTAACTGGACCTGGCAGAATACGTTCGACGTGATGATCACTATTTGGTTTACGGATTTCTGTTTCATGGCTCTTTATGTCACCATCGGATATATCAAGGGAAATATAAGGTATTTGAGATGATTTCTAAAACGTGATACTGTACAATTACTGGATGAGGTGATTTTTGTGATATCTGGAATAATCGTGGTCGGAGACCGAAGCTGATTCCACCTGCCGAGACTTCAGTAGTCGAATATAAGAAAAAGCGTAGTCGAGTAGCTGTTTTTGAGAATTCAACCTGCAAAAGTACTTTTACCTCTCTCCAAACAAGGAAGAATAAACGGCAAGGTGTGATCGTCCCTTGACCAATAATGCACAGTGAGGGTAACCCACAAATTATCCTTCCAGAAATGATGAGATGGAATCTTATGCAAATGGTTTTTGTTTTGTTTTGGTGTTAAAAAACCATGGTGGCTGATCACGTGGGTGAACCAGTAAATCCCTAACCTGTACGAGGCGTGATTCGCACAATTTTAATTGTTGCTAAGAATAAAACCAAGAGTAATTACTTCAGCCAATCACAACCGGCGCAGTCGAAGAATTTCGTCAATTCGTGACAACTCAAAGCAAATGTAAATGCAGCCTGGCGGTAAATGCGGGAAAATGGCTGCGAGAAATTTGGATTAACATCTGACTGGCGAATACGGTAGCTTTAACTTTTTTATGTTACCGGTAAGTCACCAAAGCAATCACGTAGTTACTTTAGACGTTCAATCCAAAAGTGTACTAGGCTCTTCACACACGAGGCAAGTTGTTATCGACAATTGTTAATGTGAGGAAATGCGTTTCCACAGACGAAAATTTTAGATGTCGGTAACCGGAACGTTTTGTGGGAGCCAGGGAAAATAGCGACAAGAAAGAAAGAGCCGCTGACTTTTTTGAAAAATCGTTTGCGTGGCTGCGAAACAGATTTTAGAAATCGATAACTTGCTCACACACGGGAGAAAGGGAGTTGTCGATGACAAAACGGTCGCGTTTGTCATCGACAACTAAAATAGTTTTCCTTTTGAAAAGGAAAGCTAACTTTTGTTGTCGATGACAAACTTTGTTTTGCTATTTGCAGTCGATAACTTGATTCACACCCTCAATGTTTTTTCATCGGTATTTTTTTGTGTTTTCGACAACTAAAAAGTTATCGATAACAACTCTCCTCGTCTGTGGAGGCCCTTAATTGTGTCTTCAATGCGATTGCAAGCGAAAAATGTCAAACGATGTTTGGTCTGAGAAAAATCACAACTCAACGACTAAGAGACTTGAGTACCCATCTAGACTGGATTATCGAGCCACTTCTTACTTCACTTTATCATCTAACCAGTGATGTTGTGCTCATGCGCATGACGCTTTGATCGCGCTATTCTTTTTATTGCGCCTGCGCAGAACCGAAGTGACCCGTACTCCAGTCTCAAGGTCTCTTTTCTCGTTTGGTAGGTTGCGACGTGAATTTCGCGAACGTGAAGTGGAGGGGGCTGAGGAAGAAGAACCTGAACAACAGCTTTCTGAGGAAGACCTTGAACTTAGTCGTGAACAAGCTGCCAAGTCTAAACGCTGGCGATCAAAACCCCCAAAAAAGAAGAAGCAAAACGCTTCTAACAAAAAGCAAAATTGGAAATGAAGTCCTTTTTACTGAATACCAAGAATGTATTAACTGTTTTTGTGATGTATTTGTACAAATTTTTGCGAGAAGGCTTTTTAAATAAAGCTCATTTTTTTTGTATTTCGGAAACGTTTAGTGTTTTTGTAAGCAGAGATTTTAGTATGGTAGCTGGACAACAATAATGATGCAGTTATATTCAATATCCATACATGCACAAAAGGGAGATAGAAGGGGTTTCACATTCAACTGGAATCATCCATAAGTTGTTTTTTAACTTTCAACTTGGAAAAAAAAATGAATAGCGTAAAACGTTACTGTTAGGTCTCTGAATTCGTCACCGTCTGTTGCATACTATAAGCAGACAAACACCCACACATTTGCAACTGAGAAAAATCATACATCCAGTCCCTGAAGCTCCGCAACTTTGTGCTGTAACTTGGCTATTTTCTCTTGTAGTCTCAAAACTTTACCTTGAAGTCGTAAAACCTCTTTGTCTGCTTCAGATTGAGGTTTATTTTCAATATTTGTTGCTCCTGGTTTTTTTTCTGTTTCGACGTGTCGTTTTAAATGAGATTCGTCGTTATTCTTCGCTTTGAACTCTCCTTGTAGTGTTTGTCTTTTTTGTTTAACGGGTGGATCAACTGGTTTTTCAAGTTTTAATTCATTACTATCGGTATTTTGAGTTTCCCCCATAACGTGTTCCTGGTTTGTATGCCCGCTGACCACATTAGATTCAAGCCCAGTGCTTGCCATGTCACCCTCAAACATCGATCGAAACAGCGGGACGAGCAGTTTCCAAATGTAGAGACACGAGCATGCGCTACTTGAACCCATTTTGATCCAAACAGCTGGCCAAGAACGTTCCAGCCGTGCAATGTTAGTGGCCTGAGTCGGGTTGTACCAATTCGTCAATGTCGCCATAATGTGCAACGTAGCAAGAAACATGATAAAATTGAACAAAGAATAGTTATAGGCCACTGTCGCTTTCATTATGTTACTTGACTCGGCATCTCTGCCTTTGGGTGATGTACTTGTTTTCAGCTCGTCGTGAAAGCGGATGCGCCATTTGTCTATCGGAATGAGAAAAATACTGTCTGTGTCACTATGGCAAAAGATCTACCTCTAATTTTCATGAAAAATTGCATGGCGCTGTATTTTTTTTCCTTGGTCAAGCGCATCGGTTATGACAAATAACTGTAAACCAAACCCCAACTAAGAACAAACCTAATGATCACAACTTTCCCCGCGAGTTAACTCTTCTTTTCGGAAACATGGACGACAGTTTAGAAACTGTGCGCGCTGATATGTAGAAACTCGACTAGATAACCATCATATCATACGATAGTCTTCTACGTTTTCCCATGTAACCATGTTTTTGGTGTTACGCACCTCCTAGTGGAGTGTATCGTAACGCCACAAATAGGCTTTGCGTCGAAGGCTATAAACTCCATTTAATTAATTAATTATTTATTTATTTATTTGAACTTACTTAGCTTTGAAGCGCTTATGGCTGTGCTCGAACTGGCGTAGATAAGCATGACAAAGACGAAAATTCCACTGACCATTCCCTGCAGACTCAGACCAGTGTTTTGGTCATACCCGGATATAAAGTAGCCTGGTGGATTACACAAGTCATC
>OX421445.1:15422865-15425365 GCA_949126865.1 Montipora capitata | reverse complement strand
TTTACCGCCTTTGTCCTCTTTTTGACGCTTGGCGTTTATCTCCGAGCTTTTCCGTAAGTACTCGGGATTGTCAGATAGAGATAGTCCCAGTTTCCCGAGCTGCGAAGTGCTTGCTCGGACGGTGCACGCAAACGCTAACAAGGCAAACATGAGAAGCGAGCCGAATATAGCTTGACCGTTCACACCGGAAATCTTATCATATTCCAGTAACACCTCGCCAAGAGGGTTGCATCTCGAATCTGGTTGAGACGAAAGGGTATTCCACGTAAGGTACATAGTATATATCGTAATTACTGAGGACTGAAGGAGCCCAGCTCCCGTCGTCTCTTCTTGAACTCTTGGGAGCACGGAGATGATGGTAGCTAAAGCACAATGTCCGACGTTAAAGCTGATGTAAAATGTGTTTGCCTTGCACTGTGATATGTCGTCTGGATTGGTGAAGAAGAGATAAAACATGACTGCTGCAGTGACGGAAAGCGAATATACTAAGGCGGTGGAAAATGCTAACGAGAAGTACCAACACTTGGTGTCGAGGGTGTCCATTTTTTCGGCCCAAGAGACGCTCCAAGAATGCCCAAAGTCAATCACAAGAATAACTTGAATCAGTATGAACATAAATCCACCTACAAGGCCGACATACATCCATATCTTTGTGAGAAAACCCATATTTGGCAGATAAAACGTGACGCCTATGATTAGAACTAACAGAGATAGTTTGATGTACCAAAAGCCATTGTGAATTCGGGCACGAAACTGCTTTTTGGAGTGCACATTGTACGTTAGTAGTGAGAATAACAAGAAAAATGAAGACATGGCGAAGGAAACTCTGTAAACTGCTCCATAACCCACTATATTGTCACAAACTCTTTTTGACGCAAATCTTGTGCAAAGAAAAGGGATTTTATCAAGATTTGTTCGCATGTTCGGGGCTAACATAACAAGACAAAGAATGCAACCCAGTAATAAAAACACGGTAAAATATAGCCTCGATCTGATACCAGCAACCTTATTCTTGCAAAATAAGCTGAAAGCTGCTGAGCCTGCGCAACAAGCGACTTCACTGGCGACTTCCGCTAAGCCCAGAGTCTGTAGAGCTGCTCCCATAGAAACCCATAAAGAACTTTGGGATAGGTTGAACGATAAATACGCGGGTACTTAACACCATTCAGCTCTTCCAGCCACTGTGAATATTAGTGTTGCTGCGAAACTCTTTTGAGCAAAACAATTTTTTTTCGACGAGCAAAGCTGAGAACCGTTAAGTCGTGAACACAGAATAATAAATGTCCTTCTTCGTTTCCTCCGTTTATGCTTGAGTCGATTGTTTGTTGTTAGCACGCGTCCACAACAATGTCTTAGATTTTATCTCGATACAAATAACTCGCAGAGATCACAATATATGTAAAGTGAAGATTCTGTAAGATAGCAAATACAGCAAAAGCTGTCCGTGTTACGATGATTCAGTTTCAAGCCGGCAGGTAATTGTTTAGGAACTCCATAGCTCTGCACCTACGCTGTGGAATTAAGGCAATTCCGATCTGTATCATGAAATGCAGCGAAAAAAGGCAAAATTTTGACTTGCTCTTTACAACTTCAATGCCGTTTTCGTGGGCTTGTTACAAAGCTGCACACAGAACTCTCTTTTAACCAATCTTGGAAACGCCTCAAAATTGCGTAGCCACCAAATGAATGAAATCCACGGTCAAATGAGCGTATAATTTACCCAAACAAACCAAACCGGCACTTTGAGCGAGAAATCTACAAACCAAACGGACCCTCAAGCAAGAATGCTAGTGTTACGCTATTCGTTTCTCCAGTATTCTTTTGCGAAAGCTTGCAAATCGTGCGACGTAAACCCAACGTTTTCGCTTTCCTGATAGCTACTCCCTGCATGGAGTGAGTTTTTATTTTTGGTTGTGACAACGGTGAAGCGAAATTACGCCACCCGCCAACAGGTACAGTAAGGAATCAAATGTTCCTGAGCCCGCGATACGCATAATAGGCCGTGGCCAGACAAAACACTGCGCGCAAAACAAATGATTACCGGAGGTGCATTGCTCGCCTGCAGCGAGCTTAAGAATTAAGTATTTCGTTTAACAACTTTAAAATTTTATAAGTAAGAAATATTTTTAAAATTATTGGACAAAATGGACGCAAAAATTGCTTTAATTGTTCCCAAAGTATTTTATTAGTCACCGGAAAAAATGTGTATACAAATGCATGTTTCGAATCAAATCGAAGATCTTAGAGTCTATTTCATATTTCCATTTTTTTGTAGCATCCTTGTTTAATAGGAATACCTATCATTATCTAATATCAGTTACTTGCTCAAGCAATACTAGAGCTTAGTTGCTTATAAAACACTTCTCTCGAAAGTGCAGCCTATTTAAGTTACAAGTTTCTAATCATTAGAGGTTTTTTTCAATCACTATTAAAATAAGGTAGATTTGTGCTAAAACCAAGGCAACTCTCTGACACCATGATCTCAAATGTCATTAAAGTA
>OX421445.1:15410365-15417865 GCA_949126865.1 Montipora capitata | reverse complement strand
AGGATACGTTTCCACGGAATTTTGGGAAGTAAACTTCAAATAAAAAATGTTTTGGGTAGGCTTGATTATTTTATCAGGGTCGTAACGAGGGATATGGGATCAGGGATCAAAGGTATTCTTCATGGAATCAGGATCAAGGATCAGGAATCAGATTGTTGCGGGTTCAGGCATCAAAATTCTCATCATTTTTGGAATGAGGGATCAAAATTTTGGGTAAAAATATGGGATCAGTTACGAAAAAATATACCAAATACCTCGTTACGACCCTGATTTTATTGATACTTTCTACCGAAACCATGCAACCAACTCAAAAGTTACCTTATGACCATTAATTTTCATTGCGAGAGTCCATCCACCCTTACTACACCCATCCGAGTTTGAATAAACCATTTTACAATAGATCAAGCTTCTTTTTTGTGCGATTGTTTTGATGTAATAGGCTTTACTCGAAGGGTTCCTGTGAAAGAAAAAAAAAATATAAACCTCGCAGTACAGTCAAAACCTTATAAATGATAACAAATGACTCATTTGTCGAATGAATTTGATTTTATTGCAACCAAAAAGTAGTGCGCAACCGTTACGAAGCGTGTCATATATCTTCCATAGACCATGCTTTCAACTCAAGGTATATAAACCAGCTCGCAAATCATCAGCTCGCGGAGAGCTTTATAGCTCAGTGGTAGAGTGGTGTACTGCGCTTGACCCTCTTCTCTTAACTGAGGGAGGGAAGAGCTCTGGGGAACCCTGAAATAAGGTGTTTTTTTATTGGTTTTCGTGAAGAACAATCAAAAGCATCTCTAACTGGTCCATTCACGTTAGCACGAGGAGTGAGCAGGCGCCGTAAGGTTCAAAATATAGGCAATTTTTGGCTATAACAGCCCTACGGCGCATGTTCTCCTACATAGAGTTTCCCAGAGCCTTGGGTTGATCCGAGGCTGTGGTGACTAGAATGGATAAGAGTACAGACAACGCTGAACCGCTTTCTGTTATTTTGTTACATAAAGTTGCGCTCTGGTGATGTCGTTGATGTAGCTAGCGTCGTTTCTCAAACTCCCTATTGTCGTCTTTGCACAATCTCCTTATTTTAAGAGCTTAAAGAGTGCTGGGTTGGGGGTTACTGAACAGACGAAAATTTAACATGGCGCCGCAAAAAAAAAAAAATCGAATAAAAAATAAGTGCAAAATTACCTTCTATTGTCGAATATTTTTTGACAGGAATCTGCAGGGTTTGTCTGGTCGTCTCCTAATTCTTGTTGGATAGATAATAAAGTCAAGAAAGATAGTTTAAGCTTTCAAGTAAGCAACCGTCTTGAAATTTAAATATGAAAGGATAATTAAATATCATTGTGACTCGGGGATATCAGGGAAAACTGATCTGCGTGCTTCTCAGAGAACTCGAACTTATCATCTTCCGATTACTATAGCTAGTTCGGATGCTCTTCCACTAAGTTTTAGGGGACTCGTGAGATACATCAACGGAGTTATGTCATTTTGGTCACATGAAATTTGGGGACAGCTACTTTTAGAGTTATTTTCATAGAGTTATGTCGTAGAGTTAGAGGTAAGTTTCCAAAATCCTGAATTCAAGATTTTGGAATTCAAGATTTTGGACTTCCAAAATCTTGAATTCAGGATTTTGGCAGTCCAAAATTTTGAATTCATGATCAGGATTTTGGAAGTCGTTAACTCTAACTCTAAGTCATAACTCTACTGAAATAACTCTATTTATAGTTAACCTCATGAAATTTTGCATATTACTTACCATATTTGACGGGCTTCTTTGGTGCGGGCTAAAAAAGGAAGAATGGATGTATCGTTCAATACTATGCTCAATTAAATCATAATGAGGAAGCTTCGATAGACACAACAGGCAATGGCAGGCTAAGATAAAACTCTCTGCAAAGTTTCAAAAATCCTCTGGAGCGAATTCAGAGTCACCTTGAAATTCTCCCACTGTGAGGGTGCCTAGGCATCCACTCCTAAGAATTTTTTCGTAATTCCATGTGCAATGAGTTTCATTTTAGCCCACTTATCACTTTTCTGCAATAAGAATTGGGGGTCAAGCAGTTCTTTTTTAAGATATGAGCGTTTAAATTAAAGACAAAATATATATTTAGCTTATTTTTAGATGGTTCTTTTGTTGCCATGGACACATTAAGTAACATTAATATATGTATCTTGTTAAGCAATGATTGGTGTTTCGAATGGCACCATGACATTGTCTTTATGTGAAACAGTGTTGTAGAGTAAATCGTTCTAATGAGACATTCATTAAGAATTGTTAAAACTGGTGTGAACCACCTCAAAGGAATCTCACGTTGGCGATAAAGTTATTTGTAATTACCAAGAAACAGACGTAAAATGCATTTTTAGGTTATCTTTTTCCGAGTGCTCAATGTTCGGAATTAAGTCCTCAGCAAAACGGCTTGGCAATATTAACTCCAAAGTGTCATTTATTTTTAACAAAAAATCCGAAAATTCCCCCTAACAAAAAGGGGCGCTTACCATTTAAACGAAATTTTCGGTGACAAATTGTTGGCAGATGGTACTGGACATTCCCTACCGAGGAAATGGGAAACGGAATGCGCCGTTCCATTTATGAGTCCATATATATCCGACTGCCGTAAGAGTCTGGGTACAAATAAATGTGGCGGTCAATGCCCACCAAGTGAAGTGATGTAATCGTCGCGTAGGAGCCTGGTTCTAGAGGTGCAAACAAATGGTACAGAAAATTCCGGTCGTTTCGGTAAAAGTGCAAAACGAAGACAACCTTCGAAGGTTGTCCTTTTTTTCCGAAAAATTTCCGTTGGTGTCAACCGTTCCATTTGTTTTCCTAACGGAACAATCGGTTTTTTTCTGACAAATGGTAAGCGCCCAACAACTCTCTTTTTTGCTTGCGCCATTCTTACCCTAATTGGACAAACGTTCCCACGAAAAATAGCCAACTCAACTCGCCGTTCAAAGTTCAAACCTTCAAAACATCAAAAAGGCCTCGGTACGAACACGAATTAAAACAAAACTTAAGGCGAAATATCTTAAAGAGCAAACATGTTGGACCATGCAGCTCTCGTTCATAAAACGGACCAACTCATGCAGCCACTTTCTTTCTCAACCGGCCTCAGCAATGTTTTTCATGTTATTTAGATAACTTAAAGAAAAGCTGCTAAGTTGAGCCTAAATATAGTAGTAGTCCTATTAAAACGAGGATATTAACTAAAACTGATGAGTTCATGGTGTCTTTGATTTATGAAAATGAATGAATTAGTCTTTTCCTGATAAGCGACTCAACCTACTTAGAAACACGGGATGACAATTGTCGTGGAAAACATGGTAACCATTAAACCCCTTCTTTGAGGCTACGAATGGTTTCGGCTGAAAAAAACCGCCAAAGAAAAAGCTTGATTGCTTTTGAGTAAATATTCCCTTAATATATTTTTCAATGTAATCAATAGACCTTTTCGGCTTGTACATTTTGTTTTCGCAATACAGATCATGTGATAATACTCAGGAGGCTTGGTCCTTTGTTTCGTTCATTAAAAAGAGTGCATGCAGGCATATTCATGCTTGCATGCCCTCATTTTAATGAACAAAACAAAAGACCAAACCTCCTGAATATTATCACATGATCTGTATTGGGAAAACAAAATGTACAAGCCGAAAAGGTCTATTATTTTCGTTTTATATCGTTGTTGGCAACGCAAACACTTTCAAACAAATATCCACTGAAAAGACGGTAGTGCATGATATACCGCACATATCACATACAGTCTCATGGCGATTTACAATTCTTTCTTTGGGGTGAGATCGCCTGTAAAGAACCTCTGACATCCCCTGTTAGTTGATATTTGATCTGAACCACTCACCCTACTCTTCACGGACAGTGCGTGGGTTCTTTAATGTCCTACAGTATAGCAAATTGCGGGGAGACTGGGCTCACAGTTTATAGTCCTTATTTATTCGAGCACAAAAGCTTCTCCTCAGTTATTTTTAATACCCTGAGTGTTGGTCTGACCGGTGTTTTGTAAATGTTACAGTCAGAGAACGCAACATAAAGTAATTGCAACTGAGAGGCTTGAAAAAGAAGTAACCAGACAACGAAAAAGAAGAAAGCCAGCCTGCCGCGGTAGGCTGATATCTCATCTTTTGAATGAAACAAGCTACAATCCTTCGTTGGAAGGCAACATCTCGATTCAGCGGCAGAAAACACCATTATCAGTAAGTTATACTAGGAATCACAGCGGAAAACACACTATTATACGAAGAAAAACGGAAAGTAGGACCTCAGTAACTCGAGTCAAGTTGACTAAACCAGCTAGCGATGCACTAAGATGTCATGTGGCACTACGGTGGTTCAAATCTGACCACAGCGTTAGCACGGGCTGTGAACTTTCAATCGATCCAGCGGAAGAGATTGGCATTTTTTCCAAATACAATTAAGACTAAGCTTCCTTTGTAATATTTGGCTTCACCAGGACCGGATCGAGCTGACAACGAGTTTGAACTAGACAGAGCAATCATGTGATCGGGAAAGTCCACATTTGACTGGCGGCTGGATTAATTAAGTTAGAGGACTGCAAGTCCTTACAAAAATCAGGCGAAACTTTCAAATGCAACAGCCTGGACGCAATCACGGTGGCGTATAGAGCACGTATACGGGCGTATACGAGAACATCAGAATGTTCGGACTACATGGAGTCAGAAGATCCTTTACGAAGTGGGAAAGCTTAATCTTTCAGTGTTGCAAGTTATTACTGAGTATAGACCGATTCCTGACAGGTTGCTTTCATCTAGAAGGACAATATTGCGACTTTTAGCGCGGCGCGTTATCCATTCGTCCTGCACTCTTGATTGTCCTGATTGTCCGGGCCATTTAATTTGAGAACCTTGCTTTTATATCAGCTACGGATACCCGGCAGAAGATACTTCCGTGTAGACATAATAAGTTCAGACTTTAGCCGACAAAGACGAAGAGTCCATGTGCTCAAGGTGGATCCAGGTTATTAAAAAATTGAAGCAAAAACTGCTCATAAAATCACAAGATTTCGAGGAGCTTTTGTTGCCAAAAATTTAGTTTATTTTCTCTAGAGGGGGGTCCGCTCCCCAGCTCTTAAGGGCCGAACCCCGTGTGAATAACGATTGCAAAAACTGATGACTAAGCCTGAGAACGATAAAAATATGACGAATTTTAGACAATGTGCTCTGGAAATTCGAGAGGTAGCAATTGAAAGCGAAAAATGCTGCCATTGTAAGTAAAACAGAAGATAAAGTGGCATATAAATGCGAGTTACTTGAGTTTTTATTCAGAGACTACACCACAAAAAGGCATTTATGGCTATTGTTCTCAAAACGGGAATGACAATCTGTTGAAATCCGAAACATGTTTCTCTTGTTTTTCAACTTTCAAAAAAAAAAATTCGTGGAAATTAATCCTTACCCTTATTTGGTGGAATATCCAATCTTTTGAAACGATAGTGCGTTTGCCACCGCACTCTTCCCTTTCTCCGTTTGAGTTCATCTCACACACCTTTTCATCTTTGTGGTAGTTGTACGAAATACATCCTGGCTCACTGTGGCAAGCTTGAAGGCATTCCATCCAATCCACGTCGAGGACTGTTCTCTCAACGCTCCTTGGTAAATAACGGCCACTGAACGTCACGGTCGTGGTGGAGCCGCTTGGTATGATTAAAGCAATGAACAGGCAAAACAACAGAAGGAATATCATCTTTCAGTCCCTATCGATCGTTTCACTGTAATGACACGGAATATTGCAATTTAAGGCCGCCTGGGTTCCATCTTATCGGCTTTTTCTGTGCAAGTCAAGGTAAGACCAAACCTCGCTCTGAAAAACAACCGAGGCTGAATGTTAATGTAAATTTGAAACGATGCTCAAGTAACAAATTGGCTCTTTGCACATTGCGTATGAAATATAATTAACTTTTCCATTTTGTTTTGGCAGGCTGTGTCAAATTGTGAACGATACTTCATTTCACGTCACAAACAAGAGAAGTCAAAGAAAATTAAAACGGCCAAGAAAGCAAACAAAATAATCAGGAAACCTGTTTTGTTGGGTTTTAACCCAACAAAGTCTGGCTAGTTGTTTTAATTTGTGTTATAAACGTTTTAAAAAGGCAGGAAAAAATCATTAAAGTTTAATTAACGCAATTTACGTCTTACCAAGGTGAAAAATGCTTGTAATAAGACTTGCCAGTTTATTTTACAATTATTGACTTCGCATTGCATATTAATTGTTACTATATTACGTTTCACTTAGTAGCGAATATAATCCGGTCTCGCTGTAATGTAAAGCCAAAGAGACTGAATTGGTTATATTTTGCCACTAAAAAAAGCCCCGAACACTTTCAATGACACAATCTTGAATAAGAAGTAAATAATGACGTAATATTCCACATTTAAAACTCAAGGATAGCTATAAATTATTGAGTGCAGTCTTGCCTTTGGAAAGTCGAATGATGCAAAATTGGCTTCACGTTCAAGGCTGAGATATTCTCGTCAAGCTGAACAAAATCGAGTCACATCAGAAACCCATAAGGGTTGAAACGTGTAACGACCCCTTGTGTGCTGGGAAACAAGCTTCTGAATATTCAAAAATTTGGTTTTATCAACGGAGTCTCTGTACGGTGGCCAATTTACATTATCAACTCCGTTGATAAAACCAAATTTTTGTATACTACTTCCCCACCGACGCAGCACCACAGTTTCTTTAGAAACTACCCCTTCATTCTGAATATTCAATTTGCTAAGTACCATATTTGGAACAACAAGAGCGAGGGGTTTCCAAATATGGTACTTAGCACTGAAACATTCGACCAATCAGTTCGCACTGAATATTCGGAAGCTGTGAACGCGCGTTACACGTTTCATCCCTTATGGGTTTCTGGTCACATTCAACAGAGTTTCTCTTACAGCGGCTACCAGTCACACGCGCCGCTCAACGACGTTTTTCATTTTTCCGTGAGAGGCCTGTGGGACACAGGCAGCCTACGGTTAAAAAACTGGTCGCCTATTTTTATATTAGATATGGCAAAAAGGATGCAACACGGAATTGTAAACGTTTTCAGGCCATCTTAGTTTTTTAGCTTTTTTAAAGCGAGTTTAACAGAACATGTGAGGCGGCGAGGCATGCATTAATTAAAAAATTAAGAAGATATACAAATTACCTGAAAGGAAAGGAAAGGAACTTTATTTAAGTGTCTAGTCTTCTGGCGCCGCCTGAGCACTAATCGGGGACACTGTAAATTGAAATTAACAAGTTAACGCAAATCAATTCAAATTTTGGTTTTTGAGGAGAGGGGAAACCGGAGTACCCGGAGGAAACCTCTCGATGCAGAGTAAAGAACCAACAAACTCAACCCACATATGACGCCGAGTCTGGGAATCGAACCCGGGCCACATTGGTGGGAGGCGAGTGCTCTCACCACTGCGCCATCCCGTTGTAGCTTTACGGTGTTTTTCATTGAAATTTTCTCTTCTTTTCCTTCT
>OX421445.1:15380365-15405365 GCA_949126865.1 Montipora capitata | reverse complement strand
TCATCCAATAATTCTTGTTCGTCCTCCGCAACGGGTGCGGGTTGAGCGGCGCCTTTGTTTTGACTTGTGCCTTCTACATCCGTCGATTTGTCAGTAATGAGCCTTACCCCCTCGGAGACATTGCTGCAAGGGTGTGGCTCTGAGAAGACACTTTCACCCTCTGTATCAGTCTTCTTGTCCCATCGGTCCGTCATTCGTGGCGACGACTCAACCATGGGGTCCAGGAGTCCACTCTCTGAAGTTGCCAAAGGGGCCGAACCGTCGTTCTCCTTTTCGGGGAGCACCTCTGGAGCAGAGAGCCTCCTTTTAGGAACTTGAAGCAAAAGCTCACTTCCTTCCCCCTCGTCGCCTCCGGGAAGTAAGTTGGTGTACGACGTTGATTTGAATGACTCATCTGTGGTTGTCACAGTAACAACGCTCGTTGGATCAGCGCTTGCACCTTCAGTCCTGTTTTCAATAGTCTGCGTTACCTCTGTGCGGGTAGTGATAGTGACTGTAGAAAATTCTTTATCTCCTGTCAAAACATCAGTGTGTTTGAATCCTTCTTCTTTTAAAGCTCCTGGCTTAACCTCACTTTTCTCTTCTGAATATACATGAAGTAGCTGAAGATGTGTTTCGCTAGGCTTCCTGTCCACTGCCAAGGGAACAGTTTCTTGCACGGTGTCGTCAATAACGCTTTGTTTCTTCTCCGCTTGTTCTGTTATTGTGGCATCTATGACAGATTCGATGTTGACTAGTAACGACTCCACTGTGGGGCTGTCGGGTTTAATTTCGTCTTGTTCAATTAACAACTCGCTTTCGATTGTGGCGGGTTTCTTCTCTATTATCACGACTTCATCGTCGAAGATTGGTTCCTTCAAATCAGGAGTTCGTTTGCCGTCAACAGGATTCTCCTGATTTTCGTCAGCATTCTTCAGGGCCACCTCATCGACTAGATCAGGCACCTGTTCTATTCGTAGTGATGTGGGCCTCCTTTCTAAGGCAACGGGTACTTCCTCCAGAATCTCGTCCTTAATTTCATGGGATGGTTCTGCAACTGACTCCGATGATGGGTGATCGAGACCAGACTCTAAGTTTTCAAGCAAGGACTCCACTGTTACATTCTCATCATCTTTGAATTCCTCTTCACCATTTCTCACTTCAACTAAAATATCCGATTCAAATGCAGGTGTAGTCTTTTCTTCAAACACAACCTCGGACTCTGCGATTGGTTCCGCCGATTTAGCAACTTTCTTTGCAAGACCTTTATCTCGAACTTCATCAGAAATCTCCTCAGCAGTTATTTCCACTAATCGAAGGGACGCGGGTCTCTTTTCTATGATAACGATCTCATCTTCTTCGAGCACCTCAGGTTTGTTGTTGTTACCTGGTTCTACAGTTTGCACCGATGATGGATGATCGATTACGGATTCGATGTTCGCGAGCAATGCTTTAGCTGTTGCATTCTCATATTCTATGGACTCTTCACTCTGTTCGATATCAACCAACATCTCCGATTCAAGTGCGACTGGTGTCTTTTTCACAACAATAATCTCCGTTTCAGGGACAGCTTCCTCCCCCTCGTAAATGTCACTTTTACGTTCGTCGATCTTATCTTGGTCAATTCCGAGTTCAACGCGGAGTGAAACGGGTCTCCTGTCTACTACTACAGGAGTATCTTCTTCAAGGGCATCCTCTTTGATCTGAAGCATTGTCTCCTCTGTGGGTTCTGGCGATGGGTGATCAATTACTGATTGAATGTTCACAAGCAGGGATTCTACTGAATTCTTTTCTTCAATTTCGTCTTCAGGACCTTCCTTTTCAACTAGAAGCACCGACTGAAGTGCGCATGGTTTCTTCTCCACTATGACAAACTCTTCTTCCAGGATCTGTTCTGTCCTTTCCTCAAATTTTTCATCGCCAACTCGTTTAAGATCGGCATCCTCATGATCTTCATCCTTATCCTGATTTTCGTCGCCTTGAAAAAACCTGTGCTCTGAATAAACCGGTGGAACAGGCTTTCGCTCTATGATAATTGGTGCGTGGTCATCAATAGCAACGGCTCTAACTTTACCTTCTTCTTCTGCTTCCTGTGTGCAGTCGTCAAGATCTATTGCCGATTCAATTTTCTCGAGTAATGACTCGATCGTGGAATTATCATCTGCCTCAGGGCTATCTGCTTTGACTAATATTTCCGACTCAAAGGAAGTTGGTGTTTTCTCTATCATTTCAAGTTCGCTTTCCGAGATAGGCTGGCTCGTTTCTTCTCCCTGGTCATCGTCACATTGATCAACGTGAACCGAATCAGGCCTTTTTTCTACAACGACTTGTACATCTTCTTCGAAAGCTTCGGTTTTATCTTCATCTGCTAATTCCTTCCCCGCTGGTGAGTCACCAATTACACTTTCGGTTTTTAAAAGCTGTGTCTCCACCGTAGTACCACCATCCTCTTTGAGTTCGACGTAGACAATTTCCTTTGAAATTACCATATCCGAATCAGCTGCAACTGGGGTCCTCTCTACAATCAAAACCTCGCCTTCTGTGATTGGTCCCTCTGACTTCTCTACCTTTTTGCTGCTCACAACGTTTTCTTTGACGTCGTATTTATCGATCTCTTCACTCTGTTTATCATCATCAACCGCATGCACCAGTTGAAATAACGCTGGTCTCCTCTCGACAACCATGGGCTCATCTTCTTCGACGACGTCATCTTTGTCAAGTACTAATTCGCCATTATGCTTTGACAGCATATCATCGATGACAGAATCAATTTTCATAAGCAAATCTTCTACGGAGGAATTCTGACCACCTTCTTGTAGTGCATTGTCGTTACTTCCGTGGTTTGCTGGCGTTTTAATAATCGCCACATGACTGGGTTCCGTGATCGGTTCCACCACATCATCCCCTGCAATACTGACATCGTTTCGACCAGTAGGATCGTCCATCTGCCGTGTGCTGGGCCTTTTGTTAACGTAAAGAAATGACGTTTCATTCTTTGTGACCTTATGCCCAACGTTGAGAAAAACTTGAGTAGTCTCACGTTTTTCACCACTCACTTCGCCATCTTCTTTCACCTCCACAGGGATGCCTTCCATTGTTAAGTCCCTGCCTGTTTTCTCTCTTTTCGAACCGTTTGTCTGATCTGTTGGTACAGTACGGAAAACAGGTAATTAAGTACTGACTAAAAGTTGACGGTTTAATTTGTTCGGACCCGCGATAGTTTTTCAAAAGTGGTGAACGAAGTCACTGTGTTTGAAGTGCTCCTTTCAGTGCATATTTCTGTTACCCATACATGCCCCAATAAAGGACTTACTAGGGTCAATGCCACATTTGTTCCTACGCGTCTGCTCTAATTGTACGCGCGTGAGTGTCGTGACCTCCGCATGGTAACCCAGTACAAAACGAGATATAATGGTGACACGGTGCCTGTGCACGTGGGATTTCTCTTTGTTTTTCGTCCGACTTCGTTTTAGATTGCTTCGTTTGTTTTTGTTTGAGCACTCTAGCTGGAGTATTCCAGAAAGCACAGGCTTTTAAACGTCATCGTAATGTGATGGACAGAAATGATCCAGCGAAAGCGAAGGTTATATGCTTCTGAGCAGGTGCCGTTTGTCCGGTTTGTGTTGAAAACGAGACAAATAACTCCGAATACTATAAAAGAGCCCTAAAAGCTTATCATAAAAATTGTGTATTCACTGCAAGGTAATCAAACGAACGATATATCAACAGAAAACAAAGATCGGGTCAAGTGATTAATTCCAAGAGCCACAGAGCATTAAGCGATCGAAAAATATTTACTTACGGATTTTAAAAGGTCTGAATGATCTCGATCAATTAGGTAAGAATGCCCAGAAGCTAAAAAATTTGTCTGACTGATATCATCCATCCCGCAAAAAAAAAATAAAATAAAAAAAAGAAGGATTTTATAAAGAGGTCAATTTTAAGTTGTACGACTAAAGGATAATACAGAATTTTTTTCAACACAATAAAAATTCTTTGAAACTTGTCCTCAAAGCCTTTATATTAACCGAGTGATTTTTTTGGAAAGAATACGTATATTGACAGATCTCGCGCGTTCAAATTATCGGATTTTTTGGTCTGATATGGAAAACGCCGCGATGTCTCGGAAACCACAATTAACAAACTTGACATTATTCAGCATACTTGCAATAAAATAACTTGAAATTTCAGGTCATAGACAGAAATCAATTAGCCATGGTTAAAACATTTCAGTTCGAGAACTGAACATACGTACCAAACATCTAGTTCAATATCAAATGTAAACCTCTCGTGGTAACATTCACTCCAGTGAATTTAATAATCAAGCACATCTGTCTCTGTCAGTGGAACGACGGGTGAAAGCACAGCCTTGTGCGTTCCAGTCGCATTAAAAGAACAAAATTCATTAAGCTACAAAATTTTGGCAACTCCACAACACACCAAAGACCATGAAAATGAAATACAGCTCGCCAGACAATTTTCTTGGCAATTAATGCCCGTCACGAAATAACTAACATGTGCAAATTCGTGCTCGAATAACCCTTATCTCGGTTTTTTTTTTCTTGTCCTATCCAGCTAAATTTCACTACTCACCGTTAAGTATCCTTTAGGGTCAGAGCCGTGAACCGCGGGAAATTAACAACACACAGAAATGTCCGCTACGCTAAGATCCCCTCTTTCGTCGGAAGTCAAAAACTGAAATACGATGCTGACGGGCAATGGTTGAAGAGAGATAATATTTCGCTGTACAACATCAACGTCGGCAAGCTCAAACTTATCTCTTTTGACAAAGTCAATAAATTCACGGTTTTGAATGGAAATGAATTTGTCCAGTTTCGTGTGTTTCCCTCTTTTCTTTCAAATTTCACC
This sequence comes from Montipora capitata, assembly GCA_949126865.1. Lineage (NCBI taxonomy): Eukaryota > Metazoa > Cnidaria > Anthozoa > Scleractinia > Acroporidae > Montipora > Montipora capitata. The sequence continues at coordinate 15,400,517 of OX421445.1, read as the reverse complement.
CGAATATTCGGGAGGACCGCAAAGTATCGCATGCGCTTTTTTGTTCGCGATCTTGCGCTTGTCCTCGAAACACGACGCGCGTGTGACAGCTTGTCACTTATAGACAGCTGGAATTTGTCGCGACATGTTGACGCGTACCCACGCTAAAATGGGCCAATTTTCTTCCGATCGGTGAGCGCATGCTGGCGGTTTTAGGAGGGAAGCTTCCAAACCTACAACGATTGAAATTTCGAATTGCGCATTTCCCGGATAACGACATCTTGAATAACTGTATTAATAATATACATGAAAAATTACTCGATTCTGATTGGCTGAGAGCAGTGCAGTTTAAGTGTAATACCAATGAAATTCTGGATTATGATTGGCTAATAACTATAGGGTTTGGTCAGAACCAGTCAAATCTTTTGTTTTCAAATCAAGCGCGGGCCCTGGATGGCGCAATTTTTCCCTGGTTGCGTGACACGGGTTCGTTTTTCATGTCAGTACTATTAATAAGTAATCACATGATTTTTCAAGTACAATTTCGAATAAATAAGTATTTTTAATTTTTTTAAAAGACTACAAATTGCACTCGCCCTACGGGCTTGAGCAATTTTTGTCGTCTTTGAAAAAATTTACTCGTTCTTATTTATTCCAAATTGCTCTCGAAATCATGTGATTACCTATACTAATAAATTTAATGAGATGTTACGGTTGCCATTATGTTGTGGTTCTGTTTTGTAAACTGATAAGGCAGTCGCATTAACATGACACAGGTATTCCCGGTGCAGTTTCCAACAGAAACAGGTGTCTTTGAAGTTTCTTTATTTCGTATACAAATGATTCCGTTTGGAAAAACGTTTATTAAAGTTATTGTTTTGGTTGGACCAACATAATGCACTCGTCAGTGGGAATTGATATAGCAAGTTGAGTTTTGAGTCTTTTGAGGCCCTCCCGGGGGATGTCCTTGTTAACTTCTAAAAATTTGCCTACGGTGTTCCCTTGTTCCCGAAATTACTTACAAACCTGTTCTCAGCTGTTTTATCCCTAAACTGTTTTTCTTTTGTTCCCTTGTTCACCAAGATATTTCATCTTTGTTTTCCTGTTCCTCAGTTCCTCAGTTCCTCAGTTCCTCAGTTCCTCAGTTCAAATTAGCCATGTTCTCGTTTTGTAGTTTGGACTACAGAAGTCGTACTCACAGAGTGTTTTGGGCATTTAATGAGAACGTTGGTCTCGATATTAACCAAATTATTATTTCAGGGGGTTTTATTACACTTTTTTTCCACTGAGTTTTTATGCACCAGTCAATTGAAACCCCCATCCCCCAGGTCCCGGGGAAGGGTGGGGGATTTGACATAGACCCTGGTCAAAAAGCATCAAGAACCCCACCCCCTGAGGCAGAAATTGAGATCAAATGCCCCTATAATTGGGGTAAGAAATTTAAAACAATCCAACATTTACTATGGAAACTGAAATTTTCAAATGTTCTGCTTTGGGTTTGTGAAGTTTGCATTTTAGTTTCTGCCTGCAACATTCAAAGTGAAATTAACATTACGCTGCATATCACACATAAAAAAATTGCCTGGTTCAAGTCAAGTTTAAAGGAACCAAAGAATTCGAATTCAGATTGAATATCATTTGAAGTGGATGGTGAAGTTAAAGAATGATAGGCGTAGAGCAACTCTTACCTACGGGGGAAGTATTCCGACAATTTAGGATAGGTGATCTGATCTGTGATCTGTGTGATCTGCTAATCGCCCTTTTTCGCAGTCGGAGACTGAATTACTAAGGGCGCAGCTCAACGAGGTCGGGCCGAAGGAGCTGTGCTGCCGGCTAGGCGCTCGGCCCCTGAACACGACCAATGTATGACCTCGGAGCACAGCACCACAGCCTAATGGAATAGGCCGGGAGTCGATTTTGAGGAGGGAGGAAAACCGGAGTACCCGGAGAAAAACCCTCGGAGTCAGATTGAGATCGACTGAAACTCAGCCCACATACGACCCGAGGCCAGAGTTGAACCTGGGTCACAGAGGTGGGAGGCACGGTTGATGACCACTAAACCACCCTGACTCCCCAATCAATCAATCAATCAATCAATCAATCAAGGTTCTCAAACCCTGACCCTATTTAAGGGTAGAAAATCAAGATTCGATACCCTCTTTAGGGCCGATAAAAGCTATAAAGGTCCTTTTAGTACAGTTTTAATAAATCGTACCTTTTTCGTTTTTTGTGTTGGGGTGGATACTGCAATTTAGTGACCCTGTCTAAGGAACATCTAAGGATCACAATACCAAAAATACCAAAAAGGGATACCCTGAGCACCTGAAAAACCCTACCCTGTCAGGCCGCACATACCTATAGCGTTTAGAAGAGGGTACTCCCCCACTTCCGCCCCCCCGGGGGAGCTCTTAAGCGTGGTTTTCACTAGCGACGCAAGCAAAAGCACAAGCATAAGTAGCTTATGCTAGTGAAAACCAACGTCAAAATATTAGAGCATTAAATAACAACCACGGCATCCACCCCTTTGTTCGAATGCTCAGACGCGGAGAATCTGGAACGAGTGCTTTAATTGGCCAGACGTAGCAAATTTCCTTGTGCTTATGCTGCGTTTCATTTTCACACGACGCAAGCGAATCGAACACAAGCATAAGCGCAAACACAAGGAAAAGGAAAAAGTTTGATCCTTGTGCTTGAGCATTTGCTTATGCTTGCGTCAAACCCGTTTTCACGGTGAAGTAAGACCTCTTATGCTTTGCGCTTGTGCTTGCCCATTCTCACTTTTTCTGCCATCTTTAGAAACTCGAATGCCAGTGCTACTCTTGTCCCCCTTTGGGGAAGGGACCCAAAGTCAAAATCAGTCAAATGTACCACCCCCAGGGGACAGATTGTTGTTCAAAAGCGCTTCAATGCCCCTATAATCCCCCACCCTTCCCCGGGACCTGGGGGTGGGGGTTTCAATTGACTGGTGTGTATAACCAAGGGTGCGTCAATTTCGTTACCAGAGCCTCGGATCGAGCCAAGGCTCTGGGAAACTATGCACCGTGGAGCACCGTGGGGTTCTTCTAGCCAAACTCCGGGTATTTGAGCCTGGCGCCATTTCACTCCTCGTGCAGGAAGTACGCAAATCACGGACTTCCGGCTTGTCTACGCACGCTCAGAAACTTGAAATCCATCGACACGTTAATAAAGCGTCCCAAAAACCCATCAAATCACCCACGACAACGCAGAAAATAGTAGGTGAGTGAACTTTATTTATCTGGCTGTCCATAAAATGACTTTTTGAAAACAATCATCGCGATTTGAAGTTTTTATGGAACATTTTCCTCGATCAGTTGAATCGGCCGTTACAACTATCTCAAAACATGACGTCACGCGCTCTTGTCTGCCTGTGTGCCAACCGCTTGCTTGAAACAGGCTGATATTTTAACAAGTTTAAAAAAGTGGTTAAGCGGTTTTCCAAAACAATCGAATGGAATTTTCAAAAAAGGCTTTTTCGGGCCCGACACGTTTTCAGAACATTCGAGGAACGGTCCCAAAACCAACCCTAACCCAGATGTCACTCTGTCAACAATGAAAAAACAGAGTACGAGATAATTTAAGTGGTAGGTACAAAACACAGGTAACAGGTCATTTTACCAATACTGAAACAACCCTAACCCTTGCATAACAATGATGCCAAACTTAGGCCTAAAATCATTGTTTAGGCCTGATAAGGCCTAAGGTTCAGGATTCTTTCTGTATATGGGAAAACAATGATCTGTGACCTGTGAACTATGACCTTTGTTTTGTACCTGCCTTCCTCAAAGTGGTGATATAAAGTGTATAGGTATAATCGAATGACGAAGGGCATATTATGTTGTAACGTAATGTAATGTTATGTATTATTTATAAAGCGCCTTGTCCCAGGCTTTAAGGCGCTTTATGTCTTACGAAAAAGTTGGTAAAAACTTTAAAAATACTAGAGCCTATACCATATATACTTATAATTATATCAAAAATAAACAGAAAAATAAAATTAATCTTGCCAAGACGATAAAAAGCTAAATCCAAAACTATATAAAAACCCAAGCCATGACAAGGTCACTACTACTAATCAAGTCAATCATATGCCAAGCAAAACAGATATGTTTTCAAATTTGTTCAAACTCTTACTTGCTGTTATTTCATAAGGTATAGAGTTCCACAGTTCAGGGGCAGCGATGCTAAAGGCCCGGTCTCCATAAGTAACAGTGTTAGTACTTGGAACCTTGAGCAGTAACTGGTTGGGGGGACGTAGGGAGTGGCAGGAGCATATCTCTCCATCAAATCCACGATGTAAACATGGAAATTATCTCTTGTAATCTTTATAATAATTTAAATACGAATACTTTAGAGTAAATTAATTCACATCAAAGTCAGTTAAGACCAAAGTTTGTGATGAAAGAGATGGAATGCATATATGCGTTGTTTGAATGTTTACACCAGTGAGATTGATGACGATGGTGATGGTGATATGGTTCTAAGAAAACAAATCATGTTTATATGTACATGTATAGCAAAACTAGTCCCCAGGCAGCACAGACCACCTGTGCACCTTCGCTATGCTTGGTACGCAAGCTTTTAGTTAGCTGCAGCAAGTTTGAGTGAAGAGTATAACACAGGCAAAGCAAATCACAAAAATCGTTATTCCAATGCAAATGGCTGCCCAAGCAAATTTTCTTGCCGAGGATGAAGCAATTCTGGCTGAGTTGAAGTCACCACGAGCAAGATACATGTGCACCTGCAAGTTTAAAATCAGCACATTGTCAGGTCAGGTTTAAAACCTTTTAATAAACCCTGTGCGCGCTTTCATTGTAAAACTATTGAGAAAATCCCGTTATGAGGGCCATACGCATTAGCGCGAGACCGTGAGAAAGGCCGGAAAAAGCCGTATGGTCCTGTTAAGGATATGTACTGTTCTGACGTTTTGAAATAATTTTGTCGCTTCTAATTACAAACAATCCAAGTTAAAAAAGGCAGAAAAGCAAACACAAACAACATATTAGATAAATTTTCTGAGCAAATTCAGTTGTAATTCAGTTTTTTTTGTCCAAATGTAATCTTTTGATTACTCATCAATACGTAGTATAAAGCTAGAGCATATATGATAAAATGCTTTACAGGGGACAATTACAGAAGCCGGGCTGGCTTGTTAAGCCGAGATCCTGGCACGTTGGAGAGAAAAACACGAAAAATTAGACTTTTCCTTCAACAACCGCAGCTAATCGTCCGGAGCGGGCAAAAACTGAGGAATTGTATCACGGTCAATTTATCCCGGTTGGGATACTTGATCAGGGGGCACGTGACCAAGAATCAACCAATCACAGTGCTCGTTTTGTTGACTGAAAGTCTAGGTATATAACAATGTGTAATAATGACCTCAGGGGAAACCAAGTAGCGCAGAGAATTTTCAATAATCACCTATGTAATTAAACTAAAAGTAGTTTCCTGAGTTTCCCGATGTACTGTGAGTCAACTGAAAAAACCATTCTGTTGTAGTTGTAGTCACATTAGTGTTAACTAGTGTGACTTTCGGTTGGCTATTGTTTATTGTCTGCTTTCAAGTCCAGTGAATATCCAGTTTCAGTATTTTTAATGGTGTCGCTCTAAAGTAAACTGAAGAAATTTAGAGAGTTTGTTTATTGTCGTTTTTCATGCTCTTTGGAGGCCATAGGGGTATTGGAACCGATTAATAATGCAACACTGATGTAAGTGTTAATCCAACATAACCTTAAGTCGACTAAGGCATCACTGCACTGCGGCAGCAGGCTAGATTGCAGAATACCCGGCCACAAGAAATGGACCCTAAAAACACGGCTGCTGCAGTGCCGAAGTCGTGGAATGGATATACCTTGTTCTTCAATCCACGAGGCAAGCACCATGGCACTGCGGCACCAGCCATTTTACTCAGCTCAATTTAACCTTAAGTTGACTAAGGCATCACGGCACTGCGGCAGCAATCATTGAGCTCAACTCAATTTAACCTTAAGGCCGCGTTCTATTGACCCAAATGTGCTGTTCTGAGTGTGAGTTAATGTCATTTAAATAAGATCATTGTTTCCCCTGGAGTTTCATCAAGGTTTTGTAAACAGAAGGGAATGGCTTCCGTTCATTCACTGCATTCTACTTGTCTTTTGTAGAGTGTCGCAATTCCAGGAAAATCCTTTTGTGCCTGTTATTAACATTCTTTTCTAAGATCTCCAGGACATAGTTGACGCAAATGTCATGGTCCGTGGTAAAGACAACACCGAAACCACGGACCATGACATGACCATTCCCTTCTGTTTACAAAACCTTGATGAAACCCCAGGGGAAACAATGATCTTATTTAAATGAAGAAGGCTGCAGTTGCAACCGAAAATTCAGTTGAAGACTATTTTTTATCTATATGTAACCAAATTTTTTAAAATCAGATCAGACACAACATTTTTTAACTCATTATATTATCATGATGACTGATCGCCTTTTAAACATTTAAAGCAAGTAGATTTGGTTGAACTTGGTTTGCGGTACACATGAAATTGCTATAAATGTTGATTCAAGTACTGGTAGTATGAGGCTTAGATGAGCAGCAAGGCTGCATCAGTATATGGAAAACAATCTGCCAGGCTAAGTGCATCGTGTATTTAATTTGACTTAATATACGTAGGATTTTGATAAGTAATTTCCATCTTTTCAAAGCCTAATTTTGTACTACAAAAACTCTCAATGTTATAATGTGTAATGAACAGCTCAGATGACCGTGGTAATTTAACTCACCTGTTTTGATTTCTGTACAGCAACAATACCTAGTGGCCAGAAACAACAAAGACAGGCAAACCATGAAAGATTCCAATGGTCAGCAGGGATTGTGCATTCTTGAAATGCCTGGTGCACCACCATGTTTCCAGGTTGCTGAGGAGGTAAAGAGTACATAGACTACTGCATTTGTCACAAGAGTGACAAATTATATATTGTATTATACAATTGTAACCAAACTTAATTTGAGACATTTTTGACTTGATCCCATATTTCTGACTTGATTCCACCTCCTTAGGTTCTAGATAACTACCGGTAGTTATTATGTATGGTATGTTTCAAACTGAAAAGATGTAAAAGGGCTTTGCATGAATGTATGTATAATCTTTATGATGGTGAAAAAAAGAACCACTAATTTATTGTCGATCATACACAAAATAAGAACTCATTCTTGCACTTGACAATTTATGCAATTCATTGACATCGAAGAAGTGTCATCATAAGCACGAAAGTCAAGTAAAAAGACCTTGCACCCTGGCAACAACATTATTAAAAATGACTTTGTTCATTTTCATGAAACACAAAAAAAATTGAAATTGCATTATTTATTTATTTATTTATTATTTGTAATAACACAAGTAAAAGCATTTCTAAACTACCGTCATGGATAAAACAGTGGTACAGAGTCAAAGCTACAATCATAATACTGGTACTTACTGCACGAACCACAAAGGCAACAGGAGCACTCTGATGTAACTGCCATGGGTGATTTGATGGAGGTTGGTTACCAGACAGATTTAACTCAGTAGGTGGTACTTGGTACCCTGGAAACCTTGCACCACTTTGTAACCAAGCAGGTGCTGGGTAAACACAAGGTAATTCCGTATATGGAGGTGGAGGTTCCAAAGGATAAGCTGACGCCATGCCATCTATACATGAGGTTTCATGAGGGGTATGAGGGTGATGACTAACTGTATGAAGACATCCAAGAAAATTTATCAATATCTTATTTATAAGCTACATGTAGGCCATGTAAGATACCCTGAGCTCCCCAAATAAGAATTCTGCAAGTAGGCCTCCCGTCAAATTCCTCAGGACACTCAATTTAATTACTGGGTTGCCGTATGGCAATACGGCAATCCCAGTTGGAAAATGGGTAGAATTTCTCCGTTTTATTTTTTTCCGTGTCGGTAAAAGTCTTGCCTGTCACTCCCCCGGTAAGTGGTGTCTTTGGGCATAGAGCCTTCTGCGCGTATTTTCTTAGGATCGAGAGGGTAGTGGAAATGCGTACATTTCTCTGGTGGACACAGTAGAATCATTAACTTAACCTGTAATGGCGTCGAAAGTCATGTCACGCGAATGGCGTTTTAGTGGATCTTTGAACAAAATATACCCTTATGAAGCTCAAAAATGGCAAATCAATTGGATACTGAACAAGACAGGCGACAACATCGACAACAATCTGTCGCCCGTCGAGCCGTCTTTTACCAAGTGTGCTGTTATGTAGAACATTGAAGATTCGCAGGGCAGCGATAATAGTGAATTCAAAGACTAGACAAGGTGAATTGAATGGAATTTCAAGCGTTAAAATCGCTGAAAAGGTAAGATTATTGTCGAAGCGATGCCGCAATTGCGTGTCTTCACCACATGTTCCTTTGATCTCACATTATTGTGTTTTCCGTCATAATATTCGCTTGTTTTCGCTTTCGCTCGAACATATCTACCTTTATTACATGTCCAGTGAATAGTTTTATCCTCTGGGATGAATTTTCCGTCGAAAAATCGGTTATTTGGGCGGTCAGTGTAAAACGCAGACTGCAGACTGCAGACCGGGGGTAAAATGCAGACTGAGGGTAAAATAAATATTAATAATAAAAAAACGAGTCATAAGGATAAAATAAAGATTGTTTGAAAGACAATCCTGTTTTACATCTGTCAATAACTCACATTATTATGACTGCAGGTCGCTGCACCTTTTGGGGATGCGATCGTACGCGTTGAAATCATCTGTGCTTTGTTTTTGCGCTTCCAGATGCATTGCAATGTTCCAAATTATTTGTCACACCGGTACATCGAGGGAAATCGATCGAAAAACCAACAGTTATTACTTCGAATACCTGAATAATCTCGGTTGTCTTTTTTCGGTGCAACGAAATGCACAAAGAATTTCATGTATTCCGAGCAATTAGGACGCGGGGATTTCATTGGTTAAGCTATGCGTGATAACCCCTAGGGAGAGGTTATAATTGAAAATTACATCTTCCAGATGCAAAACAAACGAGCTTGTGAACTAAATGATAAACATAACGTACACGAAAGCGAATGAAAGGATCCTAATAAGAAATTTTTACACCAGTCATACTGGCTTAAGCCGACTGAATTGAAACGTTAAATGGTTGCAAAATCCACGTTATCTCTGTCTTTGTTAATTGGTACTGTAGCCATGCGTGTCAAAATAAATTGAGTTATTGGGTAATTACTCGATTACTTTGTTCAGTGCAGCAAAATGGACAGTTGAATTAGGGGTGGTGACTTCTTTGCCTAAAAGCAACTCACTTAACGAAACTGTCCTTTTTCAAACAACAAGGATTCAAACAGCTTCAATTCTTACAGAGTTCGATAAAAATCCGGATTTAAAACATGCGGTGGGGCAACCAAAGCTATGGGAGCTGTGTTGGGGTTTCAGTGTGAAAGTACAAACGGCTACTAACACTCTTATAACTCTTTTTTCATTATTATTTTATTAACCTGCAGTCTACAGTGCATTTTACCCTCAGTCTGCATTTTATCCCTGGTCTGCAGTCTGCAGTCTGCAGTCTGCGTTTTACACTGACCGGTTATTTGGGTGGTTTTTGGCAACGGAGGTTAATTATTCGTAATGCGATCGCTTCCGTTGCCGTTAGCAATGGGTCGCAAATTTGACACTTTTATCGCATTATCACATTACGCATTGAACCACGTTATCTATTATTCCTAAAAATCTAAAAATATTCATGCCTTATCAGTTTTCGGTCGAATTTATGTCCAAGAGAGCAGATAAATTGCAGAAAATATTAGTTTTGCATCCAAAAATTCGTAATCAACGCTAAAATGACCAAATTTTGCCTAGAAAACATATTTTACTGTTATTTTTCTTAAATTTTTTCGTTCGACTTTCGCTTTTATAAAATGTTTCAGTTGTCTGTAAATAAGTTGTATGCTGTTGGAAAGCTTATTTTCTTACTTTAAAATGATGCATTTTTCCCCCTAACTTTAAATTTAAACAACAACAAAAAAAAAAAAACATTTTTTGGCGATGGCTGATTTACCGCGGTTTTCTCGCGGTTGGGAAAGTAGGAAAAAGAGTTAGGCCAGTAGCCAGGTTTTTAACCTCAGAAAAGGATCTGTTTCGTCGTACGAACGTGTGAGGACCTGTGAGCCAAAGGGCCTCTGCTGGTATGACTTCTGGGTGACCCCTTAATAACTTCTTACTAACCGAGCGCGAGGGCCGTACTGCCAGGGAAATATTGGCCCGAGGTCGTGGCAGTACGGACCGAGCGCAGCGAGGTCCGTACAAAAACGACCCAGGGCCAATATTCCCCAGTACGGCTCGAGCTAGCTCGGTTAGTAAGTAGTTTATTATATGGTTTTTTAATTACCTTTTGCTTTGTTTTTGCAAGCCCGTAATCGGCCCGTGGGCCAGTCACAATTTGCCTGGAACGCTGCACGTACCACAGGCAACCCAGTGTACCCTCACGGAGGGTCTAGTTCGAAGGAGAGTGGAGACCCTGTAGATTGCAGGCTGTTTAAGCCTTTGTTTTTGGACTTGACAATAAAACAGGAAACATATATTGACTCTCAAGAACATGATACAGTATGGGTTTTGTATTGAGGATTTTTGGAGTAATTAAATTTAATATGATGCAGGGATTCCTATACATATGGATATCTTTTCAGCTTAACTTAATTGAATTTTTTTTTTTTACCAGGCTCTCTTACTGAGCTCACACTGCCTATGATAAGAGTGCAGTCTTAAGCAAATTGCAGCATGCATTATTAAGGCTATCATACCTGGTTCAAATGGTTTAATGAAGCTCAGTTAAGCCTACCTTTTAAAGGGGAACTGAAGGCAAAAAAATAAGCATTTTTTATTTACACTTTATACCATGCACAGTAATGTTTTCAACTTTTTTTTTCTGGCATATCCGTCGTTTTTCCACCCAAAAAAATGTTTTATTCCGATTTTGGGCTATCAGCATTGCGGCTCAGAATGGAGGAGTCAGCGGTCATTTTTTCAGCTTATGACGCGAAGAAACAGCAAAACAACGAAGAAAATATCCACAGCAGCACTTGTTTCTCTTGATTATGAAATCTCTGTTCCCCATATTATACGTCACAGCAGGGTGCTGATTTAGTTTTTGAGTCCGCATTGAAAATGCAGAAACAGCGGGAAAAGCCCAATTTCGAGCTTAACTTTCACGCAAAAAAACAGAAAACGAGAAGAAATAACCCCACACACTTAGCTTAACTTATGTTAGGCTTTCCAGAAACAGTTTTAGAAAAATTGCTGATTTTGGCCTTCAGTTCTCCTTTAACAAATTGCACGTTGTCATCAACTTCGTACCATTCTTCCAATGACCTAGCTGAAGATTTATTGTTACAAATTTCAGCTTTTGTTGACCTGGTTTCTGGGTCATTAAAATCATTGTACTTAACGTTACCTTTGGCAGAGTTCATTGTCAACCACTAGTTCTCTTCAAGTGACCTATCAAAAGAAAACAAGGAAGTTGCATTTCTTTCGTTTAGCAAGGAGAATGACTTCTGACCAGATCCAAAATACGGTACGCACAGTCGTAGTGGGGTCCAATTTGGAACCATTGGTAACCAAACATTGCCGAGACTTCGCTTCACGGGAAATCCATAATTTATAGACTTGCCTCAGAAGCAGCCTGAGCTTGTTTTTCTCACTACTGAATGAGACTATCAAAATTCTTGGTGGGGGGGGGGGGGGAGGGGGAGAATGACCATAGAGTATCTCGTCCTCCTGACTTCGATTCGTAGTGACTGTACGTGCGTATCGGCACCACCTGCGTGACGCTGCGTTGTTTTAGTATATGCTAAGACATTTATTTACCGAAGTGGAAGTGGCAATTTAAGCCTTAATTAAAGAACGAAAAAATAAAATGTTTGTATATGATAAGCCAAAATCAAATAGAGAATTTCTTCTTACCGTGTTAGCACCTTCAAAGAATTTAGTTTAGGAGTAGTTCCTCGTGTTTCTCTTTCCATGCTCTATTTACGTCGACTCTAGGAAACTGCCGGTTACATTCCTTACTGCAGGTAATTTGAATTTGTGGCAATGTAATATAGCAGCGATTTTTCTCAAACTCAGTGATTTATTGTTATAGTCGGCTAAGTGAAAAGATCGACTTGAAACACGGGACTGAAAAGTATCTACAACTTAATTAAGCCAGGGTGACAACGCAGAAATACACTTCCTATAGCGAGACTCACCGTTGCGTCACGGGTGTCATAAATGTGCCATCCAGAGATCTATTGGTTGCCGAAACAAAGGTTCTTTTGCACTGTGGTTGGCAAAATTTAAATATCAAAAGAATTGTTTATAAGGAGTGAATATCGCTATTGTTATATATGCTGTATTGACTAAAGGCCCATTTACACTACAGAAAAAACGGTCCGGACCCCTTGAAAACTGGGAACGGACCAATTTTTCTTGGCCTTGTAAACTATCCGTTCCATGTGTTTATGAAATGGGTCCAGACCCGCTTTTTTTGGTTTTGGCACCAAAGGCGGCTATGGCCCCAGAACCGAAGAGTGCTGTTGTAAACGTGTCTCTGCTCCAACTCAAATGAAAATCTGGTCCGGACTCCGAAAATCAGCAGTGTAAACAGAGCGCCAAGAACAGGGCCTCAAGGGAAGTTTTATAATGAGCCAAACCAAATTGTTGGCTGTTTGAACGGTAAAAAAAAAATTGGTCCGAAAGACTCTTTAATCGGTCCGGACCCAGTCTTTTCTGTGGTGTAAATGGTCCTTCACTTTACATTTAGTTCGACCTCGTTTCCACGCTCTTCAATCCCCTGGGAATGAGGCTGGATGACAAGAATGTTTTTTTCCTGAAATTGGATAGGTTGTGTTTCAAAATGACAAAGTAATTTTACATTCCATTCGTTGTTTAACGGGAAACCATTAGCAATTAATGGGCTTTTGCGTTTACATACATATAACCGGATTTAGTACTGACATACTCTTTAGTACATGTAATTGAAAATTGGAGACGGAAAATGGATGTGGGCAGAGTTTTTGCAACATAGGTACCCCAAGCTCACGGAGAATCGTTGTTGCGTTACAGAAATTTTATGAGGGTTTGTATGGGGAATTTAGCGATCGTTATTTGGGGCATTAAAATAGAAATAGAAATAAAAATACATCAGAATTTGTGGTTTTCATTTTAACTGATCGCGATGTTAGCGTGGGGTACATGTGGTTAGGCATGAAATTCTAAGAGCGAAATGGGCCCTCTGTTGCTTAGGTAACTTCTGAGACAGAAAGGAAATCGAAACTTCAAAGTGCTTTTGTGATGGGTCCTTTGCAGGTTAGTGATCACATGGTACAAAAACCGTCATACTGGAACGCAAATTGCGCACTGGGACATCTTAAACGAAGCAAGATAATTAAAATTTTCTTTGTTTTAGATGTCCCAGTGGGCAATTTGCGTTCCAGTGTGGCGGTTTTTGCACCATGTGATCACTAACCGGCAAAGGGCCCATTACAAAAGCACTTTGAAGTTTCGATTTTCTTTCTGTCTCAGAAGTTACCTAAGCAACAGACGCCGGTTGTCAGTGGTCGACGAGAATCATTTGCGCAGTTCTACAGAAGTGCAAACATTCGTTTTAGTGTATGTGATTTTCATTAACGAAATTTGCATAACAGACAACCATTTTACCCATTTTAACCTCTTCAACAGTGTCCAACAATGTTGGTTGTTGGATCCGTTTGGCAAGGCCTGTATGGGTTAATGAAAAGATACTGGAAATACTCACACAGAGAGGCACCGGTTAATTCGAAATTTAAAAAACTTGGCCCGATTTTATAATGACTTTAAAAATTAATGCCTCCATGGAATAAGGATTCCCGGTTTTGAGCTGTACGCGTATATGGACAAAAGGCATTACCTCGAGTCTCGAGGCTCTATCAGGATCTACCAGGGGAAACTGGCTTATATTTATTCTCCAGAGCCTCGAAATTATGTCCATTGTTGAAAAGTTGGTCTATTGACGGAGTCATTTTACATGGAGTACGCGGCCAAAAGCATGCGTGGCTGTATTTTTGCAAGCGACCTTCGGGCGTATGACACGTGAACAAGCGGGGACCAGGACGGTGACGCATTAGGACTGAGCAGCCGAGCCCCACGGTGAATGCACTTGTACTACGCTGTGATGATTGTTCTCACTTTCGAACGCTCGTGAAGATGTTTGTCTTTGCTCTTTGTTTTGTAGCGGCCTTAGGAGTTGCAAATGGGGCTTATCAGCCCATTTGTCAGCCATCACGTTTAAGCAATGCATCAGAGCCCAAGTTGCCGAACTTGCCCTCATCTTTTTCGACCCTTGTGGAAGCCACGTCCGTCAAGAACAACCACACGGCCATCTATTTTGAAAGTTATGACCAAAAAGCCAAAAAAGGCAGAAGCTACCATGTGAAAGATGGGGTAAAGCACATAGATATCTATGACTATGCCTTGGACGAAATTATTCATATAGACGACGACCACTGTACGGTTTCCTCCAGTTTCGACACAGGACATGGTCATTTCATCTTTTTCGATTTAGGGGAGCATATCGAAAGTGTGTCCCAGTTATTCCGGTTTGGAAGAGAATATAACGAAACTTACATGGGTGTTGCAAACGTACGGGGAATAAGGTAAAGCTGTATTGGTAATACTTGATATTCAGAGAAATAAGAGAGTTATTTACTTGTATGGCTGCGGCGCGCGCGCAGGTGGCCACACGTGGAAATCTATTCTGCACTTCGAAGTAGGCTTTTTTTCTGTTTGAAGAGATGATTTGTCAACATATCTCCCGTGGTTGGACGGAAATAGGGCTAAGCTGAGGTAGCATGCACGGCATTTCGGTACATGCGTTTTAAAATCTTCCCGTATTCCCGGGCCCTTGAATACAGTAGTGAAATATTATATCGGATGTAAGTATCTGGAAAAACCTTTGAAATATTTGCTGAAATCTTCGCTGAAACTTGAAACTGTTTCCTGTGATCATTTCATCAGAAGACTTATTTGCATATAAATTATAGCATAGGGTATCACAAGGCTGTCAGGTGATTTTACGCGCATTGAACACATAATTTTGCATTGTGAACGACAAAGTTGTTTTTTTTTTCCCAGTTCAACGTCCATAATTTTGATTATGAAAAGATTTGGCCAAGAACCCTTCTGTTGGAAATGTCTATTTGCCCTCCAATTCTTAATTTGACTGTGTTTTCTGGCAGCCACGATTGTTAAGAGAACTCTTGAATTTGTTTAGCATGCGTGACCGCCGCAATTATTGGTATTAACTTTGCAGGCAAACTCGCGAATAAGGTATGGAAAGTATATTTTTACAAGACAATAAATGCTGTTGGCTCAATGGATGAGAATAGGGGCCCAAATTTTATCATTATGTGATTAAAGCCATGCGCAACAATTTTTTAGATCTCAAGAAACGTGTCGATCGATCGATCGCCATCGGCCAAGTCCTCTTTGACAACCAAACTTTAAGCAAATATTTGCTTCGACATGCAGATGAGAAAATATATTTGTCACCTATAAAGTTCAACAAGAATCTTTTAGGTCTTAGTTATAATTTGAGTCCTAAGGTGCACCTAACTTCTTTGAGTGCCAATTACATTACACACACAAGTTCTCAAAAATTATTCTATCGCCTGGAGACGTCAAATTCAACTGAGAATAATTACTATGCTAATTTTAGTAGTGACACAGTGAATTTGTTTTGCCCCATTGCCTTTGAATTTGCATTTCTTTTGTGACAAACCAGATAAAGTTTACCACAGTTCAACCCCCACCTTATAAAACGAACTGGAACTTTGTTATTGCATGTGCAGCTCTGCATTATAATCTGCATACTCACTGAAGGTTCTTTGAAAATTAAATATTTTTGCAAAGTGTTTTCCCTACAAACTTGTCACAAGAAGGCATCAGATCGTCTGCTTCTCATGATTTTAGCTTTTTGTATAATCTGCACATCAGGGCATGACTACAGGAAGGAATTTTTTGCATTTTCGCTGTACTTACATTTAGCATCTTTGATTGTCTGTCCCAGAGTGACAGTCAAGAGATGAATAATTTAATCGTGAGTCTTTCAGGATTACAATATGATTATTTCAATAAGGGAATAATATTTAATGTCCCATGCTCAAGGCACTAATACCTATCAAAAGAAAAAATACTGTTGATATAATCTTCTTAGTGCTTATAAGCTATATATTTCCTACATTTACATGTATGTCTTGTTCATGTTCTAAGGCCCTGGTTTTGCTTTCATAGACACAAAAATCCATTTTATATTCGGTAATAAAACATAGACTCTGCCAAGTATACCACCCAGATCTACACATTTTCTACAAATAGTGCTATTTGTAGAAAATGTGTAGATCTGGTATACATGTACGATGTGTATAGACTTCCAAGGTTGTTTGATTGCTAATACCATGTCTACCCAAAAGAATACAGAGCCCCTCACCGTAGAAGTTCCTCATTGTTCAGTAATGTGATCTGCATTGAGACAGATGGGATTAGATGGCTCTCTTAATCTTCCTGCTTAAAAGACCGTAATTTATAATTAGAAAATGGATCTGATAAAAATTTGTTTAACACCTTATTAAGTAGTTGTTACATGATTGGTGAGTTCCTCTGGGATTTTCATTTGAACAGTAATAATTTAAAGAGGTTAAGTGAAACTGTGATCTTCGCAGTTATGAACACAATTTTTGCAATTGTGTAAAGAAGCCTGAAAAATTCGGGACTTCAACAGGGTTTGAACCAGTGACCTCGCGATACTGGTGCGATGCTCTAACCAACTGACCTATGAAGCCACTGACATTGGGAGCAATTGCAATTATTGTAATTACCGGTATATTAATTGTTATTTACAATTACAGAGAACTAAATAATCTCCCTGTAAGGTTGTTGTTAGCTGGAAAGGTCAAGATGAATGGCTAGTATTCAAGATCGCCACCTTTAGCCTCTGATTTCCATGGTCTAGCTTACTCAGCTTTTTCTAAGGTTACTAGCATTGTATTTTCTCTTAGTCTTGACAGAATCCAAAATAATAATCACCATTCTTTTAGTTACAATAGCTACCTTGGTGTTTTCTAAGCTATAAGTAAGGTGATGGGCAAAATATTAGCCAGAAGTTTTAGTTAAAGTTATCTTCATTTGTTAACAAGAAAAGTCCTACCATGACAGTGATTTCAACAAGATAATTATTTGTGTTTTGTTGTTGATGGGAAATTTGAAGTCAGGAGATCATTAAATAAATCAAATCCACCCTAAACGTACCCCTTGTGTTTTCTCTGTGTTCATTCTGCTTTGTACTCTTTTAGATGCCATCACTGGAGATCCTGTATATCAACAAATTATTCGTCTTACTATCTGGATTACTATTTCTCCGTGCCAGGGTGGGTGACACCAAGGGGCTTGCTGAATTCCACTGTGATCCGTGCCACTGTCAATGGTACATCATTAAATGTCACTTACAGTAATGGCAATTTGGTCAATGAAACACATGATTTCTTTAATGTCTATGATTTCATCGATTTCCATCCTGGCCCACAAGACCCATCCACTTATCAGATTCCGGAGGGTGTGTACTGTGAAGGATATAAAGGTGCAAACAAGACAAAACCAAAACTGCCCCCTGTGTTCAGCATGGAATTGGAAATGACAAGCAAGCATTTTAATGTTGTGTTTAGCATGCGGGTAAGTGATTAAAAGTACTAATCCTTGCACCCCTGAAGTAGCCAAGTAGCCCACATTGACAAATAAAATTCTCAGAAAACCAGGCTGTGGTCATTGTTATTTAAGGTTTTTCGGTCTCTCTTACATGTTATCCAAGATGGCGGAAAGGAAAGGAAAGGGGCTTCATTTAAGTGTCTAGTCGTTCTAGTGCTGGAGCACAGTGAGTAATTGGGGACACTGTAAACTGAAATTAACAATCATGAAAGTAAATCGATTCAAATTTTGGTTTTTGAGGAGAGGGGATACCGGAATACCCAGAGAAAACCTCTCTGTGCAGAGTAGAGAACCAACAAACTCAACCCACCTATGACGCCGAGTCTAGGAATCGAACCTGGGCCACATTGGTGGGAGGCAAGTGCTCTTACCACTGCGCCATCGCTGCGGATTAAAATAGGTTATTTTTCAGCTTCGTATGAGAAAATAGAAATAAAATACACCATCTTGTTCAATCTTGATTTAAAGCACTGGTTTCGTTTTGTTCAATAAGCCAATGAAAATTTCATGTTTTGCATTTTTTGTTGCATTCTGTTGTCATATGAAAGTCGCCCTATACAAAAAGCACTGCTATGCAGAGAACAAAGTGGCTGTACAGCTGTATTGTAAAATTCAAGTACAGTAACTATATTTCTCTAAAGCACACTGGAAGAAAACAGCAAAGCACAAGGAGCTGCTAAAAACCACTCATACGATAACAATGTCAGAGCAAAATGTATGTCTATGAGCAGTAATTGGTTCAAATCGTTTTGGAAGAAAACTTCCAATAGTTTGGGCACTAATTTTATTGATATGTTTTAAAATAAGATTCATTTCTTTGATTCTTCATTGAATTCTGAGCAGAAAAATTTTTTGTCAATTTTCCTCCCGGGTGATTGCAAATCTTAAATTGCAGCAACCTCTGGAATTTGTGTGCCTGTTTTTATGCATAACATTTTTGGTGATTTGAGGGGCTGGATATAATTGCTCATTGGCATGCTTAAAATTTTGAAATCTCTAAGCTTTCAGCTTTGTCTCCTTTTCACAGGAAACATATGATCTGGAAAACAAACTAGCAGTGTTCATGCACCCAAACTGGTGGAACCCCACTTCAGGCACAGATCTTGTCATCCATGACTTTAACACTGGCATTGGATACAATATCAGTGGCTATCATGGCAGAGCCATGTGTAGTCTGTTCAACTTAACAAAGGCACCTATGAATTGGGATGTTGCTGAAGATGAAAGTCATCACATTCGCATGAAGACAACTCAAGAGATTTTTGAAGGATCAGGTAAAAATGGATCATCTAGATTGATGTACAAAGGACTTGCTTCTGTACGTGGCATCATTGCTGACATCTGGACAGGAAAGATGTCTTTCCAGAGACATAATAAAACATATGAGGTAAGGACTTTCTGAACTGTGGTTTTTACAGGATGTTTCAAAATAGAGTGGCCTTTTTTTCTGAGGCTTTACATAGTGGAGTCTTCTGGTAGCAATAATTAAAGAACATAGGTTTTTGTCCCTTCAAAAAACCGTTTTTAGTTTACAGATAAAAATAATATTATGAAACACCCCCATACAAGTATTTTAATGCACGAATACAGCCTTGTAGCAATCTTCTTGATGTTCTTTCAATTTTCTCCAGGTTGTTTCAGAGTGGTACTTTGCAAGACCAAGCTGGCACTTTGAGTCTATTGGTTATTCTCAAATCCAACACCAAGTTCCTATCAGATCTGATTGGTTTTCCTCAACAATGGGTCAATTCAGATCGAGTGTTTTTAACTTTAATCCCAGTGTGGACCCGCGTGTGTTCGACATAAAACCTTGCTTCACCCTGGAAGAACAGAGATTGGTTCGCTTCAGCTTAAGGGGTAAGAGTGATTATTCATAAACACACCAATGCTCACCATGAATAATCATATTGGGCTGCTGAGTTTGGTCATTAAGTTAGTGACTCAATGGAAAATCAAGAAATTTATCAGTGGTTAAACTTGACATACGTGTGACAAAGATCTGTGGTGTTGATGAGAAAACCCCAGGGCTCGACCTTGGCAGTAGGCAACTAGCCAAATACATGTACTAGTAGGTTTTCAGTTTTGGCTAGTGGACTTACCTCGCCTAGCTACAAATGTAGTAGCCATGCATGCTGACTACTGAAATGCTGAGGCAAATATTATCACCCACTTCAAAATATAGTGGCATTTTCACTATACTCACAATTGATGGAACATTATTGTTAAAGAAAGAAAGAAAAAACAAAAAACAGGAATCAATAAAGCTTTGTTCGCATTGATTTTCGAAGCCATTACTTGGCTAAAGAGACTGGATCCATTTGCTCCCATCTTGCAGTTCGATCGCAAGTGAAGCTGTATGCCATGGATGTTGTTTCTAGTTGCATGTGCATGTTCACT
>OX421445.1:15367865-15375365 GCA_949126865.1 Montipora capitata | reverse complement strand
GATTCCTTAGTATGTAGTCCAAGAAGTTATTTCTTCGCTTTCCAGAAATGATAATACATTAATTCTGATCGTTCCAGCCGTTAATCGAGGAATTTCCAATTTCGGTACTCTTCGCTGCCATTCCAAGAGCAGATGTTTCAACAACAATTCCGTTTCCACACGATAACATGTTGCGAAGAGCAAGTCATACATAAATAATATTAGAAACTCAAATTCTAATAAACATAGCTTGTTTTCCAATAGAAAAGAGAATTATACTGCCCATTTGACGTCCAATGGAAACATAACTTTACAGAGTCATAGAATTCCGAGTTTTGGTTTTTGGGGGCCCTGAAAATGGCGACTGAAGTAATGTGGGTGCGCAATGTAAAGTGGGTGAGTAAGGTTCTTTAAGAGTCTACAAACCATTTGGTATCCGTGCCAATTGGACCATCACCTATTCGAACCGTTGGCGTAAACTTGACATTGTTTATGTTTTCAGCAGTAACTGATGTCTGTTCGGTTTTTTTTTTTCTTTTTGTAGGAACTTTAAACGCGATCCCTTACTCGTTTGTGGTCGGCTTTGTACCATCCCCTCCTGCACCACAACCACAGCCACCTCCGACTACCGTTCCAGTGCCCCCACGTCCCAGCTCCCCTGGCAAACAAACCAAGGGTGTCTCCAGTGGCTTAGCGGCCGGGATTTCTATTCTCATGTTAGTGGTTGGTATCGGTGGGGGCTTGGTTATCGCTCATGTCATCATGAAGCGCCGTGGAACCGGCTTGTTTCAATACGAGATACAGGCGTAACTGTTTCCTTTTAGAGAGAGCAGGAGGTTAGCCAACGAATGCGCAAGTGTTATTTGCTGCTCTAATTGTAACGTCTGTATTTTTTGTTAATTTAATCGTCATTGCCACCTGCCCACACGTGCACGCTGTCACTTTATTCCGCGTTTTGTGCATTCGTTTTCCGTGAGCCGTGATTGGTTCGTTTGTTTGTCTGGTTCTTGTGATTGGAAGCTAAGCAAGGAACATTTTCCGACGCCCGTCGGGATAAAACAAGCATTTATTAAAAAAAAAAAAATTTCGAAAGGAAAAACTTGAATCTCGTTACCTTCAAGGCATCAGCCACTTTTCAGGGCCGGCACCGCCTGTTTTGTTTTCATTTTAGTGCAAACCACTTTGACTCGAGCCTTTTCGGTTTCCTGTTAGTTGCATTTACATGTACTGGGTTTTCATTCAAAAAAGTACAAATTTGTGCATTATGTAAACGGAAAGCATTTCCCAAAGGCACAGGAAGGCATATGTATTTACAAAGAAACTCTAAACCGCCAGGAATAAAGAGAAGAGTGTGCTGAATATTGTATTTCCTTCTTGATGTGTACGGGTAAAAAACCGTTTCTTGGGTTTTTGATAAGTGCGTTGATTCATCTTTTATTGATTGGGAAAATTGCGAGAAAAACATTTAGTTTTAAAATGAAAAAAAAAAAAAAAAGATAGAAAATTGCAGACCCGGCTTATAACAGAACAACTATCTGGCAACAAGCTGGCCAAATTTCATGTAAATTAAATTTGTCAAGCGGTTAAAGACTCTTCAAAGCAAGACCAACGGAGGCATACTCACCAAGTACTCCATTTCAGCCGGCTAATGCAAACTATCCGACAACTCCGAAATAATCTTCCAAATTGCTCTTCTCGTGCAGGACACAATAGCTCCGTCAAGAACATTTTTCTTCTGTGGCATGAAATTTTTGGCGAGGTGTTAATGAGGTGAATTAGTAAATATACTGTCGGAGAAAATATCAATTACATCATGGTCTTTAGAAAATAAGGCTTGGTGAGGCGTCATTTTGGACTTTAATAAAACAGACTGTTGTTTAGTTCGGCACCGTCTTCAGTTATGCTTAGCTTGCATTGGCCAATTACATCAGATGCAGACAGGCAAATGAACCAGTTGGAAATTAAAGGAAATACGTGCACCCGGTATCAAGCGCGGGAAAGAGCATTCGACAACCGACAGTTTACATCCAGTAACCAAATTTACAATCGAGTTAAAGTAATAAGCTTGTAGGCAACTTTAAAAAAAGCTCTTGCCGGGATAGTTTTTCCTATTCATATGTAAATTAGACCGAGTATCAGAGAGTCAGTTAGCCCTTTTTCAGTTAATCCGTTGGTGGTATTGACAGGAAAGCAGTGCGCTCGACTACAGTATCGATAGAAACTTTTCTCTCATTTGGCGAATGTAAAATGGCTGGTTTCGAGCATTTTTTGGTTACAGTTTATCATATTTAATCAATAGGTGTTTCACTCAGTTCTCACCGTGTTGTATCTCAGCCATGGCGAAATGTCAGTTTGATAATGTCACGTTCAGATACATAGGTCCTTGTATTGGAGTTAGTTGTGTGAGCTAAGTAAGGATTTCACAGGAAAGACAAGCAAGGTCGGCAGAAAATATATGATTTTGACCGTCTTAGTTCTTATTTTTATGGTTAAGGTGCAATTTTTAGGGGATCGGCATAAGAAGAGCCAGCATATCAGGGTCTTTAATTTACACTCAGTGGAAGGCGTCTCCCATGTAAACACATTACTTCCTGTCCATGTTTCCCACTTGCCCTATCTCAATCCTTACGAAAAACGCCAATAAGAGAACCAGGAGACGGAGGTGGGCACTGAAGACTGTGCTTTTAAAAGGCTACATAACGATAATAAGCAACTTGTAGTAAATCTTTCACGACTATAGTCAATATATTTATATATTTATATATCTTTGTAATTTCACGTTAAAAAAATAAAAATTGAGTGAAGCAGTCAAATGGCAGTTAATGTTTTCTTAACGTTAATAAGGAGCATAAGCTAGGACGACAGCTGTGAGAACGCTGTCTAAAAATATGATTCCCTTTATTGCAATTATTACGCGAGTACTCCAAGGGTGCTTTCTATTGAGAAATTTGGATTTGGATCTTAAAATCCGGATCTTCGGATTTCCAATCGAACACAAAATCCGAAAACGGATTTCGCAACGGATTTGGATAATTGAAATCCTTACCCGACGTGGGTAAGGACAGGGCTTCGATTGCGCGGCTAGTGGATTGAAATGAAAGAAAAACCTTTGCGCTTGAATTCTACGGTGGAATTTTAACCGTGGGAACATTTTATCCAGGAATATTTGACTGGATTTGGTGGGCTCGTGAGAATTACGTGTTTAGCCTTAGTATTTTACTGTAACCGTTGACAACCGAGGAACTGATAATGGCTTAATTCGGGTCGAATCTGGGAAAAAAACCCACACAGGAAGGAAGCAATAAGGTTAGGCTTTTTAATTGATAATTTTTTCGTAAAATATTATCTTCTCAGGTCTTTTGTCGGGATTCCCATACAAATCCTTATATTTTTGTTAGCTTTCCCTCACACTGCGCTTGGGGTTCCTGTGCATGTACTTGCATTCTTATTTGAACAACTGTTCTTGCATTGTCAATCGTTTCCTGTGGTGAGCTTACTTGCCTTTGAAGGCTTTTTGAAGCTCATTAAAATTCGTAACTAATTTTGGTCCAGTACATACGTCTGTTATTGGACGCCCCTCGATCTTTCTTCGAATTTTCGTCGGTCTTGGTGGCAGCGGATTGGACAAAACAAATGCTTGCCTCAGATCATACTTCGTAGTGACAATAATAATAATTGCATTGAAAGTATTGATCCCAGACCCAGTGTGGTTGCGTCTTCGAAAAATTTACTACATTTTTTTCCTTAATTTCCGTTATAAATAGCCCTGTTTCATTGTGGTGGACTTAAAGATGGCTCCATTGAAATTATTAATTCTTCTGCACTGTTCGATCATTGTTTCTAGCTTTTCCAATATGTCGTTGTGAAAACTGTACCATTACGATTTTTTTTCGTTGGTCTTTTGCTTCAAGAGACCTGTGTTTTGCACTGCAACGGAATAAATCTTCCGCGGCATTTCGATGAAAGAAAATTACGCACGGATGGATGGATGTATTCATGTATGTAATTAAGCTTCTGAGAAAGAACGCCATACATGGCTTTGCATTTTACAGCTTTTTACAAATATTATTCATGAATTATCTTTGAAAAATGGGTGGTTAACCCCAATTTTCTTTTTTGATTTCAATAACACTTGTTAAGATCTACATTTCCTGCATAATCATGAGCCGGGGCAAAAATACCTTTGACTTAGTGGGCACCGTACTTAACTTGAAAAATATAAAATCAGCGCGTGCCAAAATGATCACGTGTGTGCAGAACAAATGCGCAATAACAATAGGTGGCACCGTCCTTTACCTTGAACGACATGCACAGGGCATAACCTGTGTACAAGTGCCCCCTCCCTTTATCTGAGTGGAGGAGTACACAAGCTTCAGGCGCACAACTTCGATACATTTGTGTTACGGCGTTTTCAAAGAACGAATTATTGATTTTCCATCGAAGTAGGACATTTCCAACCAATCCTAAGCCTTGCATAACAAATTACCCCTGGGACTGAGAATGGTCACTCGCGCCAGCCGAATAGACCATTTTCGAATTCTCACGGCTGGACTGGAACTAGCATGAAATGGAGGCTAATGCGGGCAAAGCTTTTCAAATGCAAATTAATTTGCCCGCATTAGCCTTTCATGCTAGATCCAGTCCAACCGTTAGAATAAGAAACTGGCCTATTGAAGGGCTTGTCTGAAAAAGGCATGGTCTGCGATGCCTTGCCGTGGACTTATTGTGGCACTTGCGTGGTCCTGCTTTTTGGGTCTTACATGCATAATATTCCAGGAGTTTCTCGGCAGTCCCAAGCGTGAAACCGTTCATGAAATTACAAACTCAGAACGTGTTTGGTAGTCTCACTTTACCCAAGGCCATGCATCTTGTAACAAATATTCAATAAAAAGAACTGGTTAAGAGCGGCGTTCTATTGGGATCAACCAGCCAGTCATTTTTGTTAACCCAGGCGTGGTTTCAGCTGTTGGAGACGTTTGGTAATGTCTTCTTAGCACTGGGAAACTTCAACTACTTGAACTTCGGTTACGATTGTAATGTTTGAAGACGGAAGTCTCCAGTCTCAAGATCCGGAAGGAATCGCTGTACCAAGGTCCATTTGACCACAAATTTCGAAAACATCGGGTAAGAAATCGAATGGAACGGATATGTTCTGGGGGAAAAAAAGTCGAAACTTTGGGTATAGCTTGCGAAGTGGTCCAAAATTTCCGGAATTCTGCAACAAAAGGAAAACCCATCCATCCCCTTGGTTCATTCCTCCTCGGGCGCAAAAGCTGCTTACATTTTGGGGCAAAATGGTTCCAAAAGGCCAAACGGAAAATGCTGTTCCATTCGCCATTTTATCGTCGAATGGAAATTGCCCAAGCTCCCCCGGTTAATTTCCTCTCGCTGAAACGAGGTTCAGAGTCACGTGGTGTAAATTTTTGGCGGCCATATCTAGCTTCTCTGTAGGTTCGACAGTGTCGAGCTACTTTGAGGAGATTGTTTTCGTTTCCTGGTTCGGCTTTCGCAAAGAAAGGATGAATACATGATCACGATTGATAGGAGGAAATATTGATAACCGAATCAGACGATTCAGAGCAAGTGAAGCGTTTTCAAAGGTCACTTGCAACTTCGGTCAATTCAGAGAGGGAATTTGAAATATTAAGACCTTCTGCTAATAGCCTTTTTACGAGAATGGATGAATACGAAGAGTCTCTCGAAGTTTCAGTTACCGAGGAACATTTTTTTAGCTCCTTACAAGGTAAGTGCTTCCCAAAGAAGTTTTAAAAGTTTTCATTCGCGCTTTTTGAGCCGTTGAGTAACTTCAGTCATTTTGAAATCCGTGCTGACTAAATTAAGGTTAAATTAAGTTCCTAATTGTCTTCAGTTGAAGTTTAGGTTTGCTTTTTGAAGGATAGGAATGGTAATACTCGAGATGGTACGTTTTCTTTTCATTATTTCTCTTTCCCGCCATCAAGGTGCGAGGACTACCTTGTCCACAAACATGTCGCCGAGACCATCGCAAATTCAGCTGATTGAAAAGGGTTCCTCTCAGCTTTCTAACTCGGTGATGGTGAGTCTTGATTGAAATAAATCGCTTATATATTAAATAAAGCTTAATCGATTTGTAGAACAAACGAATGATAATGGCATGCTGGTAGATATTGAGGCAAAGCTTTAAATGTTCAATTTTTTTCTTTTGATTGGCTTTATGAAGAATAATGGCTTCATCACATAACATAAGCTTACATACTTACAGGATTCTGAGGATACAATTGTAGCAGAGGGAAAAGTTATCTCAAAACACGGAAAGCCCATCATTGGGAAAATGGCTGAAAAGAACAAAGAAAATCCAGGTGTGGTAATCGTAAACACTCGGTGCGCATGTTTCCAACATACACAAATTTCATGCCTCAGAATATTTCCAATCACTGAAGAAAAAATTAAAGCAATTTACTTGACTAATATACAAAACAATACAATGCAAATCCTTTTATTTAGGGAATTTTTATTTGATGAGTCCGATGTAATCACTAGTCAATTTGTGGAATACATGTGAAAAAAAAGCATAATACACTTCTGAAAATTTACAAATTGCATAAAGTATCGTGAATGATGTTCATAATAATTGGGATTAATTAACAATCCCAGAACAAAAACTCTTTCAACCTGCACAGTGAAGATGCCAACATCACGGATCCGAAGTGAAAAATGATGTCACCGTAACCTCAACAAACTAAATAGGAATCCAAAATTGTACATGAGTTTGTGTGGGTAAATCCTTCATAAATACTCAGTTGCCCTTTTCCCTCGATGAGATTAAATGTGAATTCCATGGCCGGAGACAACTATTTGGCTGTTTACAAATGCAGCCCAAGAGTACTCAGTCTGCATTTTTGTAAGAAAAGCAGGGAGTTTCAAAACTAGCCGGCTAGTGAGCACACAAACTGTAAAATGGGCTATTCTGAATTATGTACTACAGTCATTGGTAGTTCAGTATCAAACAGTCTGTTTTTATTTTTATTTTGTTTTATTGAAGATCATAGTGTGCCATGCAATCAATTAAACACGTCTGTCAGTCCATTTTCACCCATTGTTGCCTTGGTGCCAGAACCTGATAAAATCACGCCGACACAGCAAACACAAGCGCAAAGTCCACTTCCAGAAAAGAGCAGTGTTACAATCAAGGGGGAAGCGGTCCTTTCAAGAGAGTGCTCTCACGCCGATGAAGAACCTGTAAGACTTGCCAATGAAAAAGAGAAGAGCAGTTACGAATTTTCAATCAGGCAAGACCAGGGCTGTGCCATTTCTGATGATGACTCTTCTGACACGAGCTTTTTGCACATGGCAGACGCCTTTAACCAGCAATACCAAGACAAAAGAGAAAAGGATAATTCCTCCATAGCTAGTGACTCTTTTTCATCAGATGCGTTCTTATCATCTATTTCACAGTTTAAGAACCTCAGGAATAGATATCCAGCTGCTATAACTCCCTTTCCTAGCATGACGGATCCTCCCTCCTCATCCTTGTGTGAACAG
>OX421445.1:15347865-15362865 GCA_949126865.1 Montipora capitata | reverse complement strand
AGTTAATTAATTAACTGAATCATTTTTAATTACTGAATTAATTAAGTAATTAATGTAATTTACTGAATCTTCGTAAATTTGCACAAGAGTCCATGTGGGTGATGGACTCTTGATGCGCATCATGTTTCCTTCGACTTCGGTGACCACAAACCAGTTGCCACCTGGAGAGCACTGGTGCAGTATAGATCTTGGGTGCAAACTCGGCAGAGCCAACCACAAGTGTTTGAAATAAAAACTGGGAAAAAAATTCTGCGTTTATAATCACATCTGCAAAGTCGCAAGACTTACCAATAGATAAGGACTCTAAGCCGTAGGCCCAGTGGTCTAAAAAAACGTGTTCATTAATTAACTCTTAATCAACGAACGAAATGATATATGAAATGAATCATATATTGAACTGCGGATATGAAATCAAGTGAAGCTATGATCCTCGCAGTTATGAACGCAATCTTAGAAAATGCGTAGAGAAGCCAGAAAAATTCAGGACTTTAACGGGGTTTGAACCCGTGACCTCGCGATACCGGTGCGAACCTCGTGTCCAAACCCCGGGTTCAAACAACGTTGAAGGCCTGAATTTTTCAGGTTTCTCTACGCATGCTAAAACTGCATTCATAACTGCAAGGATCATAGCTTCACTATGCATTAACTCTTAATGTCGACAAAGAACCCACCTGATTCTTTTATAAGGCAGTGACTGCGTTTGTGCGGGGTGTCTGGACGCTTCAATTCGCAAGGCAAGTAATTAGCTGCTCGCGGTTACGAAACTCCCGTCAGAAATTTCTGTAGGGTGACTTTTAAGAGCAAAGAATAAAGAAATAAAATCGAACAGGCTCATTGAGCTCAGACGGTTTGGTGGAAAACTCAAAATTTAATGCAAAAAGGGTAACAAAATATAAAAGCCGCATTCACTCTGCTACTTGTTTTAGTCGGTGAGATGAATAACGATTTTGCTCTCGTTTCATCAGAGCCTGGAACAAACACTCTCTACTGAAGAGACTCCTGAAGAATCGCAAACCAGTTTATGTACCATTAAGTCGGATGGGATAGAAACGGCAGGTAAACAGCTCAAATACTATCCTTGCCAATATATGGCACCATTTAATCATTTTAATTACTGCTCTCTGATTTTGCTGGCCAAAATGACACTTGAACAAAATTTTTGTTGACATAGCTTCCTTGAGTCTCCTGTTGCTTGGTAATGGAGCCGTCAATTGATAATTATGCAGTATTGTACCCAGAATTTCCCGACTCTGCCGCGTCACCGACAACCTAAGAAGGGCTTTTTATTTGGTTTTTAGGACATGTTTACTCTTAGTTTTCTTTACTAAAATAGCACGCCGTCAAAAACCAAGGGATAGATTTCTGGATGGCAAAACCGTCTTCTAGCGCAAATTTATGTGGGCAACGTTGGTTACAGGAACATTAACGATTGCCTGAAGTCCGTAGCCCAGAAGTGTCGGTCTATCTTATTTGGCCTTGGCCCATCAGTTTACGGTATTATCTAAATTTAGAATACAGGTCCCGCCAAATAATGGCTAATCAGATTGGGCCTAATGACCGCAGCTCTCCTAATAGGTCCGCAACCAAACTGTATCCGCATGAGGATTGTTCGTACTAATGCTAAATGCATCGACGCATTGTTCCCGCAAACATCTAGCAGTAGCCGTTCTAAAAATAGACAATAGAGAGCTTTAGATTCTAGGACGAAAACGACTACGAGTACGAGATTTTCTCGTAGAACAACAGTGAGCTCGCGCGCGCGGACCAGCTTCATTAGGGAGCTTAAGCACGCGCGTTTTTGAGACGCGGACGGTAACCGGAAGAGAACATTTTGCGAACCAGGACAGTGGTGTCTTCCAGATGTTTATACTCATCATCTCTAATGGAGAAAAGATACTTGGCAATGTAAATGTGGTTTGTGGGAAGACAAGTTAAAAGGAAAAACAGCTCACTTCCGGTTGCCGTCCGCGTCTCAAAAACGCACGTGCTTAAAGGGGCAGTGTCATGGGTTGTTAGTAAAAAATGAGGAAAGCAAAGAAGACCTGTTTACTGATGGCAAACGAGAATTAATGGCCAAAGTTTCTTCAAAACGGCTATTTTAGCTCACAGAAACCATTCTTAAGTGTTTGTAGTTACGCGCAGCCAAGATTAAAACGAACTTCTTCCATTGCATATGTAGATGGTGGTGAATATGTTTTGATGCGGAACCTCTCTTAGTATAAGTATTCCGGAAACTAAAACAATGCTATTGATAGTTACAGGTATCAAAACACCGGAATGCGAGTGTAATGTAGAATTAGCTCTGCAAAAGGAGACAATCAAGGATGATGTTATCACAATCATACCGGTTTCACATGGTAAATGCGGAGAAGACAAGGAAAGAAAGAAAATTAGGGACAGGTTAGATGTCGGTTCAGTGCTCTGCATTTATTTACTTTTCCCTTCCCTTCTCATGCCAAAGAATTCCCCACTGATAAAGGAGGCGGCGTGGAAAAATCATGGTTTGGGTTTCTTAATGTACTGTTATCACTGTTATCTGATACGTATCTGAACTATTACTTTCCAAACACGGCCTCACAATTGCAAGCTGCAATCTTACCCGTGTATGTGTGTTTTACTTTCCGTTTGTCATGACTTAAGATACATTGGCTTTTTTGCCATTACAATAGAGATAAAGTTTGTTTTGATACTTACACTTATAATAAGATAATGCCACCGCCTCAGTGACAATTGGAATCAATACTGAAATTATCTTCGAAACTGGATATCGATTGGACTTACATCATGGAACTAATTAACTGGGCCATTCGCACGCTTTCAATTTCCCGGTCCTTAGCGCCGGCTCCAAGTATCTTACTCGCCCTCTAAGTGGTTCATCATTTGACTGTGGCAGGCGTCTCGGTTATAACCTGCTAAAATAGTAACTAAGCAATTTACATACGCTTTCAAAACCACTGTATTAGCGTTAATTTTATCTCATCACGCCCAAGCTTCTTATATCAGTGATCATTTTCTGTTGTAGAAAGTACGACGCCGACCTCAAGAAGGCGTTTGAACGTCTCCGCAGTCTGATACCTCGCGTACAGAGAAACTCTAGTCGCGTAAGTTTATGCTTTTTTATTTAACTCTATCAATGCTTAGTTTTCGCTCTGCCCTCATATTAGCAGAGTATGTGCGCGCTTTCAGTCGAGAAAGGAAAAAAAAGATTGTATAAAAATCGAGTTCAATAGACCAGTTGCGGTCATTTTTCTGATGACGTAGTTTTTTACCTTGAACGAGCAGGGTATCGAGCGAGTACCGCTAGTGCGCGAGAAGAATGGGGGGAGGAAAAGCCCCATTCTTCTCGAGCGCTGGAAGCTCCGCCTCCAAAATAGCTAGGGAATGTTCACGCGAGCCGCTGTTCTCCTTCAATTAAAGGGCTATTCTTAATTGTCAATTTGCTCCAAGTGAAGTACTATCGTTCATTTTGGACACCGCAAGCTAGATAGGGATCATGGGAAATGAACATTTTTTTAAAGCCGAACCTTAATGTCTGGACTCCCAGGACTCGAGCTGGGAATGTTTGATTAATAAAACCTTCACTTAACCACTAGACTAGACTTCCACTTCACTAACTTTGAGGGCATCATTCTTTTTAAATGTCAATCATTTTTTTTCTTCCGCAAATGCCGCTGTAAGACCCGCTAAGAAGCAAGCTTACACAGTGAAAAATGTCGGTTACCAAACGTCAAGAAAAGCTAACCATTTTAAAATCAAGCCTTAGACTTAACCATTATTCAGCAATGATTTCATATATACTAATTAGCTTTGGTAAATATATAATCAGCACACTTACTAGTTAGTTGATCTTTAGTGGTTAAATGGATAAAAACAGTTCTTTCAAAAAGGGTGCTCCGGGTTCAAATCTTGTCCAGAGACTGCTTTTTCTTTTTTTAAAATCTGCTACCACAAATCCTGGGGCAGAGTAATCTAAATGGAGCCATGATAATCATGACTTCATTTGGAGCAAACTGACAATGAAGGATAATCCTTCATTTGAGGAAGAGATCTTCTTGGAAATGATGATTATCGACAATTCCTGATTTTCTCTGAATCGACTGTTATCCTCTGTCCCTGGACTTGTGGTAGCAGATGAAAGGAAAAAGTTGCATTCCTGGACAGGATTTGTACTCGGAGCACCCACTTTGAAGGAACTGGTTTATCCACTTAACCACTAAAGATCAACTGGCTGACAATTGTACTGATTATTTACAAACACTTATTAGTATATATATATAAAATCATTGCTGAATAGTGGTTAAGTCTAGCGCTTGATTTTAAAATGTATAGCCGCTTAGGTTTTCTTGAGGTTTGGTGACAGACATTTCCGGTTTAAACTTGTTTCTTAGCGGATAATACACGTTTACAGCGGCATTCGGAAGAAAAAATATTGACATATTAATAACGACTTAGTAACCGAGAGTGAGGTTGTTACAGCAAAATCTCAAACTGAGGCCTTGCCGTATTGACGGAGCGATAACGAGGTCAATACAACTAGGCCGAGGTTTGAGATTTTGCTGTGAGGACCGAACAGTCAAGATTATCAAGTTGTTTTTTATATGGCTGACAGAACGGTTCTAAAGAAGAAAAAACTAATTTGCATAACAATCGTAGCGCTTAGCTGCTCTTAGCCAATCACAGCGCGCGTTATATCGGGTTATTCATCGATCATTCCCAGTTTCTAGTCCTGCGAGTTTAGTCATTGGGGTTATGATTTTAAAAAATAATAGATATTTATTTCCCATAACCCTATCAAGCGCTAAGCGCCCTAAATTGACGATAACAGCCAATTTAGAGAAAATTAGGAATTGTCGATAATCGTCATTTCAGAGGTAGAGGGTGGGTTGCAGTTTTTTAACAATTCATTTTCTCGGGGAAATTTTTCACAGGGAATGATATTGCAAGAAGCTATCAATTACATCGGAATCCTCGAAAAAAAAGTATTAGGTAAGCCATAGTTATTTTTCCCAAAGATTTGTTACGAAAAACTTTCAATTCATTCTAAGGATGAATGTTTTCTTTCCTTTTGACCACTTTGCTCTAGAAAACAGACTAAGGTCAACTTTGCAAGCGCAGACAAGAAACGTGCATGTAGAACTGCCTATGGAGAAACCGCAAGGATTCAACGGGGAAACCAAGCATTTGCCGTGCTCTTTGCCGTTCATGTTGTCTGAAGTTTGTAGTGGTTTTGCTAACGAGATGCTGCCGGAGGAAGAAAGTTGTCAGATGTCTCTGGATAACAAGGGAGCTTGTTTAACGTCTCCCATTATTCTGTCGATAACAACTGAAGACGGTCCGTATTCGTTTGTTAGCCCTGGGGGAACTGTTTTGCTTGATCATTGCGAGGGCGGCAACGATCACACTATACTGTTAGAGGACATGCCTTTGTCTATTCCCTTTCCTCAAATCCAGCTCCAGTCATCTGAAGGAAATAACACTAGTCCAGTCCTTACTTCTCAGTCCACCACCGAGTCCCTTTCAGAGCATAATCATACCAGGTTCTTTCCCGTTATTGAAGTGCCGGCTTTCACGCCAGGCGGGGAGGATCTTGGTAATTCTCATGATGAACAAATCTCTCCCGTCCAAGACGTGCCTCTTAGCGCCATGACGACTATCAGCCCGGAAGGGCTTAGTGATCTTGGTGTTACCCTGTCACCCACGGGAATTCCGCTTTCTCCTGGTGGGGATTCCGCACAATCAACCACAGGTTTAGTCGTGGAAGATGTACGTTTAGGAGCTGAGGAAAACGTGATTGCACCTAACGGAGTTATAGCGGGGTCTTGCACCGACATGACTTCCATAGCCGCCTCTGTAGAAGTTACCACCAACCACAGGAAAAAATCAACGTCCCCAACATTTGGCCGGACTAAAAGAAGTCCAACTTCAAGAGCAGCGCAGGCTGTACCCTCTGTATCGCCACTACAAGTGGTCAACTCGAGTCCATGCACTCCTCCGGGTGGAAACACAAACGTCCTACAAGATCACAGTAATTTCCACAACGGAAAGTCCAATTTTGGCGATCAAGCGCAAGGAAAGCGAAGGAAATTGAAGCGGAATCGGTCACCTTCACGACCCGGTTTTGATGAGAACTCTCCTTCGGCAAGCGATCAAAATCACACCCTGCCCGGGAGAGTTTCGGGTATCACAGTCAAAGAAAGGAGGAAAACTCGCAGTTCCCGGGTGAGAGATAACAAGAAAAAGACCCGTAGTACATAGTGGCCAAGGCGTATAGTCTGCTTGCCTAAGGATCCGCCGTACACAGTTAAACGAAAAACCAAACACTCTAGTTACTTGGACAAAGCGCGTAAGCCGTATGCCGGAGGAATTCCAAACATTTACGTATGGGCAAATATATTATAAATCACACAATGGTCCTAGTTCAGTGTACGAATATTCTGGTATGACTACAATGCTGTATGGTTAACCATTTGTCCGTTGTATTGAATCTCATGGTGAATTATGAAACATGGAAAGAAAAAAAAAATACAACTTGACCGTGCCTCTTTCCTCGTTTGCAACCCCAACTGTTCCATGGAGTATAATCGTACAGTTTTTCACTGAGCTTGTTAACTTTGGGACCACAGCACGAGTTATTCTGTATCAATAAACGGAACGATTTTCCCGAAAGAGTATTAAACTCTTATCTGAACCATACAACACTGGATCTTACGGGAAACGATTTGTGTTTAAGCTCTCAACTCGTGCCTTTGTATCGGAACTAGAGGTTAGACAGAGCATAGTTAATAGATGTAGGCTGGTTATGAAACTCGACAAGTTTCTTTGTTTCATGTTTTTGTTCGCTTTTTTGGCCTTGACCCTGCACAAAACCCCACAAAACACGCTTTTTTCGGCAGAGGATAACCAATCAAAAGCTTCGACTAATTTATTCGAAATTAACTTGCGAACCAAAAACAAAAGATTGTGCAGGGTCACGGTCGGTTCAACATCTAATTGCGACTGTATTGTTCCTGCTTTTGAAATTCCCAGGGTTTCGTAACCAGTCCCTAGATTAACTATGAGATTAACTATGGACAGAGCTCTCGAAAAACTATCCTCCCTTTCAATAATTTTCCTTCCTTCTAGTTTCCCCATCAGCCATTGGCCTTTAAAATCTTAGGCCCCCAAAAAACGAGGAGATAGGTTGTCGAAACACTATTTCCAGAATTATTTTTTGCAGCAAAGAGACACGAAGAATCACAACAATTTATATCACAGAATAAAAGACTACTATAAGATAGTGTAATACAAGTTCCTTAATAATAAGTTAAATAAGTTATCGACTATTACAGAGTTCAAACTACTGATTAACTCAACCTCTAGGTACTGTTAACACTTGACTTGATTTCAAGGACAGTGCCTCCAAAGAACTGTTATTCATGGCTATTTGGCAGATGAGATCTTGCAAAAGAACGTATAAAAACCGAGAGAGACGTTAAGCGTAACTCCCATGCCGCAGAAAAATAAAAAAAAGCGCAAGAAATGTAAAAATTGTTAACACAAGCAAAGAGTGAAACGTTTATTTTAGATGGAAGAAACCCTCTAGCTCCTGAAAATGCGCGGGGTTACTTTTCGATGGAAGATCAGTTGGGGACACTAACATGACAGCCATGACGTCACGTGAAACACTCAAAAGAGTGTTTTCGCTCATGTGACCAGCAGCCATATTTGCACACTAATTTTCACAAAAATAGAGTCCAATAGACCACGTTCGATATACCAATATTCACACATGGCTACGAGGCTTAATTTAAATATTCTTTTGTTTAGAAATCTCCCTTAAGACTTGAGACAAAGAAAACACAAGTGAGCCATGAAATTAGACCATAAAGCCTCGTAGCCATGCCTAAATATTGATAAATCGAACTAGGCCTGTTCCCAAAAGAATATTTCACTCCTCTAAAATGGCCACCGTGACGACATGTGAAAACACTCTACAGATAGAGGCACTGTCCTTAAATTGGGACCTTTAGATCGGAGGACGAGTACGAGCCCGCGCACTTCGAAAAATGTCGGCCTCCGAACCTTATGCGCATGCTCAGTACGATAAACTCGTTGTCGTCTTCGTCCTCCGATCTATCAAGGTACATAGTCCCTAATATATGCCTTCAAATAACTCGTGTTTTCCAGGTGGACTGACACCTTAATCCCTCTATATCAGATCCAATTGCGAGCTACACCAATTGTTGTTCCTTGGCATGCAACAACTTTGGTCGTGCCCAAAGTTTCAAGAGCGGAATCCTCACAGAAATAAGTTCCTTGTGCAAAACACGCATCGCAACTAGTTCAGAAAGCACATGACTCAAAAAGAAATTAAAGAAACATGACCTCACATTTGTTCGACACGGTTAACGTTTCACAGTATTGTTCCACAATTGAAGAATTATAAAGGGATATACAAAAGAAACAAAGCTATTTCACACTGACACGAATATGCGTGAATATTTATCATCTTTTCCCAATAAAGGGTTGTCTTTTCCCGTCTGTCTTACCACAAATAAAAGTTGTGTTAAATGGTGCTAACAAATAATGTACCCATATAACTTACTGTACCATAATATGTACGTTAACCCTTTTTACTGCGAATGAATCTTTATACTATATACAATCTTTGCACAGCTTTCAGGAAGAAAATGAGACCTTCCCAGAATCCTAAGAGACCATTACGTGGTTCACTGCGATGAAGCTGATACCAGTTGCTAAGCAACAAGGCTACGCGATTTTGTTTTCCCATGGCGTCATACGTTGTTTCCCGAGTGACTAAGTGTAAAAACATAAAATGAGTAATTTATGACGTACACAAACTATTTGCCATGATTTGGGAAGGAGAGTATAACTAAACATGGATGCGTTAAAACGTTTTCTCAGTTAAATAAAACGGTTATTTCAATGTTCTTCGTAAAAGAAGATGAGACTTTTTGAATATGCTACACGCAAAAAGTACTACGACGTCATTTTGCCAGACTAAAACAGCAGATCAGAATTTAGGCACGTTCACAGTTTTATGTCCTTTGGGTTGTGCGAGTTGATATAAGCTTCAAATCAAATCTCTCAGATCTCTTGATTTTGTTTTTGGGAGTAAAAAAGGCAGTGAAGAAGAAGAGCGTTACTCTTGGCAACTTCCCCCGTAAAGCCTGATACTCAGGTTTTTAAACTCTTGAAAGCAACTAAATCCAACCAGACATGAACTATCCGTACAAGTTTCATTTTTCACGCCCTTGAAAAGGAAATTCTACATTAATTAAGAGACAACTAATGTTGTACCTAGTAGTTTGTCTTCTGTTTCCGGTAATTATTCAAGAGGAGATTGTTTGGACGCTTCATACAACTGATGCAGTCTAGTGTTCTCCTTTCGTTCGACCTCAAGTCGACCGCGGTAAGTCTCTGCCTCTTTCTGTGCGTTCTCGAGTTCCGTGCGATACTTCTCGCTGTCCCTCTGTAATGCTTTTAGCTTTCCTTCGAGCTCTTTTCTCGCTTTGTCGTCTTCCGCTTGTCGTTGTTCCAACAGCTTACGAAGGTCTTCTTGGACTTGCAGCAGTACTTGAGATGAAATAAACTGTTGATGCTGTTGCGGTTGTTGTTGTTGCTGCTGCTGCTGTTGTTGAACATCCACCGTTGCTTGCACCGGCGTCTAACGATCAAACACACAGAGGTTACTGTGTCCACCATAAGAACTAACAGGGTGGTAACAGAACAGTAACTGTATTAAGGCTGTTCACAAGACCCCCAGGCCCCTGTATTGTTGGACATCTTGTCGCCCATCAGTAAATTTCTCCTTTCCGTTTTCTTTGTGTAAGGTGAACCAACAAGTTTAAACAAAAAGAACAAAATTGGGCTAGTCAGTTCGCTTCTTTAGTCACAATACATGTTTGTTAACAACAAAAGGGCATTAAAGTTGTCCACGGAAAATTTAGAGTCCTAGAAATCACAGGAAGTCCGTCAGAGCGTTAGCCTGTCGATTGAGCTACAAGGCCTGACGGGAGAAGATTGTGCGTATGTTTTTCACATCATAGTAACTTGCATCCAATTCCCTTTAGCGATCTCTTTCCTTATGCCCCGTTTGCATATTGGGCTAACTCTCAGATGGATTTCTAGCACTATACAAATTACCCAGTGATGGTTAATTGCATCTTTGGGCAGAAACCCATGACTAAGGAGCGTACAACTTCATTGTATTTGTGGAACGGCGTTTTTACAGACCGAGTTATTTGTAGATCGATTTTCCCGCGAAACCAGACCTTTCCAGCCAATCACAAATCTTGAATGAGAATTATTACCCATGGGATTGAGTCAAACGTGCAAGCCAAATCTGATTTAAAAACTCGTCTAAAAATAGCTTCATCTGTGAAAATGCCATTACACATACCTAGTATTGATTTTGTCGCGAGACCAGACTTTTCCAGCTAATCACGAGTCTTTAATGAGAAATTAGTACCCATGGGATTGAGAATGGCCGTGAAAATGCTGCTACGTAGAGCTAGTACTGGAATTGTAGACTCCTGGTTGTAA
The DNA here is from genome assembly GCA_949126865.1 of Montipora capitata. Classification (NCBI taxonomy): domain Eukaryota; kingdom Metazoa; phylum Cnidaria; class Anthozoa; order Scleractinia; family Acroporidae; genus Montipora; species Montipora capitata. Next base: position 15,352,320 of record OX421445.1, on the reverse strand, counting down.
GCCCCTGCTTTGGGATGGGTTACGGTTAGGGTTCCTTTGACACCTTTCTTTGGAGAACACGTAATAAAATAAAATAAAAAAACAAACCCAGGAGTTTTTGCTCCTATCTCACGGAAGCTTCGTCATACACACACATACACACATTAACACCCAGAAGCCCATGACTAGGAAGATACAACTTCATTGTATTTGTGGAACGGCGTTTTTAGAGACCGAGTTAATTTTAAATTGATTTTCGCGCGAAACCAGACCTTTCAAGCCAGTTCAACCCATGGGATTGGGAATGGTCACTCGTCCAAGCCAAATCTTATCAAGAACTCGTCTAAAAATAGCTTGACCTGTGAAAATGCCGTTACATAAAGACCTAGCATTGGAGGTTTAGGCTCCTGTCAACACCTTATTGCTGATAAAACTTCTATAAGATAAAAGCGACAGCTCCAGAGTTTGCTTTTTAACTGTCCTTTATGAGACTCCAAGGAAGGGAATTGCAGCCTCCAGATTTGTACTGGAGAGAAGAACAAATTTTGCTGCCAATACCCTTCGATCTTTTTACAGAACCCCAAATCTGATGGACTCACTAAGCTTCTTATGAAATTCCACAGTGCGTGATAATTTTGTCACCTGTCCAAGTTGTGAGACATAATTCTGTGGAAGTACGCTCCCCCTTGGAATTGACTGAGCTATGAGTTGGTGAGCAAGGTTTTGCGCCTGTTGTTGCTGTTGAATTGGTTGCCCTGTGGTTGCTGCCTGCTGTTGAGGTTGTTGTCGTTGTTGTTGAGGAATCTGCAACTGAGTACCTAACGAAGACACATACAATTAAATATAGTTGTAGTGAAACAGTCGGTAAATGGTAACACCGTTTACACCTCGCCTGACCTAGCACACGTTTAAATTATTAGGAGGGGATCTATTTGCCAAGATCAGTTAATTGGAATGAGTAGTTCCCAAAGGCTTCATTCACTTACTTGCCAACAGTTGCATCTGTTGAGGTGTCAAAGTCAGAGGTAATGGTAAAGTTCCATGGCCGGCATTCTGCATGAGATGCGCAAGGTTTAACTGATCCTGAGGGAGTTGTAGCTGAACAACAGGAGTCTGCGAAGTGCCAGAGGCTTGCTCTTGTGGAGTCTGCGCATTACCATCGTTTTGCTGCACGATAGTGACCTGGGTCTGCTGTGAGTGACCAGTAGATGTTGGCTAAAGTCAAGATTCTTGGATTAGGCAATCTTCACATAAATAGTTTGCGGCTTTATTAATATAGAAGTTCAATGACGGGAAGCATACGGAAGGTTTCTTGAAGAACATTGTAATCTCCTCGGGAAAAGGAATAGCCGTTGGTCAATTCCGATCCACAAAAGCCTCGACCTTGATTATTTCCGATATCTCGGAAAAACGTCATTATATCATTTGCTGGATTGTTTCTTGCACTATTAAATTCCATAGGGGTCTTTTCTGAACAACCCGGTTTTTGAAAACGTTCATTTTACCAGTAAATGGTTTAAACCTAGCAGTCATATCATAATTAAGTAAAGTACGATCGTCCGGGTGAGTGTAGTCCTGAGAAGGACTGTTTTGAGAAAACACTAAAATGGAAACCACTGTCATAATCATCTCTTGCGAAACAATATTATAATTCTCTTTCACTATAATAATAACATAATTATTACCGGTTGCGTCTCTTGCCCAGAATGAACAAGCTGCACATGCTGAAGAGCAAAGGTGGGTTCTGTCAGTAACTGAGGTTGTACATGCTGCAATCCAGGTGGAACTTGAAGCGTTATTAGTAGTTCCTGGGCTCCCTGCATGCTCTGTGAATTCGCGTCATCCTGTTTGCTTTCACCTCCGTCTTGCTGAAGTTGGGTTTGTGTGACTTCCTGCGGGAGAAATTTCATTGGGGGCTTTATTAACGACGACAATGGCCGCTTCAAAGAAAATTCAAAATGTAAATTACGTCACTACCACATCGTGATTTAAGCAAAAAAGGTGCTTTTTCTGTCTTACTATGAAAGTTTTGAGCCAGTTATCGAAGACTATGCTGGGGTGAACAATAAGCCCGCGTTTTGACGGCGAAGCAAGCCCTCATAACAAGAAAACGGTACTTTTGGAGAACCGTCTGAGAGAAACAAATAAGTTGTACAATTTACCTGCGATTGAACCTGGTTTTTCAACAACTCAGCTGACTGGTGGTCGACTTTGACTTGAGCTGCAACAATAGGGTCAATAATGATAATGATTACAAGCCGTAAGATGGGTGCGAAAGGGTCAGAGGATGATAATGTGCATTCAGAGCTAAGTCGTAAAACAATACTCAAAAGCTAGTTGCGTTGGCGCAAACAGCAATGCAAATGGACCAATGGACCAAAATTCGAAGGAATTGTATGTGAAAGCGAAGGAAAATGCACAAGTACATGTAAAAGCCCTGATCAGCTTTTGTTCTGCTTTCCGCCGTTTGAAAAGCTGGCACGTGATTTTTAAGCCAATAAATAATGCTCGTTATATAAGATAACGGTTAGTTAGGCAAAAGCTCGCCCGTTTTGTTTCGTACCTACTCCATCCTTGGTCGTTGCAGTATTCAACTCAAGAACTACCGAGGGCTGCACCCCTTGTATCGGAGTAAGCATCTGGCTTAGTGCTAACTGAGCTTGACTGGTACCACTCGGCAGCTGAAGAGGAGCCAAGATGGTCTGTGGAACCATCGTCTGCACTGATGCACTTGTGCTAGACGTTCCACTGCTAGTGGCGGAACTGGCTGCACTTGTCGACGTATGATCTCCATCATTAGCAGCTGAAGAAGGGGCTGACATCCCAGGTGCACTCGAGAAGAAAGGTGCTCCACCAGCTTGCATCAAAGGCACCAGTTGTGCCCCAGTCGAAGCTACCTGCTGTGGTGCAATCACTGGCATCGGAAAGGACAATGGTAGGGGAGACGTTTGAGCTGGGGATGATAGCGATGACAGGGCAGACAACGCTGCAAGGGGTGATGGCATTGAAAAGAGACTTGATGGGGTGAGTGGAGTTGTAAAAGTAGGAGTGGTCGGAGGAAGAGTGAGAGGTGCAATGCCGACGGGTCTGCCAGAAACAGCTGTTACTTGTTGTGGTGAGGCGGAGGTCGATGGCGCACTGTGGCTCAATGTCGCTGTAGCAAGGGTTGCTAGAGTGTCAAGCACACTCGAGTCTTGAGGTTTAGTGGTACTGGATGTGCTTTTGCTTTCAGAGTGTACTAGTTAAAACAAAAATGCACTCTTTAATTAAATGTGCTACACAAGTTAAGAAATTAATATGATGATCTCAAAGAGAACAAATCGAATCCACTGCAAATACAAAAAGCTTCAGGAGGTACGTACTCAGAGGTACATGTAGGACATCTGAGCTAGTTATCAGAAGGTACACTACATGTAGTAGGTTCAACTCCTGCAAAGAAGAACTCGGATTTCCTTCTCGGAGTATCCCCGAGTAAACATTGAAAAGTAAATCGCTTCATGACTACAGATCAAAAGCATTCAGAAGTAAACGAGCCTGTGTGTAAGAATTTAATGAGCTCAGAACTTTATCCGGGTGCAGCTGGAAGACATTGGATGAAAACAGTGCTAAGAAACAAACAGTGCAACATTGCTGGCCAGCATTGTCTCATGTTAACATCTAATTCTAAACCAAATGCCTCCTACAGGTGTAGGAGTGGGACTAACTAAAATACAGCTGTACACTGTAGATTTTACTGTCTAACGCCAGACAATTTTATTCATCAATGGGGGCAGCCCAAGGCAGTTCAGGTGTCAATGGGTTAAAATTGTTGCCTGCATTCACTTATTACATTTCCAAATCTTTAATAACAATATCATAATGAATACATGCACATGTAACTAGACGTTGAAGAGTTCTATCGATCAATTATTAGGAATCCTGCCACGTTGAAAAAAAAAAAAACCCAAAAAGCTCATAACAGGAATTGGACCCTCAGTGTACATGTACATGTACACTCTAAAATGTATCTAATTATATGACCTTCGGACCACAAGTCTCCAAACTGAACGAGAATCATATGAGCTAGACTATTGACAGATATTCTGCACACTTCAGGGGACAAAAATGTTGGAAGGGTGCTGAAAGGTTCCATTCTCACTTGTAGAAAATACAATACTCACCAGTTGAAGTCTGAATCTCTCCCTCACTCTCAGACTTGGCTTTTACTATGGCTGCTGCTGACACGAGAGAAGCAATAGAGTTCTCTGTGGGACTACGTAGGGATGGCGAACCTGAAAAGAAAAAAAAAAAAAAAAAAAAAAGTAATCTTTCTTGCAGTGTCAATGTTTCCACCAGGTCGACCTAAAGACAGGACTTTACAATTGCAGAGTCAAACCCACACAATTTGAATGTACAGTACAGTGTACAATAAGATTTAAAATCTCCATGTACTTGACTTGTTTTTCCTACAGAACCGGCCTGCTGCAAAATATCTGC
>OX421445.1:15337865-15342865 GCA_949126865.1 Montipora capitata | reverse complement strand
GGATTTACCCCACTTTGTCAGCAATCTTTCTAACTCCCACTCTCCATCTCGCTCGATTCATGGCGTCCCTTTTTTACAAACCAACGCTCTTGCTCTCCTTCTCCACTTGCATCTTCCACGTCTTCTTTAGTCGTCCTCACTTTCTCTTGCCCTTCACTTCGAACTCCAACGCTTTTTTCAGAATATGCCCATCATTCCTCCTCAACACATGCCCGTACCATCTCACCCCATTTGCCTTTGTCATCTGAACCACTTTTTCCTTCAATCCCAACATCTTCATCAGGTCCTCTGTCCTCTTTTTCTCCATCAGTTTTGCACCACACATTGCTCTCTCAGTCCTTCTCAAAATTGCTATCTCATTTTCCCTCAGATACCACGTCTCACTCCCATCTAGCATCGCCACTCTTACACAACTCCGATAAACCATTCCTTTCACCTTCAGCGAGAACCTTTTTGAGTTCAGGAACTCTCCACATTAATGCAAATAATTTAAATGAGTTATACATGTACATTTCATATGAGAATACTTACTAGTAAAATAATAAAATTAATTAATTTTTTTGTTTTGCCCATTAAAAAGATGCATTCTTTTTTCAAAGACTAAATCCAAAATATAAAAGCTATAATTCCAGCTGTGAGCCTCACCTTGCTTTTAACATCAAGTCTAGCTCCTGCTCGGAGTAAAATCTTAGCAATCTCAACATGGTTGTGTTCACAGGCCCAGTGAAGTGGAGTCATATTTAGCTGTTCAAAAACAATGATATCCTTCATCTGCATGTACTGTATAATAAATTATGAACAATCTCTGCATAAAAACAGAGTAAGAAAAATACAATTCATGCTGTGCTAGAGGAGGACAAGATCCTTTCAGGAACTCAACATTTTTATGAAAATAAAACATTTCTTCTAACCAATAATTTATTCATGGCTGTTGGCAAAAAAAATTAATACTCTCTAAATACATTTACATAACTTTTTGAACTTTCACAATGTGAGCTACATGTATTAAGACATACGTAATTTTAATGGGCCAGTTTTTTCTGGAAGTGTGTTACACTTGTACATGTAAATGTGCAAGTCCAAAACGCTTCAAAACTGGAAACCAAGAGCCATGTGCATACATGTATGTATGCATGTATTATCTACCAATACTGAAGTCTAGGCTTACATGTACTGTGAGTGAGTTTTTGTCAAATTCAGAGGGTTTTACATTACAGTACAAAAAATAGCAAACCATTATAAGTATGACTTCACAAAGGGAAGGTTGTGTTAGGAAATGACAAAGACTTGTAACAGCATTTCTGACACCTCACTTATTTACAAATTTTGGAGAAACAAGGTCCAATGTGACATCAAACTCGCAAAATCCCTTCATTACAACAATAAAATCAACGACCTTGCTCAAAGCAACACTAAAAAATGGTGGCTGCAAATCAAGTCCCTAACTGGTCAGCTCGCTCCCAACAAACAAGTATGGGACCATCAATTCCTTAACAATGGCATTTCAGATACCGCGGACCTAGCATCCCAAATCAATGACATTTTTGTCAGCATAACTGTGCACTTTGACCCCTTAGTTCCAATTGAATCTTCTCCAAAATTAATGTCATTCCTGACGAATTATTAATTTTGTGTTGGAGAGAGAGGGTTTGTCTGATCTATCTAAGTTGGCCACAAAGAAAGCAATAGGACCAGATGGCATTTGTAACAGACTACTGTAACAGACTAAGCGGTGCGAGTCGGTACTTCCCTGTCTCCATGGTGACACCCATGGTGGTGTCCCACTGGGAACTAAACTTGGAATTACGCTTTTTGCTATAATGACAGATTACTTGGTGATTGGCACTCAAGATTGAAGTATGTTGACGACACAACCGTTTTTGAAATAATGCCACGTAACTCGACTGGATTTTGCTGTTAGAGATATATATAGTTTACGTCATAGAAAGTGCGGCATACAGGGTTTTATTCACGAGTTGTTTGTGTTAAAAACCTGAACGAGCGTGGAACGAGAGAGTGAGGGTTTTTGACACAAACAACTCGTGAATAAAACCCTGTACAAAGCACTTTCTATGTCGTGAACTGTTTATTACACATAAGACGAGAATTTTCATTAAAATAGTTTTCTGAACGCAAATTAGAAACAAAAACTCACTAACAATAGAACCAAATGCAAATTTAATTTAATTCAATAACAAAGTACGATTTGCATGAGATGCACAAGATGCACAAGTGATTGGCATGGAAACGCCTTTACGCTATCGTTGATTGGTTATAATTCCATATGTGAAATAGCTGTACGCCATTCTGATTGGCTGTGTAAGCCTTTTCCACATGTGAAAATAAAGCATATAGATTTGTACAAATGAGCTTTATGGAATAAAATAATTCTCATGTTATGTGTAATAAACATAAGTACTGTATAGAACACAGTATGAGGTTTAATCCAAAAAAATGTAAGGAGATGGTCCTGAACTTTATGGGAAACCTGAACACTATAACAAGACCCCTGTGTATAGGAAACCATACTGTAGAAAAATATCATCATATAAACTGCTTGGAGTAATCATTAATGAGAACTTGAAATGGAACTCCCATGTTGACTACACGTACACTGTATATTACCGCTAACTTAAAGGCATCAAAGAAACTATCTGCCCTCAGATTATTAAAGAGGGCTGGCATGCACAAACAAGACATGTTGAAAGTCATCAGAAGTAGCGTTAGACCGATTTTAGAATACATGTACGCAGTACAGGTGTGGCAAGACATTCCCGACTATCTGTGAGATAGAATAGAGTCTGTGCAAAAAAGGCGCACTTAAAATCATATATCCTAACAGTTAAATAAATATAGTCAAGCACTGTCGTTAGCCAACGAGACTACACTTTCCAATAGACGAGAGCTTCTATGTCATAAATAATTTAGGGCTGAGATGATGGACACCCATGATCAACCATTATCATGCTTGGTGTCCACTGCCGTAAAAAGGACTAATCCGTATAATCTTAGACCTTCTTCTTCTCAAGACATTCAATAAATTTTAAGAGATCAGTCAGAGAACTTTTTTACTTTTAAATATTCGTCATTTACATGTAGGTATCCATACACTTAGGTAGTGCATGTATATTAATACATAGCTTTAATATACCACTACTGTTAGTTTTAACTGCTTGTTAATTCAGTTATCTGCAAGAGAGTGGAATAAATGATATTTATTTTATTTTATTATCTTACCATGTCTGCATTGTTGGTGCTGGCTCCAGATGAAATGAGAAGCTCTACAACACGGGTATGTCCATGCTGAGCTGCCATGTGCAAAGGTGTTCTATCCACCTAATATTGAAAGTATTGTTAAGGCTGCAGGCAAACTCCCACCATATTTGCACCAAAGAATTTAGTAAATATTGGTAATTGAACTGAGTGGAGTGCAATTTGGTCTGAAATGATACGAGTGATTTCAAAATCAAACGAGCGCACAGCACGAGTTCGATTTGAAATCACAAGTATGATTTCAGACCAAAATTGCACAACACGAAGTTCAATTACGACTTTATTGCATGCATTTAGAAATCACAATCGCTGAAATGTTAATGTAGGATTTTAGTCAGAGCCAATATTTCATTAATCTAGTTGGGAACGAAAGTTGACAAATTCGCCACACAGTGGTTTTCTTTGTCCTCCATTTTCCTGCAATGTGATTGCTTACCTTACACAAGCTTTGAAATTTGATTGCTTGTTTTGTTTTAGTGTTCCTTTCTCATTGGCTGGGGAAATGGTGCGATTTAGAGCTACATGTACATGTAAAAATAGTGCGATTTAAGAATAAATCACACTGCTCAGAGCCAATCAGATTGCAAGGATCACCAGTGATTTCTAAATGGATGTAATAAGACCTTTTATTACATGTGTATATGACTAGCTCCCTGAGCGGGCAAGATGAACCAAATCACGTGCTGTGATTGGCTACCCGAGCGGGCAAGATGGAGCTAATTACTGCCCACTCGCGATTTCTCGCTTTGTCCCGCAAGATCAAGGATAATTTTTTTGGTGTTTTATCCCATAATTATAAAAAATCCTTTATTGACCAAGCTTGTTCGGTCAAGATGGCTGGATATTGGCCTCAATCTTTTTTTGTGTGTTTATGGACCTTGACTTCGTCTCCGTCCATAACCCGCAAAAAAGGAACTTGAATGGCTAATATCCAGCCATCTTGACCTCACACTTGGTCAATAACCCTTATGTATTATAGTGATACCGGTGTTAAATGAGATCCAACAAATCCTAATAATAATGTGTAGGACAACACTGTATAGTTTACATATACAGGTAATACTGTACATGTATAAAATCTGGGCTTAAATACTACCTCCATGAAAATCATCATTGCTCCAACATTGCTGGGAACTGAGCAAAATGATCTGCCATTAAATTTTTTTGCACCTGTTTTTAATCCAAAAAAAGACATGCTGGAAGTCGTTGGCTTTAAAACACTATAAGCTCAATATCACAAAAAGGGCCACTGCTGGGTGGTGTGCACCGTCATGCAACATGAAGCATCCACTAATGTTGGGACTTATAATTTCAACTTGACTACTGTATATGCATGGCATTTTAACTGTACATGTAAATACACAAAACCAAAATGCAATGATATGTAGTCATGTTGAAGGGGAGTCCCACATTTCACTAAGGCTACAAAACTTAATTGCATGGTGGAATAATTTACCTTTGTGCGGGCATCTCGACTGACTCCAGCTCGCAACAATACTTCTGCGGTCTGGGTATGACCATGCTGAGCAGCCAAATGCAACGGGGAAGTGCCCAGCTAAAATAGTTCAAAATATTAAAAAGGATGAATATAATTTTACTATAATTAACAATTATTCGCGAAGGCAAAGTGATTATCGGTGAATATTCACTGAGACGAAGTCGAGGTGAATCACTGAGCCTGAGGTGAATAATTGTTTTAGTATAAATACACAGGTGATTATTTCAAA
>OX421445.1:15312865-15327865 GCA_949126865.1 Montipora capitata | reverse complement strand
GTAGTCCCTGGTTCAACTTCTCGGGTGCATTTGTAAATACCCAACTGGTTTGCCTCCGGCCACCCCGGGATTCTTAGCAGTTATTAGTTTCGGTTCCACTAGCTCTTTACCCAAGGGCAGTGCGTGTTTTGTGTGTGACCGATATTCCCACAGTGAAACTGCCCACGGGAAATCACTATGGATACATCAAAGAGAACAAAAGAATTATCCATCAGGGGCACCCAACGAGAAAATTGTTCAAAACCACTTAAACATAGCATTGTTAAACGCATTTTATTATTTAAACGGTAGATATAGGCATATTTTTATCCCCTAAAAATTTTTTATCTGTTCGGATTCCCTAGCTGAAAGTTTAGTGATCCGAAAATTATAGCGATCAAAACTTACCTTTTCGAAAATTTTAGCCAGCAAAAAGGCTACCGAAAATTCTAGGTGACCTTTTTAGGGTAAAAATCCGTTAAAAATGGGCAATTATACCATTTTTCAGATGTTCGAAAATCCTAGGAGAGGCAGGCAAGCAAGAAATTTTACAACAAATGTTCCAAAAATTCTAGATCTCAAATCGTCTTCCGAACAGATATTTTCCGAAAATTGACGTTGGGTGCCCTTGATCCATGACATTCAGACCCAAGTGGTATGGTTTATCTATGGTTTAAGCTTTTACACCGAAGCAGCAACTGTCAATAACAAGAAACCGCATAATCTGGAGCGCACGCTGGAATGTGAAGTTGGCGCTGAAGCCGCGTCACGTTTACTCGTCTCAGCAACAAGCATGACAAACTTTTGAGGTTCCCTGTGAGTATTTTTGAATACTTTTTGAATGCTCTTTTCGATTGTTGTATGAGAAGCACAAGAATAACTGTAATCAATCCGTGCATTTCGCGGTTGTGGATATCCATGATGAATTAATTTTCCTTCCAAATGCTTCTGGGTCAAAAGTTCACCTCGGGTAATTACTTGTAATGTAACCGATATATCTAATCTGACCTCAAACCCAAGATGATCCCAACCCAAGCCAATTACCCACGGGGACACCTCGGGTAGAAAGTGTGCGTAACCGCGACTATCCATGCTGTTGTTCTGTTCTTTCGTTTCGTTCATTGTGTTTAGCCGCTAATCGGCTATGGACTGTTCTATGGTGAGTGGTCAGTTACGTATCCATTGTATCAGTATGATATATTCCCGTCATCTCCCAAACTTGTCAATGCTTTCTTTTTCCGATAGATATGTTGTCCATGGGACTCTGATTTCAAGTTGAAGTTCTCCGCGTTCTATTGTTCCCTTGAAATTGATGGCGCTGGATAGGAAACAGTGGAGAAGGATCGTGAGAGAGAGAAAGCGGGCGGGAAAGTTGTCATCCAAGCACGTGATGGCCAGCGGCTATTCCAAGAAAGTTTCGGCTCTCTATTACTCAATTTTACTTTCCCACGGTCTTTTAGTTTCGTTAACCTACTTTTTACACCGCTGCATTAAAAAAGCGGCATAGTTTCTGAATGGTCGTTTGCTTTAGACCAGAGCAAAAATGCCTCCACCGGCTCGCTTTAGCCTGTGATCTTCCTAGACGCTCGGGCCGTTCAGTTTATGGTTTATATCGGTACATACCTGTAGGTCGTTGTAATATAAATTGCGGAAACTTACCACTCGGAAATTCGAAAGCCCGAAAAGGAAAGTTTAAAGGCAATGGCATCCAAGCCTAGAGTCCTTGTACTTGGAGGTGAGAGTAGTGTTGATCATATTAAATTCGCCGGCGCCTCGTGTTGTCAGCTGGTGTTTCGATTTCGTTGACTTCCGTGCAATATCAACAATATCGACTTCTCCTTCACTTTTATGTAACATAGTCTTTTGTAAGAAACATACGCAGTTATTTTTAGGTCCTGTTTACCAACTGCCCCCCTTTTGCTTCTGCCAATATTTTATGGGCAAGAAAGCACGCCACAGGAGTCAAAAGGATATTTTGTGATCCGAAGGTTTTTATTCTCTAGGTGTGGGAGTACTGGTACGTATTGGGAAGGCCGGGAGAGTAATCGAGGTTTATGCAGGGGAGATAGAAGAAGGCAGTGTGGCCCAGTGGTTAGGGCGCTTGCCTTGATATCCGAAGATCCCTGGTTCAAGACCCGCTCTGACCACTCGTTGAATTTGATCCTGGTAGTCCCTGGTTCAACTTCCCCGCTGCACTTGTAAATAGCCAACTGGTTTGCCTCCGGCCAGTTGGGATTCTTAACAGTTGTTGTTTCGTTGTGTTTCATTGGCCCTGAAAAGCCCCTATGGGGAGTGGTCAATTAAGTATGTATGTATGTAAGGGGGGTGTTGGTTCAGGAGAATGCCTTTTAGAGCTGCCCTCTCCTTTCCCGATTATACTGGCCCCTTCACGTAAATGATCAGCAATCTGAGACTTTGACTTAAGATAATATTATTGCAAATTATTATAGTTATCATTAATGACATCATGATTGTTATTGTAATAATATTATTGGATGAAATTGAGAAAATGAAAAGGTTATTATGCTTTTCTAGCCTCTCATGCAGTGGGTTCAATATCCCTCCCACCCCTGAACTAAAAACCATAATTAAATTATGATAATTCAAAATATTTACGCGCACCGGTGCCTCAGTTGGTTGAGTATCGGGCTGTCAGCATCTTAGAATAACTGAGGAGAAAGAGCTGCCTTTGCAATTTCATCTGCAAATGGTTAGACTCTCAATTCTTCCCGGATAAGGACTATAAACTGTAGGCCCATCTCACAAATATCTTCTATATTCATAAGTTCCCAGTGGGACATTAAAGAACCCACACACTATTCGAAAAGAGTAGGGGATGAATTCCCCGAAGTTGTTGCTGTCCTTTTCTCTCTAGCAGAAGGGGACGGCTTGGCGGTGATGTCTCTAAAAGGGTTTGCAGTGTATGAGGCCGCCTAAGCAGAAACAGCCATAAGTAAAAAAAGCGACTTTGCCGAGTGCTGGAATATGTAGATGTAGCTGTTACGCAAGGAAGTTCTACTCACCTGGAGGTTGTTTCAGGGAGGATCTGTATCCAGATTGAAGTGGAATTTAGTCTTAGATATATTGGTTTTTGTGGAAAGAGGCAAACCTGAGGTTACCCAGAGAAAAAGCTCTCGTAGCAGAGAAAAGAACCAAGTTAACAACAAACTCAACCCATATGTGGCCTCTAGTCCAGGAACCAATCCCGGGCCACATTGTTAGGAGGCAAGTGCTCTCACCACTCTGCCATCCCTGCACCCTAACTTGACCCCCCATTCCTTGGCTAGCAGAGTTCTCTTTTCTTTTGCATTTGCTGCGGTGACTAGTTAGTACGGGAAAAGATACCTCTGCCATGGGTTGAAACTCACTGTGTTGAGCATGCGAGGCGGTCACTTGGAAACCAAATCCTCATGTGATACTTTGTGTTCTGTGGGTTAACTTAACAACAGCGTAATTACTGTCAAGGAATGCGTGGGACACTGTATCAAGTCACATTCAGCTAACATATCATGGGGCATGCAATTTGAAGAGTGTCGTCCAAGGTTTTGGACGGCGGTTGGATTAAAGTGAGTGAATCGACCTATGGCAGAGGTCTCTTTGAGACATTCCAAAATAAAATAAAAATAAATAAAATTCCTTTTGAAGGAAAATAGGGAGTATTTTTTAGTGCCAAATGAGCACCTAAGGCATGAGCTTGTAAGGGGCTCTAGGGTATTCCCCCCCCCCCCCCCCTCCTTCCTGGAAATTTTGCAAATTTAGTTTCTCTCAAGTGGCATTTCCTGCATTTAGACATCATTTTTGTTGTTACCAATGCTTGTCTGCCATTTTAGGAGCTGCTACATTGTAAATGGTCAGTAAGGCTGCTGGCTTAAATTATATGAGTCTGCACAACACGGGGTGTTCAATGGAGAGACTGGACGAGGCATTATAGGATAAGAAAATACGTAACATTTTACACTCAGATCACCAAAAAAAAATCTTAAAGTGCCACTGTGATAAAAAAAAATCACTTCTTTTTTTTTCTTCAGATTTTGAAAGTGTGTTTGCTTAACACCTGACTGGCAAAAATTGAACTTTGATTTTTATCCAAAGGCCGCACTTACTTTAGTTGTAAGTTTTGAATTTCTTGGTGTGGCATTACTCACATTCAAAACTGACGGGACCTCAGAGGGTTGGATCCAGGAAAAAAGTGATATCAAAGGCATGTGTGAATGCAGCTTATTATATGCAAAAACCGAGTTTAAAAGTCTGAATGCCCAAAACTCTCGTTCCCCCTTTTTTATTCTGCGGTATACACATGTATTGCATTCTTAAACTAGATGGACAGTAAAGCAGCTGCTACCACTAGGGCACCTTATAATTATTTATATATACAGTATGCTTTTGGCCTGACCTTCTCAAGCCTTGTGCTGAAGTCATAATTCAGTCCCTTAGACTGAAAAGGAGAACCGCTAGCAGGGTCATAGTTACATGTATTTATTTTTTCATTTATTTATGTATGTAATATTCATTTATTTTTTGTATTCAGGGGTAGATAAAGATTAATATAAATAATATTATTTTAATTTCAGGTCTTGGATTTATAGGCCGCAACCTTGTATGTTTTCTTGTTGAGCATGAGTTGTGTTCCAAGGTAAAAATTTGAGTGATTTACGGAAAACATGGTAGTTGGTCGTTGGCCACCCATAAAATACAAATTTCCACTGTTGCTATAGTTTCCATTGTTTTCATTTGGTACCAAACTGGACAACATGTGTTGACCAGTTAATTCCCTGCTACTAGTGGTCTCTTTTCTTTTGTGTTCGCTGGGCTGACGAGTTCAGGAAAAGAGACCTTTGCCATGGTTGGAAACTCGTGTCATGTTGTGTTGGCTCGTTTTTACACTGTAACAACAGCTTAATTTACTGTAAAGGAATGCATGGGACACAGTGGGCTCAAGTCACAGTCAGCACACACATGCGGTTTGAAGAGTGCCGTCCAAGATTGTCATGTATACCAGCTGGATCAATAATTTGAACGTGAGTTTCGACCCATGGCAAGCTTGTCAGCCCAGGGAATGCAAAAAGAAAATTTAGACCTTTGCTAGTAGGGTCCAAGCAGACCATTTTGGGCGTTACTAAACATAGGAAAGGAACGGAACGGAATATACCGGAATAAACCAGAATATGGCGGGATGAGGCAGAATGACACCAGAATGAGACTTATACACAGGTCAAAGATTTAGAGCCAAGTTCCAGCTAAATAATTTCCATGTATTCAAAATTAAGATCTACTGGTAGCTTTTAAACATTTTGCAAAATTCGAGACCAAAAAGGTTAGCAGTAACCTTATATTTTGTTCATTGTTTTCATTCCGTTATTTCCAGATTCGAGCTGTGGACAGAGTACCTCCAACAACTGCTTGGCTAAACAAAAGGCATTATGTAAGATCTATATTGCAAAGAATGAAAAGTCACTTTCAAGAGCACATGGACACACATTCTTGTAAAACTATCAAATAATGTCTCTTTTTCAGGCAGCATTTCACCACAGTACTGTTGAATTCAAAAGTGCAAATCTCATCAACCCTGGTACTGTGTAATTATACATGTACTGTGATCAAGGTTCCCACTCACCTTGAAAAGTCAGCTAGCTAGAGAACGACATCTTAAAATTTTTCAAGGTCAGGGAATTATCAGGAAATTTTGAAAACAGTTAGGAATTTTGGAAAAAGAGCTCAAAAGTCAAGGAAATTTTATTTCTCTCATCTGGATAAATGTTCTTGATATATAAAAAAAAAAACATGTTTCCTTGCTATCTATGTGCTTTGTATGTTGGGCAAAACAATGCAAAATTTACTGTTATTTAACTGACTGAACATTAATTTTTTTTTTTGGTCCTGTCCTTGGATTACTAGAAAATCCTAAATGATTATTTCAGGGAAATTGCCTTTGGTCAGGGAAGAGTCAGGGTCCAATTTGGTTTTCATGCAGGTAGAGTGGGAACCCTGATGATAATTATATTCCTGTTTTGTCACCAACCAGTACAGTATTTTGAAAGATGTCACTGTTTTAGTTAAACACAAAAAGTGACATACATGTACTGTAAAGTCGTGGTACATTTACCCTAGTATAATAGACACATGTGGATGATTTGTTAATCAACCATAGACGCATACAGAGCTCTGTGATAATTTGTTCAATAAAAATTAGCCTTAAACGGTAATGTGTGTGTAAATTTACATGTACATGTTATTAGATGTTATCTGCTGTTCTTAATAAATTGTTTTTTAAGGTCCCCAGTCACTTTTCTCACCCAGTAAGGCTTCCGCCTCTGTGTTGCTGTTTGTTGATCGGCATCTTGGGTAATTTATCAGTCATGCTTGACTTGGATTTCAAACAAAACAAGATGTTTGAAGGGACCCCCTTTCTAGTGCATCTTCGTATTTAAAGTTCATCCATTTCATTTGGTTTGTAGAAAGTATTTTGTATTCCCCATCAATAAAATGTTCTTTTTCATATATTATAGGTAGTGTGGAGGAAGCATTTTTAGATGCTGAGGGGGATTTTGATCTTTGCATTAACTGTGCAGCAGAAACAAGATATGGACAATCTGAGAAGGTCACTAGGTTTCTTTGAAAATAAATCCTTTAAATTCCTCAATGGCTGCACTAAATTAATTGTCTCTTAGAAGAGCACGGCTGTGCGGATTACACAGATGCACACGGAACTGTTTTATTGGGAAGAGGCTTATAATTTATGGGAGGCAGTTGAAGAGTGACTTGTTTTTTTAATTTTGTATTGACCATTGAAGTTTAGTTTCCCTAAAGTATTAAAAAATATATTTGGAGCAGGAGGCAATGTAAAGAATTTAATTATGACCAAAGTTTTAGAGATATCTACTTGAATTTTTTCTACAGGTCTTCATTTATCCATCATGTTTCCTTTTTATAGGTTTATGAAGAGGGAATTTTTAAACTTAGCATGAACTGTGCAAAGCAAGCTCTAAAGTGCCAAGTAAAGAGATATATAGAAATATCGACAGCTCAAGTGTATTCATGTGACAAAGTAAGATTTTGTCAGTATTTGGTAGAAATGTGGTCAATCACCAGTTGGTGGTAAAATTTAATGAATGAAAGTACTTTTTGGTACACTCATCTCAATTATAGCAACAATATCCTCAACAGCACTGCAAACTGGCCAGGAGCTATGCCATCAATGACTGTATGGCTAGGTGTTGGTTTTCATTAAAAGCAGGCTGCAAAGTGTCATCTCTTCATCTGAAAAGTTGTCACCTTAACACTCACTTACAACAGTAATAAATTATATTCACTGTCATAACGAGATTTCATTAATCAAGGTTTGCATCGCAGGGTGAAAGTGTCGAGAACAGCAAAACATCACCTTGGACACTTGTTGCAAAGTACAAACTATTGGTGGAAGAAGAACTGGCCAAACTTGTTGGGTATTTGAGATTTATTATGAAAGGTCTTATAAGCAGTGTTCGAGATAAGAGTCGGGTGTCGGGTCAATAACCCGACAAAGAGGGCTTCCTGACCCGACAGATGAAATTTAAATATTCAGTTAAATATTAAAATATTACAACAAAATTTTAAAAAGAAAGACGGAAGTTTCTTGGCGTTGTTTAACTCTGAAAGAGACGAACGATTAACATTCTTCCCAGTAGTTCATTCAATGTAAACAAGAACCCTGACATAAGGTGATCACGTGCACCTTTCTGGTTGCCTAGCACGTGATCACCTTCTTCCTTTTGACAGAACATCATGACCTTCCCCTTGATTCATAGAAGTCAGAGACTGCAGAAATGTTAGGATTTTTCCGATCGATTGTCATTAACCTTTCGCTGAAAATTTGAATTCAAAGCAATTTGCAGTTAATTTTTTTTGCAGACTACGGTATTTAACTTACGGAAGAAACGAGTGTATTACCAAAGATTAAAAAAGCAAAAGACCTCAAAACGGGCTAGGACATTACAAAATAATTCAACGTGTGAACGAGTGAGCCAAGGGGCCACTGCTTGCACGAAGTCTGGGTGACCCTTCAAATTGTCTACGTGATCCCCCACTTGACAAAAATAACTGGAACGCTGTATAAGTGCCAATTTTTTCTGGGAACAGTTGTAACTATATGATTATTTTGTCTTCTTTTTTAGTTTAAACTTCATCATTGTTAGACCAGCAATAATATATGGCATCGCCGACAGACAAGGTCTAAGTAAGAATTCTTTACAGTTATATTAGATCTTGTTGCGTATCATAAATTTTCTGGTGGTTTTAGAAACACTAAAAATGCACCTAACGTCAAAAAAAATTTTTGGCGAATTTTGCAAACAAAATTTTTTGAAAGTTAAAGTGGTGCTACACATGTATGATCAAAAAGTCAAAACTTTTTCAGATCTTGAAAGTGTCTTTGCTTCACACCTGCCTGGCAAAAGTTTGAGCTTTGATTTTTATCCAAATGCTGTTTACTTTGAGTGTAAGGTTTCACTGTCCGCCGTTAGTCACGTTCAAAACTCATGGACTGGACCTCAAAGGGTTGGATCTGGGAAAAAGTAATGTCAATTACTCACTAGCTTAAAATTTCAGTCACAGTGTTTAACCCATTGACTCCCTCGGGTTCCCCGTTAACGAGTAAAATCGTCTGGCGTTAGACAGAGTAAAATACCTGGCCGGTTTAGGCCGGTTTGGACGTCAAAGGGTTAAACGCAGTTTATTATGTACATGTATATGCAAAACACAAGTTTAAGACTCTGAAAGCCCGAAACTCCCATGCTGCATATTAATTCAGCCACGTACAAATGCATTCCATTCTTAAACTAGTTAGTCTTTGACGTCATTCTCTCCTCGACCCAGCTCTCTCAAGATTTTAAAGTTAGTAACTTGATGGACCATTGAATATATGAAGGAAAGTTCCAGTTAAAATAAACAAGTTTCTTTTTTAAATGAAGACTTAAAGATTGGGTCACTTAAAGTGTAGTTAACGTAGTAGGGAAATCCAAAGAAAAAAGATTTGATTTTTTGATCATAGCTAGTACTACTCAAAATAACTTTAAATGTTCTGGAAAATTTATTTTACCTTAAAGTTTGCTTTGCAAGATGTTACTTTTAATAGGCCTAATGAAGTACAAGAGAGTGACAAAGTTGGCATTCATTTGTCCCTTGGCCGAGCTAGACAGAGGTATGGGTCTATTCCTTCAATGAAGTTAGCAACTAATTTACATTTGCCAAAGTTCTTTCAAAACTATAATGCAAAGTAGTTTATGACGTCATCTCCAACGAATAGCCCCATGCCTCTCACTGCCTCGGCCATGGAACAAACGATTGCCAGCATCTTTCTATTACATACCTTATGAGGTTCATTATAAAGTAAAATCTAGGGAAGCAAACTTAAGGTAAATATATGCTTGATATTTAACTTTTGCTAAAGTAAATATTTGAAGTTAGTTGCACTTTAAATATGGGTTATATAGGACTAAAGGAATACATTGTTTTTCATGGAGAAAATTGTACAGTGTAACATTTTTTTTGATAGAGAGATGGCAGTGGAATTGTTCTTTTTGAATGCAGTTGTTTTTATACATGGAAAGGTTACGTTTATACAAACGTTGGCTGTGTAGCACTTATATTTTAAACAGAGTTAACTGAATAGAGTGTAATGTGAAGTCCTAGATTTCAATACCATATGAACCATGTGAGCGTTAGCCCTACAGATGGAAATGGGCCCACACAAGGACAGAGAAAAACTCTGACCAGGGTGGGAATTGAACCCACGACCTTCGGGTTAGATCTCCGCCGCTCTACAATCTACAAGGTCAGACGGGAGCAGGCCGTGGGAAGTGAAGATTTTAAAGTCACAGCAATGAACATGGACAAGTACAAGGAAAGGTTACGTTTATACAAACGTTGGCCGTGTAGCACTTATATTTTAAACAGTTAACTGAATAGAGTGTAATGTGAAGTGCTAGATTTCAATCCCATATGATTGACATTACACTCTATTCACTCTATACTAAATAAATACAGCCATGTAATATATATTTATTGTAGAATGATTGACATCCATTTTTCCTCTCTAACATGACCTTCATGTTACAATCTTCAGCACCAAGATTAATTATTGGAGCTGTTTACAAGCAAATGGGAGATAAAATGAAGGTAACCACACTCAGCTACAGCATGTCCCCCTCATGTCCCCTTCTCCTCTCCCCCTCTCCCTCCTCTGCCCCCCCTTACCCCCCCCCCCCCCCCCCCCCACACACACACACACACATACACACTTTCCCCTTAAATATTTTGAGATAATTGTATTCTTGGAATTATACCTATCTTAAGCATTTTTCAAGTGGTGACTTTCAAGTGTAGCCCTTATCAACTCGTTGGGAAAAAAAAACATGTTGTCTGTTTCATTCATCACCATAGTTCCGCCTTCATTCGCAGTGCAAAGGTTGTTGAATTTAACACTGCATTTCAAATGACATCCAAGTAAAGGTTGGAAATTTTTAGCCTCCCACGCAGACGTTCTTAGGGTTCGTCACGCGTTCCTCCCCCACTAACGTCTGCTAAAACGAAAAACCACTTCCGTTCAACGGCTGTTTGCTCACTATTTAAAGAAACCAATCAGAATTGCCTAATTGTGTTTTGCATAGCCAGCCATATGTGGCGAAGGAATGCCGTATAAGAGACTAGTTCACCCAAAACTGGAAAACGGCCTCTGATTGGTCGGTAATTCACGCACGGAAGTGGTTTTTTTTTTTCAGCAGACGTTAGTGGGAGAGGAACGCGTGACGAAGCCCTAAGAACGTCTGCGTGGGAGGCTAGGAAATGTTAAGATTTGTCCTCTTTTCGGTAGTTCATAAAACTAATGATTGCACTGTGCTAAACTTAGTATTAATTTTGTTAGCTACTTTGGACAAAGGATCTAAAGATGAGCACAGTCCATGTTAACGATGTGTGCAGAGGCATTTGGCACCTAACAAACCATGGTAACAGTGGTGACATATTCAATCTGGCAGACAAAAGCAATACTAGTAAGACTTGGGTTGATATTTCTTCATTCCATTTGTGTACACTTATTTAGCGATGCTAAGCTGGGCGTACTCTAAAAGAATCGAAGTGCAAAGGATAAATATAAAAAGTGGGCCCAGTACCTCCCATGACGTACTCCATGAACTGATAGGCCATTTCCGAGTTCAAGTCTGCCTACTCTTCAAAGCGAGTCTAAGTGCGAAGTTTTTGTGATGGTAATTAGTTCTACTTTACATGAATGAAAACTAATTTTCATAAGAAAAACTTCACACTTAAACTCGTTTTGAAAAGGAGGCAGACATCAACTCGGAAATGGCCTATTTATATGCTCCACCAACTTCCAAGAGAGCTATATGGGATTCATGGGTAGTTCGCACAGAAGCATTCAGCACAAGTGTCCCTCTTACTCCACCCCCATCTTTTTCACAAATTTTACTTCAGGAGTCTCTTTTACACTAAATGTGATACTTGATACTAGTAAAAGTGATTTTCGTCCTTATGTCACCATTATTATTACAGTACCAACCGGAGGGTTTTTGGCTGTTAAGACCATGACTTGTTTTCAGTGGTTGGTACATTTGACTATTAAAAAAAAAAAGGGATGACAGTGTTTGTAAGCGGTGAACACGGCGTTTTACGCGGGATGCCTTTGGCAGACCACCTTTAAGAGTGTCGTATTAATCATAGTTAGATATGTGAATTAGCCACGTAACTGTCACGAAGCGCTTGCCTTGATTCTGTCATGTCGGACATTTCAACTTGCATGTCTCTTTTTATTTTCGCGGAAGGTAATCGGAAAGGCTCGCAAAGACTTCCTAACAAACACACCACTTCCCTTCTTTGAATTATTGCTTTCTCAAACTGAATGCGCAGAAAAAGGTATCCCACAAGTGATCTTCAGCTTAAAGAGCTAGCAACCTAAGCCGCTTTAAAATAGATTTTGTCGATCAAGCGCGATAAAACAGCGATGAACGCGAGAATATTATATTACACCTTATCTTCATTCCCGGTTCCAACCATAAATAACTGTCTTGAAAATTGCTTTTATTGAATGTGAGTACATACAAATAAGATTCATTCATAATAACGCTTGAAGTCGCAGAGGAAATGTTCGATTCTCGTCACTTAACTTTAACCTTAGAGCTTTTACCACATCCCTTGTGAGTCTCAGTGGGCTTCAAGGATCAGTGACATTTGCAACCATCCTTTACATTTTGCACAAACAAAAGCATCCCACGTAAAGGCCACTAGGCGTCTTCTTTACTACTCAAATTAGCAGTAGGAGGTCAGTCAAAACGTCATGCACAACCCATGGTCGGAGTTTTTCTCTGTCACATGGTTCATATGTTGTAGAAACTTAGCACTTCACATTACACTTTAATCAGTTAAGTCTGGACAACCCATGAATAGTCTCTTTTGGTTTTGTTGGGGATCCACTCAGGCTTTCTCTTGTGTACGTTTCTTTGTCGCTTGCATGTGAGAGATTATTTGCATGCTCAGAACTTCTGCACACCAAATCCTTTTTCTTAATTTTAATGTGCACTCATCACTGAATAAATTCACTCGAAAGCTAGACGTTAAATGACAATTTGACCACGCTAATTGCAGTTTTTTTCTCTTAGCCCAAGGAAGTATCAGCAGTTTTGTTTGCAATATTTTTGGAATTCAGCATGACTATTTTGGAACTGTCTTATCTAACATGGCACGGGTAAGTCCTTTAATAGCAAGACACAGGCCACACATCTTTGAGATACTAGAGATGAGTCACGCAGGAATTGAGCTTGTGAAATCCCCTGTTCGTTGGCCACAACTCCTCGATAGTGACGACGGCATAACCCGAGACCGATGCTATTTCAAAAACATGTTCGTTTGCACCTGCATTGCAAGCTATTAGAGAAATTTACTACGCGTTTCAATACAGCAAGCGCAAGAGTCACGCTGAGATTTGGGTTTTTGCGAAAAATCAAAGAAATTTGTTTTGGTCTAGCTGATTGCTTGCCTGTTAGTTTCTGTCATCCAGCAACATTTCAAAACGATGAGACCAGTTAGACTAAGAGAACTTTGATTCTTCAGCCTGCTGTTTGCCGTTTTACATAAACGTGGTGCTCCTCTTACTCTGTTTGCCAGAAGTTCCTTGATTTCCCTTTTTAGCGAGAAGAAAATGAAACCTCGATGTCGTCCTGGACTTTGTAAGAATAATTCAACTCTCGTTTGTTTTTGTTATGGAAATTTGCACTGCTTATCGTAGCGATCTGATTGGATAAATCCCCGCTTTGGCTGGGTTTTCATGTATGAAAATTGTTCCGCGGCACGCAATGCCTCTTGGTTGAAGGTGGGCCTTTAACCAGTTTGATTTTTAACTCCTGCCCAATGGCGTAAGGGTGGAAGTGACGTTGCATTGACGTCACGTTGCGCATGCGTGACAGAACATCAAGGAGATCCGTGAAGAGACTTAGTTTCCTGTTCGTTAGAGAAGGAAATCAAGGAAACATCTGCCAAGCACTGGGTATGTTCCTCCAGTCTGATGCCAGAAAACGCCATGCAGCCCACACCAATACGTCTTTCATGAAACTACTGTACGGTAACACTGACTGAGTCAGGCTGAATAGTTTTGATATCCTTTGTCCCTACAGAGTGTTTTCACTCACGTGATCAGCAACCTTGTTTTTCCACCAAAACCGAAGAAAACGTTTGCTTGATAATAGAGCTCACTTAACTTCTCGGAGGATTAGTAAGGAACACCATCATGTTCGCCGTTCCATTGTTTAGGAACACGGATATGGCCGCCGTGACGTCACGTGAAAACACTCTATTTAACAAATTGATGTCAGTTTTTCATGCGTCTGACCTGTTATTCTCCAATGCTGTTATTGATCATGAATTGCGTCATAACATTGTCAAAGTAGCTGTGGATCCACGAGGCGATAGCCGGGTGGATCCGCATGTTATTGCATTGTTTTTTGCAATAACAAAAAGGCGGAGAGATCACAATTAAGTCAAAACACGAGAAGAAAGCGAGACAAAAATGCGAGAAACTTTCATCTGAAGGGAGCAATATCGCGTCATTATCGCATAAATTATAAATTTATGTGTCTGTCCGCTTATTGACAATAAAAATTAGCCAATGAGCGCGCGAGAAATTTTGCAGTCATTGTAAAAACCTTTATCTAAAGCCAAATATTCTCGTCTGAACCCACTGGCCCACTGACCTTGAAGTACATATTTTTCGTTTTGTCCTTAAGCTCAATATGGCTAGTACTGTAGAAGATTCAAATGAAAAACACCTTTCTCCTTGGTCAGAGGCATGTGAGAGAGATGGTATCCACACCACTCCCCTTAGTCCTTATCTTGATCTGGTAAGTGAAGCCACAACATGACGAATAGTGAATAAGTGATAAAACTTACCCTTGATGGCTATCGATAGAGATGGTACTGTGTCAAAATTGTTCAAAGGGTTAGTATTTGTTCCTTTCTTGATATCATACGTACCGAAGATTTCGATTTGGGACCCAACAGATGTTACAGAGACAACCTCATTGGATAACAGGTTACTCCAGGTACATCTGAACGAGAGCGGGCTGGGACTTCAAGGAGACTGCACCCTTAGCTATAATGTACATTGGGTATAAAAAAAACCCTGAATGGGAGATTTAATGGAGTATTAGCACTAGTATTAGTAATTCGAAGGTTCGACTCCTGCAAAGAAGCACTCGGATTTTCTCCGAATATCCCCTTATCAACATCAAAAAAGAAATATACCGGTATTCATTATGGATCCCTTTGCAGTATTAAATTTAATACCTTTTTTTGTATAAACAGGAGCTTCTGTACGACAACCACCTGTGCATTAACGGGTCAAAGATTGAAGATACTGGTTTCGAGTATAACTTTCCCCAACTGACAGTGGAATCTCTCAGAGAGGTGAGCCTCGTTGCAAAAATAAAGAGTGACTTGTTTCCGTATCTCAGAATGCCCTTGGACGATGGGCGCCTGGGAACT
>OX421445.1:15292865-15307865 GCA_949126865.1 Montipora capitata | reverse complement strand
CTAGACGTAAAAACATGAAAATTAAGAAAACATGCAGCCTCAACCAATAAAAGGCTTTTCGTCGAATCAAGAAAAATGTTTCCAGGGATAGGGACAATTCAATAATTGTTTTTATTTTATTTCCAATCTGGAACTTTGGCCAAACTTTCTACAAACCATCAAAAGTTTAAATTATCAGCATCAATTACTTGAAAAAAAGATCTTAATGTATGCCACTTCCTTTCCTTGCACTGCTTGATCAAGATGCGTTCTCTTAGATGATATAGAAACGGTAGAATGTTTCCAGAGACGAGTCTACTTCAGTGGGCAGCAGGCAAAAGATCCCTTTTCGCTTCCCTAAAGATGACGTTATGCAATGCCGTGTCATCATGCTCTGATGCGCTCATATGGTGTGAACCAGCTACTGATCTGAAAGTCAGACTGATGAGTCCAGACTGTTTTAAAAGTTGTCTTCACATGACGTCATCGCTGCACCCTTAGTGAACGAAAACCACCAGCATTTGTATATTACATCGCAATGATTCTTATCTTTAATTTGCCTTCCAGGTTTTGGCTGCGGATTACGTACACAATGACCAGACTAAAGCAAAATGCAAAAACCCCAAAGGCAAAAAAAGCAGCTTCAAAGTATTCATCTAAATGCTTCTAAAATTAATCCAACGGGGCCTTGTGCCAAAAGATCTTGTGTAGGTGTTTTTTCAAAGCCCGTCATGAGAATAGAAAAATTCAAAGTTAGGTTTTACACTCGCTGTGGTAAAAGTATCTTAAAATCCGTAAAATAACTTTCAATTAAACCGCTAAAAAGTCAAGGAGCAGCAAAACCGAGTTATCATAATGCATTTTGTTAATGCAAGAAGAAAAGCTGCTCAGTGATCCGACCTGTGATACCATCTTGAAAGCTCTTTTCCCATTGACCTTTTCAGCATTTTTCAGTCATAAATAATTAATACCGGAAGCAAGAAAACCGGTGTTCATCAGTGAGATTTTCACTACTCGACAGTCTCAGACCAAGGAAGTGGATCAAACTTACGGTAAGCTCTCTGTAATGTTTGAAGTCTTATTAGAACAATTGAGATTTCCTTCCGAAGAGTTTTACCTCTCCTAATGACTCTTGGAATGGATCTTGAATTCGTCCGCAAAGTAAAGTCATTAAAGCAGTGTTCGTCAACAAAAATATTTCAGTGCTAATTAGCTCTATTGTTTGTCCACTAGGAATTGTACCTTTCATCAAAGGTATCACGACGTTTTCTATCTTTAGATTTCTTGCAAACCAACGTGCAACCGTCCATGTTTTAAATTGATTGAGTCCCAAGATAATTTTTTGATACAAGACCAGACTTTAGAAGGCACTTCAATGTCTGGCCCAAAAAACTTTTTATTACCGATAACTTTTCGCTACGTCAGAGCTTTTTCAGTTGTCATTTTGCTTGGACAAATTGGGACTAGCATATAACAAAATGAGTTTGGTTTTGTAATGGTCTTTACTATTTAACTTGCGTGCACTAAACAAATGTTCCTAAACCCCATTGTGGGGCACTGCGAACATTGCGCAAAGTCTAAATTTCAATATTTCCGTCTCCACCAAAGACTCTAGTCTGATCTATATTTGACTTGAGACTCGCTTAACTCTCCCTTACCAGCCTATTTTACTTAAATGTCTCCTAGGGATTCAATAAGCCGCTGCAAGCTCTGTCCATGGAAAATATGTGAACAATATCAATGACATAATTGATTTAAATTTGCTTTCTTCTTTTCTTCAACCCAGCGAAATGTTTTATGATGTGCATATCCAAGCAGAAAAACCCACTTACTGGAATATATACTTTTTGCAATGCTATCCTAACCTATGGTGAACTGCACTCCTAATTGGGGGTCACACTGGATTCAAATTTGAAGTGGCACAATCACCTTCATGAGATATCTTCAAAAGCAACTAAGACTTTACCAAAAGTACCTTGTATAAGACACTTGCTAGACCAAAATTGGAATATGCTTCAATTGTTTGGGATCCGTATTATCAGTGTGACGACATAGATAAGATGAAGGACACACAATGGGCGGCTACTCGTTTTTGTAAAGCGACTACAGATATACATCAAGTGTTACCTCAGTGATTAGAGACCTGGAATGTGAATCTCTAGCTAACTTTTAGCCGTCAATATGCTTGTTTATGTACAATGTACAGAATTACGAATGAAATAATTCACGTTAAAGGCCCACCTTCAACCGACAGGCATTGCGTGCCGCGGAACAATTTCATGATATATGAAAATTCTGCCAAAGCTGAAATCCATCCAATCAGATCGATTTTGTGAAAAAAGCGAATTAGCTTATGAAACCCCTACCCGTGGAACTCACAACTTCAAATATTGTATTGAGCACGCAAGTAATGATGTCTTTAAATATTCTGTTTTTTTCGAAGAACAGTTAAAGAATGGGAACAGGCTTCCATCAGAAATTGTCTCAGCTAAAATTCTCTAGATAACTTTTAAGGAGAGATTGAGTAACTAAGAACTCCTTAAGAGATTAAGTCTGATTAGATGATGAATATAGACCGAATGCATAAATGGCGGCCAAAAAAACATTCTTTTGTTTATGTGCTAATTAGACTCTCTAGCCTCGCTCTCATGCTACATTTCTTTTGTATTTTATACATGCCTACGAGGCTAGTGAGTCTAATTAGCACATAAACAAAGGAATATTTTTTGGCTCCATTTATGCATTCGGTCTATTTTACTTAGCAACTTTTTTATCTAAATTATTTAAAATTTTAATTAATTAATTAATTAATTTTAAAGCAATTCATGGATCTGCTCGGCCATCTTATTTGCCGATATATAGGGGAATCTTTGTTTACATTTTTTGCCTCCTTAGCACAAAGCTGTCGTTTTCAAATCAGTTGGCTCAGAATTGAAAGTACATTGCAGAATAAGCTATCTATGAAAAATTGAACCCGAGGTAATTATGTCTGAAAAATGATTCTTCAAAATTTTGAAATTTTAGAAAGAATGTATGATTTCATTAGCGCTGTTTCCACTCAAGAATGCATTAGTTTTTGATAGCTAATAACTGACACGTTATCAAAGCTAAAGGGCTTAATCATAAAAATTACAATTTCGTCGATTGTGATTGGTTAAAAAAAACTTCCTATCTTCCAGTAATTAACTAGCCAAGTTGTTATCGGACAGTTCAATGAGCCAATGACATTCAAAGTTGGGGTTTAAATCAACCAATCACAACTTTGGTTTCGATCACCATAGAAACAGTGTGCGGACTCCTAAATTGGGGCTTTCTTTCTTTCTTTTTTTCTTTCTTTCTTTCTTTCTTCCTTTCTTTCAGAGCGACTTTAAACAATTTACGCCTCCTTTGTCAGTCTTTTAATGCAAATTTTCCCTTTATTTGATAACTTGGCTCTTCTTCTTTTCTCTGAAATTATAATTAATTGGTAATGGGACTAAGTGGAGTTCCATTCGGTCTGTAATCATACTCGTGATAAACAAATCGGACTCCCGCGATTTTGTTATCACTCGTATGATTACGTACCGAATTGGACTCCACTCAGTCCTATTACCATTAGTAATTAAAACTGGACATTTATAACTACATTTGACCAGTTCTTTTATCTTTTGAAGTCAATTTGTAAATAGCATGAGGTCTTCTGTGAGAAAACTCGTTTGTTACAGGAAAAAATGTAAACAATGACGTCAGCAAGGATTCCCTTATAAGGTAATCACTACAGAACAATTATGGTCTTGTAAAATATACCAAGGTTGAAAGTCCAACACTGCATAGATGGTTTTCAATCACGTGATGAGACGGCCGTGTTGTTTCACCAAACGACTGCAAATTATGGCTCATGTTTTGCAGTGTAATAGAGTCAAATTCCCAAATGACTTTTTACTCTATTATTATGTGCACCAACATGGCTGCTGTGACGTCAGGTGAAAACAATCTATTAATTTATTTTATAGACTTATAATGTAAATAATGATTATGATTATTATTATGATTATGATTATGATTATGATTATGATTATTATTATTATCATTGTCATTATTATTAGTAGTAGCAGCAGCAGCAGCAACAGTAGTAGTAGTAGTAGTAGTAGTAGTAGTAGTAGTAGTAGTAGTAGTAGTAGTACTTGAAAAGTGTTTTTTTTTTTTTTTAACAGAAGCTGTCGAGAAGCGAAATGTTCCTGTGGTATTCATTTCAGCTTTTGGCCCTTCTGGTGGTTATTGTTCCTTATTCGGGTAGGTCAATATGGAATGAAACTCGTACTTTGTGTAAAACATGGAGAATAAGTGAAATATGATAATGTAGAGCTAACATGTAAGGACCGGCGGGCGGGAATGCTAGACGTATTTTTCATCGGCACAAAGAATGAATAGGCAATGGAATCTTGGTTTCTTTTGCTCAAGTGGGTCCTCATGATCGAGTGCAGATCTATTTTGGAGACACTCAGCCGCCCTCACAAATAGCAAGAATAATAATCTGTTAATAAAAGACTTCAATTTTTCCTCTTGAATTCGTGCCCCTATATCAGAAACAAACATTTCCTGACTCTTGCGCTCGTGTCGCCAGTTACAATGGTGTTTGGCTGCCATCTCTTTCTGTTGGCCTTCAGAATGTCGTCGTACCGCCGAAGACTTCTCCAAAGTCACGATGTAATTCATTCAAACGTCTGCACAGCAGCAACAACACGGAGATCATCACCAGAACACCATGGTTAACCCAACATGGTAGAGCACATAACCGAATAGTGCTTTTCGTAAGTTTCAATTGAGTAGCCCTATAGGCAAAGTATTTTGAAGCATCCGGAGAAAAAAAGGCTTTCGTGTAATCGGGGCTGTGCAAATATCCACCGCTTTTAACGTAAACCTCGCTCGATGAATAATTGTTGGTTTTATGGAAGCTCGGCTGGTCAAATTGCTTCCATAGTTCAATAGCTGTTCAATTGCAAGCTGTAGAACGCCCAGGTTTCACAATGTGTAGTAACAAAACCCTAATACACTACAAAGTTTATTTTAAGCTGAATTTGTGGCACAAATTTCCTAGCGGTTTTGGTCACGTGATTTTCGCCCATCTGAACAAGTAGATTTTTCGGACATTGTCAGGTGAAAAGCCTTTTTCGAGGTAAACCACTTGAGAAATGGGCGATGATTCCTGCAGACTGGGAACTGCGATAAAACCGCAATGGTCTCATGTGGAGGAATTGGCATGGGTGATTGATGGGTCGCACGTGTTGTATCGTAGCTCGTGGGTCGTGAGTGCATGGTGTACCACTGGTCATGACTTCTGCCAAGTGCCCTTACTCTAACCCTGACTATTGGAAGCTGGGTAAGGGTTAAATCGCAACATGTTATTCTTAATTGAACAGAGGATTTTGGGGGGACACTTTGTGACGTTTATCGCGTATATTTCCAGGCTTTAGTAATGTCACAGTTGAGGACACTTCGTGATTCTTATCAAAATCTACATGCATCTAATAGACCATATTCGTATTCTCAGTATTGGACTGGAACTAGCTTGCAATGGAGCCTAATGTGGGGGAATATATTAAAAAGCATTTGAAAAGATATCCCCGCATTATCCTCCATTGCAAGCTATTGTAGTTCCAGTCCAATACTGAGAATACGAATACGGCCTATTAGGGTCAATGAGCAACCCACGACCACCGACACCATTTGGCCTCTCCATTCAAAAATGCGACAGGTCTCCGACCCTACTGCATAATCTTCATCTTATTTCGCCAAGCATATTTTAAATAGCTATGAATTGTCAATATTAATTAGCTTTTAAGTTTTCTTGGAGTATATAAATAAACTTATATACGTGAAAAATATCTATTTATTCTTTAGACACTGTCTTAATTAGTTTGGATAGAAGTGATTGTAAAGAGCTTAGAACAGCTATTGATATAAGCGCTATATAAATAAATTCTATTTATTATTTGTTTTTATTATCTATTGTAAAAGTTTCGCGTCTTACATGAGCTATATTTAATAATCCGCACCAACAAAGTCTGCACGACACCATGCACAATGCAAGTTTGTGCAAGTTACTTTCTCATCAGAATATGAAATGACTCCGTGCCTTGTTCCACAAATTGCGTTACCCCAAAAATCTGATTGAGTTAGTCATCCAAAGGAAAAGGCAAAAGCGGGGAACGCCTAAAGAAACCACAGATTCAAAACTTCCTCCACTCATCTATATTAAACTTCCTTTTAAATCCCAAGCATCTGCTTGTCGAGTACGTAAGGATCTCAACGACCTTAGTTTTAAAGTCGGCATTAATGTCAAACGTGTTCACAAGCAAAAAACTAAAGAGGTGAAACCAGCTATGTGGTTTGTGCGAAGGAAACTATGTCGGGTACGGTGTACTGCTCGATCGATACTTACATCATCGCGTGGCCGAACACAAGATCTCCACAATTGGCAAGCATCTGGAGTCTGAACATGGTTTTGACAAAAGCACCTCCATTGGCGACCTCTTCAAAGTACGAAAAAAATGCACAACTAAGCATGATTTACATTTATTTTCATTAATATAACAAACATTAATGTAAATTATAGGCCTACAATTAAGTTATTAGGGGTAAATATCGACGACCGACTAAACTTTTGGAACCATATCATTTAAGGACAGTTGGAGTCACTCTATGAGGGGTCATATGAAAGTCGGTCCAACATATTACACAGAATCTTAGTATTTAAACTCTCTTATTCATATTTCTTGACTTGATAATGACGTTATGCAACCGTTACGTCGAAACTTCTTCGTTTTTAGTAGTTTTCTAAAGATACTTGTGGATTTTAAGAACCTTTTGGTGTTAAATTTTACCATCATATTGTACTTTAGATCTGTTCTTATACGTATTTTAAAACGCAAAGATCAGGTGCGCCTTTTCAGGCGACTTGAGAAATACAGTGTCCGGTTAACTAAAATTGCACTTAGGTCCCAAATTCATCTACATTGCGGAAAAACCGACTAAGCTGCCACATTCTTCCCATAACAAATTTATTCTACTTTTTAATTTTCAGACTCCTCTTCGTCCACCGTTTGTAAGAAAGACCACGTTTTTGATTTCGAAGATTCAAGAGACACAGACTGCTTTCAGGTTGTACCATCAAGTGCTGGTTCGAAAACATTGTCCACAAAGAAGAAGACCGTAAAGCTCGGACAAAAATCCTTGAAATGGCAAGCAACCTCGAACTCTACCTCGAGTCTGCGCCTAGATCTGTCAAATGCCCATAAAATTACTACTCAGTGGTTTCGAAGGGGTGGTGTCAAAGTTTGGTTCTACAAAGATAGTGCTTCACCAGGAAAATCCCTGTCAATCAAGTTCAAAGAAAATGTAGGAAGCTCACAAGATATCTGCAGTTTTGATGCGAGTCTAAATTTTCAAGGATGGAGAGGAATCTGGGTAAAATTTACAGAGTGCATACCTCCAGGCACCAGCATTGCTCCAACCAAAGTTATCCTCTTCACCTTAAGTGGTGCAGATACTATCTACATCGACTTACTGGAGTTTAAATCCGAGCTTGGTAAACAGTCACGTGACAAGATAGTTCCACCAATCAGAGGAGTGGATCAGTATGACGCAAGTAACACTTGGCAACGAACTTATCACTGGAGTCAACAACCCGTACCTCCGTTACCCTCGAGAATTGATCAAGAGAAGATAGCTAGTTTTGATGTGATTAAGAGCCGGCTTAAGAACTGGTACCTCGACGAAACCAAAACAACCCCTAACTTTCCAAGCGGAAGTTTTCTCAAACACAGATGGGATTCTCTGCAGGGAAGTATTAAACAAGCACACCAGTCTTATGATGCTTTGACTTTCGAAAGTAAGAAACTCGTGGGACCTCCTTTGTTCTGCAGAAACTGCAGAGATGAAAAAAAGTTTGGGGAGGTCATTACAAAAATTCTTTTGCCATTGGCAGTGGAATATTATCTTAGATCTCGTACTGCCGAAATAGACAGCACTGTTTCAGCCCAACTTGATAACCTCAATTCTGCTAAAAAATCTGTTAAGAACACTGCATACGAAACCATCGCGGGTGGCCACCAGGCCATGCAAGAAGTATTCAAAGACTTCCTTCCCACTTCACCTAGCCTTAAAGTTGATCAAGTAAAAGCTACCATCAAAGCTCTTAATCTTCACCGATTAAGCAAAATCAACAGCCTTCTCGATTTTGTGAAAGATCAAGGATTCGCCGACGGAAGTGGCCTTGGCTCATTGGACCACGAAATGAACAGAGACGGTTCCGGCTTCTCGCACACTCTCTTTCTCATCAGTGACTCACTGAGTATGGCCACAAACAAAAGCAGATTGGAGGACCTTATCAACACAGCCAAATGGTACAACGAGTTTGGAGAGGTTTATCAATCACCCGCATTTGAATATAGAGGCACAACTGCAGATCGTATGATAACATTATGTTTGTTCAGAATTCTTATCGTGCTAACGATGCCAAAGGACACGGATGTAGAAATTAAAGCAAGAATAAGAGACATGGAAGCCCTAGTTAAATGGTTGGATAACTCAATGGCTGTAAACGAGGGTCTTGGAGGAGTTATGAAACCCGATTACACCGGACATCACCACAAAGCGTTTTATGGATCCGCCTATGTTCCACAAGCCTTACACAATGCAGCTTTGGTCCAATACCTTCTTCATGGAACTGAATTTTCCCTGTCGACAACATCGGTCAACAACATCAGGCGAGGACTTGAAACAATGCGTCTTATGTCGGCCAAATATTCCACACCAAACAGTGTGAATGGGCGGTTTCCAAATTACTTCAATAAAGTGCTCTTCAAGGCCTTGCCAGGATATGCCTACATCAGTGTTTTCAATCCTCCAACCTCAACGGTGCAATCAGGAATAACTGTAACTGGTGTAAAGGGACCAGAGATGTTTTTGCGCTTATATGACGAGAGTGACCCAGACATGATAGAATATTTGAAAGGAGGGAGAATTAAAAAAAGCAAGTACTATTTTAACACTCTGGGAGCTTTAGACATAATGAAGAAAGTAAGTGGAGTTTTTTTTAATGGTCATTGTCCACAGTAATCAGCAATCATTCTAAAGATCACAATTGTTTCAACCAGAACAATGCGGTGCGCCGGACATCATGTTTGTCGAGACACAAACTAACAAATATTTTGTGGTGATAAGTAACCGGGTTTCAAGTCCTTTTCAATTTGACCAGTCTTTATATTTAACTGTGATAGTCATTGCCAAAAACAGCACCGAGGAGGCAAGATCGGAAAAAAAGCCTCATTTGGTCACTTGAAACAATTGTCTTCTGTAAAGGTCTGGCGGTAAAATGATAACTGAAATCCACTATGATGGTGTATATTTGGAGACTTTGTCTAATTAGCCAGCCCTTTCCTTATAAGCTGTGAAGCTTAGATATCACAGATCTTTTCGAGTTGTTAACTATGCAGCCGCAGGTTGTGGCAGCAAGGTTCCCTTTGTTTGAATGGGTGGTTTCATCGGAGATAAATCCCCACGTGCACCCAAGGGGTAATTGAAGTGCAGGACATTACCGTGATGGTATCAATTGACTGCAACTATCAGTATGCATGCCATAGGTGCCCTTCCTGAAAAAGTAACCATCACTGTCAATGAAAAGCCCCTGTAACAAGACGATTTAAAGGAAATAAGGTGAAAAAAGAATGAAAAAAAAAATGTCACCATTATGATAATTTGCTCTTGTATGGTCTGAATAGTGTTTACGTGGCACATGGTGATATCCACCAATGACTTGAACAATGAATTCGATTTTTGCTTTTGGTTGAGTTCCATTGTTCAAACACTAGACGTTATCGATTGATCTTCATGCCTCTCTTTCGCTCCATCCTATCCAGGTTGCGCGCGGTCAGGAAACTATATGAAGACAACCTTAAATATAGAATATTTTACTTGCAAAAGCGTGTTGTGCGAGCAATAACAAATTCAAATTACCGAGCGCATACTGCTCCTTTATTTGGAAAACTAGGCATCATGGACATTTTTCAAATAAATTCATTTCAAATTTCTAAGTTCATGTTTTGTTATCACAATCAGTTATTGCCTTCGATGTTTTTGAATTTATTTGAAACAAGCCGCCACGTGCACAACTACGGCAGTAGAATAGCCAACAATTATCGGCCACATTTATGTTGCACTAACATCAAACAATTTACAATTATTTATCAAGGTCCAAAAATCTGGAACTGTCTTCCTGGATCAAGCTATCTGAACTTTAAGAAAAATATGTTAGGATTTCTTTAAAAAAAAAAACTGCGTTAGTTATACCGCACAAGCATGGCGTAAGATTCTTTAGATTAATGATAGGCATATGAGGGGGCCCCTCTTATAAGCCCGGTAGTTTCTTGGGGTCTCCTCGCCACAATTATTCTAACATCTATCCTTTTTTTATATTAATGACTTTACTCTTATTATTGATTGTCTTTGCAATATTGTTGTGTGGCAAATAAACATTAATTAATTAATTCATTCATTCATTCATCAGAAAACAAAAGTAACTCGGGAAAAGGGCGACATCTCAGAAGTGGCTGCTTCCAACGCTCGGCCAGTTTTAATGCATTTTTAGATACAGTGTCCTGCACGACATAAGGAGGAATTGCCCAGTCCTTGTGCACCCTAGCTTTCTATCCTTCGCTAGACGCAATAACTCAAATGAATAACAACCATGAACTTTGGTGCCAAAAATTGTATGATTATTTTCGAGGACTCTTGTTAGAAGGTATCTGATTTTCTAACCAACTCTAAAATAGGTCTAAAAAAGATAACCTCATTGGGGACTAAACTTTCTGTAAGTGCAAAGTTTTTTTTTTTAAGCTAAGGCTATTCAAACACATATTACTAATGAGAATTTGGTATTCATGGCTTAGAATCTAATATGTTATCCTTATATTCAAGGTGCAAACCACCTCTGCGTCAAAAAGCATTTCTGCGGAGCCCTCTCCCGAAGGTCACTGGTCGAAGAACTACGCGGTTTTATCGATACATCGTCGTAAAGATTGGGTAGCAACAGCCAAAGGGTTTACCAAAGTTCTCTGGGACTTCGAAAATAAACCGAACAAGGAAAATATATACGGAATGTTCGCTAGTCATGGAGCACTCCTGATTGCAAACAGCGAAGCGATTCTAAAAGTTCACGACGTTGAAAACGGATGGGACTGGGCTAAAGTTCCTGGAACCACAACTATAGCCCTTGGAGACTCAAATATTGATGACTTAAACATAGGGGAAGCCAGGTTTTACAACAAACGGGAGCTAGGTGGGGGCCTGACGTTTAAAGGAACATATCCTTTAGAAAACGGAATTTTCGGCATGGATTTCCATCAGCCTGATTATAAGTTTGATTCAACAGATTGGCGTGGTAGCATCACGTTTCAGTTCAAAAAATCATTTTTCTTTTTTGAAAACTTGATCGTGAGCCTAGGAACTCACATCACGGCAACAAACACAGATAACAAAATAGTCCAAACCACTCTTTTCCAAGATAAACTGTTCAGCGGAGACAGCTCATCGAAAATCAAGGTAAACGGAGTCGACAAAACCTACTCGGACACCCTCAGCGGTAACTCTGCACCGTCATCTAGTAATAGTTACACAACGCTCACAGACGCAAAGGGGAATTTTTACTACATTCCAAGTTCGAGCATGTCGATGTTAAGAGTCCACGTGAAAGAACAGAACTCCAAGACCGAAGATGGCAAAACCACTACCACGGGCCGCTATGGCACGGCTTGGTTCGATCACACCAGTTCCCCAAACAACGGCAAGTACGAATTTGCTGTTTTGATACCAACATCAACATACCATGCGACATTAACAGACCTAGCAACGGCTCAAAATACCGCTGGAAACGAAGTCTACGAAGTTTTGCTAAACAACCGCCAAGGCCATGTCGTCAAGTTTCTCAAGTCGCCAAGATCATGGACGAGCCTCACCCACAGTGTGACTGGCTACGTTCTTTTCAGGGAAAAGTTTACCCTTCCAGCCGGTGGTCCAATCGAGGAAGTTAACAGTAAATATCTTCTCATCATGGTTGAAAGCACGACTGACTACATTTATCTCAGCATAAGTATTCCGGGCTTGAATCTCCAAACAAAGAAGAAGAGCATGAAAAATTCCAATGATGCACAGCAAGAAGAAAGATATCATTCAGCAAGTGAGGAGAGAAAAGTAGAAGTCAAATTGCGAGAAGAGGTGGAAAAGAGTGTCGTCTATGCCCAAACTCATGGAGATCCGGATTGCTTCAAACCCAATGTGTGGGTCCAAGATTATACTGAATCCGGTAAAAGCAAAAGCAAATTGGTTCAATTTTTAAATCTTAAGAATGGTTTCAGTGTTGAGGTTAAATTGAAGAGGAAGATACAGTGATAATTAGAGGAAAGCGACCGGGAATTCAAGTTGATTGGCTATTGCTCCACGCAGACTTTTATTTGGTAAAAGATTAGTTTGTAATGCATGGCATAAGCGCAAAAATATTAGAAGATGACCATAACTGTGAGTGCACCTCGAGTGGTTTTACTTAAAATATGTTCAGGAAGGCGCTCATTCATTCAGTGAGAATGAACGGGTGGTGGTGCTGCTTCCGTAAGGGAGTGAAACAGGAAAATGTGGTTTTATCCCGAACGAGTTGATAAGAGGAAACTGAACCACTGAAAGAGAGTCTTGCTAGCTGACGACTCGAGTTCATGTCAGAGCATGGCAACGTGACACTTTTATAAAGTCGTTTGATAGAACCGTAATTTCGTCATTCAATCTGTGCGGGCGGCGGCCACGTTGCGGCCACTTTGCGTCAGCCACCGAAGCATCAACGCAACAAAATTGCGTTGTTGGATGTTGTTTACTGGTACTAAAGCTTGCGCTGTTCGTGTTAACAGGCCCTCCTTGTGAAGGAGCGAGGAATGATCAGCCAATAATGACCTAAATCTGAATGAATTCTCACTCTCGACACGAATAAACCACTAGAGGTGCACTCAGAGAGATACCGATAAATGATAATAAAATCTATCCGTGGTGATGTACATTGAAGGCAGAGGCACTGGTGCGTTTTAACAGACCAACCTAAAGCTCGGTCGTCTCTAGCGATGCAAGCAAACGCAGAAGCAACACACAGTGACGATTAGGCCTTCTTAATTGACGAAACTCCACCTCAATAATAATTTTCCATTTCTTCTTATCAGGGAAGAAATTATGAACCACTTTGCTTCATTATTATATGCTTACGCTGATTAATTAAATGAAAAAAAAAAAAAAAAGAAAAGCCAACGTAAGACTATATATAGTTGAAATCAAAACAACTTAAAGGCCCGCATTCGCCCAATAGTGATTGCGGTCGTTTCTTTTTGTTTCAAATAACGGCTTGGCCAAATGCGTGATCTAATTGGCTGAATGCACTCAGGTGTAATCACGCGGAAAACAACATGTCAGCTATGTGTGTAATTTCGTGTTTCACGAAATTCAGTCATGGTACGCAATGGCTTTTGAGCGAATGTGGTCAGTTAACCTGACCGTGATCAGTGAGCCGTTATTCATAAACACAAGCAGGAGGATAGCAATACGGCAACCTAAACGAAACCAGGATTAGCACAAACGAGGAATTGATCGGATGAATGTGTCTGCCAATTTTTTGGAAGGGGGGGGGGGGGGTGGGGGGGGGGGGGGGGGGGGGAAGGGGGGTTGGGGAGAGAAGAGAAAGGCCGTTTCAAAAAGTCAAAAAGTGGCTCTTTAACTATTGTGTTGGCGTTCGAACTCATGGTGGCGATGTAAGCGAACGCCTTCGGAATGACTAAGAACACTGATCTGTACCTTATGTAAAGATTGCTGGTAATACTACTGTAACTTTTGGGCTTTTCCGATAATGACGTATTCAAGAACTGTGATCGTAAGTTGCACATTAAAGTCTACGTTGGACCCAAAGTTTGCAATTTCCATTTTTCTTCTCTTTCCTGCAGCAAGATGTAAGATCTGTGTGGCCGGAGCGTGTCGCTTAAGAAGCTACACCAGTTGTTGCAACACAACTTAGCAAAGAGCTATTGCACTTGACAAGACATCCTTTATATTGTAAACAATTGTGGTCGAATCTCGCTCAGTTCTTTTTGTTTGTTTCACAATACCCAAACAAGGGTGGAGTATGTACAGGGTAAGGCATGGAAAATGAAGAATACGCTGAGGTAACGATGCTTGAGCCTGTCAAACGATTGCTTGAATTGTTGCACTTTCTTTAAGCTGTTCTGGCCAGGACGTCCTCCTCATACTCAGTTAACTGCTTCCCCCGGTTTCTATCTCTCGAGCTCCCCCAAGATAGAGCCCTGGTTACGATTAGTCAAATCACCACGGCTGACAACCGAAAACCCCTACATGAGAGGGTAGGTTCCAGACCGAATTTTGTGAGCCGAAAAATTAAACGCTTCCTATGATAAATAAGCTAATTTGAAATTGATTAAGAATAAGAGAAAAGAGACGAGGTTCAGGGAAAGAATTTGCATTTCCCTTTTTCTGAACGTCGACTCTGTTTCAGAGGCATACCACCAGACAGATGGCATTCACACCACGCTCCTTATAGCCTCCCACGCAGACATTCTTAGGGCTTCGTCGCGCGTTCCTTCGTACGTTTCTGTACGACGACCACTTGTGCATTAACGGGTGAAAGATTGAAGAGACTGGGTATAACTTTCCCCAATTCCTCAGGAAGACGAGTCTCGTTTCAAAGTAGTGACTTCTTTCAACATATCCTCTACCTCTGAAATGACGAGTATTGGCAATTCCTAATTTTCCCTGGATTTACTGTTATCGTCAATTTAGATTACTCATTCCCAGGACTTGTGGTAGCAGATGAAAACACAAAAAAAGTAAAAGTTGCATCCCTGGACGTGATCTGAACCCGGAGTACCCATTGTGAAGGAACTGTTTTTATCCACTTAACAACTAAAGCTCAACTGGCTGACCATTGCACCGATTATTTATAAT
>OX421445.1:15288524-15292665 GCA_949126865.1 Montipora capitata | reverse complement strand
ATCAAACTGAAAAGTACTGGACTATTCAAAGGAAAGTTTAAACAGAACATAACTAAACTGACTAAACTGTTTACAAACAGACTGAGAGGCGCTAGAGGAAAAAAAAAAAGGAAAGAAAAACAAAACAAGAACAAGAACGGCAAAAACTGCAAATTTCCGCAAAATCCGCGCAATCCACCCTTTCCACCATGTTTAGGAAAAAAGCTGGAGGAATACTTCCAGTGCTGCTAGACAGTCGAATGAAGGATTTTCCAAATGATAGCGGAAACGGCGGATTTCGCGGATTTCACGGAAATTTCAACATATATATAATTTAATAATAATAATAATAATAATAATAATAATAATAATAATAATAATAATAATAATAATAATAATTATTATTATTATTATTATTATTATTATTATTAAATTATATATATGTTGAAATTTCCGTGAAATCCGCGAAATCCGCCGTTTCCGCTATCATTAGGAAAATCCTTCATTCGGCTGTCTAGCAGCACTGGAAGTATTCCTCTAGCTTTTTTCTTAATCATGGTGGAAAGGGTGGATTGCGCGGATTGTGCGGAAATTTTCAGCTTTTTCCGTTCTTATTCGTGTTCTTGTTTTGCTTTTTTGTTTTTTTTTTCCTTTTTCCACTTGCCCCTCTCAGTCTGTTTGTGAGCAGTTTAGTCAGTTTAGTGACATTCAGTATAAAATTTCCTCCAAAAAGAACAACGGTTTTGCTTTTTTAAGAGTGGGGTCATCATTTGTAAGCATCCCTTTCTTTTTAACGAAACCCCCTTTGTTTTGTATCAATCCGTTTTGATTGTTTCTTGACAAAAGTATCCCGCTGCAAGTCGATATCAACAATTGCTAAATGCGATCTCACACTAGTTCGGAAAAACCATTTCTCAAATTCCTCTCAAACTTGTGTATCGTTATTGTGGCTTAGTAATCAAGTTTATTGTTCGACCAAAATAGATCTTGATTGCAGTAGGTTGGTTGACTGACGATCTTCTGATCATTCTGAATACTACCACGAGAACATTTCCTTAGCGAAGGAGAACTTTTACATCGTTATCGTGGCTTAGTGATGGAGTTTATTGTTCGATTAAAGTTGCTGTTGATTGCAGTAGGCTAGGTGACTGACCCTTTCGTTTTGTATCAATCCGTTTTGTTTGTTTCTTGACAAAAGTATCCCACTGCAAGTCGATAAATGCGACCTCATGCACACTACTCGGAAAAAACCATTTCTCAAATTCCTCTCAAACTTTTGTATCGTTATTGTGGCTTAGTAATCAAGTTTATTGTTCGACCAAAATAGATGTTGATTGCAGTAGGCTGGTTGACTGACGATCTTCTGATCATTCTGAATACTACCACGAGAACATCTTCTTAACAAAGGAGAACTTTTACATCGTTATCGTGGCTTAGTGATGGAGTTTATTGTTCGATTAAAGTTGCTGTTGATTGCAGTAGGCTAGGTGACTGACCCTTTCGTTTTGTATCAATCCGTTTTGTTTGTTTCTTGACAAAAGTATCCCACTGCAAGTCGATAAATGCGACCTCATGCACACTACTCGGAAAAAACCATTTCTCAAATTCCTCTCAAACTTTTGTATCGTTATTGTGGCTTAGTAATCAAGTTTATTGTTCGACCAAAATAGATGTTGATTGCAGTAGGCTGGTTGACTGACGATCTTCTGATCATTCTGAATACTACCACGAGAACATCTTCTTAACAAAGGAGAACTTTTACATCGTTATCGTGGCTTAGTGATGGAGTTTATTGTTCGATTAAAGTTGCTGTTGATTGCAGTAGGCTAGGTGACTGACCCTTTCGTTTTGTATCAATCCGTTTTGTTTGTTTCTTGACAAAAGTATCCCACTGCAAGTCGATAAATGCGACCTCATGCACACTACTCGGAAAAAACCATTTCTCAAATTCCTCTCAAACTTTTGTATCGTTATTGTGGCTTAGTAATCAAGTTTATTGTTCGACCAAAATAGATGTTGATTGCAGTAGGCTGGTTGACTGACGATCTTCTGATCATTCTGAATACTGCCACGAGAACATCTTCTTAACAAAGGAGAACTTTTACATCGTTATTGTGGCTTAGTGATGGAGTTTTTGTTCGATTAAAATAGCTGTTGATTGCAGTAGGCTAAGGTGACTGACCCTTTCGTTTTGTATCAATTCGTTTTGTTTGTTTCGTGACAAAAGTATCCCACTGCAAGTCGATATCAACAATTGGTAAATGCGACCTCACACTAGTTCGGTAAAACCATTTCTCAAATTCTTGTCAAACTTTTGTATCGTTATTGTGGCTTAGTAATCAAGTTTATTGTTCGACAAAAATAGCTGTTGATTGCAGTAGGTTGGTTGACTGTCGATCTTCTGATCATTATGAATACTAGCAAGAGAACATTTTCTTAACGAAGGAGAACTTTTACATCGTTATTGTGGCTTAGTGATGGAGTTTATTGTTCGATTAAAATAGCCGTTGATTGCAGTAGGCTAGTTGACTGATGATCTGCTGATCATTCTGAATACTAGCGAGAACATTTTTACATGAAGGATAACGTTTACGTCGTTATCGTGGCTAAGGGATGGAGTTAATTGTTCGATTAAAATTATGGCTGCTGATCTATCGTGTATACTAGCAAGAACAATCGTTTAGAGAATCACAGAATGGCATTTGGGAACTGATGCTATGTCACAGTTTGCTATCGAAACGTCACTTTTGTCAGCATTGAATTGCTATTTTTTGTTGTTTGTTTTACCTTTAATTAAAGTCTCCTTGCATTATTCACGAGGATTTCACGAGTCTGCTGTCTATAAAATCTGAATGCGTTTTTCAAAACCACACATCATCTTTGAAGATGCAGAGGGCCCGTTACCCATGTAGACAGCTCAATAGCAAGACCATCAGAAGTGCAGCTTTATGCTACCTAAGTCCGGTGTTTTTAGGAAAATGTAGTGTCATAAGTGCAAAATGTGTTTGTGATGTCCAGGAGGAGGGTTTCGAAAATGCTTGGAACAACGTGTGTAGGAACAGAGATGCTTGCGATAGGGCTCTTCACGGTTTGTTTGTCAAAATTTTACCATTTGAAACATGCTTTTTGTCTTGTTTAGTCTTACTTTTTATTTCGAAATCAACT
Source organism: Montipora capitata (assembly GCA_949126865.1). NCBI lineage: Eukaryota > Metazoa > Cnidaria > Anthozoa > Scleractinia > Acroporidae > Montipora > Montipora capitata. The sequence continues at coordinate 15,289,521 of OX421445.1, read as the reverse complement.
GATGTGGATGCAGCAATTTTTTTTCTGGTGTCTTTCACAGGCATAAAGAACGTGGCATTCTTCTTCAGCGCTATTAGCACGCAAAGTCTAAAGAAACAAACAAAGAAGAAGAAAGCAGATGAAGGGGACGAGGATAGCGATGATAATGAACACATTCCAGACTCGAGTCAATTGGCAAGTTCAACAAGCCAAGGATGGGTTACTAGTCATCCGACGATTGTCAATCAAAAGTTGTGCCCCTCACTTAATTATTGGATCGCGTTGACTACGCCTAACGGTGCTCCGTGCAATCCTCTTGTGATCCATCGTGCCCTTCTTGAGTGCAGAGTGGACGTTATTGCAAATCAGGTAACAAACTCTTTGTTGAAACATCAAAAGTCGTGCGAACGAACAGTAAATTTCAAAGCAGGACGACAAGCAGGAGGGAAAAGCGAGCTATGAATTGAAAATTAAAAGTCCACAAGACAATTTCCAGTGACTAGATTGGACAAAATGTATGACCCGCCCAAGCCTACATTTTTCATAGTGGCACAAATTATCTAGTCTCGAATTTTAGGCCGCACCATGTTAAACTTTCGTCTGGAGTCCTCAGGACAACTAGTTACCGAAAAATCAAATGAACTTGTGTATGGCCTTAGCATTCCAGTTAATTGTTTTAACTATTCTGAATCTTATAGGTCCCCTGTCAAGAGGGCAAAGAATCTGGCGCAATGAAGGAGCTGTTTAAAGTCCTCAAGGACCATAAGAACCCATTTATGGAGGACCTGGTGAATACATCTTACCGATACTGCTTTCGGGATGAACTTGAAAGTTTCGTGGATGATTCTGAATCAGTGGACCTTGACGAATGCGGGACCGAGAACGTTGTCCGAGTTTGGCTGGTCGATTCCTCGTTTCACTCCAATCTTTCGTATGCTTTGAGGAAATTGCAAGATGCAAAATTGGTCATCGACCAGTTCGGTTTCCAGTTAGATGTCACGGGCATCCAGAGAGGAAG
>OX421445.1:15268524-15271024 GCA_949126865.1 Montipora capitata | reverse complement strand
CGTTTGGCTATTTCCTGTAACACGCTTTTCCACAAATATAACCTTGGATAATTGAAACCGTAGTTTTACTATTGGAAGACTGCGCACTGTTGAGTCATTTTAAGAGTTCTCACTTCCTTGCCCGCCCAAAATATTGGCTGACATAATTTGCTGAAAAAGTGAGTTTTAAGACGCCATAAGAAAGATTTAGAGAAGAATAAGAAACATTTAGACGGAACGCGATTAGCGAACGCTAAAATACATGAAGTTAAGAGCTTTCTCAGTAAAAAATTCTGTCACGAAAGGTGGTGCGTCCTGGATACCGAATAAATTTGAAGTTTGTGAAAGCCATTCACACAATTGAAAGCATGATTGGCCGTATTTATACGAGAGGTCCAGACGCATTAAGTGCGACTAATAAAATACGAGACGAACTTAACTTCGACGGCTAGAAATCAAATTCATAATTTTCTTCAAAAGCTACTGGGATTTAATCACCAAAGAGACTGTGTGCCCTTCATTACTAAGTGCGTCTCGTCTTTTAATTTACACTAGACGGCTTAGACGTCTGAGACGACTAAGACGTCTGTTAAGTGCGTTGTTTAGACATATTTAACTTGACGCGTTTAATACGGCCATTTGGAAAACTGATTAGAGAAGCCATGACATTACTCTCACTTAAGAAATCTGACATAAATTGTGAAATAAACCTGAGACTTTTTCGATGCCTTTTACAAATCTTGCCTTTGCATCTATTTATGCTAGACATAAAAACATGAAAATTAAGAAAACATGCAGCCTAAACCCATAAAAGGGTCCTGTTCTTCGGATATGCCAATTTTATGCGTTCTCTTATAATTAGATGATATAGAAGCGGCAGAATGAGACGAGTCTACTTCAGTGGGCAGCAGGCAAAAGACCCCTTTTCGCTTCCCTAAAGATGACGTTATGCAATGCCATGTCATCATGCTCTGGTGCGCTCATATGGTTTTGACCAGGTCAGACTGTTGCACCCTTAGAGAACGAAAACCACAACGGATCACCTTATCACCACTGATTTGTGTATTACATCGCAATGAACAGATTCTTATCTATGCTTTCATGTTTTGGCTGCACATCACCATATATAATGACCAGACTAAAGCGAAATGCAAAACCCCAAAGGCAAAAAAAGCAGCAGCTTCATAGTATTCATCACCATATATAATGATTTGGTCAGCGGCGCCTTTAATGGCAGCCACATGTTTGTGTACTCTCTGTAAAATTCTAAAAAGACTCTTAAATTTCCGTGTAATTCAACTCGAAATGTGGCCTATTGCTCTGGCTATACCACTGTTTGCCACCGTGTGGTCGTACATGCTGTTTACGCTGGATTTTTGCCGATATTCGAGCTTGGCAACGACTAATACAACAACTCCGTCTCGTCGTCGCCATGATGGTAGACCGGTGCGGACCACATATCAGCCTTCTACACTGAAGACACTCAGGAAAAGCTGCCCAAGGAGCCGTCTACCGGACGACCTTTGGAATAATCTGGGAGAACTTGGAATACGTAACCCCGTACGTTCGAGACGTTAACGGAAGACCCGCAATGCGAATGCTAGTGTTGTGGAACTAATTCAACCTGAAGTTCCAAATACAACCCCTCACTCAAGCTTCGCGACTGTCCCCGATATATTTATGGCTAATGTTCGATCACTACAGCCTAAATTGGATGAGCTACACTCAATCACCGCTCTCCTAAGGCCTGGGATAATGATGCTTGACGGAAACATGGCTAAATGATTCGATTTCGGACTCTGCCTGCAATCTCCATAATTATGTTTGTTTTAGAAGGGATCGAGTTGGCAGACAAAGAGGAGGTGTCTGTGCATATATTGATGCTCACCTTCCTTGTAAACGGGCAATCGACTATGAAGATCATGAAGTCGAATCCCTGTGGATTTCTGTGCGCCCATTTAGACTACCAAGATCAATAACAAACATTCTTGTGGGTGTTGTTTATCATCCGTCTCACTTTGGTGCCGCCGAAAATCGCGTTCTTACTGACCATCTGATGAAAAACGCTGACCAGTTTCTCGCCAAGCATCCAGAAGGGCTAAATGTTATCTGCGGAGATTTCAACCCTCCTTAACAAACTTTAGCTGGGAGCCTGTTCTGAATCTGCCAACTGTGAAGGACAAAACTGAGGCATTCTTCAACACTCTGATCAAAGTGATCGATACCCTTATGCCCACTCAGAAGGTCAAAGTTTGCTCCTCAGATAAGCCCTGGGTGTCGAGCAGAATGAAGGCGTTGGTCTACAGGAGACAATGGGCGTTTAAGACTCATGGCAAAGACTCAGCCGTGTTTAAGATGTATCGCAACAAGGTACAGAAAGAAGTCAGGAACTGTAAAAGATCTTACTACAGTTCTAAGGTCTCGTCACTTAAGAAAACTAAGGTATCGAAATGGTGGATGGAGGTGAAAGCCATAGGCGGCCTCTCTGTTAGATCTGAGTGGTGGCACCAGCTCATTGACT
>OX421445.1:15256024-15263524 GCA_949126865.1 Montipora capitata | reverse complement strand
ATAGCCGCAAGATGCCATGCAATGAAATGTTAACAACTAGCGACTCGATATCAATGCATGAAAGGTTTTTTTCGCATCAAAAGGTAGATTGAGAACTAGTATTTCTAGCACGCACTTTGGGCTTACACCTCAAATCGCTAACACCCAAAAAAGATTGTATCTATTGACCTTTGGCCAGGTCATGCGTCACGCAATCTTGTTCTTACATCTTTATCTTGGTTTTGTGCCAGAATGTTACTTCTGTGAATTTGTTTGCGGCCAGGTACCGACAAATCAGGAGGGCTCAACGAGGAAATTTTATCATGTTTAATGACCTTTCCACGCATGTGGAGCACTCTATGTTTAATAATTAACTTCCGTGGGAAAAAAATAGCCGCTCCTCAGCACCAGCGAGCGGAGTGGTTTCGACATTCGTTGCCAGCAAGCTCTATCAAATAGTTTCAAGTCTCCAGCAAGAAAATTGGTTTTGCACCGTCTGTGTTTCTACGGCTTGTACGAATCACAGTTTCCGAGCAAGGAAAGCTTACTTAGAATAAAAATTTCCTAGTAAAACTGCTTTCTTTAAACTTCCAGCCAGCAGGTTTTGTATGCAGTTTTTTTTTACAACTTAAATTCGAAGCCACTCTAGTTTCTTGTGATGCAACATACGAAATGGTTTCGGGTCGGTAAGAGTTCAGGTGTACTCGAGTCACCGGGCCAAGGAGAGTTACACTTTGCGTTTTCGCGGGTTTACAATTCATTTGCAAAGTTTAAAATCTTGAATTAACTTCAAATACCTTTTATCTGCACTACATCATAAATAGGACAATGATAACGGTTTAGGTCTATCAACGCTGTGTTGCATTCCAGGGATTAGGTCTTTGATTTCCCCTCCAACTACCCAGCGGCACACACATGGAAACTATATAATGAAAAGAATCATCCACTTACAGACTCATATATTCAGTTTCCGTGGTCCTCTTTTGAATTTCCGTACACCGTCCACAAGGGCGTCATTCTACTAAAAACGAAAACGCTCTGCTTGATACTTCCACGGTGTTGCACATGAGAAACGTAAACTGCAGACAGGGTAGCTTTCTTCCTTTATAGTTCAGTGGTGGAGCACTTAAGCGACTTGGAGGGTCGACGCAGAGGGCCAGATTATTAATGCCTTGTGTTATAGTTCATTGGCTGTGAATTTGAGAGACTCGTACGGTGCAAGATAAGAAATATCGTCCTTTATAGTTCTACGGTGGAGCACCTGATCGACTTGTCCAGTAAGCTTAGAGGGGAGGGGACTTGGAATTTCTTGCTTTGAAACTCAATGATGGAGCACTTTAGAAACTTGGATGGCGGACGTAGAGGGCGCTAAATGAGGGATTTCTTGATTTACATGTAACTCAATGTCGGGGCACTGGGGAAACTTTTACGGTATATGCCGAGGGCGAGCTGAGAAAATTCTTGTTTTATGTCATTGCTGCAGCATTTGAGACACTTTAACGGCAGACGCAGAGAAATAGATGATGAACATCTTGAACAGACACCTCAGTGGTGAAGCGCACATGAGATTTCAGCAGTTGACATAAAAGGCTAGATGATTAAGTTCTTGCTTTGCGGATCAGCGGTGTAGCACTTGAGAAACTTGGGAAGTAGACGTGGAGGAAAACAAAATGAATATCTTCCATTTTAGCCCAGTGGTAGAGCACTTGAGAAACGTGAACGGTAGACGTGGATGGTCAATGGATGGTGAGATGACGGATACCTTGCTTACATTTCACTGCTTTAGCACTGGAGAGACTTAAACGGTACACATTGAATGAATAGAATGCGAGATGAGGTAAATTTTGCATTATAGGTCAGTCGTGGAGTATTTAAGGAACTTGAACAGCAGACTTGTGTCTCATTGTTCCAGAGGCCTTGTCCATTTACAATGAGAAATGCAGATTTTTTTTTTTTACACTTTCAACAACTCCACCATAAGTTGGGCTCGCAGATGCAGTACTTCTTGAAACGTCCACGTGAAAGCCTGGTTAAAGCCGTTACCAATATCTCGGATACAGCATAAAACACCTACCCCACAACTGCCACTTCCGGTTGGTTGGTCTGGCATTGAAACTTTGGATCTTTTAACCGAGCCCCAAGATGATAATTCGAAGCAGGGGAGGTTAGTTGCTTCATGGAACGTTGTCAGAATAGAGTTAATGTTGTCTCTCAGCTCTTCAGTGATTGCGCATTGGTAGCCATCATCAAATTGCACTTCCTGTTTTCTGATATCAAAAATAGAAAGGCCCCAATGATTTCCATGTAGATGAACAGGAAAAAATATTATTTCGGTGCTAGTGATGTCTATACCTGCACAGAGTTGGTGGATTACGTTCAACCCAAAGTCAGCTTTCAGGTAGCTAGGAAGCATACAGAAAACGTCGTTTCCCAAACGCTCATTTGCCTCTTCACAGAACTTGATAATCAGTAAGTTCATAACTTCGTCATTCAGATATCGCTCGCAACGCAAGACAGACAAATCTTGCGAGGTGATCCTGTAACCCTTTCTTTCTACTACGTAACTGCCACTTGTATTCCACCTGTCAAGGAGCGCTCCCGCCACCATGCTCCTGTCTATGTCGGGTATTTTTTCAAACGCTAAGGCCATCCATTGTGTCTTTTCTCGTACTTCTCGAGACACTGCGCGTATTTTGTCGTACCTAGTCAGAATTCTCAACCCTTCCGATGTAAAGCATCCATAATCCAAGTAAACAACAACGTATTCCTGCATTTCCTTCCTTGATTTTTTGCTTATGCTTTTAAAAAGTGCTTCTTGAGATGCTTGCAACACAGAAATTGTGGGAATTCTATCAACAGTCAAGGGATCTTGGAGTTTCAGGTTGCTGCTGCTTGTAAGGCGTTCGATTCTGTAATTCTGAATGTTTCTGTCTATAACAGGAAGTACTGGGCCCGCCAGGTACCTACGTGGCGTCATAAAATTGTCATTTCGGCGTTTGATATTCTCAATGATGAACGAATTGACATCCGCTGTACTCAGCGACATGTTTTGTGACTTTTCGCACTCATCGTCGCTAGAGAGGGTGATAACCTGTTCGGGGGTCTCATCGGTACCTTCAGATTTCCTGTTCTTGTTCCCTTGTGTGCTATGAAGACCTTGACGAAAGATTTTCCCTTTCTTTGTGTTCGCCGTCTTCCTTAATGATGCCTTCTGGTGCTTGGGTTTTGATGAATTATTTTTGCGATCAGATTTCGATGTGTCCTCGTGATCGCTGCCTTGTGGGATGTCACATTCTGTTTCTTTAATATGATCCACAACCCTCCTTCGCTTCGACGACTTGGATGTTTTCTCAAGTGGTTTTTCTCTACAAGTGTCCTGTAGCGACAGGGCTCAGAGCTCTGAACGTCGATTGAACCACCAAAATTTGGTTTACGAAACGGTTAATTTGTTCGATCAAGTGATATACTGCTCTTACATACAAGCTTGTGCCTTGTGAACCGGGAACATGTACATCAAGAAGGTCGGCAGTTTTGCTCTGTAAAAAGTCTCTCACAGGCATCTGAATTCTGGTCACAGAAAAAGATGAGAATGAGATCTGTCGCTTTGAGACCGCAATCCAATCCCTTTTCCTGGCATCTGTGCCGGAGATCCTTAAGGTGATGAATAGATGCCATTCGGGTGATGGCGCCTTCATCCTTCCAAAATGTAAGTTCCCTCGTCTCGTATTTCAGGTTCTTTAGGAAAAGCCTCTGCTCGGGGTCATAGTCGAGGTAGCTGATAGCAGGCAGGAACGAATAATAAGGGGCCAGAAATTTCTCGTCTTCTAAACCGAGTCCAAGATGAAAAACGCCATTGTCAATGTCTTCCTTATTGGGAGTCATTAAGTGCACAGCAGCCGAGAGTGAAAAGCCAGCCGAATCCGTAGAGTAACCCAGCAAATGGATTGGATTATCCCGTTTGTCTCTCTTCTCGTCGTAAAAACACAGCCTCCTAAGATGTTGCCAGTAGTTAAGTAAATGCTTGCCAGTATAGCCCCTATCGATGGTAGGCCACATGCAGTAAATGGCGGATGATGTTTCCATTGACGTAAGTGACGTCAGATTATGGATGGAAACTGTTTTGGCAAGTAAGTCTTGGGCGACGACCTGGTCAATAAAACGCTTCAACGCTGTGAAGTCATCTTTATCGCCTTTACTTGTATCTCTCCTTGGGATCGGAATGTATTCAGATTTCCAGCTACGGACATCAGGATTCCAGCCATAACCAATTAATCCCACACTGCCGTCTTTGTTTTTGCGAGCTTGCAAATATCTTAGCGCTCGAGCTCCATTACTTGCCTCGTTTACAGGTGACTTTTTGAAAATTGTGGCAGCCTTTGAAATAACGTCAAAGTTAATTCCTGGGTCGAAACGTTCGTCAGCGCTATGCTTTGTAGCAGTTGTCTGCCGAGCGAGTCCAAAAATTTCAGCCAACATTGAGTAATTTGTTGGGCCCAATTGGTTCTTAAAAACCCCACTCAAGTCCTTAATTAATGATACGTAATGGTGGTTGTTGTTTCTCAGTAACTTGGAAACCAGATTCTTTAGAACCAGTATCTGAACCGGATTTTTTCGTGCTATACCTGATTTGAACAGACGAACCAGATCCACTACAAGCTTCTGTTCATCCCCAGCCATACATGAGTCCATCAGACGGTCCTCTACTTCGTTTGGTGAAAGCTGTATTTGAACCAACTCTTTGACTCGCTTTTCCGCTGTGTTGCGACGCTGCGCTTCTGTATTGAGAGCTTCATAAAGTTCACCTTTTCTTGCGTATCTCTTGTTGAAACCAGCAAGGCCTATACGATTCTCTGTCCCTATCAGTCTTCCACTTAACCGATGTTGGAGAGTGTTTTTCAAATCTCGCTCTTGTTTCGCACAATTTCGACAGGTGAATGGATTTTTTTCGTGTGTCGTTGCCTCTTCTAAGCAGGGAGGACTTAGACTCTTTATGCCCCCAGAGAGCTTCACATTCCGACCATAGACATTTATAACCTCGTTCATAGGTATGAATACTGACCTGGGCTTTTTAGCGGCCTCTTCTAAAAGTGTCACATACTCAGCAGGATGGCATTCTTTCCATTTGCCGTACGAGACACATTGCTTGTGATTTTCACTGAATTTGTAGCATTTGATGACTCCATCGTGTACTCTTTTTCGAAATAGAGCCCCCGCTGTTCTACGCCTTATCTGATTATCTTTCGAGAAATATTTAACGACCTCTGGATCCCAATAGTATCGGCATCTTACTTTTCTTGGGCGTCTTTCCACCTCGGAACCAGAGGTCTCAACTAGTTTAAAGGCTTGTTGGATTTGAAAAAGTCTTCAATGCTCCTTTCTTTCCTTGGGGGATCCTCGGTTTCATTTTTCATCTCATCATTTCCGTCGTTGCTTCTAAAAAATTCAATTGCTTCCTGGTGTGCCCTCGACCCAAAATGCTCGTGAGCCTGTACGACCCCAGAGAAAGAAAGGACAGCGGTTCCATCCATAATTTTTTTAACATTTGCCGACCTCGACTTCAACGAGGCATGACGAGAACCTTTCTTTATTGCCCACTTTTGGTATGGAACACATAACTCACACTGGAACTGACTCTTTTTACGTTGGGAGAATTGTGGGAATATGTCACCAGGAAAAGTATGCTCAACTTCATTCCCCGCTAAACTCCCAACATTTACTGGCGGGAATGCTGTGGCCAGAAATGCCCTACATCGTGCATCTGAATTATTGTACGTCTCACCTGAAAGTTTGTGGATTTCCCATCTCTTGACATTTGTACCATCAGGAATCAAATATATCCGAGCTAGATAGTCAAGAAAAGACTTGGGACCACCAGGTAGATGCTTAGGTAGGAGAGACTTCACAGCTCTACAGTGCGTTCTGTAAAAGAACACACTGTCGTCTTTTGGTTCTTGGTCTGGCCCTCGGGATTGCACTGAATTCTTTAACCCTATTATCGAGGTTCTACCTGACTCGTTTTCTGAGATAGAGCTTGTATTGTTTCTTTCGTCTGATGTGGGCCCTTCCTTTTCCCGAACAGCATTGAATGCTTCGTCTTGGCTTTGTCCATAGTCAAGCCCACTGGTTGCCGAAATTCCAAGGCCGCAACCTTCCTTGTCACTGATCTCTGTTCTTTCGCCAACGTTAAATGGAAATGTGCTGGATGTTTCTGCATGGGTGTCCTCACCATTTCCATTCACCACTTCACTGGTTGTAGTGATATCCCATTGCGCTTCATCATCACGAATACCGTGTGAGCAGCTATCTTCGTGAAAAAATGCATTATGAAGTAGACTTTTCACGAGAGTATTACTTTTGCCGACTTGTGGTGCTGAAACGGCACGACTCCCACACTTGTCGTTACAAACAGTCAGATTTGTCGTTTTTCTTCGGTGTTTTTGATATCCCTTGCATCGTTGTGCTGAAACTCGTTTGCACAGCAGTTTAAACTTTTTCTTTTTCCGCAGTCTGCCTCTCTGTCCTTCTGAGCGTCTCTTACCTCCCTCTGACCTGTGTCCAGACCCGCAGCTTCGCTCAACCGATTCTTCAGCCACTGTTTCTTTAAAGGAACTATAAACGCCAGAAACGTCAGCGGGTTCCAACCGCTTTGTTTGTCTATATTGGTGATGGTCAGAGGGATCATCAATGGCGTTCCTTGCCACCTGCGTCCACTCATCGCTCTTTCCTACTCCTTCTAAGCATACAACATTTCGCTCCTTGCGTATGTTTGGTGAATCAAAATGTTGAGTTCTCACTCTCAAGCATCTGAATCCTATTTTCTACCGTTTTAACGTCAACAAAAGCTGTATTATCGAAGGCTTCTCCAAGTTCCGAGAAGAACATTTCTCTGCTCATCGTCCCAGCAGTTCCGTTTGAACTTTCCAGAAAGGACTTCCACAACTGTTCTTTAGGAATGACATCGGTGACACTGCCTGTCTCGAAGTTGGCAAGCAGCCACGAACGCAAATCTTGCGGCTGCGACATCGCAGTAGACACCTACCAAGGAAACCTTTCTATCAAAGACGATTTGGTTAGGTGAGTAAGACAATGCCAACAAAATTCACATTTGCGTAGGCGTTCTTAGAGGTTCCCACACACCATGGTGTGCTTTCTTAACCAGTAAAGCGAATCAACGAAAAGGTGTGTTAAAAATATGTTTTTGAAAACACAAAAGGTGTGCTACGGAAAACACACCTAATTTAAGTGTGGCACTTTTTATCCGCGCGCTATTATAAATGGCCAGTACACGATGAAATAAAATAAAACCTCACGCCTTTTTAAACCCTTGGTCTATGGACTGCAAGAAGCACGGGTCATAAACGTAAAATATGTTACTGAGTTGGAACTTTCCAAAGGATTATGTGGCAAAGTCAAAATAATATTTAATGTTTGGTATAGCTAATTGTATTGGCTTAATTTAAAAACATGAGCATTTGACGAGGTACTTGTGGTGTAATCGACAAGGGTTTTATCATTTAAACT
>OX421445.1:15236024-15251024 GCA_949126865.1 Montipora capitata | reverse complement strand
GCCGATTTGAGCCTGAAAACGCTCTTAAGGTATTCTTTTAGTTACGTGGTATAGGATTTCAATAAATCAATGCGGACATGACCAGGAAATGTTTCCTGTGGTGTGTCCCTAAGTATTTGGGTTTATTTTCCTGTTAGCATACAGTTTTACATTTATTTTACACCAAAAAATGAGCAAAATAAAGACCGTCGTTCTTATCTGTCTCTCATCCTGGGTATGTTCTCAGGATGTTCTTAAAATTCTGCTTAATCTCAGCCTCAACCTTCTTCATAAAAAAAGGTTCTAATGAAAAATGCAGTGTGTGTTTGATCTAAAAGTGCTAACAAAGCTAGTTACCAATGTTAACTCTCAAAATTTATTAATCGGAGGTCACAACAATTTTATGCCTGATTTCATGCAAGCAACTAAATTCAATGTTTTTTGCTTGTTAAAGCTAATATCATTTTTTGGCTGGAAAGGGTTAAAAACAGACACAAATTTGCAGAAGCAGTAATACTGCCACACCAGGAAAGTGTTTCCTTGCTGAGATGGATGTCTCGCAAACACAGACCTCCAAACACAGCCAGACCCTTCAAAACTCAATCGTCCAAAGAATATTCATGTCAGAGACATCGTTTCTGTAGCCAGAAATGACCCAGACCCAGACTGCAACTTAGACTTTTAGCGAGATTGATGTCTCCTACCTGTAAAGTAAACTTCTTTTCGCAAATGACGGTTGAATGAAGAATCTTGTTTGACCTGGAGATCGAAATGGTAGGCGCACAGCACCAGAGAAGAGATAAATAAAAAAAGCAGAGCGCGAATTCGGATAATTTGATTCAAATTAAAACATGTCAATGTACAATAAAGGAAGAGAAGCTTACCTTTACATAGAAAATAAAATAAGGAACGCCACCGTTGCGATGGAACCGCGCCAAGATCCACAGAACAAATACAAAAGGCGCAACTTTGGTTTCTCCGGAAACGGTTATAGCATAGAAGATATCCGAATTTTGAATGAGGAAACTATTCCTGTGCTACCAAAACAACTGACAGCTGTCAAATAATAAAGTTCGAAGACGTAGCGCAACAAACCAATACCATTCCTTACATGTACCGCCACACAAGCTTGCCCAGCGAGCTTGCGCGAAGAATGTTTACCAGCCATACATTACCTGTTGACATATTTCCCAGGAGACACTACGAAACTCGACCGCACTCGCTGAAAGAAAACACGTTACCATCCAGGTTCCCTTTTATTACTAAAAACTACGCTATCAAGCAACTGTGTGAAAGAACAGCTGCCAGCAAGGAATTGTCAGTACATAAATTTCCCAGCCAGCGACGAAACGCCTTGGAAGCGGATATTTTGTATATTGGCTCTATTGAGCCCTGCTGACAAATTTCGAGCAAACATGGGTATCACATGTGCAGCAAGCTACATATATTACAGTACCAAACACAACGATTTAGTGGAGATTATTTTGATTAGACAGATAATGGATAATTTTTAGAAACACGGTAAGGTTCATGTTATGTTGCGGTTTCGATCGAGTCCGGACTGAAACAAGGGCGGTGTGTGTTGATCGAAGTTCAAAAGAATCAACACTATATAAAATTATTCTGCAAGCTCCTTAAGTAATTTTGCGAAGGTTTTCTCCAATATTTCTCTCCATGAAAACGGTTACAATTTGCTTTGCTTAGCCAGCCGGCCGTTTATGTCATAAATTCAGTGGGAGATTCTTGTCAAACTACTCTTCACATTTTGATCTCTCGACGGGGTAGTGTTTCATTGCCGCCAGAAATATTTTAACACAGTAATTTACAAAGGTTGTTCTTCAAGGCCATTGTTACTTCATGTCCAAACTCGACGTACCAATTGGGTTTCTGTAGTGTGGAATTTGGAAGAATTTTGCGAGTTTTTGAAATGCCTGAAAGTTGTTTTCTTCTAAAGCCCAAAACATTCTCATTTCAACAGCTTATCCAAATTTTATTACTGTGTTATAAAAAGCTAAAGTTTGTTTATATTGTGTTTTTGTTTCATAAACAGACGACGCCACGTCTTACCGTACGAGCGAGTTAAAAAAGTGTTATTTTCCGCCAATTTTACCATTCGAAGAGGCCAACATTCCGTGTTTTTAAACTTTCCCCAATTTCGCAAAATTCAAAAAGCTGTTAAAACTGTTAATGTTATTTTTGAAAATACTTCACTATAGAGGTTACTTGGGCAAAATATGAAGGGATTCGAAATTTCACGACTGACGCCCAATTCTTCATAATTTCAGACATCGGCTCTTAAAATCCGTAAAATAACTTTCAACAATAGGGTTTATAAGTAGCCTATACTCATGCGCTGCCTTGTTATTTGTACTTTTGTTGACAGTTTAATAATAATAATAATAATAATAATAATAATAATAATAATAATAATAATAAAAATAAAAATAATAATAATAATAATAATAATAATAATAATAATAATAATAATAATAATAAAGTGAGTTATCCCCAGGGGGGACCCATTCCAATATTTGTGGATCGCGAATTGTGTTCTGTATTGTGTGATGGACGCCTTTCTTTTGTTAAAAGGATGGAAGAAAAACACTCCAGGCCATTCTAACAACTCGCGGAAACCAACCCCGAAATGGAAGGTAGTTTATTGGGAAAAAGTTGTGGAAACAAGGAAAAAAATCTGAATTGCAAAGACAGAAATGGAGAAAGCCTTTTTAGAAAAGGAATGTTGAAAAATCTCGGTGCCTGAGCTCAATACGAGTTTTAAAAATTAAAAATAAAAGATCCAGAACAGGGACACTTTTATCAGTTTAAAAAAACAGAACGTCTTATTTTGGAAATGGGCCCACACACGGACAGAGGAAGTACTCTCACCAGAGTGGGAATTGAACCACACGACCTTCGGGTTATATAGATCACCACTGCTCTACCGATTGATTAAGCTAGAAGGGAAGAGAGATAGTCGTGGGTTAAGATGTTAACATGGTTTACATAGGTAGAAAATTACAGTAGCCCTTCACATTACCCTCTAATGGTTAAGTCTGTTGAAATGTAAGTGCTACACCGCCAATGTTTGCGAAAACGTAACCCTCCCTTGTCTTATTTTGGGGCTGCTGAAAGTTCTAGTTTTTCTGTTGCCGATTTGAGCATGAAAACGCTCTTAAGGTATTCTTTTAGTTACGTGGTATAGGATTTCAATAAATCAATGCGGACATGACCAGGAAATGTTTCCTGTGGTGTGTCCCTAAGTATTTGGGTTTATTTTCCTGTTAGCATACAGTTTTACATTTATGTTACACCCGAAAAAATGCGCAAAATAAAGACCGTCGTTCTTATCTGTCTCTCATCCTTGGTATGTTTTTAGGATGTTCTTAAAACTCTGCTTAATCTAGCCTCAATTTTCTTCATAAAAAAGGTTTTAATGAAAAATGCAGTGTGTGTTTGATCTAAAAGTGCTAACAAAGCTAGTTACCAATGTTAACTCTCAAAATTTATTAACCGGAGGTCACAAAAATTTTATGCCTGATTTCATGCAAGCAACTAAATTCAATGTTTTTTGCTTGTTAAAGCTAATATCATTTTTTGGCTGGAAAGGGTTAAATACAGACACAAATTTGCAGAAGCAGTAATACTGCCACACCAGGAAAGTGTTCCCTTGCTGAGATGGATGTCTCGCAAACACAGACCTCCAAACACAGCCAGACCCTTCAAACCTCAATCGTCCAAGGGATATTCATGTCAGAGACATCGTTTCTGTAGCCAGAAATGACCCAGACCCAGACTGCAACTTAGACTTTTAGCGATATTGATGTCTCCTACCTGTAAAGTAAACTTCTTTTCACAAATGACGGTTGAATAAAGAATGTTGTTTGACCTGGAGATCGAAATGGTAGGCGCATAGCACCAGAAAAGAGATAAATAAAAAAATCAGAGCGCGAATTCGGATAATTTGATTCAAATTAAAACATGTCAATGTACAATAAAGGAAGAGAAGCTTACCTTTACATAGAAAATAAAATAAGGAACGCGACCGTTGCGATGGAACCGCGCCAAGATCCACAGAACAAATACAAAAGGCGCAACTTTGGTTTCTCCGGAAACGGTTATAGCATAGAAGATATCCGAATTTTGAATGAGGAAACTATTCCTGTGCTACCAAAACAACTGACAGCTGTCAAATAATAAAGTTCGAAGACGTAGCGCAACAAACCAATACCATTCCTTACATGTACCGCCACACAAGCTTGCCCAGCAAGCTTGCGCGAAGAATGTTTACCAGCCATACATTACCTGTTGACATATTTCCCAGGAGACACTACGAAACTCGACCGCACTCGCTGAAAGAAAACACGTTACCATCCAGGTTCCCTTTTATTACTAAAAACTACGCTATCAAGCAACTGTGTGAAAGAACAGCTGCCAGCAAGGAATTGTCAGTACATAAATTTCCCAGCCAGCGACGAAACGCCTTGGGAGCGGATATTTTGTATATTGGCTCTATTGAGCCCTCCTGACAAATTTCGAGGAAACAAGGGTATCACATGTGTAGCAAGCTACATATATTGCAGTACCAAACACAACGATTTAGTGGAGGATTATTTTGATTAGACAGATAATGGATAATTTTTAGAAACACGGTAAGGTTCATGTTATGTTGCGGTTTCGATCGAGTCCGGACTGAAACAAGGGCGCTGTGTGTTGATCGAAGTTCAAAAGAATCAACACTATATAAAATTATTCTGAAAGCTCCTTAAGTAATTTTGCGAAGGTTTTCTCCAATATTTCTCTCCATGAAAACGGTTACAATTTGCTTTGCTTAGCCAGCCGGCGGTTTGTGTCATAAATTCAGTCGGAGATTCTTGTCAATCTACTCTTCACATTTTGATCTCTCGACGGGGTAGTTTTTCATTGCCGCCAGAAATATTTTAACACAATAATTTACAAAGGTTGTTCTTTAAGGCCATTGTTACTTCATGTCCAAACTCGACGTACCAATTGGGTTTCTGTAGTGTGGAATTTGGAAGAATTTTGCGAGTTTTTTAAATGCCTGAAAGTTGTTTTCTTCTAAAGGCCAGAACATTCTCATTTCAACAGCTTATCCAAATTTTATGACTGTGTTATAAAAAGCTAAAGTTTGTTTATATTGTGTTTTTGTTTCATAAACAGACGACGCAACGTCTTACCGTACGAGCGAGTTAAAAACGTGTTATTTTCCGCCAATTTTACCATTCGAAGAGGCCAACATTCCGTGTTTTCAAACTTTCCCCAATTTCGCAAAATTTAAAAAGCTGTTGAAACTGTTAATGTTATTTTTGAAAATACTTCACTATAGAGGTTACTTGGGCAAAATATGAAGGAATTCGAAATTTCACGACTGACGCCCAATTCTTTATAATTTCAGTCATCGGCTCTTAAAATCCGTAAAATAACTTTCAACAATAGGGTTTATAAGTAGCCTATACTCATGCGCTGCCTTGTTATTTGTACTTTTGTTGACAGTTTAATAATAATAATAATGATAATAATAATAATAATAATAATGATAATAATAATAATGATGATGATGATGATGATGATGATAATAAAAATAATAAAGTGAGTTATCCCCATGGGGAGACCCATTCCAATATTTGTCGATCGCGAATTGTGTTCTGTATTGTGTGATCGGAGCCTTTCTTTTGTTAAAAGGATGGAAGAAAAACACTCCAGGCCATTCTAACAACTCGTGGAAACCAACACCGAAATGAAAGGTAGTTTATGGGGAAAAAGTTATGGAAACAAGGAAAAAAATCTCAATTGCAAAGGCTGAAATGGAAAGAATAAAAGAAAATCGAAAGCCTTTTTAGAATAGGAATGTAGAAAAATCTCGGTGCCTGAGCTCAATACGAGTTTTAAAAATTAAAGGAGAAAAGATCCAGAACAGGCACACTTTTTTCAGTTAAAAAAACAGAACGTCTTATTTTGGAAATGGGCCCACAAACGGACAGAGGAAAAACTCTGACCAGAGTGGGAATTGAACCACACGACCTTCGGGTTATCATAGATCACCACTGCTCTACCGATTGATTGAGCTAGAAGGGAAGAGAGAAGGTTGTGGGTTAAGATGTTAACATGGTTTACATAGGTAGAAAATTACAGTAGCCCTTCACATTACCCTCTAATGGTTAAGTCTTTTGAAATGTAAGTGCTACACCGCCAATGTTTGCGAAAACGTAACCCTCCCTTGCCTTATTTTGGGGCTGCTGAAAGTTCTAGTTTTTCTGTTGCCGATTTGAGCATGAAAACGCTGTTAAGGTATTCTTTTAGTTACGTGGTATAGGATTTCAATAAATCAATGCGGACATGACCAGGAAATGTTTCCTGTGGTGTGTCCCTAAGTATTTGGGTTTATTTTCCTGTTAGCATACAGTTTTACATTTATGTTACACCCGAAAAAATGCGCAAAATAAAGACCGTCGTTCTTATCTGTCTCTCATCCTGGGTATGTTCTCAGGATGTTCTTAAAATTCTGCTTAATCTCAGCCTCAACGTTCTTCATAAGAAAGGTTCTAATGAAAAATGCAGTGTGTGTTTGATCTAAAAGTGCTAACAAAGCTAGTTACCAATGTTAACTCTCAAAATTTAATAACCGGAGGTCACAACAATTTTATGCCTGATTTCATGCAAGCAACTAAATTCAATGTTTTTTGCTTGTTAAAGCTAATATCATTTTTTGGCTGGAAAGGGTTAAAAACAGACACAAATTTGCAAAAGCAGTAATACTGCCACACCAGGAAAGTGTTCCCTTGCTGAGATGGATGTCTCGCAAACACAGACCTCCAAACACAGCCAGACCCTTTAAAACTCAATCGTCCAAAGGATATTCATGTCAGAGACATCGTTTCTGTAGCCAGAAATGACCCAGACCCAGACTGCAACTTAGACTTTTAGCGAGATTGATGTCTCCTACCTGTAAAGTAAACTTCTTTTCGCAAATGACGGTTGAATGAAGAATCTTGTTTGACCTGGAGATCGAAATGGTAGGCGCATAGCACCAGAGAAGAGATAAATAAAAAAATCAGAGCGCGAATTCGGATAATTTGATTCAAATTAAGACATGTTAATGTACAATAAAGGAAGAGAAGCTTACCTTTACATAGACAATAAAATAAGGAACGCCACCGTTGCGATGGAACCGCGCCAAGAGCCACAGAACAAATACAAAAGGCGCAATTTTGGTTTCTCCGGAAACGGTTATAGCAGCGAAGATATTTGAATTTTGAATAAGGAAACTATTCCTGTGCTACCAAAACAACTGACAGCTGTCAAATAATAAAGTTCGAAGACGTAGCGCAACAAACCAATACCATTCCTTACATGTACCGCCACACAAGCTTGCCCAGCAAGCTTGCGCGAAGAATGTTTACCAGCCATACATTACCTGTTGACATATTTCCCAGGAGACACTACGAAACTCGACCGCACTCGCTGAAAGAAAACACGTTACCATCCAGGTTCCCTTTTATTACTAAAAACTACGCTATCAAGCAACTGTGTGAAAGAACAGCTGCCAGCAAGGAATTGTCAGTACATAAATTTCCCAGCCAGCGACGAAACGCCTTGGGAGCGGATATTTTGTATATTGGCTCTATTGAGCCCTCCTGACAAATTTCGAGGAAACAAGGGTATCACATGTGCAGCAAGCTACATATATTACAGTACCAAACACAGCGATTTAGTGGAGGATTATTTTGATCGGACAGATAATGGATAATTTTTAGAAACACGGTAAGGTTTATGTTATGTTCCGATTTCGATCGAGTCCGGACTGAAACAAGGGCGGTGTGTGTTGATCGAAGTTCAAAAGCATCAACACAAGAAAATTATTCTGCAAGCTCCTTAAGTAATTTTGCGAAGGTTTTCTCCAATATTTCTCTCCATGAAAACGGTTACAATTTGCTTTGCTTAGCCAGCCGGCCGTTTATATCATAAATTCAGTGGGAGATTCTTGTCAAACTACTCTTCACATTTTGATCTCTCGACGGGGTAGTGTTTCATTGCCGCCAGAAATATTTTAACACAGTAATTTACAAAGGTTGTTCTTCAAGGCCATTGTTACTTCATGTCCAAACTCGACGTACCAATTGGGTTTCTGTAGTGTGGAATTTGGAAGAATTTTGCGAGTTTTTGAAATGTCTGAAAGTTGTTTTCTTCTAAAAGCCAGAACATTCTCATTTCAACAGCTTATCCAAATTTTATTACTGTGTTATAAAGAGCTAAAGTTTGTTTATATTGTGTTTTTGTTTCATAAACAGACGACGCCACGTCTTACCGTACGAGCGAGTTAAAAACGTGTTATTTTCCGCCAATTTTACCATTCGAAGAGGCCAACATTCCATGTTTTCAAACTTTCCCCAATTTCGCAAAATTTAAAAAGCTGTTGAAACTGTTAATGTTATTTTTGAAAATACTTCACTATAGAGGTTACTTGGGCAAAATATGAAGGAATTCGAAATTTCACGACTGACGCCCAATTCTTCATAATTTCAGACATCGGCTCTTAAAATCCGTAAAATAACTTTGAACAAGAGGCTCTATAAGTAGCCTATACTCATGCGCTGCCTTGTTATTTGTACTTTTGTTGACAGTTTAATAATAATAATAATAATAATAATAATAATAATAATAATAATAATAATAATAATAATAATAATAATAATAATAATAATAATAATAATAATAATAATAAAGTGAGTTATCCCCAGCGGGGGGGACCCATTCCAATATTTGTGTATCACGAATTGTGTTGTTTATTGTGTGATCGGCGCCTTTCTTTTGTTAAAAGGATGGAAGAAAAACACTCCAGGCCATTCTAACAACTCGTGGAAACCAACACCGAAATGGAAGGTAGTTTATGAGGAAACAGTTATGGAAACAAGGAAAAAAATCTCAATTGCAAAGGCAGAAATGGAGAGAATAAAAGAAAATCGAAAGCCTTTTTAGAAAAGGAATGTAGAAAAATCTCAGTTCCTGAGCTCGTAAGTTACATGGAAAAAAACAAGAATCTATAGCGTAAGTTGAAGAGAGGTTCTTGTAAGAAAAAGATTATGGAGGAATCGAGGGTGTTGAACCGGCAATTCCAAGAGGATCCTGGAAGAGTGTATGATGTTTTTAATTGCATGTCAAAGAACACTGGTAATCAAACAAGTGAACGACCAAAATACAAGACTCGCACCGACACAATTGAGGAAAACAAAGAAATGTTTGAAAACATTGACGAGGCAAGTGGATACTGGAAAGAGTTGTCGGAGACAGAGGGGACTGGTGACAAATCTGCGATATGGCTACAGGAAGTCAAGAGGGCAATACATGGGTATGTCCCTCCCCCAGATTTGGGGGGGGGGGGGGGGGGGGGAAATGGGGCCTAACGGATGATGAAACAGTTAAGATCATTGGAAAGAAGAGAAACTGGAGCGCTCCTGGTCCAGACAAACTAGCAAACTACTGGTGGAAGAAAGCTGAGGTGTTGCATAATGGTGTCACAGCAAGCTTTAAGGCAATTTCTATGGCCTAGACTGATTTTCCTATTTGATTTGCGGGGGGCAAAACATCACTGATCCCCAAACCGGGAGAATTTTCAAGTAACAACCAAAGGCCCATAACATGCCTCAACACAGTTTACAAATGGTTTACTGCATGTCTGTTGGTTCCAATGAACGAGCACCTGGAGGAACATGGTTTAATGGAGGCTGAGCAGAGGGGAGCTAAGAAGGGGTGCAGTGGCACAATGGATAATTTGTTGATCGACAAAATGGTCACACAAGACTGTCATCGTGGTAAAAGGAACCTGAGTATGGCGTGGGTAGACGTCACAAAGGCATATGACTCCGTTGATCATGATTGGCTCTGCGAAATGATGGAAGTACACCGATTCCCGAGATGGTTGGAAAGGGTGGTTACCAAGCTCTGTAGCACGTGGAACACCAAGATTGTCACCACAACAAAGTTAGACAAGGAAATATCAGAGACTATCCAATTTAAACGAGGTCTTTCCCTAGGAGACTCGCTATGCCCGAGGCTTTTTACGATCTGCCTAAACCCCGTCGCATGGTCACTTAAGGAGACAGAGGGGTATAGATTGTCCAAGCCACTGAGCACTAAGGTGACGGACCTTCTCTACATTGACGATCTTAAGATCTATGCAGCGTCGGAGAAGAAGTTGAATACCGTCCTCAGATCAACCAGAGGTAAGATGCAAGACATAGGGCTTCAGTGGAACTCTAAGAAGTGCTCAGTCGTGCATGTTAAGAGGGTTGTAAAAGTGGAACATGTGGAAGGAGTTAAGTATGATGAGTCATCAGTCATACAGTGTTTGAAAGAAGGCAAGCAGTACAAATTTCTTGGAGTACTGGAAACATCGATACAAGAAGATCAGTTGGCTTTTAAGGTTGCTTCAGAGGAGTATTTGAAGAGACTCTCTGTTATATGGTCCAGCCCTCTTTCAGATTACCATCGAGTGGTTGCTTCAAACCAGTATGCCCTGCCTGTTCTGAGCTATTTGATGTGGACCCAGCACCTGCCAGTCACTGACCTTCAACAAATCGATCGAAAAGCACGCAAGATCGTGGTCAGCAATGGTGATAAACATCCTCTGGGCTCAACCGCCTTGTGCTACCTATCGCGGGATCAGGGCGGGCGAGGCCTGAGAACGGTGGAGGACGAGTACAAGGCCATCAAGATCAAAGGCGCACTTAAACTGTTCAAGAACACTGACCCGACAATGGAGCTTGTTCGGAAGTTCGAAGAACGTTCAGGTGTGCTAGGCCATAGCTCACACTCATCAAGGAGGCGACAAAGTTTAGTAGAGATCTTGGATTAGAGCTATCTCTTACAGACCCTACCCCAATGTGCTGCACGGAGGAAGGTGAAGTAGTGAAAGAGTCAAAGATCAAGCAAAAGCTACGAAGCGAACAGCAGAAGAAATTGAAAGATCAGGTATCAGGCCAGGCTTGGCAGGGAAAGTTGATAGCTTTTCGATGGGAGGAAGAACAAGAAGGCTCTGGTACAGGGGATGTCCGACAATCCCATAGCTTTAGTTGGCTGTGGCAATGGAGGACATGCCCGACATATGTTATCGCTGGCGTGTTTGAGCTGTACGAACAGTTACTTCCCACCCGAGTGTATACCAGAGTAAGAAGACAAGAACGGGGTCAGACCAGATTATGTGCCGTTTATGTGGCAAGGCAGCTGAGACGGTGGCACACGTATTAACTGGTTGCTCTGCGCTTGCGCAGTCCAAATATCTGCAACGACATAATGCGGTGTTGTTTTGTCTGAACGTCTGAACATTGCGAGATTTTTCAGTGTTAACATAATAGATATTAAGCCCCGTCAGAGACAACAGAACAATTATTTAGGAAGTAGAATCGTCTTAGAAGCTTTAATATTATTGTTTTAATAGGTCTGAAGATATTCATTTTACATTTCTACCTTTTCAAGAATCGAAGCTAACCTTTGTAATTCGTTTATATATAGATAGATGTATGTAGATACGAACTTTTTAGACATATTCTGGTTATTTTTACAGCCTTTAGGTTACGCAATAGCGCCCTATTGAGCTATGTGCTAAGCTAGCATACGAACGTTTATACTGCTAAATAATAATAATAATAATAATAATAATAATAATAATAATAATAATAATAACTTTATTGTACACCACAAAACAAGGTATATAGGTGTTACAAGAATCTATTTGAGAGAAGTTGCTCTTTATCGTGTGAGTTCATTGACCTATACTTTTCATCTTTATTTGAAAGAGTCTGTTTTTTTTCGATGGCTCCATAGACCTGTACTTTTCAAAACAATTTGAAGGAAGTTCTTATTTTTCTCTGGGTCCATTGGGCTGTAAATTTCTCTCCTCTTTCTTCCAGTTTGCTGCAATTTCTGAAGTAGATTTATGCTTTCTTATATTTGTTTCCTTTCTATATTTGATAGTTCACATAAACATCTAAGAAATGCAACCTCGCATTTTGTTTCAAAACAATTAAATTTACTTTGAATAATAGAACAAAAGAGATCAATAACACAATCTACATTTGAAAATACTTTTGTTACATTTTTTGGTTCAGAACGATTGTATACAAAAACATGAATGATGATGGTAACTCATCTTTTGCTTTGCATACCACTGGAAAACACAATTAATGCAGTAGCTAGAAAATCACATCAAAAAGCCTGTGCTGCTTTCCTTATTATCCAAAATGGCAGTTTTAAGCTGTTGTTTACTGGGAACCACATTACAAGGTAAATTTCCCTGACATCTTGCCCTATGAATAACTTTTACATGGCCAGCTAGTGGCCTACGTCTAATTTGTTTAGAAAATTAGAAATAAAAACATATTTTGCTGGAGTAACATTTCTGATAAATTGCTCTTCCATTCTCAATGATACTATCAACTGTTTGAGAGGTGCAATAGTTACAAGACTTTGAAGTGAAAAAACAAATAGAATAAAATGACTCAGCAGAACATTCTTTGCAAGAACAAAGATAAACATCATTTAAGTGCTCCTAGGGTCTAAAATTTTAGTTTCGAACATATAATGAATGAACAATGCTTCTACTGTTGCTTTACATTTCAATAATGTTAACACATTTTAATCTCATAAGTAACAGATGTTTGTGCACATATATTCTGAAAATGTTGTACCAAATTCATTAATGAATCTATTTCAATTGAAGTACATGTTGCAAATGGGTCCCATACCTAATAAATCTCTGCCATGGGAATGAAAAATTTTACACCTCCCATTAGGCAGACAGTATATTGCTACTGTGTAAAGTTCAACTGTTAACCCATTGAAAAATTCGCGTGCGCTGTTGTGTGTGTACAAGATAACTTGTACATAAAAATATTCGAGGTTTTGCATTGGAAAGCGAGCGTTAAAAATAAACCATATGCGAAGTAAATGTACACAAGATACTGAGTTCTAGAATTAAGTTCACCTTGAAGAAGACACAGTGAACTTCCAGATGATGTAAAAATATTGCTAAAAAGTGATTCAAAACACGTCCTAAGGCTCAACTGAAAATGTAACGGTAGAATTTTCGAAGCAGCGCGTTAAGCAATCAAGAAAGTTTTTGATCGCTAACTAAAAACATTGGGAATAATATTTATGTATGTTTATAATTTTAACCAAGGCAGCTGAAGAGGTTATTGGGTTTCTGAACAAGTGCAGACAGAGACATTGCCACACGTTGTGTGCCTGCGTACTTCAACATTACCTTGACTGTATGGTGCGGCAATAGTTTTAGTTGGATCAACAATTCCTGGACCTGGGTTGTTTGTATGTCATTTGCGAGTCGAATTAACTCAGGAATGTAAAAGCTATACAAATAGATCGGCGTGGCTAAAGCGCGGGTCGCGGTTGAAGGGTGAGGGTGAAGGGTAAGGGTCGTGGGTGAAGGGTGAGGGTGAAGGGTAAGGGTGAAGGGTGGGGGTGAAGGGTGAGGGTGAAAGGTAAGGGTGAAGGGTGGGGGTGAAGGGTGAGGGTGAAAGGTAAGGGTCGCGGGTGAAGGGTGAGGGTGAGGGGTGAAGGGTGAGGGTGAAGGGTAAGGGTGAAGGGTGGGGGTGAAGGGTGAGGGTGAAAGGTAAGGGTCGCGGGTGAAGGGTGAGGGTGAGGGGTGAAGGGTGAGGGTGAAGGGTAAGGGTGAAGGGTGAAGGGTGAGGGGTGAAGGGTGAGGGTGAAGGGTAAGGGTGAAGGGTAAGGGTGAAGGGTGGGGGTGAAGGGTGAGGGTGAAAGGTAAGGGTCGCGGGTGAAGGGTGAAGGGTGGGGGTGAAGGGTGAGGGTGAAAGGTAAGGGTGAAGGGTGGGGGTGAAGGGTGAGGGTGAAAGGTAAGGGTCGCGGGTGAAGGGTGAGGGTGAGGGTGAAGGGTGAGGGTGAAAGGTAAGGGTGAAGGGTGGGGGTGAAGGGTGAGGGTGAAAGGTAAGGGTCGCGGGTGAAGGGTGAGGGTGAGGGGTGAAGGGTGAGGGTGAAGGGTAAGGGTGAAGGGTGGGGGTGAAGGGTGAGGGTGAAAGGTAAGGGTCGCGGGTGAAGGGTGAGGGTGAGGGGTGAAGGGTGAGGGTGAAGGGTAAGGGTGAAGGGTGAAGGGTGAGGGGTGAAGGGTGAGGGTGAAGGGTAAGGGTGAAGGGTGAGGGGTGAAGGGTGAGGGTGAAGGGTAAGGGTGAAGGGTAAGGGTGAAGGGTGGGGGTGAAGGGTGAAGGGTGAAGGGTGAGGGGTGAAGGGTGAAGGGTGAGGGTGAGGGGTGAAGGGTGAGGGGTGAAGGGTGAGGGTGAAGGGTGAAGGGTGAAGGGTGGGGGTGAAGGGTGAGGGTGAAGGGTGAGGGTGAAGGGTAAGGGTGAAGGGTGGGGGTGAAGGGTGAGGGGTGAAGGGTGAGGGTGAGGGGTAAAGGATGAGGGTGGAGGGTAAGGGTGAAGGGTGAGGAGTGAAGGGTGAGGGTGAAGGGTGAGGGTGAAGGGTGAGGGGTGAAGGGTGAGGGTGAAGGGTGAGGGTGAAGGGTAAGGGTGAAGGGTGGGGGTGAAGGGTGAGGGTGAAAGGTGAGAGTGAAGGGTGAAGGGTAAACTGCTTGATATATTTCTCAAATGGTGTTCCTAAAGTCTTATCACAGTGCAGTAACTTATGACTGGTAGCTCCAATGCAAATCAATCTTTGGAGTATCATTTTTGTTATCCATGAAACCAAGCATATGAATTTGTGTATCTACAACAAGCCACCATTGCTAAACCACATGAAGTATCATGAAGTAGTTTAGTTATCGGAAAGGTTTCAGTTACTTTACAGTTTTAAGAAAAAGTATGTGTTATTGATATAGCCTTCTGTATGATCAATTTGTATAAGAGGCCACTGGAAGACGTCTTCACATAGTCGTTTTACGGTAGGACTGTTATAAATGGCAAGTACTTCAATTATGAATTAGCGTAGTCAGAAAGGTTTAAGTTTCAATAAAATTTGAAAAACAAAAAAAATTCC